>CM065802.1:174690095-175890095 GCA_033398695.1 Orobanche coerulescens | reverse complement strand
CAAGAAGGAAGCTTTAACCAATCTGTGTGAAAGGTTGAAAGTGATATTCTTTGTATCAATCTGTGTGAACGATACAAGGATAGGTTTGTTTATAATTACGTAGTTGTGTACGCAGTAATTATTTAATAAACTTTTTACTCCTGTGTGGAGGACCAGTGGACGTAGAGGGGTTTACCTCGAACCACTTAAATTACTGTGTTATTTACCTTCTGCTTTTACTGTTTGAAATTACTGTGATATATTAAGTATACACCAAACACTTTGTTGCTGTATCCACGGCAACTAACTGTATCCAAGACTTCCGCTACGCACTCAGATTTAGATTCCATACAGTATTGTAATTCCAAAATCCAAGGTTTTCCCCCCAAAAGGTTGATTATTTCTTTCCCACTCGTGATACACACGACTCCCTTTAATGGTTGCTTTCGGTCACTCGTTTATTTTTCGACTCAATATGAAGAAGAATTTCATTGGCTTCATCAAATATTGTGATTGTTCACGAAATTGAGTGTATTGAAATTCAGCCGCTAATTAATTCAAATCTGCTCATAAACTACATCCCTTTTAGTGATAGCTTTCACACCGTTATTTGCTAACGTGCAACTTTTTTCAGCAACACAATTTCTATCTCATTTTTTTAGATGATAGCTTTCGCACCGTTATTTGCTAACGTGTAGCTCTTTTCACCAATTTTTCTGAGACGGAAGCTACGCACCAACAATGGTTAGTCCTTTATTTTTCGCAAAATTTTAAGACCCCCAAAATTAGGCAGCTGTTGCTGCTCAACACTTCTCCTTTTCATCATTTTTTTTAGGTAATAGCTTTCACACCGTTATTTGCTAACGTGTAGCTCTTTTCACCAGTGACTCCTTTTTTTTAGGGAATAGAATTTTTGCAGAAAATTATTTCTTAGTTTAAGCATGAAAAATCAAAAACTCCACAAATTAAGTAAATTTCAGTTCTATTTTTAATCAACCGACTTATTCTTCTTTTCTCAAGGTAACGAATGACTCGATTTTATATGATAACTACAAGGCTTGGAAAGAGAGATTAAGGCTCAAAAATTTTGGAATATAAATTTTTTTACCGGT
Organism: Orobanche coerulescens; assembly: GCA_033398695.1. NCBI lineage: Eukaryota > Viridiplantae > Streptophyta > Magnoliopsida > Lamiales > Orobanchaceae > Orobanche > Orobanche coerulescens. The sequence goes on along the minus strand of CM065802.1, from coordinate 175,889,004 downwards.
TAAAACGATTTTAGAAGCTTGTATATAGCTATTTTATTAGTGTTATGGCTAGATCTATAAATCTCATAAATCAAAATACTATATATATATATATATATATATATATACTAAAAAAAATTTAAGGCAAATAACCAAAATAATCAAAACATACCAAAATAATTAAACAAACCACCCCCAAACTTGAAAATAAAACTGTCCTCAGTTTAAAAAAAAAAAAAGCAATGCAGAAAAGCAGAATACTCCCTGTTAAGAAAGTTGATGCTTGAGCTAACGCCTTTTAGAATCTGCAACAGAATAAATATACGAGGCACACAACAAAAGAAAATAAAATATCCTTGGAAGTATAACACAATTTTTAAGATGCGCATCAAGAAAGTCCGAAGAGTCGCCTTACGCTGCCATCAATGCTTCTATAAAAAAAACACACAATAAAAATTACAGCAATAAAACAACAATACATAAATCGCGGATAGATGCGCGTCAAGAGATCAAGAAGAAACTCCTTAAGCTGCCACCATTTAGCACGATTATTGCACACGACAGAAAGTAAAAATATAAGAGGTCCGACATGGGTTATCAAAGGGAGAGGAATGAATCCACTTTTCGTTTTCTCACGGTAAAATCTTCCATCCAGACAATTTTAGCTAGAGCTGGATCTGGTTGAGGAATAAATTCATTGAGTTTTTTTATTAGTTCTTCTGGTGTTGTTGCAACAACTATTATTCGTTTTGTAATACCCGAGATTTCTGTTATGTAATTGGAACTTGCGATATTGTAATGATTGTACTTTTGTCTGAATACTATTCTCCGTATTTTATATTCCGATATCGCCGAGCATATAATTTCGTGTATGTGATTTAAAGGTTGAAATTCTGTGCATGTAGCACACGCTACAGGCTAAGGGTAGCGTACGCTAACATGGTTTTATAGCGCACGCTACCGAGTGTAATTAGCGTACGCTATGCGTGGTCAGACTGATTGAGACGTGCGGTAGGTGAGATCGGCGGGGACCTGTCGGATCGTGTCGGATGTACAGGCGGCTTTCGGGAAAAGCCGGGTCAACGCCTTAGCGCACGCTACGGTATATGCGTAGTGTACGCTAAGTGCCGAGTCTGATTTAGGCGTGAGCCGTTAGCGCACGCTACGAACAGGGCGTAGCGCGCGCTAATAGCCATTTATTATAAATAGGACAGCATCCTATTCGTGATTTCAGTCCTTTCTTCCCACATAACCCGAACTCTTGCACTTGAAACATAACTCCATTCGTCCTAAACACTTCATATCAACCACTTAGTTCGAGATTGAAGATCTTATATCATTGGAGATTGGCGTTCAAGCCTTTGGTGTTGGATTGCTTCATTTTCATCCGTGTTCTTCGTTACTTTGAGGTAGGTGATTGTTTCACCAATGATTAGTAAGGTTCCTAAGGAAGTTTGAACCATGTTTGGATAGCAAGTATTTCATTTTTTATCGGTCATCGCATGTTAGAAGGATACTTTGGACGTATAGATGCTAGATATCGAATGAACCTTTGAACCACCTTATTATAAGGACTCCTCAGCATGTTTAAAACGATTTATGATCAAGTAATCGGGTAGTACACAGTTGTTGAGTCGTATACGTTGAAATCAGGTGTTTTGAAACATAAGACGATCGGAACTTAGATTGCTTCTTGAAGATCGTATTGGATTATGATATTAAGATGACTATCCGTATATTGGTATTTCATAATCATAAATCTTCCTCAAACCTTATTAGCATGATTTGCCCGAGGATAACTTGTATTATCACGGTAGGATTCTGGAGTTCTTCACCATTCAACCCGATTTGGCTTGCGGTATTCAGCCATGCAATGTTAGCGCACGCTAACACATGTGAGTTAACGTGCGCTATCGGGGTCGATTAACGCCCAAAGCGTCGTAGCGCGTTATGAGAGACGGTAAGTCGGCGCCGGACCGTGGCTAGCGCACGCTAGTCTTATAAGTTAGCGTCGCTAACAGTCCGTCTTAAGCGCCGCGTTACGTAGGTACGTAGCGCGCGATCTGAGGCGCATTGTTTATTTTGAGCTTTTCGGCCGTAGACCGAATTGTTAGGCCATCGTTCGACTTGAGATGATTTGTATATCGTTCCTTTTGTTAAGGTCCGAGCTTGTTACGTTGATCGGAGGAGGCGGCCTTCGAGTGCGTCGAGAGCATTGAAGTGTATCGTTCTTGCCATCTTGAGGCAAGTATCGTGATATGTTAATATCGGTATTTTTGGAGTATGCGTATGATTATGCATGTTGTTGAACATGACATTTACTTCATTGATTTGTCATGATATCCGTTATATAGTGTTTATATGTTTATGTTGATGAACATAATGATTTGGCATATGTGTATGCATGAGTTGTGTTGTATACGTTGAACGATCTATCTTTGAGGCGCTGGATCGATGTCCACCTCGTGTTGATCCGCGGGATCATCTTGGGATCTATCTTTGAGGCCTGGATCATTGGGACGGGTTATTTCCACCTCGTGTTGGTCCGACGGGATCATCTTGGGATCTATCTTTGAGGGTCTTTGGATCATTGGAATACCCATCTTTGTATAATGAAATCTTGTGGATTTGCATTGTCGGATTCCGGTAGCGGAAGTCCGAGTGGTGTATCTTGTTATGTATTACTGATGCATATTCGAATTGTTTAACATGATACTTGTACTAGCATCGTTTTGCTAACCCCTTCGGGGGTGGACATTGTTTTGATGTTCAGGTAGCCGAGGAGCGGGGAGGCAGCCACAGTACCGATAGGACGATGAGATGGCTCAGTGATGTGATTGTTGTTATTGTTGTCGAGAGTTGTTTTTCTTGTTCGTTCCGTACTCGAGTACGTCTGTTTTGATAATGTCCTTTCGATATGGTTGTATAAATTAACTCTTTGATCGGTTGAATCAAATATGTCTTTAAACTTCAGTTGTACGATTGGTTTATATTTACACACTTCTTAAAATTAGCCTTGTAAATCCTTACCTAAAGGGTTTACGGCGCTGTAATTATTCCGAATATCTCGGGGTGTTACAGAATATGGTATCGGAGCTAAGATTTATGGATATCTTGGCAGTCGGGTTAGTTGGGTCTGTTTACGTTATTGATTATTGGTCGTTCGTAACATCACTGCTGAGCCAGCATCGTCAATTGGACTGTGGTTGTAAGTTTCCTAATCTCGAATACTATTGTTCTATTTAATTCTTGTCTTGTAAACATTGATGGATGTACTTTTAGAACGTTGCCATGGATATTGAGTATTTATGTTTACAGTATGTTGAGGGGAGGTCGTGGACGCGGGCCAGTCGTGGGCCTTGGACGTGGAAATGCGAGGCAAGAAGAATCGGTATCTACTCGAGATAGCCGTTAGCCAAACGGATTCCCATTACGGAGGACGGCAAGGATCAGCGAATGATGACGCAAATCCTAACATGCCGAGTGCTTCAACAGTGGTGGCGCAGATAAACCAGTTCGCCCAGGTCGTTGATCGCATGCAGACAGCGATGGGACAGCAGCACCACGAGGAAAACCGGGGTGACAGATGGCTTGCTGAGGTGGTTAAATTGCACCCGCCAAAATTTGACGGATCTGCTGAGGCACTTGTTTGGGATCACTGGCTCAAGGAGTTGGAGAAAATATTCGCGGGTCTTAACTGTCCCGAGGACCGGAAGGTTCCCATCGCCCAGTATTTTCTGACTGGGGAGGCCTTTGATTGGTGGGAAGCTGTTCGACCCGAGGATCATAATGCGGATTGGACGGAATTCAAACAAATGATGGAAGCACAGTATTGTCCCCGTCCAGTAAGAGAGGCGAAGATCCGAGAGTTTTTCTCACCACAGAGTTCGGAGGCATCTGTGACAGATGTAATTAAAGCTTTTAATCATCAGCTGACTTGTGTGCGACACTTGGTCAGAACGGAGGCAGAAAAGATTTTTCATTTTGATATGCGGATGAAGCCGGAGATTCAGCAGTACATGTCCGGATTCGAGTGTACTACGTTGCGACAGTATCAAGACAAAGCGCTGGCCTACGACATGAAAGAGGCGGCGGTAGAGAAATCGACGGAAGCAAAGAAACAGAAGGTGTCGGGAAACTTCACGGAGAATAAGAATAGCGGGCCCCGCCGGGGTCAGTCCTCTTTTCACTCATCCAGGAGACCTCCGCATCCTAGTCGAGGAGGAAAGAAGTTCCGGACAGCATCAGCAGTTTCGGACGCATCAAAGAAATGTTACAATTGTGGTCGAGCAGGGCATGTTCGACGTGATTGCCCCGCATCTCCTGTGACTTGTTACGACTGTGGGCAATAAGGGCACCGTGCGGCCTTCTGTGGAGCCGCTACTAGATCTTTTGGTACCCGCACTCCAGCACCAGTTCCTAAGGACATAAGTGTGAACCAGACACAGCAGAGTGGATTCCAGCAGCAGAACGCAGGAAGAGAGACATCCGATCTTTGGGTCCGTCCCTCCGCTTTTATGCGAAATGAGGAGATCGGCGACTGAACACTGCGGTTGCATCAGTGCGATTGATTCTTTTGCAACCTTGATTAGTGTTTTATTCGATTAGAGCCACACATTCTTTTATATCTTTGAACTGTGTTAATCGTTTGAATATCTCGTGCTTAATTGAGTGTGAACCGTATGGTGTGGGATTGCCGAGTGGAGAGAGAATTATGGGAACACTTGAAGCTAGGGATTTCCCAGTATCTATAGAAGGAAGATAGTGGCCATCGAATATTTCTGTAGTTGACATCTGCGGTGACGATTTAATTCTCGGAGATGATTGGCTCAACCGTTATGGAGGTGTCTTTGAATTACGAGAGAGAGTCATTTCCATCATTGCGATGACGGATCGAACACTTGTTCGGGGATGGAGACCGGAAGCTCGGGAAAGTGATCAAAGCAATGAAAGCGGTAAAATTATCAAACAGGATGTCATGGACTTTGGTGTTATGCCATGTGTAAAGATGAAGGAGTATATCTCTCGTATATTCCAGTTGTGATTTAGTTCTAAGATATATTTCCTAACGAGCTACCAGGGTTACCTCCACTTAGAGAAGTGGAATTCACCATCGAATTAGAGCACAGAGCAACCCCTATTTCCGTGGCACCATACCGCATGGCGCCAACCGAGATGTATGAACTCAAGAAGCAAGCTGGAGGAATTGTTACGGAAGGGCTATATTCAACCGAGCGTTTCCCCTTGGGGAGCGCCCGTTCTCTTTGTCGGAAGAAAGACGGATCCCTCCGATTGTGTATTGATTACAGGAGCTTAACAAGATGACGATCAAGAATAAGTATCCTATACCTCGGATCGACGACTTGTTTGATCAACTGCAAGGGGCGAGGTATTCTCGAAGATCGACTTGCGATCGGGATACCACCAACTGAGAATTAAGGAATCGGACATACCGAAATCTGCTTTCAGATCCCGGTACGGGCATTATGAATTTGTAGTGATGCCATTTGGACTTACAAATGCTCCTGCGGTATTCATGCAATTGATGAATCGGGTATTCTAAGAGTACTTGGATAAATTTGTGGTGGTCTTCATTGACGACATCTTGATTTATTCGAGGGACGCAGAGGAACATGCTGAACATTTACGTATGGTTTTGAGCATCTTGAGAAAGGAACAGCTGTATGCTAAGCTTTCTAAATGTGAGTTCTGGCTTAAGGAAGTAACTTTCCTTGGGCATGTGATATCATCCGACGGAGTTCAGGTGGACCCGAAGAAAGTCGAAGCAATCTTGGAATGGGAAGCCCCTAAAAACGTGAAAGAAGTCCGAAGCCTCTTAGGACTAGCTGGATATTATCGCCGCTTTGTAGAGGGATTTTCCAAAATTGCTCGTCCGCTCACCCAGCTGTTACAGAAAACTCAAAAGTTCACGTGGAATGAGAAGTGCAGTGGTTTGTGAACTTAAGAAGAGACCAGCGACACCTATATTAGCGCCGCCGTAAGGAAAGACGGATTTTTGGTATACAACGACGCTTCGAATCAGGGTTTGGGTTGTGTGTTGATGCAAAAGGATAAATTAATTGCTTATGCTTCTCGGCAATTGAAACCGTACGAAGTTAATTATCCGACTCATGATCTGGAGCTAGCAGCTGTAGTCTTTGCCTTGAAAATCTGGCGACATTATTTGTACGGCACTCATTGTCAGATATTTACAGACCATAAGAGCCTCAAGTACATTTTCAATCGAGAAAGAGTTAAACATGAGGCGAGAGAAGGTGGTGGAATTGATCAAGGATTACGACTTGGAGATTCTCTATCATCAGGAAAGCAAATGTAGTAGCCGATGCTTTGAGTCATAAACTGTTTCTCTTGAGTGTTGGAAGCTCTTACGCCCCAGACCGGCATTCAACGAGCCCGATCCGCGAAGGATTGAAGTATGGGCACCGGGAATCGAGGCGACTTTATGTGATGGGTGACTTCATCACTAGTCGAGAAGATCAAGTCCAAGCGGTTGGACGATTCTCCGATCCTTCGATTATGTGATGAAGTAAAGAAAGGAAAAGCCCCGAGATTCGTGATACAAGATGATGGAGTTACGAGATTTGAGAATCGACTTTGCGTTCGAAGATGATGATTTGAGACGGACTATTACGAAAGAAGCTCATAGCGCGCCTATTCTATTCACCGGGCAAAGGTAAGATGTATAAGGATCTTAAACAAAACTTCGGTGGGGAATATGAAGAAGGACGTAGCAGTACGTTGCGAAGTGTTTGACTTGTCGGCAGGTCAAGATTGAGCATCGGCGACTGCACGGATGTTAAAGCCGCTTAGATCCTGAATGGAAGTGGGAGGATATCTCGATGGATTTCATCACCAGTATGCCAAGGACTAAGACGGGAATGAACATGATTTGGGTTATAGTTGATCGACTAACCAAGTCGGCTCATTTCCTAGGGATCAAAGATACTTGGGGACCCGAAAGATTGGCACGAGTATTTATTGCGGAGATAGTCAGATTGCATGGGACGCCGAAGACCATTATTTCGGATCGAGATGGTCGTTTCGTGTCGCACTTCTGGAAAGCAGTTCACAGGGCTTTGGGGACCGAGCTAAACTTTAGTACAGCTTATCATCCCCAAACGGACGGTCGGTCAAAGGACTATTCGAGATAGTAGAGGACATGCTTAGAGCTTGTGCATTAGATTGGTCGATCGATTGGGAGGTTCACTTGCCCTTGATCGAGTTCACCTATAATAACGATTGGCATGCTTCTATTAAGATGGCCCCATTTGAAGCTTTATACGGAAGAAGATGCCGATCGCCCCTGTCTTTGGGATGATTCTTGGATTTGATCGGGACGGAACCGAATTGATTATTCGGACTCAAGAGAAGATAGCCTTGATTCGAGAGAGCTGTTGGCGCCTGCAGTCGACGAAGTCTTATGCGGATGTACGTCGTCGCCCTCTAGAGTTCGACGTTGGGGACCACGTACTATTGAAGGTGTCTCTACACGAGGATTTTCCGTTTTGGGAGAAGAGGCAAGCTTAGTCCAAGATATATCGGACCATTTGAGATCCTAGAGAGAGTTGGGGATTTAGCATACGAGTTGGCCTTACCGCCATCGGAGTCATGTTCACGGTGTATTTCACGTATCCCAAGCTGCGGAAGTATATACCGGACCCGATCACGTCATTGATTTCGACGAGATCGAGATAGCTAATGATGGCACCTTCAATAGAGAACAATCAAGAAACTTGAGATCCGGATCAAACAATAAAGGAATAAACCGATACATTTGGTTAAAGTACAATGGTCACGACATGGAGTCGGAGAGGCCACTTGGGAAACGGAGGACGGTATGAAGGCTAAATATCAGGAGTTGTTTTCATACTAAGTTTCTGGAAGAAACTTCTTTTTAGGGAGGAAGGATGTAATACCCGAGATTTACATGTAATTGGAACTTGCGATATTGTAATGATTGTACTTTTGTCTGAATACTATTCTCCGTATTTCATATTCCGATATCGCCGAGCATATAATTTCGTGTATGTGATTTAAAGGTTGAAATTCTGTGCATGTAGCGCACGCTACAGGCTAAGGGTAGCGTACGCTAACATGGTTTTATAGCGCACGCTACCGAGTGTAATTAGCGTACGCTATGCGTGGTCAGACTGATTGAGACGTGCGGTAGGTGAGATCTGGCCGGGGGACCCCTGTCGGATCGTGTCGGATGTACCTGGACGGCTTTCGGGAAAAGCCGGGTCAACGCCTTAGCGCATGCTACAGGTATATGCGTAGTGTACGCTAAGTGCCGAGTACAGTTTAGACTGTGAGCCGTTAGCGCACGCTACGAACAGGGCGTAGCGCGCGCTAATAGCCATTTATTATAAATAGACTGACATCTATTCGTGATTTCAGTCCTTTCTTCCCACATAACCCGAACTCTTGCACTTGAAACATAACTCCATTCGTCCTAAACACTTCGTATCAACCACTTAGTTCGAGATTGAAGATCTTATATCATTGGAGATTGGCGTTCAAGCCTTTGGTGTTGGATTGCTTCATTTTCATCCGTGTTCTTCGTTACTTTGAGGTAGGTGATTTTTTCACCAATGATTAGTAAGGTTCCTAAGGAAGTTTGAACCATGTTTGGATAGCAAGTATTTCATTTTTTATCGGTCATCGCATGTTAGAAGGATACTTTGGACGTATAGATGCTAGATATCGAATGAACCTTTGAACCACCTTATTATAAGGACTCCTCAGCATGTTTAAAACGATTTATGATCAAGTAATCGGGTAGTACCCAGTTGTTGAGTCGTATACGTTGAAATCAGGTGTTTTGAAACATAAGACGATCGGAACTTAGATTGCTTCTTGAAGATCGTATTGGATTATGATATTAAGATGACTATCCGTATATTGGTATTTCATAATCATAAATCTTCCTCAAACCTTATTAGCATGATTTGCCCGAGGATAACTTGTATTATCACGGTAGGATTACGGAGTTCTTCACCATTCAACCCGATTTGGCTTGCGGTATTCAGCCATGCAATGTTAGCGCACGCTAACACATGTGAGTTAACGTGCGCTATCGGGGTCGATTAACGCCCGAAGCGTCGTAGCGCGTTATGAGACGGCCGAGTCAGGCGCGGGCCGTGGCTAGCGCACGCTAGTCTTATAAGTTAGCGTCGCTAACGATCCGTCTTAGCGCCGCGTTACGTAGGTACGTGGCGCGCTAAGCGATGCTGGCGGATTGTTTATTTTGAGCTTTTCGGCCGTAGACCAATTGTTAGGCCATCGTTCGACTTGAGATGATTTGTATATCGTTCCTTTTGTTAAGGTCCGAGCTTGTTACGTTGATCGGAGGAGGCGGCCTTCGAGTGCGTCGAGAGCATTGAAGTGTATCGTTCTTGCCATCTTCGAGGCAAGTATCGTGATATGTTAATATCGGTATTTTTGGAGTATGCGTATGATTATGCATGTTGTTGAACATGACATTTACTTCATTGATTTGTCATGATATCCGTTATATAGTGTTTATATGTTTATGTTGATGAACATAATGATTTGGCATATGTGTATGCATGAGTTGTGTTGTATACGTTGAACGATCTATCTTTGGGCGCTGGATCGGATGTCCACCTCGTGTTGATCCGACGGGATCATCTTGGGATCTATCTTTGAGGGCGCCGGATCATTGGACGGGTTATTTCCACCTCGTGTTGGTCCGACGATCATCTTGGGATCTATCTTTGAGGCGCTCGGATCATTGGAATACCCATGCTGTATAATGAAATCTTGTGGATTTGCATTGTCGGATTCCGGTAGCGGAAGTCCGTGTGGTGTATCTTGTTATGTATTACTGATGCATATTCGAATTGTTTAACATGATACTTGTACTAGCATCGTTTTGCTAACCCCTTCGGGGGTGGACCTTGTGTTGAGGTTCAGGTAGCCGAGGAGCGGGAGGCGACCACGATGCAAACGGAGACGATGAGATGGCTCAGTGATGTGATTGTTGTTATTGTTGTCGAGAGTTGTTTTTCTTGTTCGTTCAGTACTCGAGTACGTCTGTTTTGATAATGTCCTTTCGATATGGTTGTATAAATTATCTCTTTGATCGGTTGAATCAAATATGTCTTTAAACTTCAGTTGTACGATTGGTTTATATTTACACACTTCTTAAAATTAGCCTTGTAAATCCTTACCTAAAGGGTTTACGGCGCTGTAATTATTCCGAATATCTCGGGGTGTTACACGTTTAGCACGCTCGGAAATAAAATCCTTCTCAGCATAGTAGTCGATGAAAGATAGTAAACCATCAAAGAAACCATTGACATTAAGACCTATTGGTTTTTGATGAACATTTAGCTGGGCTCTGGTAACCACATGAAAAAAGTTCCTCAAGAGTGCCAAAACCACCGGAAAGGGTGATAAAGGCGCCAGAATTATTTATCATGTGAGTTATGCGATCTTGCATATTTACAGATCTAAACTCATCTCCAATAGTTGACCCGGTGATTTTACTTTCAGCCAGAGGTTTTGGAATTATTCCCAACACTCTTACTCCTTCCATATAGGCAGAAGCAGCAGCTCGTCCCATTAATCATAGACTTCCTCCTCCGTAAACTACATGAATGCATTTTTCTCCTAAGGTACGACCCAAGTTGTGGGTTGCTTCAGTAAAGCATGCCTCTTTTCCATAACTAGCTCCACCAAAAATGCAGACTGCGCTAAATTTTTTTTGTTGAAGATGATGAGTCCATTTTTGAAAGGAAATTTATTTAGAGAGAAAAAGAGAAAAGTACAAGTTTGAGGGATGAATAAAAGAAACAATCACAAAGTTTATTTATAGAAGAAAAAGAATGTAAAAATTGTTAAACAAGTTTGTGATTGCGTTGATTGCGCTTCAACTACTCAATAGAATAATGAATACATTTATCGCGTATCACATTTTTTTATTCAGAAAATCTCACCATACGACAAAAATAAAAGATACTTACGCGTATGTACAGTAGTTGTGATTGTGGCTCACATCTTCCTCTGATTTTACGTTTAGAAACGGCGTAAACGCCTTCTATGAGTCGGGGAGAAGCTTCCCATCCAATTTTCTTACAAATTGGCAAACAGGGTCTTTTAACGTCAGATTCCCAAGACGTTGTTCATATTCTGGTTTGAATTTATTCCACAAATATCGAATTCCATAATGTACGAGTCCACTAGGATGTGTGTCAAGAGAAATTTTGATATCATCTAGATTCTCTTTATTCAGACCATCCTTAATGAATTGAATTTTATCTTCTCTATTTGTAGATGGAATTCCTAAAGATCGACATTCTAAATTACAGTTCCGTCTAGCACATTTATAGCAAACGACTATCATCTTTGCTCGTCGTTTCTTGGCATATGAACTTTTTCCTAGTCCTGGTAAAAATCTAGTCGGTGTTTCTGTGAATTCACCTGCTATTCTTACTTTGGCTTCAATTATGAATCTAATATCAAAAGGTATGCTTTTATTCATAAGCAACCTCATCCTTTCAAGCCTTGTCTTGTGAATTTTTAAAATGACATTTTTGCTTAGAAAGGGAAATCTTTTTTCAATTTTATTCAAAGCTTCTTCCATGATAAAAAAAAATGAAAATAATTGAAGAAAATATCTACAAATATCAGTTGTTGTGGGAAACCGAAAATACGACTTTAATAGTCACGGAGTACCGTTATCCGCCACTTGACCGGACAAACACAATTGAGTACTAAGTTACAACGCGAGAAATTGTATCTATAACAATTAGTTTATAATGTAATATTTCAAAATAAAACTTATACTTCCCCGGCAACGGCGCCAAAAACTTGACACGTTCTTAGTGTAACTATCGCAAGTGCACGATATCGTATCAAGTAGTAAGTGGACTTTTTGAGTCCGTTTATCGATCCGACGAGGAAGTTTGGTTATAATTTGAATTATACACTATTAGTCTATTTTTATAGATACTAAGATGAGTGAAACACACAATTAAAGAGTTTGGTTTAATAATTGCAAAGATAATGCAATAATAGTTCTAATATTTTAAGGAAATAAAAAGATTGCAATAATAATAGATTGATTAACGATAAAATGAAATAGTTGGGATTACAAACTTAGTTTGTCATTAGTTATAGAAGATGTATAGGAGATCATAAGATGAATTTACTTATTATGTTGTGTAGATTCGATTTTCCTTAAAAAGACGGTTTCTCTTTCGAACTATAAAACGCCCCTTACATATTGAATCAATACACTATATTTCTATATTGATTGGCTTCAATACATAGCATTAGGATTTATGAGAATAATTCAAAGAATCATCTAAGGTCTAGAGGTATATTTCTATCCCCTAGAACAACTTAGAGTGAAGATCACTTGATCTAATCAAACATATTTTCTTTCGAAACATATGAAGACCATAAATATCGTCATTTATTGGCCAAATAAATAAAGATTGTTAAAACAATGAAAATCACAAACAATAATAAGTAATTCACAACAGATCTTTATACAAACTTAAATAACATGACTAACCTTATTTATAATCCCAACTAAAGGTAACTTAGCCCATGAAGGGTTTAATATACATAATACAAGCTTGTGTGGTCATTATTAGTTGAATCAAGAGAAAGAATTGATCCTCACTCCCTTAGTAGATAAAGGAGGAAGAAACAATAAACTCTCTGAACAACATATGCTATACCACACTCACACAAATCACTCAAGAACACAAGTGTGTTCTTCACACAAAAAGAAAAGATTACAAGAAGTGAAAAATTATAAGATGAATGATGAATGATGAATGATGATGGATCTAAGGGGTCTATTTATACACCTAAAGTCATCTAATAGCTGCAAAACTCCAGCATTATTACAATAGATCGGATCAATGCCAGCCATCCCCTCAATAATACACAAAAAGTATAAAAAATTAGACAAATTATAACAATCTGTCAAGAGTTACGGCCGTAACATTAAGGAGTTATGGCCGTAACTTGGATGGATTACGGCCGTAACATTCAGTAGTTACGACCGTAACTTGGCTTCATCAATTTGCTCACTGGTTGCTTTGAGAGTTACGTTTTCAGCCCAGAATTTCTTAGATTTTGCATTTTTGCCCCAAATCTTCTTCGAATGATAACTTTTGATATATAACTCTGATTTTGAATCCGGAAAGACTGCCGAACTCGTCTCGAAATGCCCTCCAACATGAATATATAAAAATTCAACAAAGAGAATATTTTATAAACGTGTTCTTTCTTGAGTAAATCAGTAATTCAATCCGATTAAGACTAGATTTACATCATCATCCGATAAAAATAAAATTATTAAAAACTTATTAATTAAAAGCAAAAAATGAGTAGACTTGCTCAATTATGGGTGAAATTTATCGATACAAATAATGGATAAGTGTATAAAACTGACACTTATCACCGGATAATACCTCTCCATCATGAGAGTTTTGAATTGATCCCAAGTGCAAGATCCGTCGGTGGGCTTCAACGATAACCACCATGAATGAGCCTCTTACCCAGATAGTAAGCCGCGACTGAAACTGTGTGCCCTTTGGGACACTCTACCATAGCAAACAACTTCTCGAAATGCTGAAGCCAGTGAACAATATCCGCCGGCTCAGATGAGCCCTCAAAAGTAGGTGGTCTTTGGAAAGAGATGTCGCCAATAATATTGCTCACTCCTCTCTTGCCTCTGAGGTGGCGGCAGAGGAGCTTGCTGATTCTGACTAGCTGAGTTCTGCATCGTCTCCATGAGGCATGCCATCTGAGTCATCTGGGCCATCATGCCCTGCATAAACGCGTGTGGATCAACCCGAACACCTTCTGAATGAGCTGTCTCCCGGGTACGACTCCCTGATAGTGAATGGTCAATTCCAGGAGAATGAGTGGCGGCGGCGCTGCTCGATGAATTAGTATTATTCCTCGCGTTCTCGGGATTCGGCCCGAACTGCAGCCTCTTCCCCCGCGTCCTCTGCCAGCTCTTTCCATACTGAAGTGGGAAAGTCACAAGATGATTATATAACTCGCATGAATATCACATTATGATTATGTTATGAAATGATGAAAATGAGCATACGCGCTCAAACACAATGATTATGTGAGTGATCAACTGAAGTGACGTGATTATCTGATGTAATTCATGAAATGATTATCTTGAACAAGTTAACAAGATTAGTGATACGATCCTCATCAACAACTGAACAGTGAAATGAATTGAGTGATTAATGAGTTAATATGATCGACATGATCAAAATGAAAATGATGAATGAGGATTGTTGACTGTTGAATGATGAATGAGTGATTCTTATGGCCAGAAATTATACCATGGCGTCAGAAATCTTACTGTTCTTTGGTCTGAGGGGCTCGGCTCTTGCACTGGTCACACGTGATGCGAAAGTCCAATGATAATAGTCTGTTGAACGATGATTTCAAATAAGATATGACTCCGAAGGTAGTATTCAAAACTAGCTCTGATACCAACTCTGTAACACCCCAAACTAGGCGAATATTACAGTGCTGTGGACCCCCGACTGGGACCCACTAGGCGAATGAAAATTAATGAATTAAGTAATATAATTGTAGTACCGAACCACATTATATCATTAATTACTCCGATGAGGAGTTTCAAGTACAACACACCGAGGAAAATATAGAATACAAGTATATTTTATATGAAGATAAAATATACAACACCAAATGAAAATGAACATCCAAACGGAGATCTGCAACGGAAATAAAATGAAGAAAACATGAATGGCTGAAAGGACTGGGGCCCCCTACTAGTATCACTAGGACTCCTCGCCGTCAATGTTCTCTTCCCATGCCTTAGCCTTGCCATGACCTGAAAACAACATCCTACAATGGGGTCAGTTACACAGAACAACAATCCTCAAGAGTTGAATAAACACAATTATGATATATCTTAATTATGAAATTAAGCTGAATAGGGGTATCATAGTACGCCCGTAATGGTATGTGCAAGTGCACAAGATGAGTGTCCGAACACACCCGCCCTTGTACCTAATTAGTCTCACGGAGGTCCATTACCGTGTGCACAGTCGAATGTGTTGGTGAACCCAAACACATGACTATCAGGTGCCCGACTAAAAGTTCCACACATCCCCACCCGGCCACGCAATATGAACCCAGAAGGTCATATGGACAAGAATGACCATGAAGAAATTTAATGAAACAATCCGACAAAGTCAAAAATGACTCACCGAGGTGAAATGATAGTAAAATGAATGAGAGCTCAATAGAATGATTGGAACCATCATTCCTCATGAATGAAGTGATTATTTGACAATTACAAGTCTCAATACGGTTAATACATTATGAATGAATTATTATTATGAATGAACAACAACGAAAGGAATGAATATCCGTTTAACCGAGTAAGAATTAACTTACTCAACACTGGTGAAGAATGTCCTCCCTCGAACAACGTCCTAAAAAGAGATGTCGGTTGCTCGAAGAACCTTGAATAACACAATTACCAATAATCCGCTCAATATACGTATCAAACATGAATTACGACTAACTCAAAGGTCGATACAACAATATCCAAACTCATTGAGGCACTCAAACAACCACTTAGCGAACATCAACCCTTGATTAAGACCAAAACCCAAATATATCGAAACCAACTCCAAAATGAGTAGTTCAATCCAGCAAAACACCTTCAATGATATAAATTTTCCAATAGGAAACAACAACTCGAAGTTACGACAACTATAATCGAAAACCCCCAAAAATAACCAAAGTCAACATCAAGGGTTCTTGATTAATTCTCCAAATGTTCATCAAATCCGAAAAACATATCAATAAATCCGTAGGAATACAGTTATCCAAGGATAATCCATATCTAACATGTTCCAACATAAATCCAAGCTTACACGAAGAGATCGGAAGGAAAATACTCAAAATCCAAAATTCTAGATCCAAGAAATAATTACCTTGATTTGGTGTGTTGGAGAGGATGAAATGATGATTAATCCAACTCAGAAACTTGAAGATCATGATAGGTGAGTGCAGCTCGAAGATATTATTCCAAATAGCCCGAAAACGCCCGGAATCGCCCAAAAACGAAGTGAGAAGTGAGAAATGACGAAACCTGGGCTGACTGTCCTATTTATACTGTTCCAGCTTAGCGCACGCTAAGCCCCCATATTTAGCGTGCGCTAGCGAGTTAATCGGATAGTCCAGTGAGCTCTGACTACCTCGTTAGCGTGCGCTAACTCCTCCCGATAGCGTGCGCTAACTCTTCCAGATAGCGTGCGTTAACAACGATTAGCGTCGCTAAGCGATATCGATATCCGGTGGTCGAGTCGAGAACCTCTGTTCTCGATCATTCACGATTGCATATGCTACACCCAAAATTCAGCGTGCGCTACTACACCATTAGCGTACGCTAATATCCATTCATAGCATACTGTCACGGCCAAAAGTCGACGACGAGACATGTGTGCGCAGACGGTCGCACAGGGTGCTGAGGGACTGTGTGTGAAGATTCAACCTTTAGGACGGCGTGATCGAACAAATAATCACACGAGGAAACTGTGGGAGCACGGACGCCGCTGTGAGAAGCGATCTCCCAAGGGGCATTGCGGACGGGACATGTTCGGGACTGTCCGGCAGTGCAGGGGGCGCGGGTAAGGATGGACGTGCAAGGGTCATGTGGGATAATGCACGACGGGACAAGGCCGAGTCGGGGAACAAGACTCGAGTCGGGTGGTCGGACACGGGCGCGGGATGCCGGGCGCGGCCGACGTGCGTGGGCGCGTGCACGAGGGTTGCGAGAGAGACCCTCCCCCATATAATAGGCTTAGACAAATATTGCCTTGTGGGGCAATGGATACTGAAAAGCTGAGGAGCCACACAACAGGGAAGACTCGACCGGAAGCAGCTAGAAGCGGACCGGCTTGGTCCAGGAGGTTCAGGAAGAGTCTGGAACATTGCAGAGACGGACCCAGATGGTCGGTCCGAGATGGGCCGATGCGGTCCGGGACAGACAGAGACGGGACGGGCGCCCGGGATGGAAAAGAAGCCTCTAGGAAACTCCTAGAAGGATGTAGTGCTGGAATGATGTAGAGTATTCTAGATGATTGTACTTAGACTAATACTTGTAGAATACTCTAGTCTTGTGTATGTAGACTAGTGTGGATGATTCTAGAATTAGGTTCTAGAATTGTAATATTGTAGATAGGTCTAGAACCCTCCAAATGAGGAGGTGGCATAGAAGGTTCTAGGTTCTAGGAGTAGTATAAATAGGCTAAGGGGAGGCTCATTTGCAACCAACCCTCAAAGACTCAACATTCTTGTAAATTGTTTTTGAAATAGTAAAGTGTTTCTCTCAACTCCCAAGTGTTTAAACCCCTTCTTTCACACTTAGCAACCGAGTGAGTTTGGCTTACTAGCAAGATCGAGGTAATTCTAGTCTAGTGCCGCACGGGTCCAAAGAGCTTTCAAGTGATCAAAACCCAACCCCGTGACAAGTGGTATCGGAGCCACGCTAGTGGTTTAAGGAGCTTCCGCATTGAGATTTTGCTGAGAGGTATTATGCAACGAGTTCCAATGGAGACTACGTCCAGCGTCACCAAAGTTCAACCCGGATAGGAGGAGGACATGTCCAGAAAAGGGTCTAGGGACAAGTCCGTGGAAAGAGGTGTTTCCATGGAAGCACGAGTGGCTCGGCTGGAGGAAACCACGGGCAAGCACGAGAATGCTCTCGAGGCGTGGAGCAACGTGGCCGATCAGGTGATGGAGATGAGCGAGTCATTGGAGGAGCTTGAGAACCGGGTGACGGGCACCCTTAATGCGTTGAGACGCGACTTGTGTGAAGAGCTCCTTGAGGCTGTCAGGAAGGAGGTTCGGTCGATGATCGCAGCCTTTAGAGAGGAGATCATAGGGAGGATCGAGGCCATCGAAGGAAGGACAACATTGTATGAGAGGGCGATGGCCCACGGCAGGGACCAGCGGGGTGCGGCACCCCATCGAATCGACATCCCCCAGCCGTGTTCATTCCAAGGATCATGGAATGGTAGGGAAGTGGACGACTAAACATGGAGCATTTATTTGGTGCATCGGGGATAGCAGATAATGCGACCAAGTTGCAGACAGCTCCATTATTCTTAGTCGATGTGGCGCTGTTGTGGTGGAGAAGGCGCGAAACAGAGATCATGCGTGGAACATGTCGGATGGAGACATGGGAGGATTTTAAGGCTGAGTTCAAGTGGCAGTTTTACCCGGAGAATGTTGAGTTTGAGGTCCGGGCTAGGTTGAAGGAGTTGACGCAAAACAAGACGATCAAGTACTATGTGAAGGAGTTCCAGGAGATCATGCTGGAGTTGCCTAGCCTTAGTGAGTAGGAAGATTTGTTCGCATTCGTGGATGGACTGAAATCGTGGGCAAAGTTGGAGGTGCAGAGGGCCAAGGCACAAAACGTGTCCGAGGCTATTGCGATAGCGGAACGGCTGATCGAGTTGAAACCAGCCGGGGAGAGCCGGAAGTCAAGGAGGGATGAGGACGGCATCGGTACGCTGGACAAGTCATACCAGAGTAATGCGGATAGGGGCGCGAGGATGGCCAGGCCCAAGGACGGCAAGCAGTCAGGGTGGACTCGGGCTTGCCATGGGTGCGGGAGTACAGACCATCTCGTAGCAGCGTGTCCGAAGAAGAAGAAATGTGAGATTTGCTGGAGCACGGAGCATTCGACGAGGCAATGCTCGAAGTTTTCGAGGGTAGCCGCCATGGAGTACACCAAGGCATGGGACGATGCCTAGGGTGATGAGACATTGATGGCGCTTCAAGTGTTGAACTCAGCCATAGGGATGGCATCGCGGGAAGGTGCACCGCTTGAGGGAAATTTGATGAATGCGACGGGACTGATCAATGGGAAACCCGTCAATGCGTTGGTCGACACAGGGGCTGTTGTAGGAAATTCCCTCACAATATGCCGCAAGTGCATGGTGTCAACAACTAATAAAGTGATAAGTAAAGTATCGTTCCCTCGAGGACTGATTTCACTAATTACCAAAATATAGTCAACTCACAATTTTATTTGAAGAGCAATTATATGGAATTTATACCTAAACTAATTGCCGAAAATAATTAATAGTACTAATAATAATAATACTAATTAGGGTGTAGGATTATGACTTTCACCTCAAACAATCAGGAATGATATTTATTCAATTCAATTCACTTTTATCCAATTGATTGTAAGCCAGGAATTCCTAAATTATTCTAAAGCCTTTCCTAAGGTCGATAGAAAATACTATGAATTATTAACTCGATATATCCCTATTCGAATTAGATAATTAATAGCTAAAACAGTATAAGAATTCCCACAATAACTAGGCTTCACAATTCCATGAGTATATCCCTATCTCACGAAAATTATGATTCGTCTCACAAGAACTATGCATAAATTTCATCTCCCGAATCCATAAAGACATTCAAAACAAATTAACTGTTGGCCAGACATTTAAAAAGCATTAAGAATAGTAAGAAGAATCCAATTCAATACAAATAACGAGTAAATCGAAATAATAGTAAATAAGTCAAACCGTCATGAAATCGGCTACAATCACAATCCTACTCGAATAGATCTAAAAACTAAGATGCAGAAAAACTAAGAAAAACCGTAGGGATCCGTGGTCTTGTCGTCGCCCACAAATCTCTTCCTTGTGTTCTTCGCCCTAGCTATCGATCCACCTCCTCTGTCTGGTCTCTCCTTTCTTCAGCCCTTTAATGCTTACTTATAGTAGTCCTAAGCCTCCAAAACAGGTCCGTGTGATTAGGTCGAGAACAGGCTCCAAAACGGCCCAGAAACGCGGAATATTCAGCACAACCTCCCGGTGGGCCGCGGCTCACTTAATATGTGCCGCGGCCCCTATCCTTCAGTGCCTGTTGCCTGGGCGCCTTTTTCCTCTTGTGCCGCGGCTCACTTGGTGTGTGCCGCGGCACACAGTGTAACACCCCCGATATATTCAGGAATATTACAGCGCCGTAAATCCTTTACATAAGGATTTACAAGGCTGAAGAATTGAACAGGCATTAAAAGGTACTAACAAATGGAAATAACGGAATTACGACGCAACAGTCTTGACCAAATACAAAAAATAGTACAATTGTTCAACAGAACTCAATAATACATCACCAAATTCAAATCCATCATAAATGACTTCGTACTCGAGTACTTATTGAAAATAACCAATAAACAACAGACAAATGAACCCGGCCGAAACATCACTCTGCACCCTCGTCGTCATGCAGCTCCAGTGGTTGTTTTCCCGCTCTCCTGGATCCTGAACATAAACAAAATGTTCACCCCCGAAGGGGTTAGCACAACGATGCTAGTAAAAGTACCACAACGTATTATTTATATCACACGAATAACATAAACGACAAGAAAAATACCAACGAGTCTTCTCCTACGCGAAACTCATAAATGACATACATAACTGATAATCACAACATGATATCATAACATACACATGGTAATTCCGTCGATCCAACGTTCACTGCCTAGAACCCACGATGATCCCGTCAGACCAACCCGTGGTGGAAAATCCCGTCCGATGATCCAGCGCACGCTAGCATTGATCCCCCGATGATCCCGTCGGACCAACACGAGGTGAACATACAACAACGACATACATGCACGACAATATGTATAACAACAATACATAAAACAAATAAAGTACTTGCCTCGATTTGAAGACAAGAACAACACTTCCACGAAAATGAACACTCGAAGGTCGTCCTCCTCAATAAATCACGTAACGAGACCAAACCTTAACAAAAGAAATGATATAGGATTTATCTCACGTCGTACGAATGTTTAACAATTCGATTCATGGCCAAAAGTTCATAAAATGTAATCTGCCTGAACTGCTTAGCGCACGCTAAGTAGTCTGTGTAGCGTGCGTTAAGTCTGCCGATAGCTCACGCAAACAACAAAGTCTAGCGTACGCTAACTATGTATGGTCATTACTTCACTGATCAGTCGACTGACTCGTCTGATGGTCTAGCGTACGTTACGTAGCAAACGTAGAGTACGCTAACTCGTGCTCGATAGCGCGCGTTAATCTACATAGCTTAGCGTGCGCTATCTATGCATGGCAGTTTACTGCTGAGCAGTAAACTGTTCTTAACAAGATCAAAATAATGAAATCTTCCGTGATAATTCATGTTACCTCCATGACTATCATGTTCATACCCCTATGAATGATTTTACGGATAAAGACAACTTCGGATTCAAGGATATGCATACCAATATAAAACCATATTCTATTCCGACTACAAATCTTCATACGACAATTCGAAAAGCTTAACGGTTGATATCAACACCTTTACATCAATCAATATTATCATGCTGAAGTTGTTAAACGTTCCATCTATACTAGATAAATCTTTCCATGATCAATCCTTTAGATTTATCTAACAACAATGATGTTAAAGTCAAGTCCATGATTGTTATGAAGTCATCTACTAGATTCGGGTTACCATTGATAGAAGCTTCCTTTACATATCCAATGTAACAAGATTCGAATCATGATGATCATAATCAAGGTACTTAAAGCTTAGTCACCTCCATATTCCAAACATGATATACTTTGGATAATTCATCTATGAAAATCAATATCTCACTAACATGATCATCCAATTCTTTAGAATCCAACTCTAAGTCTGGAGATAGATTGAACATACCTCAATATGATGAAATCACTGAACCGTAAGGTAGAATCCGACTCCGGTTGGTTGTATGCCACTCCAAGGTGCTATTCCACTTCAATGAATATTCCCAAGTGATAACCAATATACAAACACCAACAAGATGTGTTCTAAGTGTATAGGAGTATTATTACAGCTCTCTGAACTCTCAAGTATGAAGAATGGGCGAAAGAAATGAAAGCCAAAACGGTTGTTGTCCCATTTATATTATTCTGCAATTTAACAAGTTAGCGCACGCTACTAAGCATTCCTTAGCGTGCGCTAATAATGGTTGACTTCAGAATTGTCCGGGCTCGTCCGTGGGAATCTTATCCGGACCCATGTCCTGGCTGGCGCATGTGCTAGCTGTCCCGCTCAATAATTGAGTCCTTAGCGCACGCAACTCCTACCTGCATAGCGTGCGCTAATAATAGCCCGATAGCGCGCGTTAAGATACATTCTTAGCGTGCGCTATCACGAGGTTGCATGAGCAATTTTGCATGTTTCTATACTTATGTACAATGATATCAATGCACGGAATATCATACTCCAATAATCAAAACCACCAATCCGAATAATACAGGGTTTGAATACAGATGAAATACACCGTAATAGATCCGGATATTACATACTCTCCTACTAAAAAGGAGTTTCGTCCCGAAACTCAAGACGAAAATAACTCGGGATATCTAGACTTCATATCAGCTTCCGTTTCCCAAGTGGCTTCTTCCATTTCGTGACGTGACCATTGAACTTTGACCAAAACGATTGGTTTGTTCCTCAGCTGCTTAAGTCGACTTTCGAGTATCTTGACTGGTCTTTCTTCAAACGTCCCATCCTGCGCGACTTCGATCTCGCCGAAATCAATGATATGACTGGGATCTGGTATATACCTCCGTAACTGGGATACGTGGAACATGTTATGAACATGGCACAATGACGGCGGCAATGCTAATCTGTATGCCAACTCCCCAACTCTCTCGAGGATCTCAAATGGCCTGATATATCTCGGACTCAGCTTTCCTTTCCTTCCGAAACGAAAGATTCCCCGAGTAGGAGAAACCTTCAAAAGTACATGGTCTCCAGTATTGAACTCCAATGGGCGACGGCGTACGTCCGCATAGGATTTCTGGTGACTCTGGGCGGTCAACAGCCTTTCACGAATCAAGTCTATCTTCTCTCGAGTCTGCACGATCAACTCTGGTTCTGTTCCGATCAAGTCTGACGAATCGTCCCAGCATAGGGGCGATCTGCATCTCCTTCCGTATAATGCCTCAAACGGTGCCATCTTAATGGAAGCATGCCAACTATTGTTGTAGGTAAATTCAATCAACGGTAGATGAACTTCCCAATCGTTTGACCAATCTAAGGCACAGGCCCTTAGCATGTCTTCCACCGTTTGTATAGTTCTCTTAGATTGTCCGTCAGTCTGCAGGTGATAAGCTGTACTGAAGTTCAATTCGGTTCCCAAGGCCTTATGAACTGCTTTCCAAAAGTGAGACACAAAACGGCCGTCTCGATAAGAAACAATGGTCTTCGATGTACCATGCAATCGAACTATCTCCGAAATAAATACTCGTGCCAACCTCTCTGGTCCCCACGTATCCTTAATGCCTAGAAAATGAGCCGATTTGGTTAAACGATTAACTATCACCCAAATCATGTTCATTCCTATCCTGGTTTTCGGCATATTAGTGATAAAGTCCATCGATATGTCCTCCCACTTCCATTCAGGAATCGGGAGTTGCTTCAACATTTCGGCAGGCCGTTGATGCTCGATCTTAACCTGCTGACAAGTCAAGCATTTAGAGACATAGTCCGTTACATCTTTCTTCATGTTGCCCCACCAGAAATTCTGCTTCAAGTCCTTATACATTTTACTGGTGCCCGGGTGGATAGAATAGGGCAAACTGTGAGCTTCCTTCATAATCGTCTGTTTCAGAACATCAACATCGGGAACACAGAGTCGGTTCTGAAATCTCAAAACTTTATCATCATGAATTATGAATCCGGGGGCCTTTCCTTTGATCACTTCATCACGTAACGGAATCATCAGAGGATCATCTGCCTGTTTAGATTTGATTCCTTCGGTTAATGATGAAGTTATCTCCATCACGCACAGTTGTCCTTGGACTCTTTGTAACCATACTTCAATTCCTTCACGAATCATCTCTCGTTGAAGGCTAAGATGGGAGGTCAGCGTCTCCAGCATCTGAATAGAAACAGGCTTGCGGCTAAGTGCATCGGCCACTACATTCGCTTTGCCTGGATGATATAAAATCTCCAAGTCATAGTCCTTAATCAGTTCTAACCATCTTCTTTGCCGCATGTTTAATTCTTTCTGACTGAATATGTACTTGAGACTCTTATGATCCGTAAAGATGTGACAGTGAGTCCCGTACAGATAATGCCTCCGGATCTTCAAAGCAAAAACTACTGCTGCTAGCTCCAAATCATGTGTCGGGTAATTCACTTCATAAGGTTTCAGCTGTCGCGACGCATAAGCGATCACCTTATCATTCTGCATCAATACGCACCCAAGTCCTTGGTTCGAAGCATCACTGTAAACTATGAATCCTCCAGTTCCCTGCGGAGGTGATAGAATCGGTGCCGTCGTCAATCTCTTCTTCAATTCATCAAAGCTAATCTGACACAATTCAATCCACTCAAACTTTTGAGTTTTCTGCAGGAGTCGGGTAAGTGGGTGGGAGATTTTAGAAAACCCTTCCACGAATCGACGATAGTATCCAGCAAGTCCCAAGAAGCTCCGGACCTCTTTCACGTTCTTTGGAGGCTTCCAATCCATAATTGCTTCGATCTTATTAGGATCTACTCGGACTCCTTTAGCTGACACCACATGGCCGAGGAACATTACTTCCTTTAGCCAGAATTCACACTTAGAAAGTTTGGCCTACAATTGCTCATTTCTCAAAAGTTCCAATACAATCCGCAAATGCTGCACATGTTCTTCCGGGCTCTTAGAATACACCAGAATGTCATCAATGAACACAACCACAAATTTGTCCAAAAATTCAATGAACACTCTGTTCATCAATTGCATAAATACAGCAGGTGCGTTAGTGAGACCAAACGGCATCACTACAAACTCATAATGTCTGTAGCGAGTTCTGAACGCTGATTTCAGAACATCAGACTCCTTAATCCTCAGCTGATGATACCCTGATCTCAGATCGATTTTTGAAAATACTGTTGCCCCTTGCAACTGGTCAAACAGATCATCAATCCGTGGCAACAGATACTTGTTCTTAATCGTCATCTTGTTTAGCTCTCGATAGTCAATACATAGTCGGAGCGACCCATCCTTCTTTCGGACAAAAAGAACTGGCGCTCCCCAGGGTGAAACGCTTGGCTGAATATAGCCCTTGTCCAGTAACTCCTCTAGCTGCTTCTTTAGTTCGTACATCTCGGTAGGTGCCATACGATACGGCGCCTTGGAAATTGGTGTAGCTCCGGGTTCCAGCTCAATGGTAAATTCTACATCCCTTCGTGGAGGTAGCCCAGGTAACTCGTCAGGAAATACATCTGGAAATTCGTTCACAACAGGAATGGATGAAAGTTCCACAATTTCGTCTTCTTTCTTCATTGCGTAACACCGATTGCACAGTACACTGTTTCAACAATTTGATGACTTTCATCGCCTTGATCAATTTTCCGAGCTTCCCGGTTTCCATCCTCAAAGCAATATCGGAACCATCGTCGCCGATCAATGAGATATTCCTCCTTCGGTAGTTCACAATTGCTCCATATCGATTAAGCCAATCGTCTCCGAGTATCAGGTCGTCTCCTTGCATTTCTATCATGATCAGATTTGAGAGCCACTCTCTGCCTCCAAATGATATAGGGAAATTTCTAGTTTCTAAATTTCCGACAATCCTCTCTCCACTCGGTAAACCAACAACATAAGGTTCACAAGTATGAAAACCGGAAATATTCAAACGATTTACACAAGACAAAGATATGAAAGAATGTGTAGCTCCTGTATCGAATAAAACGCTAACTGGCTGGGAAAGGATCTCGACAAGACTGATGCGACAAAGAAGATCTTGATCGTCTGTCCTCCTCATCTCGTACAGACGTGGGGGAGCAGATCCGGCACTCGATGTCCCCTTTCGGTCCCATTGTCCTCTGCCTCGCCCGCGGCCTAAATTCTGAGGCACCTGAACACTTTGTTGCGTCTGTGGAATACTGGCCTCGTTCTGGACTGGCTGTGGTGTACGGGCTCTAAAAGACTTTGAAGCCTCTTCACAAAACACCGCCCGATGTCCCTCTAGTCCACAATCAAAACAAGTCACGGCAGGAAGGGGGCAATTCCGTCGATAGTGCCCCGTCTGGGCGCAGTTAAAGCATTTCCTGGTATCATCAGTAATAGTTGATGTCGCTCCGAAGTTCTTTCCGCTCCTAACTGGGTGCGGAGGTTTCTTGAAAGAGTGAAAGGATGACTGGGCCTTACGGGCCCCGCTGTTCTTGTGCTCTGTAAAAGTACCAGAGACTTTCTGTTTCTTGGATTCCGAAAATTTCTCCATGGTTGCTTCCATGATCTCATATGCCAACGCCTTATCCTGGTATTGACGGAGTTTGGTACATTCAAATCCGGACATGTACCTCTGGATTTCTGGTTTCATCCTCATATCGAAATGGATCATCATTTCTGCATCTGTTCTGACCAAATGTCGAACAAATGCCACTTGGTTAAACGCCTTAATCGCACAGGATACGGCACATCGTAAGGCCGAGCGGAGAAAAACTCCCGAACTTTGGCTTCCTCACAGACGAGGGCAATCGAGCTTCCATCATCAATCTAAACTCTGTCAATCGGCATCATGGTCTCTGAATGGATGGCTTCCCACCATTCGACGTTTCCTATCGTAAAATATTGAGCGATAGAGGCTCTCCTATCGTGCAGGCGATTAATTCGCAAATATTTTCTCCAGTTCTTTCAACCAATGATCCTGTGGGAGTCTCGTAAATACCGTCGAATTTGGGTGGTTGCATCTTCGCCACCTCTTGCGGCCACCGGTCACCTCGATTTCCCATGTCGGGATCCCTTGCCTCTCTCTCCTGCCGTAGTCCCACCGCCACTTGCATTCGGTCCACGACCTGGGCGAACCGAGTCATCTGGTTCACCACTTGACGAAGGATCTCTGCACAGCAGGATCTGGTTCGTTATTAATAGATTGTTGCGGCTCGCCTGAGCTATGACTGGCTTGGTTAGAAGGCGACGCTTCCCTTTCGGCATTTCTCCGTCCGCGTCCACGACCGCGACCACGTCCACGTCCGCCTCTCAACATACTGTAAGCATAAATACTCAATATACAGAAACAACATCGATCTAATATTCAAGTATAAAGTGACACGACATGTAAAGAACGAGATAGAGTTTAGGAACTTACAACCACTGTTCGCATGAAGACGTAGGCGACAGGATGTCATTCACGGTCGGTTACCTCAAAAGACATAATCGACCCTATTTTAACCCAACGGCCAAGATATCCATAATCTTAGCTCGATACCATATTCGTAACACCCCGATATATTCAGAATATTACAGCGCCGTAAATCCTTTACATAAGGATTTACAAGGTCAAGAATTGAACAGCATTAAAAGGTACTAACAAATGGAAATAACTAATTACGACGCAATAGCCTTGACCAAATACAAAAATAGTACAATTGTTCAACAGAACTCAATAATACATCACCAAATTCAAATCCATCATAAATGACTTCGTACTCGAGTACTTATTGAAAATAACCAATAAACAACAGACAAATGAACCCGGCCGAAACATCACTCTGCACCCTCGTCGTCATGCAGCTCCAGTGGTTGTTTTCCCGCTCTCCTGGATCCTGAACATAAACAAAATGTTCACCCCCGAAGGGGTTAGCACAACGATGCTAGTACAAGTACCACAACGTATTATTCATATCACACGAATAACATAAACGACAAGAAAAATACCAACGAGTCTTCTCCTACGCGAAACTCATAAATGACATACATAACTGATAATCACAACATGATATCATAACTTACACATGGTAATTCCGTCGATCCAGCGTTCACTGCCTAGAACCCACGATGATCCCGTCAGACCAACCTGTGGTGGAAAAACCCGTCCGATGATCCAGCGCACGCTAGCATAGATCCCCCGATGATCCCGTCGGACCAACACGAGGTGGACATACAACAACGACATACATGCACGACAATATGTATAACAACAATACATAAAACAAATAAAGTATTTGCCTCGATTTGAACACAAGAACAACACTTCCACGAAAATGAACACTCGAAGGTCGTCCTCCTCAATCAATCACGTAACGAGACCAAGCCTTAACAAAAGAAATGATATAGGATTTATCTCACGTCGTACGAATGTTTAAAAATTCGATTCACGGCCAAAAGTTCATAAAATGTAATCTGCCTGAACTGCTTAGCGCACGCTAAGTACTCTATGTAGCGTGCGTTAAGTCTGCCCGATAGCGCACGCAAACAACAAAGTCTAGCGTACGCTAACTATGTATGGTCAGTACTTCACTGATCAGTCGACTGACTCGTCTGATGGTCTAGCGTACGTTACGTACCAAACGTAGCGTACGCTAACTCGTGCTCGATAGCGCGCGTTAATCTACATAGCTTAGCGTGCGCTATCTATGCATGGCAGTTTACTGCTGAGCAGTAAACTGTTCTTAACAAGATCAAAACAATGAAATCTTCCGTGATAATTCATGTTACCTCCATGACTATCATGTTCATACCCCTATGAATTATTTTACGGATAAAGACAACTTCGGATTCAAGGATATGCATACCAATATATAACCATATTCCATTCCGACTACAAATCTTCATACGACAATTCGAAAAGCTTAACGGTTGATATCAACACCTTTACATCAATCAATATTATCATGCTGAAGTTGTTAAACGTTCCATCTATACTAGATAAATCTTTCCATGATCAATCCTTTAGATTTATCTAACAACAATGATGTTAAAGTCAAGTCCATGATTGTTATGAAGTGATCTACTAGATTCGGGTTACCATTGATAGAAGCTTCCTTTACATATCCAATGTAACAAGATTCGAATCATGATGATCATAATCAAGGTACTTAAAGCTTAGTCACCTCCATATTCCAAACATGATATACTTTGGATAATTCATCTATGAAAATCAATATCTCACTAACATGATCATCCAATTCTTTAGAATCCAACTCTAAGTCTGGAGATAGACTGAACATACCTCAATATGATGAAATCACTGAACCGTAAGGTAGAATCCGACTCCGGTTGGTTGTATGCCACTCCAAGGTGCTATTCCACTTCAATGAATATTCCCAAGTGATAACCAATATACAAACACCAACAAGATGTGTTCTAAGTGTATAGGAGTATTATTACAGCTCTCTGAACTCTCAAGGATGAAGAATGGGCGAAAGAAATGAAAGCCAAAACGGTTGTTATCCCATTTATAATATTCTGCAATTTAACAAGTTAGCGCACGCTACTAAGCATTCCTTAGCGTGCGCTAATAATGGTTGACTTCAGAATTGTCCGGGCTCGTCCGCGGGAATCTTATCCGGACCCATGTCCCGGCTGGCGCATGTGCTAGCTGTCTCGCTCAATAATTGAGTCCTTAGCGCATGCAACTCCTACCTGCATAGCGTGCGCTAATAATAGCTCGATAGCGCGCGTTAAGATACATTCTTAGCGTGCGCTATCACGAGGTTGCATGAGCAATTTTGCATGTTTCTATACTTATGTACAATGATATCAATGCACGAAATATCATACTCTAATAATCAAAACCACCAATCCGAATAATACAGGGTTTGAATACAGATGAAATACACCGTAATAAATCAGGATATTACACACAGTACAGTGTGCACAGCATTCGCCGGTTGTCTTCGTGTGCCGCGGGTCATTTGGTGTGTGCCGCGGCTCATGACCAAAAACTGCTATTTTTCGCCCGTTTTTCTTCGTTTTGGCTTCCGGACCCCGATTTCCTGTAAAACTTATAAGAATAGTGCATTAAAAGCTCATTTATGCTGAATTAGGTTCAAGATGGACATACAATAATGATATAAAAGCGCATAAAAATACGCCTAACAAATACCCCCAAACTTGAGCCTTTGCTTGTCCTCACGCAAAAATTATCAATTTTAAACAAAATGTATCGTGAATAATCATGCAAATCTATAGTGCACAACTTAATCAATACTACCCTGAAAATCTCAAAGAATAGTACAAGTATCGTTATAGCGAGTCACATCCAGGACACTGATTCCACTAAGTAACCAATTTCAGTCCTAATCAATCGTTCATGAAGAAAATCAGCTCAAAGATTAACAAGCGTGAATTTAACCGACCGTCAATTTGAAGGGTTAGATTAAACAAGCCATATTCGCCCAGTCCCACAGTCTAGTGGAAATATTCAAGAGTTTCGTTATCAAAATTACTCTTAGGACAGCATTCCCTTATGTATGATCAATAATATGATTCGAGTTAACCACTGGGTTTTGGCTCTCGGGATATTTCATCGAGATGGTCCTAGGGTGGAATTCCATTCTCATGTCTTGGGGAACTGTTTGACCTAAAAGACACTCATGGGGCACATGGATGCTTCTAGTTACTAAGTCCCCTCCACAGCGGAGAAAAAAAAAACTCGAATAGCAATTCCCGCATGTCAAGGTTGCTGTTTTACGCGAGAGTAAACGACGGGTCATGTGAATACCCCCGGTTACTAGGCTTTCCATCATCGGTAATGCGATATTTCTAAATTATTAATCTATTCAGGGTCGTCGTTTTACGTGAGAGTAAACAACGGTCACGTGAATACCACCGGTTACTAGACTTCCCATCATAGAACAACTAATATCTCGACTTTTTGAAAAAAAAACTGTCCGACTCTAAACTCAATCCAAGTGCCAACAAGACTCATATTACTGGACGACTAGCTACGCGAAAAGTTTAACCAAACGTATAAACGGTGATTTGAAAACACGTATGTCTCCTTTCTTATCTTCTAAGATTTCTACAGAAACGATAAAATTTCGGACCTAAATGAATACTCAACAGAAACAGAAATCACTGACTGCAACTTGACCAAAAGTCAACCATTTCTTCCAAGAGAAATCAATATCGTAACATCAGTTTTACACATGGAAGCACGAAAAATTCACGAAAAATTCACGTTTTTGAACAAAACCATCAACAGCATGCAAGGACAATAAAGCAATCGCAATTTATACCCAAGTAAATCAATTCCACCACACATAAAATCATCAACAATCAAACTCATGTGAAAATAGAAGAGATAAGGAAAAGGAAAACTTATTCCAAATGTCTTCTTGAAACCAGCACATGTCTGAGTGGAAACGTCGGTCAATCCATACTTCAAATAACGCTCAACATCAGGAGGGACCCCCAAACTTAGTCTCTAGTCATGAGATAACAATAGACATTAAATCAAGAAAGACTACAATATGAAGAATAATAACTCATTGGGGTTATATAAAAATATTAGAGAAATAAGGGACAACAAGAATACACGAATCCAAACGAAATAACAAAACAAAGAAAAATTAAAAACGAAAAATCAAATAAAAACAACTAACTAGAAAGCAAGTAAAAATGATGGGTTGCCTCCCATCAAGCGCTCTATTTTACGTCTTGAGCACGACGTGGAAAAAAGAGTTTAACGTGGCTTTTTTCTAGGGAGATTGCCAAATGCCCCCTTCTTGCAATCTATAAGCCTCTTATTCCATAGAGGAGGCTTTGGTTCATGCCCGGTTGCCACAATTAATGAGTAAGAATAATTATGAGGACAACCAAAAAATGATGGAAGAATATAATAATGATAAGGCATGAAAAAATAAGCAGAGTTCGAATGGGTAAATAATAAAGACTTATCATGCACAACCTCATTAGAACTCGAAGAATCAGCCTTAACAAAATCAAAAGTAATGGGGTCAATCTCTCCCATTATAGATTTAGGAAAGATTATGCGCGGCACCGTTAATAAAATTTTAGGCACAAAAGTATTCGCCTTATTAGTCGAAGTTTGATGACAATTTAATGACATTTCTTTGGAAACATCATCAATGGTAACTTCTTCTACAGGCTCATCACACGTTATGTAATTATCGGGTGTTGGGAGATCGACCCTAAAACTTAACATGTCTTTCATCTCAACCTCCCTTTCAACTTCACTACTAAATATATGAGCTGGAAAATAACCATAGTGAATCTCAAGACCACGACGTGCACATTCTAGCTAAAAAAGGGTACTATCAGGATTTTTAAGAGTGTCTACACATTGTTCAAGCATGGTCTATTTGGCAAATTATTAAGAACATCGAAATTTATGAAATGCCAAGGGCCACGATACTCAAAGGAAAACATAATGAAGAAAATAAAAATATAGAGACTAAGAAAAACATCAAATTAAAATTAAAGTCGCTTGGTATTGATATTAGCGAAAAATCAGTCCGCGGCAACGGCGCCAAAAACTTGTTGTAGGAAATTCCCTCACAATATGCCGCAAGTGCACGGTGTCAACAAGTAATAAAGTGATAAGTAAAGTATCGTTCCCTCGACGACTGATTTCACTAAGTACCAAAATATAGTCAACTCACAATTTTATTTGAAGAGAAATTATATGGAATTTATACCTAAACTAATTGCCGAAAATAATTAATAGTACTAATAATAATAATACTAATTAGGGTGTAGGATTATGACTTTCACCTCAAACAATCAGGAATGATATTTTTTCAATTCAATTCACTTTTATCCAATTGATTGTAAGCCAGGAATTCCTAAATTATTCTAAAGCCTCTCCCAAGGTCGATAGAAAATACTATGAATTATTAACTCGATATATCCCTATTCGAATTAGATAATTAATAGCTAAAATAGTACAAGAATTCCCACAATAACTAGGCTTCACAATTCCATGAGTATATCCCTATCTCACGAAAATTATGATTCGTCTCACAAGAACTATGCCTAAATTTCATCTCCCGAATCCATAAAGACATTCAAAACAAATTAATTGTTGGCCAGACAATTAAAAAGCATTAAGAACAGTAAGAAAAATCCAATTCAATACGAATAACGAGTAAATCGAAATAATAATAAATAAGTCAAACCGTCATGAAATCGGCTACAATCACAATCCTACTCGAATAGATCTAAAAACTAAGATGCAGAAAAACTAAGAAAAACCGTAGGGATCCGTGGTCTTGTCGTCGCCCACAAATCTCTTCCTTGTGTTCTTCGCCCTAGCTATCGATCCACCTCCTCTGTCTGGTCTCTCCTTTCTTCAGCCCTTTAATGCTTATTTATAGCAGTCCTAGGCCTCCAAAACGCGTCCGTGTGATTAGGTCGAGAACAGGCTCCAAAATGGCCCAGAAACGCGGAATATTTAGCACAACCGCCTGGTGGGCCGCAGCTCACTTAATCTGTGTCGTGGCCCCTATCCTTCAGTGCCTGTTGCCTGGGCACCTTTTTCCTCCTGTGCCGCGGCTCACTTGCTGTGTGCCGCGGCACACAGTACAGTGTGCACAGCGTTCGCCGGTTGTCTTCGTGTGCCGTGCCTCATTTGGTGTGTGCCGCGGCTCATGACCAAAAACTGCTGTTTTTGGCCCGTTTTTCATCGTTTTGGCTTCCGGACTCCGATTTCCTGTAAAACATATAAGAATACTTCTTTAAAAGCTCATTTATGCTGAATTAGGTTCAAGATGGACATACAATAATTATATAAAAGTGCATAAAAATACGCCTAACAGGGGCCGATTACAACTACATTGACGAGGCTGAAGCACAGAGGTTGGGGCTTCAGGTCATCGAGGGACGAGGCTGGATGAAGTCGAATAATGCACCACCCGTTTGGGTCACAGGAGTCGCCAATGGGGTGCGACTAAAGATTGGCATGTGGGAACTGCGCGTGCACTTCAAGGTGACGAGCATGGATGATCGAGACATAATACTGGGCATGGACTTCCTGAGGAAGAATAACGTGGGCCTGGTTCCGCACAAGAGGGCACTATAAGTGTGTGATCAAGCCAAGCTGCAGGAAATACACTTGACCACAGAGCCTTCGAGACAAGCTATGACGATACTCAAGTATGTGAGGAAACTTGAGGAGCAGTCGTCTTACCACCTTGGAGCAGTTGGGTTCATCGAGGGGCTGCCACGTCGACGAGGACGTCGACGAAATGGGCAGGGGAGAATGTCACGGCCAAAAGTCGACAACGAGACATGTGTGTGCAGACGGTAGCATAGGGTGCTGAGGGACCAGCACGAGCAGGACGCCAAGGATGGGATCGGGCTGCATGTGAAGATTCAGCCTTCAGGACGGCGTGATCGGATGGAGAATCACGCGAGGAAACCGTGGGAGCAAGGACGCCGCTGTGAGAAGCGGATCACCCAAGGGGCATTGCGGACGGGACATGTTCGGGACTGTCCGGCAGCACATTGGGTGCGGGCAAGGATGGACGATCAAGGGTCGTGTGGGACAAGGCACGACGGGACAAGGCCGAGTCGGGGAACAAGACTCGAGCTGGGCGGCCGGACGCGGGCGTGGGATGCCGGGCGCGGCCGACGTGCACAGGCACGCACGCGGGGGGTGCGAGAGAGACCCTCCCTCCTATAATAGGCTTAGACAGATATTGCCTTGTGGGGGCAGTGGATACTGAAAAGCTGATGAGCCACTCAACAGGGAAGACTCGACCGGAAGCAGCTCAAAGCGGACCGGTTTGCTCGAGGAGGTTCGGGAAGAGTTTGGAACATTGCAGAGACGGACCCAGATGGTCGGGCCGAGACGGGCCGGTGCGGTCCGGGACGGGCCGATGCGGGCCGGGACGGACAGAGATGGGTCGGGCGCCCGGGATGGAAGGGAAGCCTCTGGGAAACTCCTAGAAGGATATAGTGCTGGAATGATGTAGAGTATTCTAGATGATTGTACTTAGACTTGTACTTGTAGAATACTCTATACTTGTGTATATAGACTAGTGTGGATGATTCTAGAATTAGGTTCTAGAATTGTAATGTTGTAGATAGGTCTAGAACCCTCCAAATGAGGATGTGGCATAGAAGGTTCTAGGTTCTAGGAGTAGTATAAATAGGCTAAGGGGAGGCTCATTTGCAACCAACCCTCAAAGACTCAACATTCTTGTAAAGTGTTTGTGAAATAGTAAAGTGTTTCTCTCAACTCCCAAGTGTTTAAACCCCTTCTTTCACACTTAGCAACGGAGTGAGTTAGGCTTACTAGCTAGATCGAGGCAATTCTAGTCTAGTGCCGCACGGGTCCAAAGAGCTTTCGAGTGCTAAAAACCCAACCCCGTAATAGTATGCTATGAATTATTCCAAATCAGTCCAGTACCCACTGGACTCTACCTGATCGACCTTAGCGCGCGCTATACTGCTAGCATAGCGTGCGCTATCCGAACTCACTAGCGTGCGCTACTTACCAATCGTAGTGTGCGCTACTATAACTCAACTGCAGTCCAGTACCTTCTGGACTGTCTGCCTGAACCACGCTAGCGTGCGCTGATGATGAGAGGTAGCGTGCGCTACCCGTACTCAATTAGCGCACACTAAAGAGAGTACGTAGCGTGCGCTACTCCTCACACACAGCCCATTACGATGAAGATAATGATGATAACTACGGTTCGATCCTCCAACCAGGTAGAAAGACAAATAATAACTGGTGTACGATACAAATGCTCTGATCGATGAATACAATGAATGAATATGAACGATGAATGATCATTAATGAGTGAATAATTACTGAGTGACAAAAATTGAATGATAATGACTGAATTACAACCGGGTATTACAAGAAATCGGTTAAGTCATGTACCCCTCCGCCTAGAAGCCTTGTCAGTGTAATAACCCAAACTAGGTGGATATTACAGTGCCGTGGACCCCCGACTGGGACCCACCAGGCGAATGAAAATTAATGACTTAAATAATATAATTGTAGTACCGAAGCACATTTTATCGAACACTTAAGGTGCATAGTCCAATTCAATCATTTAATGAAGAAATACTCGAATTTGTTCCACAAAACTTCAAGAGTAATGAATGACCTCAAGAATACAACCAAGTTCTATCAACTGTCTGATTTAAAACGAATCAAATCGGCCAAAACACCAAGAAACTTCAAAAATCCCCAAAACCAAGAGTTCAAGTGTTCTTACCTTCGATCCGGACGAAAGATGATGTTAGACATGAATCCAATTTCCAAAACATGTTGCTCTAAGATGTTCCCACTCAAATCCATCGATCTCAGATGAAGAATCGCGAAAAGAACGAAGAAAAAAGGTGAAATTGCCAAGTGACCCAGTCTAGGCCTTTAAATAGTCGGGACCTGTCGGTACATTACGGCCGTAACCGGCCATGGCTTACAGCCATAACCGGCCATGGCTACCCTTCTGTTCAATTTGGCCGACAGTCTTATGGCCGTTACCGGCACCCTCCTTACGTACGTAATAGGCCCTTACGGCCGTACCCGGCCAAAACCTTACAGCCGTTATCGTCCAGTCCTTATGCCCATCGAGTCACTGCCGACCGTGATCGGCCATCCCTGCGAGTCATAGCCGACCATGATCGGCCATCCAACGAGTCCTTGGCCACCATTCGGCCAGCTGCCTCTTAACGTACGTAACACTTAATCCATTGCGTACATAATACGTACGTTGACTTGCTACAGTAATAGACTCGTATTACATACATAATACACCCTGTATAGCATACGTAAATCCATCCGTTGACTCACCTGTCCACATCCGTGCCGAAAAACTGCCGACACCGGGCCAACGATCATATACGAATCCTGTCCAATTCCCTCTATTACGTACGTAAATGCCTTATGCATAACGTACGTAAAGCGTATAATTTAGCGTACGTAAGTCCTTAAGCTTAGCGTACGTAATGACCTTCTATACTTGGCCAAAATCCAACTATTCTTGTCCGACGTCTCGACATACATAATAGAAACATACGGCATACTGAATACATATACTATATCCAATAGTATGCTCATATACAATTGTTGACCAAATACAAAAATTATACGAATACATATATCTTAGTCCTTTAATTATTTTATCCATACTTTACAGATTCCACGTTGTACAACATAACTCGGATAAAATAACATCAAACAATAGTAGAAGAAATTTTGGATATTACATACTACACCACTTAAAATAAATTTCGTCCTCGAAACTTGTAATCCGTCATAGAAAAACCAACAATCCATTCAACCAAAATATTCCGAAACCATCACAACAACGATTAATCATCATTATTAACGAATAACTAAACAGTAAACTTACATATGCGCCAAGTCGACGATCTCCTGAGATACTAGGAAGTGACTTTACTGTAAAGCCTCAATGCGCTTACAATCACAATTCCACGAGTCTCAACAAAATATATTTCATCTTCGGATGAAATAGTTTATCCGTGTCAAACAATGACACAAATCCCAAAACATTGAAAAAATTCGAACGCTCATACGATCATTAGCAATGATCAATCAGCAACTTAACTGAGAATATCATCAACAAGATAAACTTCAATATGACCAACGAACGTTTAACGACAATCGAGAATACCTTCACATGGTAGTCCAACGCAATCAATACGGAACCACAGAAACAGATATACGGACGAATAAAATTCTCAAAACGTTACACAAATCACATACAGTGGATCTCAAAGAAACACACCCGACTGTTGAACATACCCTTCGGCATACGAACAACCAAACACAAGCCAACGAACATACCCAATCATACCTAGAGTGGGAACGACCAATCAATATCCAAAACAACCATCATGGGGTCACCATCCCCAAATCTACACTTACAAAGGAATCATTCAAAAATCACTATGGTAAAATCGCGCTACTACCATACCAATAGAATCACATAGCACATATGTCCTGGTTTCACAAAGTCCAAAGTTCCAAAATTACATCCTGCGCATGAATCTACAACACGTAGTATATTTCTCTTATCTGATCAATCAACCGATCATCCCTGGATAACAAACAACCATACTGAAGTTTGAATCTCTATTCATAGTTCCATACTAATGTCTTATCCAGTTCGTGAGTCACACTCATAACTTCACCATGATATGCATTATGCACTAAATGCGTATGTATATCAATCACATTTTCAAAACCAGTTCGAAATCATATAATCTTGTCAAGCAGGTAAATTTTCAAAAGTTTTTCGAAAATTTCAAAGTTCAAAACCCAAATTTTAGTAGGACCACAAAATCAATTTTCGAAAAATTAAATTAGCTCGCTGGTGCCAAGTATTCGATAACAGTTTCCTTCGAACCCACACGATTTCGAAGTTTAAAATGAAAACTATGCAAATGATTGACCACATCCATACTCATGTATACCAATTCGGCTCGTCGCCAATATCCACTGATATTCCATCGGGAAAACCACACGATAGAGTTCCAAATATCAATATATAAATTCCGTTAAAAACTCCTTTTCCTCATATGGCTCGCAACGTCGACCATCATCCCATTCTGGATAACCTCAACTATGCTATGACAAAACATTGAAACAAATCAACACAGCGAAATACTTTCCGAGAAGTTTCATTTGAACAAGTAAATCAAAACCGCGAAAGGCGGAAATGAAATAGATAAACGATTGATGAAGTGTTTTACAAATCTCGGGAGTTTTAAGAAAACAAAAAAGCCTTTTGAAACATTAGGGTCTCATCCCGTATCTCGTTCCGCATTACAAGAAGTTTAAAAAGTAGAAAAACCCTTCTGGACCTCAAGTCCTGAGTTATAAAACTATTTCAAAATCGATTGGGTCTCGGCCCAAAAATCATTTTCCGTAAAACATCCATAGAACATTCATTTTGAAAAGTATCATTTTCGAATGCTCGAAAACAGTTCCATATATCTCAAAAATGAACTAACATGACTACATGTTCTCCTCAACAATCCATAGTTCTCCCGAGTACACAATTCCGTTTCAAAACTTAACCTACATTGATTTCCAAAATCATAACTTCTCAAGATCATCAATCCTGTCCCAACTCTGTCACCTTATACTGTAACGCATAATATCTTTCTGAATCTCAAAACATATCAACATAGAACGGCAATAAATTTCAATGCAATTCAAGAATTCAAATACTTACAGATCATGAAGTCGACGATTCCCCGTGATACGGGCACATGTCTCGACTCAAGAAAATACTCAACACAGATATTCACAAAACACACATTTTTCAAACTCAGTTCGACTCGAAGACACAACACAGCTCTATCTGAAGAAACACGCTAACATCATTTGGAAAAGTTACAACAATCCCAGTACCACACTGATAAATCACATAACGTACAAGCCCGAGTGAACAACAAAAATATAGGGCTCAAAAACTTGTCAACCGACAACTCGAATGACACGACAAAAGCACGACCCAACTCGACCCGACTGTCTAGGTTTTCTCAACCTATGCTCTGATACCATATTCTGTAACACCCCCAGATTTAACCGGGAATATTTCAGTGTCGTAGGCCCCGAGATGGAACCCACAAGGCTGAAGGAAATTTTCACAAACATTTACAAACGCCCAAGAGGCTAACGACGGTACTGTATTTTAAAAACATTCGAAGACTTAATATAATCCGTTTATCAAACCATGGTAAAATCTTATTTGAAACGACAAGGCCCAAAATGCCAAAGCTCAATAGTTTAAGAACATACGTTAAGCTATCGCTTACACGTACCGACAAAATAGATTTAGAGAACGATTACCAAAGTAACCTAAGTTACCAGATACCAAAAGACCATTTAAAAATACCCATGCAACGGTTAAAGATAAACAATTAAAATACTCTAACAGCGGAATACAAGAACTAATCAGGAAACTCAATACACAAATACATGCCCTAGCCAGTATCCTCCGGCAAGCTCATCTCTCCACGACCGCTACAAGCTTGATAATCCAAGAACCTAAAAACAATGCCCACGATGGGGTCAGCCATAATATCCAACAATGACAACCATCACATCACATCAATAATTACATATCAATGGAAATACTAAGAGTACGACCAATGTAATCTTACCGTCGTAACTTTATGAAAATCCACGATTCGTATCCTTAACAACACATTAAGAGAATACTGAAATATCTGTACGGTATCTCAACAATACCAAAGGTTCTCAAAACATTATCATAACTCGCGATACGAAAATTATACCAACTCTGGCCAATTCAATCCATCGGATAACGTCGACAATTCCAATACGATAATTGATTGTCCATCAAAGACAAGTACCAAAGGAAATACGGAACTTACCTCAAGATATGAAATGCCACGAAGAAATCACGTCAGTCTAATCCAAGATCAGATCATCATAACATATGGACACGGTCCTAACACAAGAACTACGAATGCATACTCACATGACAACATCAATATGCTCACATCAATAACAAAAATGTATACTTATGGCAAATCTATAATATACATATGCACAATCAACAACACATATGGTAATCCAACGATCCAGCCACACAGCTATAGATCCCCATGATGGTCCCGTCGGACCAACACATGGTGGCATGACCTGTCCAACGATCCAGCGCACACAGCTATAGATATCCCATGTTGATCCCCACCAACCGGCAATTGGATCAAACTACTCAAATGACTAACTTAATGTCACAAGCATATCTCCTACTGAAACCTCAAGTCAAAGGTCCACGTATACCTCTCATAATCTTTCGATTGAATCATTGACAATCCCTGAGTGATGTCCATGTGACTGAATCAAGTTGAGTCATGCTCGAGTATACTAATTCCATTAGCATACCTATAACATGTGCTCCCACTAACCCTTAGTCAATACAGGCACTCTACATGTCAAGGTACACATTATACAAGTCTTGACTAAACTTACTGCCCAGTTAAGTTTTATTGACTTGCGAACCAGTTAAGCAATCGATTCCTAAATACTTCCAATACCTATCTCCTTATATCCATTAGAAGTGGAATGTTTGCTCTCAATGCAAGGACTATTATTTTATACACCAAATCAAAATGCCTTTGATGTACAATAATATAGAAATAGTAAATTCCTTATTTAATATAATATTCACAGTAACAATACAATGCTCTCACTCGCTCATCCTTTGAGTGGCATTCGAGTGCATATTCTTAACAATCTCCCACTTGGACTCAATGCCACCAAACTATGGTTTACAACACCCATACTTTCCATATGTCTCTCGAAGACCCTCTCAGATAGTGGCTTGGTAAGTGGATCAGCAACGTTATTTGCTGTGTCTACTCTCTGCAGTATAACATTCCCTTCCTGAACCATTTCTCTAACAAAATGATATTTTCTCGCAATATATTTGGTATTGTGGTGAGCCCTAGGCTCCTTAGCCTGTGCAATAGCTCCGTCATTGTCACAAAACAGCGTCACGGGCTTCTCTGCTTTAAGAACCACTTGAAGTTCCTCAGTGAACTTCTTAAACCAAAAAGCTTCTTTAGCAACCTTCATGGCTACCTGATATTCGGCTTGACATGTAGAGATTGCAGTCGAGCTTTACTTGGCGCTTCTCCAAGAGGCTGCCCCACCATTCCGAGTAAAGATATACCCTGATGTGGACATCTGAGCATCCATGTCCCCCAAAAAATCTGAGTCTGTATAACCCATCACTCTAAGTTCTCCACCGCCGTATGTAAGGACCAAGTCTTTAGTCATCTTCAGGTACTTAAGAATGTTCTTCACAGCAGTCTAATGTTCCTGTCCTGGATTTGACTGAAACCGACATACTACGCTCACAGCATAGGCAATGTTCGGTCTAGTGTAAATCATAACATTCATGAGGCTACCAACTGCAGAAGCATATTATACGTTGCTCATTTCTTCCTCACTTTGAGGACACATCTCTAAGAAAAGCTTTGCACCATTTTGCATAGGTATGAACTCTCTTTTAGAATCTTCCATCATAAATCGCTTCAGGATCTTTTCTAGATAGAGGGCTTGGGAAAGACCAACATCTTTTCTCTCTATCCCGGTAGAGGCGAATACCCAGAATATAGGTAGCTTCTCCCAAGTCTTTTATTGAGAACTCTTTAGAAATCCAAGCTTTCATAGAACTGGGCAATCCTACGTCGTTTCCTATAAGTAGAATGTCATCTAAATATAGTATTAAGAATGCAATTGCTCACACTAACCTTCTTGTAAATACAGGGCTCCTCTTCATTTTGGACAAAAATTAAACTCTTTGACTGTCTCGTTAAAATGTAGATTCCAACTTCGTGAAGCTTGCTTCACTCCATAAATGGAACACTGAAATTTGCATAGTTTGTGAATATTAGATTCAGATATGAATCCTTTAGGTTGTTCCATGTAAATCTCCTCCTCGAGAAATCCATTTACGAATTCCGTTTTCACATCCATTTGCCATATTTCATAATCTAAGTGGGCTGCTATGGCAAGCATCATGCGAATAGACTTGATCATTGTTACAAGCAAGAAGGTCTCGAAATAACCGATTCCTTCTCTTTGGGAATAACCCTTTGCCACAAGCCTGGCCTTATAGGTATCAACCTTGCCATCTTCATCAGTCTTTCTTTTATATATCCATTTGTTTCCAATAGGCACCATGCTTTTAGGACGATCTACTAAAGTCCAGACTTGATTAGCATGCATCGAGTCTATATCAGCTTCCATAGCTTCTTGCTACTTGGCGGAGTCAACATCTACCATCACTTGGTCGTATGTACAAGGATCATTCTCATGACTACTTTCTGTCATCTCATGGACACCTAGTTTCTCTTGATGCAGATAGCCATACCTCTTAAGTAATTGAAAATTTTTACTAGACTTACGATGTTGTGTTTGTATTTCAGAAGGTTTGGTTCTAATATCTTGCACAGGTGTCTCATTTGGTGTTTCTTTTATTTCTTCCAAAGAAATATTTCTACATGTGCCTCCTTCCTGAATGAACTCATCTTCGAGAAAGTGTGCTTGTAAAGTAATGATGATCCTATGATCTTCATGCATGTAGAATAGATATCCCATGGAATCCCCTGGATATCCTATGAAACGACCTTTCACAGATCTAGCTTCCAATTTCTCTACTTTAGTCTTAATGACATAATCAGAGCATCCCCAAATCCTAACGTGATTAAGACTTGGTTTTCTACCTCTCCACATCTCATGTGGTGTCTTAGGAAAGGATTTGGAAGGACATCTATTCAATATATGCACAGCGGTAAGGAGCGCGTGACCCCACAGATAAATCGGTAGATCATTATAGTTAAGCATGGAGGGAACCATGTCCAACAAGGTTCGGTTCCTTCTTTCTGATACACCATTTAATTGTGGAGTAGCTGGAGGAGTGAATTGTGACACTATTCCTAGTTTTTTTAAGAACTCATTAAACTAGGTACTCATGTACTCACCACCTTGGTCTGACTGAAGTGTCTTAACATGGTTACCTATTTGATTTTCAACTAGGGCTTTAAATTCCTTGAACTTATCAAAAGCTTCAGACTTATGTTTCAGTAAGTACACGAACTCATACCTAGTA
The DNA here is from genome assembly GCA_033398695.1 of Orobanche coerulescens. Taxonomy (NCBI): domain Eukaryota; kingdom Viridiplantae; phylum Streptophyta; class Magnoliopsida; order Lamiales; family Orobanchaceae; genus Orobanche; species Orobanche coerulescens. The sequence goes on along the minus strand of CM065802.1, from coordinate 175,845,615 downwards.
TGGTCATCAGTGAATGTAATGAAATACTAAAAGCCATCTTGTGCCACTTCAAAAGGTCCACAGACGTTGGTATGGAACAATCTATGTTTTTCAACAGCTCTTTCAAAAGTCCCTGCAAAGGGTAACTTAGTTATTTTGCCTTGAAGGCAATATTCACAAGTTGGATAGGGTCTAATCCAAATGGACCCGTAAGTCCATCTTTCTTCATTTTACAAACCTTGGTCTGACCAATATGACCAAGTCTAAGATGCCACTTAAGTACTTAGTTTGTTTCATCCCTACCACGCTTTCTAGTTATAGTGTTCACAATTGTTTTATTCTTTAGATTCAAATGGTATAAACCATTTAATAATGTAGCAGTACCAACCAATTTATTTCTAAAATAAATTCTACAGGACCTATCTCCAATAAAGAAGTGAAGTCCTTTTTGGTCCATGACCAGAATTGTTACAATATTTTTATGCCCATTGGGCAAAACAAGTACACCATCTAAAGCAAGAATAAAACTAGATTTTAAATTCAATATAAGGGATCTAATATCAGAAGCCTCGACACTATGTCCACTTCCGACGGTGACCATCACCTCCCCTGAATCTAGCTTCCTACATCGTTCCAGATCCTAATTTATTATACAAATATGAGAACTCGCACCGGAATCAAGTATCCAAGAAGTAGAATATACAGTTACTATACAATTTGTTTCCAAAACTAGTAGTTCTGTACCTGAAGGCGCATTACGGTCAAGCTTTGGAGAGTACCTCCTCCAGTGGCCTAGCTCACCGCAGTTGAGGCAAAAATCTATTTTCTTGTCCCCCTTGCACTTTTGAACCATTGGTGCTTTGCCCTTTCCCTTGTAGATATTGGCTATTGGACCTGACTGCTTTTTGTTCTTTTTCTTCTTATTCTTAGACTTCAAAGTCCCAGAAGAAATCACAAGTGCAGCTTCTTTTCCCTTTGTCTTCATCTAAGTCTAGGCAGTCGTCAGTTTGTTCATTAACCCAGCTAAGTTATATGTAATCTCATTACAGCTGAAGTTCATGACAAATTGGGAAAAAAAGTCAGGAAGTGACTGCAGGATAAGGTCGGTTTGGAGAGATATATGCATCTGAAAATCAAGAGCTTCTAATATCTCAATCATCGAGATCATCTTGAGGACATAGTCCCCAACTCTCTCTCCTTCCTTCATCATAGCACCGAATAATTGTTTTGATATCTCATATCTAGCAGTTCGACTATGCTCTCCATAGAGCTCATCCAGGTGCGCTAAGATGGCTCTCGAAGCCATCATATTTTCATGGGCACGTTGAAGCTCATTAGTCATTGAGCCTAACATGTACCCATGCACTCTTACGTCTTATTTTACCCATTTCTCATGGGCATCGACTTATTCCAGACTGGCTCGGGTTCTTGCAGGAGCCGCTGGGATGTCCGCCTCCAAGACATATCCCGTCATTTCCATAGTGAGGACAATCCTCAAGTTCTAAAGCCAATCCACATAGTTCGGACCAGTCAGGGCGTCCTTTTCAAGTAGTATAGCGAGTGGGTTCATTGTCATTATGAGAGATTTTGTTAACTGCAGAGAATAATTTGAGATTCGTTAGTGATTGTTTAATTATGATTCAAGTAAAGAATATAAGGACTGATTAGTGCATAATTGATCTAAAATTCATATACAAAATATCACCTTTTTCTGGCATAATCATACTGATTTTGATAGAATTTAATTATTTTGAAGAAATATCAAAACATGAGCTAATAATGTTTATTTTGCAGGTTACTGGCATAAATGTCAAAAAGATCGAAAAACCAAACCGAAATCAAAATCAGAAATTTCCAAGAAAAAAATGTGACAAAACACGGTGGAACACACGTTGCAAATAAGGCCGTTTATCTCGACCATTTACAACACGGTACATATCTCGGCCGTGTCTTACGCCATTTCTCACACGGCGCACATTTTCCGCCGGGTCCTTGCACGTGTTCCGGACAAGACCGAGTCGTCCTAATACAGCTATATAATACGGCGCAAAATGGCCCTTTTTGAATGTCGTTTTTAGGCAGATGCCATGCAAAAATAGTCTACTTTTGACCATCTTGTGAACTCAACCACAAGATATTTTTATGGTCAAAAATCTGAAAAATCAAAGACATGCATGATGGTTGAAGTGTGAACAAAGAATTAATCAAGATACTACAATAGATATTTTGAATTAAATAATCAATTGTATTCTTGAAAATTACCTATAAAAGGACACATTCACCCATGAAGAAAAGATGTCATCTCCACTTCTTGCCAAGAAACACCCCTTTCTTTTAGCAAGATATTTTCCTTAGAACTCTCTACTTTAGTTTGTATTTCATTTTTAGTTTGAAGTTTTTCTTTCATTTAGTTTGTAATTGAAAAGAGCTTGATCAATAAGCACTTAGTATTTTACTTTCAATTTTTGTAAGCTTGTAACCTTTGAACAAGTTTGAAGTTATATTTTGAAGTATGTTTCTTGCATTTTGATACATCGTATTCAAGTAAGTTTTATCTATTGTCATTAAGTTCTAGTAAGTAATAGTTTCTATATATATATTATGTATATCAATTATTTCTATTCTAATTTTAGTTTGTATAAACCAATGAGTAGCTAATCTTTCTTCCTAGGGGAAGGGGGATTTCTATTAGGTTATATGTTGAGTATTTAATTGATTTATACTATTTTGATTAAAAAGGACTAATTGGTTTAAATAGAGATTGATCATATCCTATTTCTACTAATGAAACCTCCTTGATTGATTGTTGAGTGAATCGGAAACATATCTTTTCAATCTATCAAGTGTTAATCTTGTTATCAACATCTTAAGATTGCGAAAGTGGTTAAGACACCTTTGAATACGAAAGTTATGAGGTGAAAAGTTGTTACTCAATGAACAATCGTTTATCCTAAAAATAGTCAAGTTAAAGAAATGAAAGGACTAATTGGTTTAAATAGAGATTGATCATATCCTATTTCTACTAGTGAAATCTCCTTGATTGATTGTTAAGTATATTGGAAACATATCTTTTCAATCTATCAAGTGTTAATCTTGTTATCAACATCTTAAGATTGCGAAAGTGGTTAAGACATCTTTGAATACGAAAGTTATGAGGTGAAAAGTTGATACTCGATAAACATTCGTTTTTCTTTTATATCCGTGTAAATCAATTCCTATACTTAATTAAAAATCTAATTTAATGAACCTGTAATCCCCTAGATTTTATAAATTCCCAACCCATTTTAATTCTATTCATTTTCACTAGTTAAAAATAGTCTATATTAAAAATAGTCTACTTTAAAAATAGTCTAGTTATAAATAGTCTAGTTATAAATAGTCTTAATATAAATAGTCTAGTTATAAATAGTCTAGTATATAAATAGGCTAGTATAAAAATAGTCTTATTAAAAATAGTCTAGTTTATAAATAGTGCATTTAATTTAGTTAGCTCAAAAACCCAATAATCTATTTTAGAATATTTTAGTATTTATTTCTCGCAATTTGTAACAAAATATTATACGAAGCCCTGTTGAACAATCCTCGAGAGAAAAGATCTTGGTAGAATTTACCACAACTACTTCTACCTCGCATATATTTGCGAGCGACTCAAAAACTCCTATTTTTAGGATAAGTTTTTGTCGATCAAATTTTGGCGGCATTGCCGGGGATTGTTTTAGGCCAAATATAATTTTTTGTATACTTTTGTTTTTATCTTGTTATTTTATCTTTCTTTATTTCTGCATCTTTTATTCTTCTGTCCGGTCAAGTGGCGGATAACGGTACTCTGTGACTATCAAAGTCGGATTTTTTAGTTTCCCACAACAACTAATATTTGTTAATATTTTATCTTTTTATTTTATTTTTTTTATCACGGAAGAAACTGTGAGTAGTATTGAAAATAGATTTCCCTTTCTTAGAAAAAAAGTCATTTTATAAATTTATAGGACAAGACTTGAAAGGATGAGGTTGCTTATGAATAAAAGAATACCTTTTGACATTAGATTCATTATTGATGCCACAGTGAGAATAGTAGGTGAATTCATAGAAACACCTACTAGATTTTTACCAGGGCTTGGAAAAAGTTCATATGCAAAGAAACGACGAGCAAAGATAATAGCCGTTTGCTATAAATGTGCTAGATGGAACTGTAATTCAAAATGTCGTTCTTTAGGAATTCCATCTACAAACAGAGAAGATAAAATTCAGTCCATTAAGGATGGTCTGAATAAAGAGAATTTATATAATATCGAAAATTCTCTTGACACGCATCCTAGTGGACTCATACATTATGGAATTCGATGTTTGTGGAATAAATTCAAACCCGAATATGAACAACGTCTTGAGAATCTGACGTTAAAAAACACTGTTTGCCAATTTGTAAGAAAATTGGATGGGAAGCTTCTCCCCGACTCATAGAAGGCATTTAAGCCGTTTCTGAACGTAAAATCAGAGGAAGATGTGAGCCACAATCACAACTAATGTACATACACATGAGTATCTTTTATTTTTGTCGTATGGTGATATTTTCAAAATAAAAAAGGTGATACGCAGTAAATGCATTCATTATTCTATTGAGTAGTTGAAGCGCAATTAACGCAATCACATATTTGTTAAATGTTTTTACCTTATTTTTCTTCTATAAATAAACATTGTGCTTATTTCTTTTATTCATCCCTCAAACTTGTACTTTTCTTTTTTTTCTCTCAAATAAATTTTTTTTCAAAAATGGAATCATCATCTTCCACAAAAAGATTTAACTCAGTCTGCATTTTTGGTGGAGCTAGTTATGGAACAGAGGCATGCTTTACTGAAGCAGCCCACAAATTGGGCCGTACCTTAGGAGAAAAATGCATTCATGTAGTTTACGGAGGAGGAAGTCTAGGATTAATGGGACGCGTTGCTGCTTCTGCCTATATGGAAGGAGTAAAAGTGTTGGGAATAATTCCAAAACCTCTGGCTGAAAGTAAAATCATCGGGGCAACTATTGGAGATGATTTTAGAGCTGTAAATATGCAAGATCGCATAACTCACATGATGAATAATTCTGACGCCTTTATCACCCTTCCCGGTGGTTTTCGTACTCTTGAGGAACTTTTCATGTGGTTACCAGAGCCCAGCTAAATGTTCATAAAAAACCAATAGGTCTGCTTAATGTCAATGGTTTCTTTGATGGTTTCCTATCTTTCATCGACTACTCTACTGAAAAAAGTTTTATTTCTGAGCGTGCTAAACGAATCATAGTCATTGCAACAACACCAGAAGATCTAATCAAAAAACTCATTGAATTTGTTCCTCAACCAGATCCAGCTCTAGCTAATATTGTCTGGATGGAAGATCTCACCGTGAGAAAACGAAAAGTGGATTCATTCCTCTCCCTTTGATACCGCATATCAGATGTAACACCCCCAAAACGATCCGGGATATTACAGCACCGTAGGCCCCGCGCCGGAACCCACCAGGCTAAAAACCGTTTACAAAACCATTTCAAAAACGTTTAAAAACGCCAAAAGGCCGATGACGGTAATATTTTGCCAATACTCGAATATTTTCCAAAAACATAGTTCTCAAACATCGTCATAAAACACCATTTGAAAATATAAGGAGAAGTGCCAAATCTCAACAGTTTAAAATGTACGTTAAGCCACCACTTATATGTACCGATAAAATAGTTAGGAAAAAGGGTTTAACGAAATAAACCAAGTTCGCAAAGTGCCAAATGGCCATTTAAAATACACACGAGTTGGTAAAAATACCGAAAAGCCATTTTGAAATACACACACGCAGGTAAAAATACCGGAAAGCCATTTTAAAATACACACGCAGCAGATAAAAACACAGTTCAAAATACACATTTGTAGCGGAATAAAACAACCAGAAGAGAATACTCAATACTCAAATAAATGCCACAGCCAGTATCACCCGGGAAGCTCACCCCTTCACGACCGCTACTAGCTCGATCTCCGAGTACCTAAAAATAAAGCCCACGACGGGGTCAGCCACAATACTCAACAATGATATCGATCGCATCATCGTAAATAATTACATACCAATGTAATAACGAAGTAAGAATAACTACCAATGTAATCTTACCGTTATAACCTTACCAATTCATAGCAATCCATACTAAATCAATCCTTGACATATTCCACATTTTGTATTCTCAAATGACGAAATGAATTCAACAACAATCATCTCTACTGTATTCCAGAAATACCGATAATCCTCAAAACATCATCATAACTCATAAGTGCGGAAATAATCCAATCTATGCTAAATCATGTCCGTCGGATTACACAATCAAATCTCAACATGTATAAACTAATAATACACAACAAATCTGTAGAACAACTACCACATGATAATGATAACAAATCCCGAACATCGACGTACAACCCGAATGCTCATACGATCAATAACAATGATCAACCAATACAACACTGAGAATATCAACAACATGATAACTCCTATATGACCAACAAAGGATCAACGATAACCGAGAATACCATAAACATGATAACTCCGATACGATCAACAAAGGATGAACAATAACCGAGAATACCATCAACAAGGTAAACTCAGAATGATCAACAAAGGACCAATAATAATCGAGAATACCATCAACAAGGTAAACTCGAAATGATCAACAATAATGGATCTCAAAGAAATAACCCCGACTGTCGAAACATACCCCTCGGGTGTATGAACAACCAATCGCAAACCGTCGAACATATCCAATCATACATGGAACTATGAACAACCAAACGGTATGGCTCAAAGATGGACGTCATAGTACGCCCGACCCGAATATGTGTCAGAGCACATGTCCACCCCGTATACGGAATCCAGGATATACGTGGGACAATGTACCTAATTAGCCTCAACTAACTACGTCTCGTGTGCACAGCCCTTCGCGAAAAATATTCACGCATGACTATATATGTGCCTGGCTAAAGATCCTACACAATATCCAATCGGAACGCTGATATGAATCCAGATATGTCATGATGCAACATGACAACGAAACTCAAAGAACACATATCCAATAAGGAACAAAAGACTCACCGAAGTGAACAACAATAGACTGACAATGAAAAGTTGACACGACCAATCAATATTCAAAACAACAATCCTAGGATCACAAACCCCAAAGGATAATCCATACGATCAACAATCTCAGACAACTGTTCTGGGATCAACATCCCTCAATGAGACGATCAACACAACCAATATGAATCTCAATACATGAAACCTCAACGTACAACATATACAACAACTCAACATAATAATTATCTCATAACTGAACAATACATAAATTACCTCAAAGCCGGAGACAACATCCTTTCCACGAATAAACATCCCTGAACGAATACACAGTTATACGAATAATCCCGAAATAGGTATAGTCTATTTATACCAACAAACCACCATCCCGACATCAATGTCGACACGGTAAACCAGCCTCAATATCTGACATTCCATATCGTTGACCAAATATAACTCACATCTCCGTATTCACCAACACATTTAAACCATATACATTATGATTTAATCCAAACCAAGGCATAATATACAAACCATCATCCCGACAATTTATACTTATAATATCATTGCTATATGAATTATAAATGAAATGAAAGCAAAACCATTCATCAAATATTATAAACTGAACAAGTATAAACTTGCCTCGATACCGATACCATGAATCCGTTACCAAAATCCATTGCCTTAGTCTACGAGCTCCTCAGCCCCGACCAAAATCAATCTATGAACTCTTCAGCCTTAACCGCAACGCAACGGTCATAAACCACGATCAAACATCTCAACCTATTGAAGTAATCAATCAACAACAATCCGATAACAATCAATAACCGACATAGCCAACCAATCAAACTCAACGGCTCAACAAAACCTCGGTCGTATACATAAAATCAAATAATCCAACTCAACAAATACAAACTCATATCCACAATACAAGCCGTAACTCGATGATCACAAATAACAATCAATAACCGATCAACAAACACAATGGTTCTACAATATCCCGATTAAATACAAATCCAAACAACCCAAATCAATCAAACACGAACTCAAAACCACAATACGATTCCACAATCCAAAGATCATATCAATAATCAGTTTAACCAAGTGCCTAAGCATTACCAATTCCACATTCAATCTTAAATACGGACACAAGTTTCCTCCTTGTACATTCATAATAAAAAACAATTACCAATTATCATCATCAATACGGAGATCCGATTAATTCAACATTATAGATAACCATATTCCAAAGGTTTCAAATAATTCCATTATCCGAATTGAACACTTGTTCAATACGTATGAATTCTCAAACTCAAAAGTGAATCATAATCTTATCAAACCCGGAACCATATTCGTATTCCTATACGAATATTGTACCAAGATACATAACTTAATTATAGATATGAATATTCCATATCCATATCCAAAACACCAACACCTCCTAAATATGTTCATCAATTCATATAATCCAAGAGTTCCTTAAGAACACAACTTATTCCGACATCATCAAATTACTCCTATGAGGAGTTTCATTACAACACACCCAAGATAATACAGAATACATGTATATTTTATATGAAGATAAAATATACAACACTGAATAAAATGAGTATTCAAACGGAAGTCTGTAGCGGAAATATAATGAAGTAAACACGAATGACTGAAAAGGACTGGGCCCCCTACTAGTATCACTAGGACTCCTCGCCGTCAACATTCTCTTCCCGTGCCTTAGCCTTGCCATGACTTGAAAACAACATCCCCCAACGGGGTCAGTTACACAGAACAAGAATCACATAAATGAATTAATGAATTAAGTTGAATGATGAGCATCAATGTACACCCGAATGAAATGCATAAGAGCACAAGTAGCCGAGTGTCCGGAGTCCCGTATATACACCCGCTATTGGCCTAATTAGTCTTACGGTCCAATATGTCTGGAGTCCTGCGTATACACATTACCATGCGCACAGTCCAATGTGTCCGAAGTCCCGCATATACACATGACCATAGTGTGCCCGACTAAAATTCCACACATGCACCAACCGGCCATGCAATATAATTCCGGAAGATCACCAGAACAAAAATAACCAAGGTGAGGAGTAATGAATAGAATTCGATAAGGATCAAGAACGACTCACCGAGATGAAATAATGATACAATGAGTGATAGCTTCAATGAAATGATTTTTTGAACCGTCGTTTCTCGTGAGTTACATGATGAGTTGATAAATACAAGTCTCCACATGAACGATATATTATGAGTGAATTACATGTATGAATGAACAACAACCTAAGGAATGAATATCCTTTTAACCGAGTAAGAATTTACTTACTCAATACCGGTGTTGAAATGTCCTTCCTCGAACAATGTCCTAAAAAGAGATGTCGGTCGCTCGAACAACCTTGAATAACACAATTACCAATAATCCGCTCAATATACGTATCAACCATGAATTACGACTAACTCAAAGGTCGATACAACAATATCCAAACTTATTGAGGCATTTGGACAAACACCTTGAAAACAAACTCTCATCCTAAACCACTAATCCCATTTGCATCGAAAACCAACTTCTATAGAATGATCCAAACCACCAAAAACACCATCAATACAATCGATAATCCAATAGGAATACTCAACTCGAGTTTACGATAACATTAAATTGCAAAACCCAATTCCAAGTCAACCTTCAAAGTGTTCTTGAGAAAAACTTCCAACAATCCGATGATAACTCGTAAAAACTCATAACCATACGTATATCCATCACAAATCATGATTATACCATCCAAAACATCATGCTCCAACTCAAAATCAAATTCAAGGGTTGAAGAAGTTACCTTAGATTAGGATGAAGAATCCACAAATATGTTGTTGATCCACACTACAACTTGAAGAAGATGAGAATCTCTGAGTTTTGATGATGTTAAAACCCCTAAAAATCGCCCACCAATCGCCCAAGGAGGAGAGGAAGAAGGAAAATGGTGAAATGTGTTTGTTCTCCACAACAAATGCAGATATACGAAAAATCTGTACTGTGTGCCGCGGCACAGGGCCAGAAAATTTTCCCCAAGTGCTCGGCAGTGTGCCGCGGCCCCCAGTACAGACGGGTCAGCCACAATTAGCAAAATGTGTGTGCCGCGACGCACAGCAATGGGGTCCAAAAATGACAAAAAACGACCCGGAAAGAGAATAAAAGCAACAGGATTCAATATTTGGGAATAATAACACGAAATAGAAGTGCGGAAACCCCAAAACGGTGGTTCCAAGTAATGATTACAAGGGTTCGCCCAATAATAGCATGATTTGAAAAAGGAGGAGATTTGAAATGACATGACCTCCAATGTCAACATCGACTAATGAATCAATTACAACAATCAATATAATATTCTTGTCCCGATTTCCATGCAAGGTTGAAACAATGAACAATATTGATACACGACTCAAAGTTACTCCAAACGGTGAACACAAATGAATGAATGTGGATGATGAATGATTATTAATAAGTGAAAATTACTGAGTGACAATTACTGAATGATAACGACTGGATTACAACAGGGTATTACAGACACCCACCTTAAAAGAATTTCGTCCCCAAAACTAAGGGTCAAAAAACTCGGGATAACTCTCCCGCATACTATCCTCGGTTTCCCAGGTAGCCTCTTCGACTCCGTGTCTCGACCACTGAATCTTAACCCAAGGAATTGTCTTTCTTCTTAGATGTTTGATTCACCGATCTAAGACTCGCACGGGACGCTCCTCATACGTATGATCGTCCGCTATCTCGACCTCATCAAACCGAAGTATGTGACTAGGGTCGGGAATATAATTCCACAACTGAGAGACATGAAACAGGTTATGAATTCGGCTCAACGCCGGAGGTAAAGCCAATCGATAAGCCAGACTGCCTATTCGATCCAAAATCTCAAACGGTCCAATATATCTCGGTCTCAACTTTCCACGTTTTCCAAAACGGAAGATACCTCGACTCGGGGAAACCTTGACTAGCACGTGGTCACCTATCTCGAACTCTAATGGTCGATGACGATTATCTGCATATTATTTCTGTCGACTCTAAGCGATCAACAAACGACTCCTGATCAAAGCTACCTTCTCACGGGCGGCTATAAGCATATCGGGCTCGGTGCCAATTGATTCTGATAAGTCATCCCAACACAAAGGAGATCGGCAACGACGACTGTACAAGGCCTCGTAAGGTGCCTTCTTAATCGAACCATGCCAACTATTGTTGTACGTGAACTCGATCAACGGTAGTTGGGCTTCCCAATTGTCTTTCCAATCGAGAACACATGCTCTCAACATGTCCTCCAATGTCTGAATAGTTCTCTCTGATTATCCATCGGACTGAGGGTGAAAAGCTGTGCTGAGATTAAGCTGAGTTCCCATGGCACGATGAACTGATTTCCAAAAATGTGACACGAATCGCCCGTCACGATCAGAAACGATACTCTTAGGAGTACAGTGCAATCTCACTATCTCTTTGATGAACAACTGGGCAAGTCTCTCGGGACCCCATGTATCCTTAATCTCAAGAAAATGAGCTGACTTAGTTAGAAGATCCACGGTTACCCAAATTGTATTCATGCCGCGGCGACTCGTCGGTAAACTCGTGAGGAAGTCCATTGAAATATCCTCCCACTTTGACTCTGGAATAGGGAGCGGTTTCAGCATACCCGCCGGTCGCTGATGTTCTATCTTAACTTGCTGACAGGTTAAATATCTCAAAACAAATTCCGCAACTTCTCGCTTCATATTACTCCACCAGTAATTTTGTTTCAAACTTTGTACATCTTGCTAGACCACGGATGAATGGAATAAGGGGTAGCATGAGCTTCTCTCAAAATCGAGTTTTTCAACTCGTCGTTCGCCGGTACGCATAACCGATTCTTAAATCGCAAAAGTCCATCCTCATGGACCACAAATCTAGGGCTTTCCCCTGAGTCACATCTTCTCGAATGGGTGACAAAAATGGGTCCGAACCCTGATTCTCCCTGATCGCCTCCTCAAGTGGTGATGAAATCTCTAACGTACAAAGTTGCCCTTGTACTCGTTGTAACCAGACCTCGATCTTGGGTCTCAGAAATTCCTGCTGAAGTTCCTTCTGAACTGTTAATCGAGCAAGCATCTGCTCCTGAACGGACTTACGACTCAAGGCGTCGGCGACAATGTTTGCCTTGCCCGGGTGGTAAAGTATCTCAATATCATAATCTTTGATTAGTTCCAACCACCGCCTCTGTCGCATATTTAACTCCTTCTGAGTAAATATATACTTCAAACTCTTATGATCGGTGAATATCTGACAGGTAATGCCATAAAGATAATGACACCAAATCTTCAATGCGAACACCATGGCTGCTAGCTCCAGGTCGTGGCTCAGATAATTAACCTCGTAAGGTCTCAATTGCCGTGAAGCATAAGCAATAACTTTCCCATTCTGCATTAGTACACATCTGAGACCCTGTCCGGATGCATCACTATAAACCACAAATCCTTCCATCCCTTGCGGTAAAGAAAGGACAGGTACTGAAATTAACCGGCTCTTGAGTTCCTCAAAACTCTGTTGACACGTGTCGGACCACGTGTATTTCTTATCCTTCCGTAAAAGGTTCATCATGGGTTGATCAATTTTAGAAAATCCTTCCACAAATCGTCGATAATAACCAGCTAATCCGAGGAAACTTTGGATTTCCTTAACATTCTTCGGAGGTTGCCAATATCAGATTGCCTCTGTCTTCTGAGGGTTGACACGAACTCCGTCTGATGAAATTACATGTCCGAGAAATGTCACTTCGGACATTCAGAACTCACATTTGGAAAACTTTCCATAAAGTTGCTCTTGTCTCAACACGTCGAGCACCTGATGAAGGTGAAACTCGTGCTCCTCCCGGTCACGAGAATAAATTAAAATGTCATTAATGAAGACAACCACGAACTGATCCAAATAGTCGATGAAAATCCAATTCATTAACTCCATGAATACCGCAGGTGCATTAGTTAACCCAAACGGCATTACCACAAACTCATAATGAACATAGCATGTTCGGAATGCCGTCCTTGCGATATCCGACTCTCGAATTCATAACTGATGATATCCAGATCTTAAGTCGATCTTGGAAAATACTGAAGCTCCCTGAAGTTGATCCAAAAGATCATCGATACGGGCTAAAGGATATTTATTCTTGATCGTCACCCGGTTCAATTCCCGATAATCGATACACTAGCGAAATGAACCATCCTTCTTCTTGACAAACAACACAGGTGATCCCCACAGTGACACACTCGACTGGATATAACCCTTCTCGGTTAGATCCTCTAATTGATTCTTCAACTTCTGTATTTCGGTCGAGGCCATCCGGTACGGTGCCTTTGATATTAGGGACGTACCAGGCTCGAACTCAATCGTGAATTCCACATCTCTCTGTGGAGGCAAACCAGGTAACTCGCCTGGAAATACATCGGCATATTCTTTCACTACAGGAATATCCATCAACATTACTAATGGTTTCTCGGTCTTGGTCATATAGCACCAATAACCGACACACCCCTGATTACGTAATTTCACTACTTTCATTAAGTTGATGACTCTATCGGAACATCTAGGATTACCTCCCTGAAAAACACATTCGACTCCATCATCTGAAATGATAGTGACCATATGCTTACGGACACTAATGATGGCATCGTGACGATCCATCTAATCGATACCCAAGATGACGTCGTCTCTCGATAATTCTACCATGATTAGGTTTGCTAACCAATCACGGCCATGAAACTGAATCGGACAATCCTTAATCTCACGATTCCCGATAATTCTTCTACCATCAGGTAGACCAATGACATAAGGCTCACAACTAGTAGCACTACCCAGACGTAGTCTACTCAAACATGACTCGGAAATGAATGAATGCGATGCGCTAGTATCAAAAAGGGTACACATAGGTTGAGATAGAATTTCGAGTGTATCTGAGATCATTCGGGCTTCCAGATCATCAGCTCTCTTCATCTCATAAATTCGGGGCTTGCCAGCCCCGGAAACGGATGCTCTCGTCTGATAGCTGTGGGCTCCACCTTTGTTAGCTCCCATCGTCCTAAACGACGCGGACTGAGTAGCCTGATTCGGAACCGCTGACTGTTTCGGGACCTGAGATGACGCCGGAGTAGGTTTAGAGTCCTTTCGGCAAAAACGGGCCCTATGCCCCGCCATTCCACAGTTATTGCACGTGACAGTTTGCCTCAAACACTTCGTGCTGTAGGTAATGGCCGAACTGGCCACTTGTGACTGAGATTCCGCGGGTATGGGCACCATAGGAGGTCGCTCAGTGAAAGTAGAGCCCGCTCGAGGCTTCTTGAAAGTCACCTGAATGCCTTCAGGCTGATTTCGATTCTTTGACTTTTTGCCAGATGGAGTTTGATTCTTAGCAATCTCCTTAGCAGTAAGCTCATAAGTAAGAGCTTTCTCGATGAATTCAGCTAGATTGGTGCAATTGTGATTAAGCAACTGCATCCGCATACTAGGTTTCAACCTCTTGCTGAAATACTTGATCTTGTCTGCCTCGGAGTGAATAATAGACGAGGTGAAAGGAACAAGCTCCTGAAATTTCTTGGCGATGGCGAGAACATCATCGCCCGCTAAGAGGTCGGGAGTGAGTAATTCCGATAACTTGGCCTCTCTGAGTGGGGCCGGATAATACCTCTCCATCATGAGAGTCTTGAATTGATCCCAAGTACATGATCCGTCAGTGGGATTCAACGATAACCACCATGAATGAGCGCTCTTACCCAGATAGTAAGCCGCAACTGAAACTTTATGCCCTTCGGGGCAATCCACCATAGCAAATAACTTCTCGAAATGCTCAAGCCAATGAACAATATCTGCCGGCTCAGACTAGCCCTCAAAGGTAGGTGGTCTTTGGCGAAAGATGTCGCCAATAATACGGCTCACACCCCTCTCCTGCCCCTGAGGTGGCGGCGGAGGGGCCTGTTGATTCTAAGTAGCTGAGTTCTGCATCGTCTCCATAAGGCGTGCCATTTGAGTCATCTGGGCCATCATGCCCTGCATAAAGGCGAGTGGGTCAACCCGAACACCCTCTGAATGAGCTGTGTCCCGGGTACGACTCCCTGACAGTGAATGATCATTTCCAGGAGAATGAGTGGCGGCGTTGCTTCTCGCGTTCGTACGCGTATTCACACGAGTTCTCGGGGTTCGGCCCGCACCGCGGCCATTTCCCCCGCGTCCTCTGCCAGCTCTTTCCATACTGAAGTGGGAAAGTCACAAGATGATTATATATCTCGCATGAATATCACATTATGATTACGTTATGAAATGATGAAAATGAGCACACGCGCTCAAACACAATGATTACATGAATGATCAACTGAAGTGACGAGATTATCTGATAAAATTCTTGAAATGATTATCTTGAACAAGTTAACAAGATTAATGATGCGATCCTCAAGATCAACAACTGAACAGTGAAATTAACTGAGTGATTAATGAGTTAACATGATCGACATGATCACAAATGGAAATGATAATTGAGGATTTTTGACTGTTGAATGATGAATGAGTGATTCTTATTGCCAGAAATTATACCATGGCGTCAGAAATCTTACTGTTCTTTGGTCTGAGGGGCTCGGCTCTTGCACGGGTCACACGTGATGCGAAAGTTCAATGATACTATTCTGATGAACGATGATTTCAATGAGACATGACTCGGAAGGTAGTATTCAAAACCACGCTCCGATACCAACTCTGTAACACCCCAAACTAGGCGGATATTATAGTGCCGTGGACCCCCGACTAGGACCCACCAGGCGAATGAAAATTAATAACTTAAATAATATAATTATAGTACCGAACCACATTATATCATCAAATTACTCCGATGAGGATTTTCATTACAACACACCCAAGATAATACAGAATACATGTATATTTTATATGAAGATAAAATATACAACACTGAATAAAATGAGTATTCAAACGGAACTCTGCCGCGGAAATATAATGAAGTAAATACGAATGACTGAAAAAGACTGGGGCCCCTACTAGTATCACTGGGACTCCTTGCCGTCAACGTTCTCTTCCCGTGCCTTAGCCTTGCCATGACCTGAAAACAACATCCCCCAACGGGGTCAGTTACACAGAACAACAATCACATAAATGAATTAATGAATTAAGTTGAATGATGAGCATCAATGTACGCCCGAATGAAATGCGTAAGAGCACAAGTAGCCGAGTGTCCGGAGTCCCGTATATACACCTTCTATTGGCCTAATTAGTCTCACGGTCCCAATGTGTTCGGAGTCCCACGTATACACATTACCATGCGCACAGTCCAATGTGTCCGGAGTCCCGTATATACACATGACCATAGTGTGCCCGACTAAAATTCCACACATGCGCCAACCGGCCATGCAATATAATTCCGGAAGATCACCAGAACAAAAATGACCAAGGTGAGGAGTAATGAATATAATCCTATAAGGATCAAGAATGACTCACCGAGATGAAATAATGATACAACGAGTGATAGCTTCAATGAAATGATTTTTTGAACCGTCGTTCCTCGTGAGTTACATGATGAGTTGATAAACACAAGTGTCGACATGAACGATATATTATGAGTGAATTACATGTATGAATGAACAACAACGTAAGGAATGAATATCCTTTTAAACGAGTAAGAATTTACTTACTCAATACCGATGTTGAAAGGTCCTTCCTCGAACAACGTCCTAAAAAGAGATGTCGGTCGCTCGAACAACCTTGAATAACACATTACCAATAACCTGCTCAATATACATATCAAGCATGAATTACGAC
Organism: Orobanche coerulescens; assembly: GCA_033398695.1. Lineage (NCBI taxonomy): Eukaryota > Viridiplantae > Streptophyta > Magnoliopsida > Lamiales > Orobanchaceae > Orobanche > Orobanche coerulescens. The sequence goes on along the minus strand of CM065802.1, from coordinate 175,828,709 downwards.
TAACTCAAAGGTCGATACAACAATATCCAAACTCATTGAGGCATTTCGACAAACACCTTGAAAACAAACTCCCATCCTAAACAACTAATCCCATTTGTATCGAAAACCAACTTCTATAGAATGATCCAAACCACCAAAAACACCATCACTACAATCTATAATCCAATAGGAATACTCAACTCGAGTTTACGATAATATTAAATTGCAAAACCCAGTTCCAAGTCAACCTTCAAAGTGTTCTTGAGAAAAACTTCCAACAATCCGATGATAACTCGTAAAAACTCATAATCATACGTATATCTATCACAAATCATGATTATACTATCCAAAACATCATGCTCCAACTCGAAATCGAATTCAAGGGTTGAAGAAGTTACCTTTGATTAGGATGAAGAATCCACAAATATGCTGTTGATCCACACTACAACTTGAAGAAGATGAGAATCTCTGAGTTTTGATGATGTTAAAACCCCTAAAAATCGCCCACCAATCGCCGAAGGAGGAGAGGAAGAAGGAAAATGGTGAAATGTGTTTGTTCTCCACAACAAACGCAGATATAAGAAAAATCTGTACTGTGTGCCGCGGCACAGGGCCAGAAAATCTGCCCAGGTGCTCGGCTGTGTGCCGCGGCTCGACCGGCAGGAGCCACGGCCCCCGGTACAGACGGGTCAGCCACAATTAGCAAAATGTGTGTGCCGCGGCGCACACTCCCTTGTGCCACGGCGCACACCACTGGGGTCCAAAATGACGAAAAACGACCTGGAAAGAGAATAAAAGCAACAGGATTCAATATTTGGGAATAATAGCACGAAATGGAAGTGCGGAAACCCCAAAACGGTGGTTCCAAGTAATGATTACAAGGTTTGCCCAATAATAACACGATTTGAACAAGGAGGAGATTTGAAATGACATGAACTCCAATGTCAACATCGACTAATGAATCAATTACAACAATCAAGATAATATTCTTGTCCTGATTTCCAAGCAAGGTTGAAACAATCAACAATATTGATACACGACTCAAAGTTACTCCAAACGGTGAACACGAATGAATGAATGTGGATGATAATGATTATTAATAAGTGAAAATTACTGAGTGACAATTACTTAATGATAATGACTGGATTACAACCGGGTATTACAGTCAGGAGCCGCTCGTTGTCCGTGCCCTTTTTCTTATTGCACCGGCGATCACTCCCCTTTATCGGAGCCGCTCATTGTCCGTGCCCTTTTTTATTGCACCGGAGATCACTCCCCGCCCTCATCGGCCCCGAGTGTCACATGTTCACCAGCTTCCGCTTGGTTCATCCCCAAATCTCACCGTACTGAGAGAGGTCTTGCTCCGATACCATTATGTAATGCCCTGACTTTCTAAATTAAAAAAGAACGTTACAGAGCTCAATTTTTTCTAAATTTTTTTTATATAAATTCGGAGTATTTGCGGAAGCATTTTAGTCAGTAAATCTTCAATAAAACTCATTTATTCAAACATCAGTACAGTTTTACAAAAACATGGGAAATCAAATATTCAGACATAGTCCGTTGAAATTACATTCGTTGAAGAACATCAAGTGTTTCGTAAAAATAATAACAATTACGGCGACAACATCTTTTATTCTTTAGAATTTGATCATGTTGGGAGTATGATTCATCTTCTGCTTGTCCCGTTCGTCGATTACTTAGCCTGAAAAACATAAACGACGAGGTGTGAGTACGCGAGCATACTCAGTGAGATTAAACCCTTATAAATCGCCAAAATCATATTGTGTAATGCACATAAAACATTCTTATCTATGTGAGACTCGTCTCGACTTTCTTTCATTCTTTCGACCCCTCGCGGGTCGTCATGTTACACGACACAACGATGACCATAACATATTAAAACAGTATAACCTCACCTCATTTGCTGAAATCTTGAAATATCTTCCTTTGAATTTGACTCGATTGTCCTTCTTCGATCCCGGATACGCTGCCCCTAGCACTTGAAAATGATTTTTCATATTTCCGGCCATAAATTCTTGATGTAAAATCTGAAATCTCTTTGGGGACTTTTATAAAACACTTTTGAAAAACTGTCAGATTTGAGCTTCCTATTTCATCGGGCTTTTTGAGGCCTTTTTAATTTTTGGAAGGGAAATATGTTACGGGCATTTTAAAATAGAGGTACACAGCTTCGAAATGGTATATTATTTGTTGGAATACACTTAAGTATAGATGTATTTATAGGAGTCCAAAATTGGTTGAAAATCAACCTTACCCGGACAGCTGGAAGCCTTATACGGACAGCTGGCTGAGAAGCTTCTGTCGGTCGTGACCTACCTTATCCGGACAGCTGGCCGAGAAACTTCTGTCGGTCGTGACCGGTCTTATCCGGACAACTGGACATCCTTATCCGGATAGTGGCTGAGAAGCTTCTGTCGGTTGGCTCGACCGGTTCGAGCCCTTCCTGATCTCCAAATTCGATTTTCCGACCTGTTCCGGACTGATCGGAGTTAAATCTTCGATATGCTCAGAACGGATTTTCGATAATAATAATAAAATAATTAATATTATTTTTGCAATATAAGTGTTATGTGATGAAAATTTTAACGTGTCAAATCGTTGGAACTTTTCCAAATCACTTTCATAAATTCTAAAAATGATCCTTATAATTTATTTTGAAATCGTTTCCTTTATTTTATGCTAGGAACGTATCGGTCCAAGTATCGGACAACCTGTAAATATTAAAAAATCAAAATCCATGATCATTAGCAAAATAAATAGCATTTAAATAAGTATTGGGGTTTTACAATCCTCCCTCCCCCCTTTAAAAAATTTCGTCCTCGAAATTGAGCTTCGTAAAGAACTTTGAAAATCTGTATCAAACTTTGTATGAGTATTTTCATCAATAAGTTTAAAAATATTGTGCCACCAAAAACAATACTTTGAAACCTTTCTTTGAAATCATATTTTGTCCCTTTCGGATAATATTTAAACTTTCACATATCCTTTCAAATCTTTTACCGACACAATCATTCTGCACTCATACCGAAAATTTTAAGTTTTCATAAAAGAGTGAATACTTGAAAACATTACCTCGGAGTCGACGTTGGGCAGCAGCGATGAACCACATATTCTCCCGAAAATATAATCATGCCGTAATTATTCGTTATACTTTTAAAAATAAGAAAGTTTTGAAATATCTTGTTTTGTATAAGTAAATCTTTTTTTAAACCTCCTTAACTGTATAGTCCCATACCTATACAGTCTTGGAATACCTCTCGTTCTGGTGAGAATTCGGTTCAGTCATGTCCCCCTCCGCCTAGAAGCCTTGTCAGGAGCCGCTCGTTGTCCGTGCCTTTTTTCTTATTGCACCGGCGATCAATCCCCTTTCTCGGAGCCGCTCATTGTCCGTGCCCTTTTTTATTGCACCGGTGATCACTCCCCGCGCTCGTCGGCCCCGGGTGTCACATGTTCACCAGCTTCCGCTTAGTTCTATTGGGAGTATGCTCTCGAATGCCACTCAGGGGATGTTGAGTGAGGGCATTGTACTTGTAATTATGTAAATCATTATCATAAGGCAAATGAATGTTTCTTTATTTATAGGTAGTTACTGGCATTCCTAACTCGTAAATATACATATAGAAACTAGTCTGTGTATTTGAGAGAAAAACGTTCCACTCCTTATTGGATAAGGGGGTCGGCACTGGAAAGGATATAGCTCAAATACTTAATCGTTCGCAAGTCTATGAAACTTGACTGGGCGTTAAGTTTATGTGAAGACTTGTATGACGTGTTCTTTGACATGGAGAGTGCCTATCGAATGCTAATGTTTAGTGGGAGCACACGTTATAGGTATCCTCATTGGATTAGTATACTCGAACCGACTCGCCCTCGATTCGTCGCACGGATTTCACTCCGGGACAGTCAATGACAGAATCGAAAGGTTCTGATGGGTATTCGTGAACCTTCGACTTGAGGATTTAGTAGGGATGTGCTTGTGACGTCAAGATTTTCATTAGAGCAGTTCGACCCTATAAACCAGGAGGCGGGGGTCAAGCTCGACGTGCATCTTGACGGGCAAGTAGCAGGTCCTACTAAATACCAAGATAGAATTCTTTCTCCCGTTAGTGAGCGGGTTAGATGTCATATGCGGTTATTGGCAGATGAGATCATAAGTCTTTGGCCAAAGCATTGGAGCTAGTTGTATTAGATACACGAGAGCTCGATGATCTCGATTTGCATTAACACATGCACAGCGTCAAGTACAAAAAGGGTTTGACTGACCGTGACCCTATAACTTGATCGGGACATTTGAAAGAAGGATTTATACTGTTGATTAACTTTAAAAAAAATTACTTGAAAAGAACAGAATAGAAATATATATATATATATATATATACATATATATCGAATATATATGATATATAATCCCTGCAGAAAATTTGTTAGCAAAACGAAATTCGCCGATCCCAAATATAAAACAAAAGTTTCGTTGTTGAGTCCAGATAATATGTCTCCTTAAAGCAAATTCGTTATCACCACGGTGTCTGACGTCTGCCTCCCAGGATAAAACAAGAGCTTGATGTAACGAATATGTGATCCGCTGCACCCTCAACGAACTAGAACAAAATCTGTCTACTATCACCGACCGAAGAAGAAAAACGAAGAAGAAAAAATATTTGGCTGTAAAGGCTCTCAAAATTCGTTCGCAAAAAGGTATGTAAAAATGAGCCCCTCAAGCCGGGTATTTATAGGTGAAGGCTGGAGGAGGTTATGTGCTGGAAGAACTCTATACCGATCAGAGTTGGTATCTGGAGGAACTCTAAACCGACCGAAATTGGTATCTGGAGGAAATCTAAACCGATCAGGATTAGTATCTCAATACTTATCTGTTTAATTTGATTTTATCCGGACCCGAAAAATTCGGAATTTATTAATTGAGGTATTTTCGGTAAAATTTTATTTTACCGAATAAAATTACAGTAAAAAGATAACTTCGAGACGCCGAGATATTTTGCCCAAATCGCCCTTCGACCGAGACCGAGCCGACCCGACCCGAGCTGGCCGGGCGGGCGGACGGACGGACGGACGGCGGCGGCGCGCGCGTGTGTGTGTGTGCGCGCGAGGGGCACCTAGTCACACATCCACACATGTCTCATTTTGAACATGCCTTTGTCCACATCTCCTTATATACTCACAATTTCTCCCTTCTTTTTCCAATTTGGGATAGCATCCCAAATTCATTTTTAAAGGGTTCACTTTGGAACATTATATCTCATTCATACCTCAAACATTTTGAGTGTTCTTACATATTTTGGAAACCTCGTACGGAGTACTACGTATTCCAACTAAGTCCCGACTTTAACTCATAGTCGGGCCCACTCAAAATTTCCTCTCAAATGGGCTGCTCAAAACACCCTGTTAGGCGTATTTTTATGCGCTTATTTATCATTATTTTATGTCCATATTGAGCCTAATTCAGCATAAATGAGCTTTTAATGCACTATTCTTATATGTTTTGCAGGAAATCAGAGTTCCGAAGCCAAAACGATGAAAAACGGGCGAAAACATCAGTTTTTGGTCATGAGCCGCGGCACAAACCAAGTGAGCCGCGGCACACGAAGACAACCAGCGAGCGCTGAAGCACACTGTACTGTGAGCCGCGGCACAGCCTAAGTGAGCCGCGGCCCAGGAGGAAAAATGCGCCCAGGTATAGGCGCTGGGCGTTAAGGGGCCGCGGCACAGCCTAAGTGAGCCGCGGCCCACCGGACGGTTTTGCAGAATATTCCGCGTTTCTGGGCCGTTTTGGAGCCTGTTCTCGACCTAATCACACAGACGCGTTTTGGAGGCTTAGGACTGATATAAATAAGCATTGAAGGGCTGAAGAAAAAGGGGGGGATCGATCAAAAAGGAAGAGGAAGGACATCGACAGCTAGGGCGAAGAACACAAGGAGGAGATTTGTGGGCGAAGACAAGACCACGGATCCCTACGGTTTTTCTGCATCTTAGTTCCTAGATCTATTCGAGTAGGATTTTGATTGTAGCCGATTTCATGACGGTTTGATTATTTATTATTATTTCAATTTACTCGTTATTCTATTGAATTGGATTCTTCTTACTGTTCTTAATGCTTTTTAATTGTCTGGCCAACAGTTAATTTGTTTTGAATGTCTTTATGGATTCTGGAGATGAAATTTAGGCATAGTTCTTGTGAGACGAATCATAATTTTCGTGAGATAGGGATATACTCATGCGAATTGTGAAGCCTGTTATTGTGGGAATTCTTGAACTGTTTTAGCTATTAATTATGTAATTCGAATAGGGATATATCGAGTTAATAATTCGTAGTATTTTCTATCGATCTTGGGAAAGGCTTTAGAATAATTTAGGAATTCCTGGATTACAATAAATTGAATAAAAGTGAATTGAATTGAATAAATATCATTCCTGATTGTTTGAGGTGAAAATAATAATCCTACGCCCTTATTAGTATTATTATTATTAGTACTATTATTCATTAGTTTAGGTATAAAGTCCATATAATTGTTCTTCAAATAAAATTGTGAGTTGACTATATTTTGTTACTTAGTGAAATCAGTCCTCGAGCGAATGATACTTTACTCATCACTTTATTACTTGTTGACACCGTGCACTTGCGGCATATTGTGAGGGATTTTCCCACAATAAGTTTATGGCGCCGTTGCCGGGGACTGATTTTTCGCTAATATCAATACCAAGCGACTCTAATTTTAATTTGAAGTTTTTTTTTTTTCTTTTTTTCTTTTGTCTCTATATTTTTATTTTCTTCATTATGTTTTCCTATGAGTATCGTGGCCCTTGGCATTTCATAAATTTCGATGTTCTTAATAATCTGCCATATAGGGTCAGTAAGCCCCCTCCCCCAAAACAAAAGACCATGCGTGAACAATGTGTAGACGTTCTCAAAAATCCTGATAGTACCCTTTTTGAGCTAGAATGTGCACGTCGTGGTCTTGAGATTCACTATGGTTGTATTCCAGCTCATATATTTAGTAGTGAAGTTGAGGGGGAGGTTGAGAAGAAAGACATGCTAAGTTTTAGGGTCGATTCCCCAGCACCCGATAATTACATAAAGTGTGATGAGCCTGTAGAATAAGTTACCATTGATGATGTTTCCCAAGAAATTTCATTAAATTGTCATCAAACTTCGACTAATAAGGTGAACACTTATATGCCTAAAATTTTATTAACGGTGCCACGCATAATTTTTCCTAAATCCATAATGGGAGAGATTGACCCCATCACTTCTGATTTTGTTGAGGCTGATTCTTCGAGTTCTAATGAGGTTGTTCATGATAAGTCTTTATTATTTACCCATTCGAACTCTGCTTATTTTTTCATGCCTTATCATTATTATATTCTTCCATCATTTTTTGGTTGTCCTCATAATTATTCTTATTCATTATTTTTGGCAACCGGGCATGAGCCAACGCCTCCCTTATGGAATAAGAGGCTTTTAGATTGCAAGAAGGGGGCATTTGGCAATCTCCCTAGAAAAAAGCCACGTTAAACTCTTTTTGCCACGTCGTGCTCAAGATGTAAAATAGAGCGCTTGATGGGAGGCAACCCATCATTTTTACTTGCTTTCTAGATAGTTGTTTTTATTTGATTTTTCGTTTGTAAGTTTTCTTTGTTTTGTTATTTCGTTTGGATTCGTGTATTCTTGTTGGCCCTCATTTCTCTAATATAATTTTTTAACCCCAAATGAGTTATTATTCTTCATATTCTAGTCCTTCTTGATTTAATGTCTATTGTTATTTCATGACTAGAGACTAAGTTTGGGGGTCCCTCGTGATGTTGAGCGTTATTGGACGTATGGGTAGTCTATTCCACTCGGACATGTGCTGGCTTTCAAGAAGACATTTAGAATAAGTTTCACTTTTCCTTATCTCTTTTATTTTCACATGAGTTTTATTATGGATGATTTTATGTGTAGTGGAATTGATTTTCTTGGTTATAAATTGCGATTTCATCATTGCCTTACTTTTCGTGAATTTTTCGTGCTTCCATGTGTAAAACTAATGTTACGATACTGATTTCTCTTGGAAGAAACGGTTGAGTTTAGTCAAGTTGTAGTCAGCAATTTCTGTTTCCGTTGAGTATTCAATTAGGTCCGAAATTTTATCGTTTTTGTAGAAATCCTAGCAGATAAGAAACGAGACATACGTGTTTCAAATCACCATTTATATGTTGGTTAAACTTTTCGCGTAGCTAGTCGTCCAGTAATATGAGTCTTGTTGGCACTTGGATTGAGTTTAGAGTCGGACAGTTTTTCCAAAAAGTCGAGATATTAGTTGTTCTATGAGGGGAAGTCTAGTAACCGGGGGTATTCACGTGACCCGTTGTTTACTCTCGCGTAAAACGACAACCCTGAATAGATTAATAATTTAGAAATATCGCATTACCGATGATGGGAAGCCTAGCAACCGGGGGGTATTCACGTGACCCGTTGTTTACTCTCGCGTAAAACAGCAACCTTGACATGCGGGAATTGCTATTCGAGTTTTTTTTCTCCGCTGTAGAGGGGGGTTTAGTAACTAGAAGCATCCATGTACCCCATGAGTGTCTTTTACGTCAAACGGTTCCCCGATACATGAGAATATAAATCCACCCTAGGATCATCCCGATGAAATATCTCGAGAGCCGAAACCTAGTGGTTAACTCGAATCATATTATTGATCATACATAAGGGAAATGCTGTCCTAGGAATAATTTTGTTAATGAAACTCTTGAATTTCGCCACTAGACTGTGGGACTGAGCGAGTTAGCTTGTTTATTTCAACCCTTCATATTGACGGTCGGTTAAATTCACGCTTGTTAATCTTTGAGCTTGATTTTCTTCATGAACGATTGATTAGGACTGAAATTGGTTACTTAGTGGAATCAGTGTCCTGGATGTGACTCGCTATTACGATACTTGTACTATTCTTTGAGATTTTCAGGGTAGTATTGATTAAGTTGAGCACTATGGTCTTGCATGATTATTCACGATACATTTTGTTTATAATTGATTTTTGCTTGAGGACAAGCAAAGGCTCAAGTTTGGGGGTATTTGTTAGGCGTATTTTTATGCGCTTATTTATCATTATTTTATGTCCATCTTGAGCCTAATTCAGCATAAATGAGCTTTTAATGCACTATTCTTATATGTTTTGCAGGAAATCAGAGTTCGGAAGCCAAAACGATAAAAAACGGGCGAAAACAGCAGTTTTTGGTCATGAGCCGCGGCACAAACCAAGTGAGCCGCGGCACACGAAGACAACCAGCGAGCGCTGAAGCACACTGTACTGTGAGCCGCGGCCCAGGAGGAAAAATGCGCCCAGGTATAGGCGCTGGGCGTTAAGGGGCCGCGGCACAGCCTAAGTGAGCCGCGGCCCACCGGACGGTTTTGCTGAATATTCCGCGTTTCTGGGCCGTTTTGGAGCCTGTTCCCGACCTAATCACATGGACGCATTTTGGAGGCTTAGGACTGATATAAATAAGCATTTAAGGGCTGAAGAAAAAGGGGGGGATCGATCAGAAAGGAAGAGGAAGGACATCGACAGCTAGGGCGAAGAACACAAGGAGAAGATTTGTGGGCGACGACAAGACCACGGATCCTTACGGTTTTTCTGCATCTTAGTTCCTAGATCTATTCGAGTAGGATTTTGATTGTAGCCGATTTCATGACGGTTTGATTATTTATTATTATTTCGATTTACTCGTTATTCTATTGAATTGGATTCTTGTTACTGTTCTTAATGCTTTTTAATTGTCTGGCCAACAGTTAATTTGTTTTGAATGTCTTTATGGATTCGGGAGATGAAATTTAGGCATAGTTCTTGTGAGACGAATCATAATTTTTGTGAGATAGGGATATACTCATGCGAATTGTGAAGCCTGTTATTGTAGGAATTCTTGAACTGTTTTAGCTATTAATTATCTAATTCGAATAGGGATATATCGAGTTAATAATTCGTAGTATTTTCTATCGACCTTGAGAAAGGCTTTAGAATAATTTAGGAATTCCTGGATTACAATCAATTGAATAAAAGTGAATTGAATTGAATAAATATCATTCCTGATTGTTTGAGGTGAAAATCATAATTCTACGCCCTTATTAGTATTATTATTATTAGTACTATTATTCATTAGTTTAGGTATAAAGTCTATATAATTGTTCTTCAAATAAAATTGTGAGTTGACTATATTATGGTACTTAGTGAAATCAGTCCTCGAGGGAACGATACTTTACTTATCACTTTATTACTTGTTGACACCGTACACTTGCGGCATATTGTGAGGGATTTTCCCACAACACACCCCATTTCCTCCATTTTATCTTATATTTCCAACAATCCCCCACATGAATGAGATTGATGGTCTAGCAGCACAAGTCAGACACGGAGTTGACTTGGTGATAGTTACTACGATTAGGCATTGCATAGGATAGGTAGAGTATGCTCCTTGAACCTTCCCTCGAAAAGATATATTCTCCTTACTGGCTAGACAGTGTGACTAGATGCCTTTGAACTGTTCGACCGCTTGTGTAAGTGATCGTATATCCTTCACAAGTGCCCTTCTTGATTTGTTTTGTTCTCATTATTGTGCCCATTTTGGCCATGGACACCGTCCTGATTGTGCGAGAGTTTCTAAAGAATTGTGCCTTAGCAATTATCCTTTGAAGCGGCCCCTCTTCTCTCTAACATAGGTGATTCTCTCTAAGTGTTTTGAGTAAACCCGTATTTTACTCCACCCGACTATACGTTGTCGACTTAAGAATCATTAAAAGCATAAGCATAACCTCTCCCTACGGGTATCGCTGTTTTCATCCTAGGAATGGTCGGTTTGGGGGTAACCCCCACAGTGATCGTGCCCAGTTTTATGGATTGGTTGTCCCATTGAACCTAGATCTTGGGATCTCCAATCAGCTTAGGTTGGGTATCCTTCATAAAACCATTAACTCAAGGCAATAGACCAATTCCTCTCGATGATTATCAACAAGGTCTCTTGATAACCCTTTGGTTAGCGGATTCGCAATGTTATCCTTTGATGACACATAATCAATAGTGATAACTCCTGTTGATATCAATTGTCTAATGGTATTATGTCTCCTCCTTATGTGACGAGACTTACCATTGTACATTACGCTCTGTGCCCTGCCAATCGCAGATTGACTATCGCAATGAATACATATTGCGGTCACAGGCTTTGCCCATCTTGGAATATCTTCTAGAAAATGGTGTAGCCATTCTCCCTCTTCTACACATTTTCTAAGGCTATAAACTCGGATTCCATCGTTGACTGAGATATAAGTGTCTGTTTCGAAGATTTCCATGCCACTGCTGCACCGACTAGTGTGAATACATATCCACTTGTATACTTGGAGTTTTTTATATCAGATATCCAATTTGCATCACTTTATCCTTCAAGTATTGCTGGATATTTGGTATAGTGCAGCCCATACTCTCGAGTACCCCTTAAGTATCTTAGTACCCTTATGATCGCCTTCCAGTGATCCTTTCCGGGGTTGCTCGTGTATCTACTTAGTTTACTAACTGAGTAGGCTATGTCTGGTCTTGTACATCTCAACAAGTACATCAGACTTCCTATTATGCGTGAGTATTCGAGTTGAGATACTCCTTCACCCTTATTTTTGGATAGTCTCAACGTCATATCCTCCGGGGTTTTGGCTATGCCCGAGTCATCTTTATTAAATCTTTCAAGGATTTTGTCCACATAGTGGGCTTGACTTAGCATGAGACCTTCCGACGTTCATGTGATTTTAATCCCTAAAATTACATCTGCGAGTCCCATATCCTTCATATCAAATCTCGACCTCAGCATGTCTTTGGTCGATTTGATTATTCTTTCATTACTGCCGGTAATGAGTAAGTCATCTACATATAGACACAAAATGACATAGCCATATTCTGTTTCTTTCACATATACACATTTGTCGGATTCATTAATTTTGAAGCCACCGCTTATCATGACATGATCAAATTTTTCATGCCGCTGTTTTGGTGCTTGCTTCAATACGTACAAAGATTTTACCAGCTTGCAGACTTTCCTTTCTTGTCCAGGAGCAGAGAACCCCTCGGGTTGTTACATGTAGATTTCCTCTTCTAAGTCTCCATTAAGAAAGGTAGTCTTAACATCCATTTGATGAACTTCTAAGCCTCGTAATGTTGCGATGGCAAGTATCATCTTGATGGAGGTTATTCTTGTCACATGAGAGTAAGTATCAAAATAGTCTAGGCCTTCACATTGGTTATATCCCTTCGCTACGAGCCTAGTCTTATATTTATCAACCGCTCCATCTTTCAATTTGTTCTTGAAAATCCACTTATTTCCTAATGGTTTACACTTAGGATGTAATTCCACTAGTTCCCAAGTATGATTCTGTAATATAGAATCAATCTCTTCTTTGATATCTTCCTTCCATAGAGGTCCATCCATCGAGCTTACAGCTTCTTTGTAAGTCTGAGGAGCCTTTTCGAGCAAGTAGGTGATGAAATTTGGTCCGTGATATTTCTCCGTCCTTTGTCGCTTGCTCCTTCTAGGTTTGTCCTCATTATCCATTATTTGGTCTTCATTATCTTCATCCATTAGTTCAGAAGTCAGTTCGGATGAGGTAAGGGGTTCACTTGCAGTCTTGCAAGGAAAGATATTCTCAAAGAATGACGCATTCCTTGATTCCATAATCGTATTCTTGTGAATCTCAGGCACTTTGGATTCATGCACAATAAATCGGTAAGCATTGATATTGTGTGCATATCCAATGAAAATGCAGTCAACCGTTTTTGGGCCTATTTTAACTTTCTTAGGAGTAGGTATCAGCACCTTTGCTAGACACCCCCACACTTTCATGTAATTCTAGGAAGGCTTGGCTTCTTTCTACAATTCATAAGGAGTTTTGTCTCCGTTCTTACGGCATATCTTGTTTAAGAGATAATTCTCCGTTAAGATGGCTTCTACCCACATATTTTGTGGCAGACCTGAATTTAGTAATATTTTGTTCATCATCTCTTTCAGAGTGCGATTCTTACGTTCCGCCACGCCAATTGATTGTGGTGCATATGGGGCAGTGACTTCATGAATAATCCCATGTTGCGAGCAAAATTCGCCAAATGGTTCCACATATTCACCTCCGCGGTCACTTCTCAAGATTTTTATCTTAGTATTTAATTGATTCTCAACTTCGGTTTTATAGAGAAGGAATTTCTCTATGGCTTCATCTTTGCTTTTAAGCAAGTATACATAGCAATATTTAGTACAATCATCCACAAAAGTAATAAAATATTTGTTTCTACCTCTAGTTTGAACAAACTTCAAATCATATAGGTCGCTATGTATTAATTCTAAAGGTTTGGTGTTTCTTTCCACTTGTCGGAATGGAGATCGAGTTAATTTTGCCTCTACACAAGTTTCACACTTGTGGTTTAAATCAAATTTAAACTTTGGTATATGTTCTAATGCAATTAGTCTACGGATTACATTAAAATTAACATGTCCTAATCTAGCATGCCATAAATTAGGAGACTCAAGCAAGTAAGTAGAAGAAATCTTCATTTCATTATTTTTGATAGTCATTACATTGAGCTTAACTAGCCCATCACATTCATATCCCTTGCCTATAAACACACCATTTTTCGACAAAATAACTTTATCGGACTCGAAAACTATACTAAAGCCATGATTCATCAACAAGGTACCCAAAATAAGGTTCCTTCGAATATCAGGCACATATAACACACGTTTAAGAGTCACTTCCTTTCCAGACGTCATCTTTAAGATCACCGTGCCTTCGCACAAGATAGTTGAGGTTGCAAAATTTCCCATATACAGTATATCACCGGCATCTGTTTCTTCCAAGGAGGAGAACATAGTCTTTTTGGCACATATATGCTTAGTTTATCCAGTGTCAATCCACCACTCTTTGGTGTTTAAGCCAACTAGGTTAACTTCGGAGATCATAGCACATAAGTCAAGATGTTCCACTTGTTCGGTAATCAGATGTGCTGCATTACCCTCATTTTTCTTTGGTTTCTTTGGCAGCCTGCAGTCGACCGCCCTATGACCCATCTTTTCACAGTTGTAGCATTTTCCAAGGAATTTTTCTTTCTTTTTCCCAATTCCTCCTTTAGGTCCCATCTTGGTTCCCTTTCCATTGTTGCCTTTCTTGGATGTCTGTCCAGTTTCCACAACATTGGCCTTTGCCACAGCAATATTTTCTTTCTTCTCTGATCCTCGGTTGTCTTCCTCTATGCGAAGTCTAACGATCAGATCTTCCATTCTCATTTCCTTGCGCTTGTGCTTTAGATAATTCTTGAAATCTTTCCAAGTCGGGGGCGATTTTTCGATCACAGCAGCCACTTGGAAGGATTCGCTAATGACCATTCCTTCAGCATGGATTTCGTGAATGATCACTTGAAGCTCTTGTACCTGACTCACTACAGTCTTGGAGTCCATCATCTTGTAATCGAAAAACTGTCCAACAATCCACTTCTTGGCACCGGCATCCTCGATTTTGTATTTATGGTCTAGTGAGTCCCATAACGCCTTAGCTGATTTAGCACTGCTGTACACGTTGTACAATGAATCGGCAAGGCCATTCATCACATAGTTCCAACACAGATAGTCGGAAGTTTTCCAAGCGTCAATGGCCATCAGAGTTTGTTGGTCACTGTCCTCATCATATTTTGGCGCATCCTCCTTGAGGAATCGAGACAAGCCTAGAGTGGTCAGATAGAACATCATCTTCTACTGCCATCTCTTGAAATTCTGCCCGTTGAATTTCTCTGGTTTGTCCGCATGGTTTACCGGAACCGAAACCGAAGTAGTTATCGGAATCGAAGCTCTATCCGATCCAGTTATTAGAGGCGCACCTCCGGTCGCTGAACCCGAGCCGATTTTCTGAGGCGCACCTCCAGAAACGTCCTTAGACACTGTTTGGTTTTGAGAATCCATATTGACGAATTTTTCGAAAATAGATCTGTTTTAATCAAGTAAAAAAAATTGCTTTAAGATTGTTGATTAATTTTGAAAACAATTACTTGAAAAGAACAGAATAGAAATATATATATATCGAATATATATGATATATAAGCCCTACAGAAAATTTGTTAGCAAAACGAAATCCGCCGATCCCAAATATAAAACGAAAGTTTCGTTGTTGAGTCCAGATAATCTGTCTCCTTAAAAAAAATGCGTCCTCACCACGGTGTCTGACGTCTGCCTCCCAGGATAAAACAACAACTCGATGTAACGAATCTGTGATCCGCTGCACCCTCAACGAACTAGAACAAAATCTGTCTACTATCACCGACTGAAGAAGAAAAACGAAGAAGAAAAAATATTTGGCTGTAAAGGCTCTCAAAATTCGTCCGCAAAAAGGTATGTAAAAACGAGCCCCTCAAGCCGGGTATTTATAGGTGAAGGCTGGATGAGGTTGTGTGCTGGAACTCTATACCGATCAGAGTTGGTATCTGGAGGAACTCTAAACCGACCGAAATTGGTATCTAGAGGAACTCTAAACCGATCAAGATTAGTATCTCAATACTTATCCGTTTAATTCGATTTTATCCGGATCCGAAAAATTCGGAATTTATTAATTGAGGTATTTTCGGTAAAATAAAATTTCACCGAATAAAATTGCAGTAAAAAGATAACTTCGAGATGCTGAGATATTTCGCCCAAATCGCTCTTCGACCGAGACCGAGCAAGGACGACCCGACCCGACCCGACCCGACCCGAGCCGGACGGACGGACGGACGGACGGCGGCGGCGGCGGCGGCGCGCGCGTGTGTGTGTGCGCGCGAGGGGACCCTAGTCACACATCCACACATGTCTCATTTTGAACATGCCTTTGTCCACATATCCTTATATACTCACAATTTCTCCCTTCCTTTTCCAATGTGAGATAGCATCCCAAATTCATTTTTAAAGGGTTCACTTTGGAACATTATATCTCATTCATACCTCAATCATTTTGAGTGTTCTTACATGTTTTGGAAACCTCATACGGAGTACTACGTATTCCAACTAAGTCCCGACTTTAACTCGTAGTCGAGCCCACTCAAAATTTCCTCTCAAATGGGCTCCTCAAAACACCCCATTTCCTCCATTTTATCTTATATTTCCAACATATACATATACTGGTATTCACGACAGAATGATTCTTGAATGATCCCATCATTCGTTCTCAGTTGGGGTATAGTGTAGGCCGCCAAGTTGGCTAGGTGGTGCTACTACTCTTTGGTTCCTCCCATTGCTGACTGAGATGGACCTACCGAGTCGCGCAATATGATTAACGACGGAATGAATCAAGCTAATTCTCTAATTAAGAATATTAGATATTGGATATCTAAATTTGGGACATTGGATGTTTAAATTGATTTATTGGATAAATTAATTTACGGCCTAATGAATTAAATAAATTACTGGATGATTAATTTAATTCATGGATATAATTATTTCTTGGAGAAATTAATTATGTTATTATGTATTTGATATGATTAATTAATTGGATTAATTAATCGATATAAATACATCAGAACGGAATCGGAGTTTATCTGTTTGGACTCACGGAAGTCCGAAATGAATCGAACTCGTCCGATTTTTCAGATTGGCCGCCCCCCTTCCACCTAACTTCATCTTGTCTTTGGTTTTCATTTTTAAATGAAAAGACAAAGACTTTTGTGGGGCAATCACTCATGTGACATGATTTGAGAACATGGGGTGGAATTAGAATAGGAAGAGAAGACTTCATCTCTCTCCAAACAATTTATTGCTACGGTTGGTGAGAGAGGAAAGAGAAAGAACTTTGAGTTCATTTCATAATTCTGTAGTCTTCTTCTTCCTTTTCTTCATTTTTGTTCTTGGTAGTTATTAGAGAAAAATCAAGAATTCAAAGAGAGGTTGTGAGTTATACACTTAGAGTGTTATAATTTCATATTGGAAGCTTCATCATTTAGCTCTAGTCGTATCCTCGGAGGATAGCAAGGTGGTCATCGTTCCAGTCGTTTCTCCAGCGCGTGTCAAGTAGAGACGCAGTGCTTTCGACGTTGGATCATTCAAGATCTTGGAGCGGATTGAATTGCAGGGAGATCACCTAAAGCTTGGGGAATAGCTCGAGAGAAGATTACCATTCAATCAACGGACTTCGAGGGTATGTGTTTCTCGTATCTTCTTTGTTCGTATTATATTCGTATATACATAGCTCGACCGATCCTCATAGGGATTCGGATTGAATTAATTTTCGTTTTACCGCTTTCACTGGGCCGTCGTTTTAGGAACTGAATCCCAACAATGGTATCGCAGCGTAGGTCTTGCGATCGTATATACGATATTAGCATTCGGAATGCTTGATTAGCTGGTGAATGATTTGGAATCATTTTAGTCATAATCGTGGTATATGTTTTTCGTTCGTAATAGTTGTATTTTTCGTAAGTTTATGTCTAAATATAAATCTTAAATTTCTAGGAAATATGATTTATATTGAAGATATGAAAGTCGGAAAATATAGATATTAGATATCCGGTCGAAAATCTAGCCCCGAATCGTCGTCGGGCGATTTTTGGACAAAGGGTCAAATATGGCCGAGGGTGACTCGGCCGTGTCCTGGGTGACTCGGCCGTGTCCTGGGTGACACGTCCGTGTCCGGCAGTCTGCAAGCCACTGCCAGGCAGACCCGACATTGTCTGGTGACACGGGCCGTGCCAGGCAGGACGACCGGCCGTGTCTGGCCGGCAGGCTTCCGAAGGTGACTCGACCGTGTCATTTGACACAGCCGTGTCTAGCAGGAATGTCCAGGACACTGCCGGCACGACCCACCGTGCCATTCGGAAGGCTGCCGATGGTGACTCGGCGGTGGCAGGCCAGTTTCGCCCCAGCTCGATTTTTTCGTGCATTCTTGAAAATTAATCTCCCGCATATTAAATTGGATTTAATATAATTAAAATAATTTATGGTACTTCATTTTATAAGGGAAATTTGATAAATTGGAATATTTATGGGTGACCGAATTATTTGAACGTTTTTCATATTACCGGTTGTGTGAATCGATTGGATCGATTCGTATTGTTGATTGGATCAATGTATCTCTACGCTTTCCATTTATATAGTATTTATTGGATGAATGTTTTTGAATGGGGATGTGGTTCGTGGACTTAGTTTTGAATCGTTCGTTTTATTCGATTGGGTTGTAAAGGCCGTTTTGAGCCTATTTATTTTACTATAAATATTTGTATTGTTGGGATTCGGTGCCTAAATCGAAGGCCCAACGAAAGCGGTAAAATGAAAATTAATTCGATCTGAATCCCTACGAGGATCGATCGAGCTACGTATATACGAATATATAAACGAAACACGGGAGTTACGAGAAAACATCCACTTGTAGTCCGTTGATTAAATGGTATCCTTCTCTTGAGCTATTCCCCAAGCTTTAGGCGATCTCCCTGCAATTCAATCCGCTCCAAGCTCTTGAATGATCCAACGCCGAAAGCACCACATCTCCAATTGCCACGCGCCGGAGAAACGAACGGAACGACGATCACTCGATTAACCTCTAAGGTTACGGCTAGAATGAAGTGATGGAAGCTTGTTATCAAGATCACAACACTCTAAGTGTTTAATCTATAATCTCTCAATTTATGTCTTGAATTTTCTCCAAGAAAAACACAAGATGATTGTGACGAATATGAAGAATAGGAACAAGACTTGGAGAAAACCTTTTCTCTCTCTTTTCTCTCTTGCTTGAACCGTATGGTCTAATGCACAAAGTGATGAAAAGAATCAAGTCTTCACATTTATTCAGTATTCCACAAGACAACTACACCTCATTAATAATATCAAAAGATATCATGTCTCCCAAAGTCTTGATTCACCACCTACCAAGATGTAGACAAGAGAAGACTTCACATGGAGGTGATTTTGGGGGCCGACCATCATTAATGGTAGGAGGAGTTCGGTCCGTTTCGGACTCCCGTGAGTCCAAACAGATAAACTCCAATTCCATTCTGATGTATTTATATCGATTAATTAATCAAATTAATTAAACATATCAAATACATAATAATATAATTAATTTCTCCAAGAAATAATTATATTTATGATTTAAATTAATCACCCAGTAATTTATTTAATTCATTAGGACGTAAATCAATTTATCCAATAAATCGATCTAGACATCCAATATCCCAAATTTAATTAGACATCCAATGTCCAATAAATTAGATATCCAATATCTAATATTAATAATGAGAGAAAATGTTTGATTCATTCCGTCGTCTATCCTATTACGCGACTCGGTAGGTTCGTCTCAGTCAGCAATGGGAGGAACCAAAGAGTAGTAGCACCACCTAGCCAGCCTAACGGCCTACACCGTACCCCAACTGAGAACGAATGATTAGGATCATTCATGAACCATTCTGTCGTGAATACCAGTATACGTACAAACCCTTCTTTCACATGTCCCGATCAAGTTATAGGGTTGCGGTCAGTCAAACCCTATATCTACATCACTCTATGCATGTGTTAATGCAAATCGAGATCATCGAGCTCTCGTGTATCCAATACAACTAGCTCCAACGCTTTGGCCAAAGACTTATGATCTCATCTGCCAATAACTGCATAGGACATATAACCCGCTCACTAACGGGAGAAAGAATTCTATCTTGGTATTCAGTAGGACCTGCTACTTGCCTGTCAAGATGCACGTCGAGGTTAACCCCCACCTTCCGGTTTATAAGGTCGAACTACTCTAATGAAAACCTTGACGTCACAAGCACATCCCTACTAAATCCTCAACTCGAAGGTTCACAAATACCTATCACAACCTTTCGATTCTGTCATTAACTGACCCAGAGTGAAATCCGTGTGACGAATCGAGGGTGAGTCGGTTCGAGTATACTAATCCAATTAGCATACCTATAATGTGTGCTCCCACTAACCATTAGTGTTCGACCGGCACTCTCCATGTCAAAGAACATGCCATACAAGTCTTCACATAAACTTAACGCCCAGTCAAGTTTCATCGACTTGCGAACGATTAAGTATTTGAGCTATAAACCTTTCCAGTGCCTACCCCCTTATCCAATAAGGAGTGGAACATTTTGCTCTCAAATACATGGACTAGTTTCTATATATATTTACGAGTTAGGAATGCCAGTAATTACCAGTAAATAAAGAAACATCCATTGCCTTATATTAGTGATTTACATAATTACAAGTACAATGCCCTAACTCAATCATCCTCTGAGTGGCATTCGAGGGCATACTCCCAACAAACTCCCACTTGCACTCAATGCCACACACTATGGTAGCTAATACCCATGTTCTCCAGATGACGCTCTAAGCTAATATGATAAAGTGGCTTGGTCAGTGGATCAGCAATGTAGTCGGCTGACTCTACTCTATGCAGCACAATATATCTCTTTGCGAACAAATGCTCTTATGATATGATACTCTCTCTCAATATGTTTGGTACTGTTGTGAAACCTCGGCTTCTAGTCCTGTGCTACCGCTCTGGCAGCGCAGCACAAGGTGTCACGTGAAGTTTACCCAGTAACTTCTAAATTCTTCCTTTGTCCGAGGCCGTTTTATACTCATCCTAATAGGTGGAATTAGCAGTCGCGCTATACATGGCACTATGCCATGATACTGCTCCTCCATTAAGAGTAAATGTAGCTAGAAGTAGACATAGAATCGTCTTTCTGTCCTTAGAAGTCCAATACAGTGAATCACATCACATTCAGTTCTCTACTACCATATATAAGAACCAGATCTCTAGTCCTTCTAAAGTACTTGAGAACATTCTTTATGGTGGTCTAATGTTCCCAAACTGGGTTAGCCCGAAACCTACTTACCATGCTCCCAGCATGCACAATGTCAGGTCTCGTACACAATAAAGCATATGTAAGGCTACCCACTGCCGAATCATATGGTATATAACTCATTTCCTTTCATGATCTAAGCTATATAGAGGGCTTGGTAGAAACTTATCATTCTCTTCGATCTATCCGAGTAGAGTCGAATCCCAAGAATATAGGTTTCTTCTCCCAAGTCTTTCATGGAGAAATTACTCGAAAGCCAAGCTTTCACAGAACTGAGCATTCCCACATCATTTCCTATTAGTAGAATGTCATCTACATATAGTACTAAGAATGTGATCTTGCTCCCACTAACCCTCTTGTATACACAAGGTTCCTCTTCATTTTGCACAAAGTCAAACTCTTTGACTGTCTCATCAAAATGATGGTCCCAACTACCTGAAGACTGCTACAGTCCATTTCATGGAGTCTACATCCACCATTTCTAGGTCATTAGTCGTGGGTCGGTCTCTTGTTTATCACTTGGAATCTCGAGGAAAACCAAGTTCCTCCAAGTGCGTAAAACTATACCTCTCAGGTAATTGAGACACCCTACTTGACCTACGAGGTGGTTGTACTTGTGTTATAGAAGGTTCGGTTCCATTTTTCTTGCACAAGTGTCTCCTGAGGAGTTTCATTGTATTCTTCCAAAAAAATATTTCTACGTGCTCTGCCTTCCTGAATGAACTCTTCTTCCAGGAAGTGTGCATGCAAAGCAACAACGATCTTTCGATCTTTGGGTATGTAGAATAGATTGTTGGAAAGTAAAACGCAGCGGAAGCAAAGTTTGGGAAAGATTATAATCTCGTTTTACGCATCTACGAGCATAAGATCTATTTAGGCATGCTAATTAATTAATTACTAAGACTAATAAGCAATTTAAATATTATTTATCATTTATTAATTAAATATGTTGATTATTAAAATATTCTAATCTAGATCCAAAGATCATAGGATATTACCTTTTGAAAAGTATTGGTTGCTTTCATCTTGATCTCCTTGTATTTGTACCTTTAGACCTTCTAGAGTATGATCCGCCTTAACCCGAACGTTGTGTGGGCAACGAGCTACCGGATCTTGTTTAGACAACCTTGGGATCGGCCGAACTCACCTTGTATATGATCACTTTATTTTTCTTTGCTTTCTAGTATTTTATAAACACTCTTAGCAAATTAATTGTGTTATCTAAATGGTAGAATCAAAGAGACAGGTCTAGATCTACAATTAAACACAAGAGAAAAAATTTGATCACACAACCTCACAAGATAGCATGTAAAATCGACCAACACCCTTATGTCCTATATATAGGCTCTTGGACTACTACTAGGGATGTTAAGGAGGATTGTGGAAGGACTCCCAATAAATTCATCTTACCTTATTAGGATTCTTCCTAATAAAATGAATCTATTAATATCAACTTAGTCCACTAAAAGGTTGATATTGCACTTCCTACCAAAATCCCAAATTACGAAATTGGGCTCCTCATTAAATATATTATTTCCCGTGTTTAAGATATCGAATGCCCATTAATTAATTATAAGCTACTGACAGCTTTAATTAATTAATATCTTATCCAAGAGTAGTACCACTTGAACCTGATTATTATATCGGAATTAAATCCACCTGCATGGTTTAATATAATAATCATTATCGAGCTCCTCAAGGGGACATCATCAACCCGCACGAGTCGGGACACGATTTCTAGTAATAATAATAATTGTCGTATAAACAATATTATTGCCCAAGATACGAGGCTTATTGAGTCGATCATTTTGACTCTCACCTATGGTAAATCAAAGTAATAACTATTATAAATACACAATTAAATATTATATACTTAGAATTAAGAAATAATAATTATCCGAGATTTACGTTCTTCTTACAGTCAGTACAGAAGATGCTATCTCACCTCGATCCAGTTCAACATATGCAAATACGCTAATGTATGCTAATAGTCAAGACCAACTATTCTCAAGCATACACTACAACCTTTTATATAATTTTTCTAATAATTATATAGGTTGTGAACTATTATATTATTTTATAAGACACCGATAATGTGATCTTCCGTGTGACACCAACACACCACATTATCTATAATATAAAATAATTAGACATTTCATTTGCATAACCATAACGTGAATAAATATGCAAAACATGTGATTAATATTCTTATAGGTAGTAACAGGAAAATTAGGTAATACAAGCATAAAGTATACTTTGCAGTATACAATCCTAACAATCTCCCACTTATACCTAAAGCATGCTTTTAAGTATACTACTCTGTTACATAGTCTCTCATTTCTCCCATTTATACTCAAAGCAATGCTGCCATAAACCGTAATCCCATTCCTTCCACATGCCTTTCAAAAACTTTTGAGGGTAGGCCTTTCGTGAAAGGGTCAACAAGATTATCTTCCGATGCAACCCTGGATACAACTACATCTCCTTCCTTTACGAAGTGTCGTATGATGTGGTACTTGCGGTTGATATGTTTACTTGCCTTGTGGGCTCGTGGTTCCCTCGAATTTGCGACTGCACCAATATTATCACAATAAAGTGTAATACCCTACGGCAAATCGGGAATCACATCTAAGTCCTCCAGGAAGTACTTGAGCCACACTGCCTCCTTAGCTGCCTCAGAGGCTGCCACGTACTCGGCTTCCATGGTAGAGTCTGAGATGCATTTCTGCTTCACACTCTTCCAAGTAATGGCTCCACCTCCCAGGCTAAACACATAACCCGAAGTAGTCTTGGACTTCCTTTGTCCGATGAAAAATCTGAGTCAGTATAACCCACCGGAAACAGGTCGTTTGATTGATATACAAGCATGTACTCCCTAGTCCTTCTCAGGTACTTGAGTATGTACTTGACAGCAATCCAGTGTCCTAGTCCTGGGTTTGACTGATATCTAGCAGCCATGCCCACGGCATGACCGATATATGGTCTAGTGCAAAGCATAACATACATGAGACTTCCCACAGCAGATGCATAAGGGGCCATCTTCATGTCATCTATCTCCTTTTGTTTCATAGGACACATATCCTTAGATAGTTGAATTCCATGTCTGTAAGGTAGAAAACCTTTCTTGGAATTCTCCATGCTAAACCGCTTCAGCACTGTATCGATATAGGATGCCTGGGATACGCCCAACATTCTTTTCTTCCGATCACGAAAGATCCTAATTCCAA
Source organism: Orobanche coerulescens (assembly GCA_033398695.1). Taxonomy (NCBI): domain Eukaryota; kingdom Viridiplantae; phylum Streptophyta; class Magnoliopsida; order Lamiales; family Orobanchaceae; genus Orobanche; species Orobanche coerulescens. The sequence goes on along the minus strand of CM065802.1, from coordinate 175,804,645 downwards.
GGATGTGTCCTGCTTCTCCTAGATCCTTCATATCGAACTGCTCAGATAGCCATACCCGTACGTCCGACAATTCCTTCATGTTGTTTCCAATCAGAAGGATATCGTCTACATACAGTACAAGAAACACCAACACGTTTCCATCGCATTTCTTATACACACAACTTTCACTCGGACATTGGACGAATCCATATGACTGGACAACTTCGTCAAAATGAGTGTTCCAAGATCTAGATGCTTGCTTAAGTCCATAAATCGATTTCTTAAGTTTACACACCAAGTGCTCTTGTCCTTCAGCAATGAATCCCTCTGCTTGGCGCATATAGATTTCCTTGTCTAGACTCCCATTCAAGAATGCAGTCTTGACATCCATCTGCCAAATCTCTATATCCAAATGCGCAGCTATAGCTAAAAGAATCCGGATTGAATTAAGCATGGCTACCGGCGAAAAGGTTTCATCATAATCGATACCCTCTTTTTGAGTGTAACCTTTTGCAATAAGCCTCGCTTTGAAGGTTTAAACCTTACCGTCACGTCCTTTCTTTTGCTTGTAGACCTATTTACTCCCAATGGCTTGTACACCATCAGGTAGCTCTACTAGCTCCCACACTTGATTGGAATCCATAGATCCTATTTCTGATTCCATTGCTACTTGCCAGGAGTCAGCATCTTTATCTTGGATTGCCTCCTTATAGGTCTAGGGATCTGATTCATCTTCATTTGGGATTGAGTCTGAAGACTTTCCCATGCCTATGAATCATTTGGGCTGACGAACAACCCTCCCACTACGACGAGGCAAATCTTGAGTTGGTGTAAAAGTATCAAAATCGATACGTGGTGCAGTGTTAGTTGGCGCTTGTACGATTGGTATAGACGGAGTCTCGCCCCTTAGCTGTTCCAGAATTATTTCGCTCATGGGCTTGTGACTAATCATATAATCCTCTTCCAGAAATCGGGCATTGGTGCTAACAATGACCTGTTGAATTGGTACGGCCACTAGAATGGGGGGTTGAATAGTGCGGCAAGAGTTTTGAACTCTTTTTGTGCGGAAGCAAGATATCGGAGTAAATAAAAAGGCGGAGAAGAAAGAACACGAAAATTTGTTCGAGAGGTTCGGCTGTTAACGAAGCCTACGTCCCCAACCTAGTTTTCTCGACTAGGACTTTTCTTCAAAAACTTTGATTGCACTTTCTAGTTAAGTGCTAGCTCTTACAATCTCTTGATTTTCGGGCTCAAGAAAACCTCACTCTAAACACTCTTGTTTTTCTTGGTACAAGATAACCTTACAATCAAATAAACACGAGTAGAAACTCGACTTTACAAAGTGTGTCACTCTTTGATACAAGAATATAAGTAGGAAGAGATAGAACAATTCTCCTTGTATCTCGATGTAGAGTATGAATATCTCTCGTAGAAAATTCTTGGAACAGCTTGATAATACTTGTGATCTCAGATGATTTACTGTGTCTTCCCAATCCATGAAATGTGCTATTTATAGCCTTTATGAGCTGAATTTCCTGTTGGAACAGTTGCGCAATTTACATACGTTATGCAACCTTGTTTACGTACATTATGTCTTCTACGTACGTTATATAGCTTGAGTAGCGGCCGTAATGAATTGTGAGAAATAGTCCAGCAACATCCGATAAAATCCATTACGTACGTTACATAAGAGTGGCTTACGTACGTTAACTTCCAGTCAGAGATCCGTTGGATGTGAAGACTTGTTGTAACGGCTAATGACTTTTTGCAATGGGTAGAATGTTCAAACGTTACGTACGTTATACTCAGTGTGTTACGACCTGTATAAAATTACTTGCAAAAACTGTGAGTGTAATGTACGTTATAGAAGGGTTGTTTACGTACGTTAAATGAAGGAAAAATATGTTAAGTAAATTTTGGTTAAATAACTCACCATCAAAATGTATAAAATGATTTATTAAAAATATTGTTCCAACAATCTTCCCCTTTTTGATGATGACAAAATTTATGTATGGGAGTTTTTGAAAAAGATAAGTTTTGGGAGATCGGAAAAATTTTAAGAACCTCTCCCCCTGAGTAATACTCCCCCTGAATCGAACAAGGGTCATTTCAAAAACGAGACATATTTTTCTCCCCCTTTTTGTAATTAACAAAAAGTCGAGAGATCCTGTAAAAGCAAGCGAAACACAAAATAGTCAACGTATTTCAAAACAACGAATATTAGCGAATAACCACGAGTAGTAATACATAGGAGTAAAAATAGTTAAAACAACATACACATTCATTAAAAATAAAGAGAGTTATAGTTTATGACAGCAAATATGCATGGAATGTTTGGTCTAACAACAAAACAGAAACATCATCATATGAAAGAGAAAACGGCTAATCAAGGTTGGCTTCCGGAGGTGTCGGAGGGATCCCAAAATGAGTGCAAATGCTCTTGACCATAAGTTTTATCTCGCTCATTTCTTTCTCTAATTTATCCATTCGAGCGACCATCTTGGATGAGGAGCTTTCTTGTCTCGGGCGAGGAGGACCGAGCTGAGACAAAGGATGAGGCCGAGTATGAGCAATCCCTCGAGACGTGATCCTCTCCTCCGGTCGCGGAAGGACACCACCATCAACTAGGCGATCGTCATCCCTGATGTACGCAAAGTAAATCCACCAACGGTTTCTCGTATGGAGATACCTCATTGTTCGGATGGTCCCTTCGGTAACGAGGCACCCCCTCGGGATGGGGACCCCGTGAATCCCTATGATATCGACTCCGGTGTTCTCGAATATTTCAGTCAAAATTGATCCAAACGGCATTTCAGACTTCCTTTGTCGATCGACCTTGGCATAGCTCTTTTTATGGAAGATTAGTCCTTTTTCCAAAAACCACTCGACTACGATTGAAGCAAAATTAACCTGATGATCCTTCCAGACATGATAAATGATTTCCATGTCCATGTTTACAAGACGATGCTGAGCATTCACTTTAGGCATGAGACAACGAGTGATAGCATCGTGTAGTAAACGAATATTTATTTCGAAATCATTATTTTCAAAATGGCCCGAATGTACTTCAATTACAGCCTTGTTCGTCAAAAAATCATGAACTTTCGATTCATGAACACCATAATTTTTATCGTCCTCAAAACTATCAATCACTTCATCAGGAGCGGCAAATTATCCTTTACAACAAAATCCCTCATTAGGGAGGCCAAAAAGTTTGGATAATTTAGTAGCATCGAATAAAATTGGTTTACCACGGAATAAGGAGTTAACTACGGCTAAACCGTCAGAATCATAAGTCACGAAAAAATTCGTGTAGAATTCTTTTACGCAATCCACAAAAACAGGTCGGGCGAGACTAACAAAACGGTTAATACTGAGCATGTCGAAAAATTCTTCGATTCTAATACCGAAAAAATTCAGAGATTCAAAATCGAAGTGATGGCTTGGAGTTACCTCTTCATCGATAAGCACTTCGTTGAAGATTTTGGAAGCTTGAGCATTTTGAAAGGTAGGTTCTCCTGAAGGCGAGGAAGTTGATTGAGAGGTCTCGCCTCTACGTTTCTTGCTGATTCTGGATGCCATTGTTGAAGATGAACGGAAGTTATGGGAGTTTGGTAGGATTTTATGAGGAGAAGAATCGAGTTCGTCGTAGCCGATTTAGGGATTTAGGAAGAAATGAAAAGGGATCTGTCGAATTGGGTATTTAAGTAGCGGGGTAAATAGCTGATTATGTACGTTATACCGTTTTGGTAATGTACGTAGCGAAAAATCCCGAATTCCCTGTACTAAAACCTAAAGACCGTTACGTACGTATACCAAACACCTGTTACGTATGTAATGTCCTATTACGTACGTAATATCCCTATATTAATGTCCGTAAACGTGACTAAATGAGCAGTGATTTTCTTTCGATGATGTCCCATTTTTACTGACCATTTAATATGAATATGCAAACCTTAAAAATGATCAACATGTCCTATTCCTAAGTTTATGCGTATAAAATTGAAAGCTTCTTCGGGTAATGGTTTTGTAAAAATATTCGCCAACTGTTCATTAGTACCAACAAATTGGAGACGTACATTCCTATTTTGGACATGGTCACGAATGAAATGGTGACGAATTTCTATATGTTTTGTCCTGCTATGCAAAATGGGATTTTTGCTTAAATTAATGGCACTATGTTCTTACGTAGTAAACTGATCAGATCATTCTTTAACTCGAGGTCGACGCTTGTGCCGATTTGTACTTCCCATTCTGGGCGAGCCGAATCTATCATTATACATTCCAACTCTTCAATAGGGACAGTCGCTTCTCGTTTGGAATGATTTCCGGACTCGATCCTTGGATCGATGACGAGACTTCGCTCGAAACCGATCCTTGGCTCGATGTCGTCCGTCAATCGATGTGAGATGCCGTCCTCTGAGTCGGGCTGGTACGAGGTGCTTGGCTCTTCGATCTCCATCGGTTGATTGTCGATCGTCTCAATATTATAAATGGTGTGGGAAAAAGTTTCGAAACAGGAGTAATTCAAGCATTTCTTAGCTATTAGTTGGTCTCCTTTTACAGTACCGACCGTCCCATCAGCAGTGGGGAATTTGATACAGTAGAAGAAAGAAGAGGCGACCGCCTCGAAGGTTTCTAGAAATGGACGGCCTAGGAACCCATTATAGATGTTGGGGCTATCTATGATTACAAAATTTAGGTTCCTAGTAATCCTAACCTTGGGATCGTAATAACATATTAGCTCGACAGAGAGTTTGATACTTCTATAGGCTTGGACTGTGCTATCGCCGAACACTTGGAGCACGGTGTTAAATGGCTTGATGAACTTGGTCAGGTTGCCGAGCTGGTCAAGAGCGTATTTGAATATGATATTGCAAAAGCTCCCATTATCTACCAGCACGCGATCGACCATTTTCCCAAGGATACACGCAGAGATTACCAATGCATCCTCTTTGGGGCACTGCACTCCCTCCCTATCCTTGTTGGAGAAAGTGATGAGCGCGTTTGTGGAGATGGTCGGCTCTGGGGGTACCACAGAATGGACTCCGGAGAATGCCCTCAATTCGGCCTTCCGCTTTCTATTGGACATGGTGGAAACCGGGGAAAGGCCTCCGAGGTTTCCACCTCCCGCCTGAAGCATATTGATCCGGCCGCCAGGGTTGATCGGAGGGATCGATTCATCAGAGTATTCTGTCTAGTTCTGCTCGATCCTGGCGATCGGATTGGGAGGGATTCCATCGTTCTATCGGCGCTCGCGCCTTCCGGTCCTCTCTGCTCGAGGCTCTGGCTTGGTAACCAAGTTATCCAATTTGCCTTCCTCAAACAGTCGCCAGAGTTGTCTGAGGAGGTCGCGACACTGGCTGGTGTTGTGGCCGGGACTCTTGTGGTAGGCACAAAATTTGTTGCAGTCTAGATGGTCGTTGTCCCTTATTGGCTTCGGTTTACTAAGCCACTCGCGCCCCTTGATGGCATTGAGAATGTGGGACGGAGATAGGTTTAGGTTGTGGAGGAGGTGAACCTCCACATCCTCGAAGGCTTTGAATTCACCGGGCGGCTTTGCGATCGCTTTCCTTGGCTTGGCGACCGCCTTTCTCGGGATGGAAGTTGGCGCCTTACCTTCCCCGGCAAATCCCTCGCCTAAGCGAAGGGTGAGCATCCTCTGCCTAGCCAGAAAATCGGCGGCCCTGACACGGAAGATTGCGTGGGTCGGGGGGATGTCCTTTGTAAGGTGCTTGAACATGGGCGAATGGCCATAGAATCCCCCTTGGACCGAGGAGAGAGCGAGATCGTCGCTAATAGGCTTGCCGGTGAGGATTATTTTATCCACCCGGTCGATGTAGTCTTCATCGGGCTCGTTCTTTCCCTGCCTGATTTTCATCATGCGGTGGGGGCCTTCTGGCCGAGCAACTTTTGGCGGCGAAATACGACGTGAAGTCATTCGCCAGCTTCTCAAAACAATTAATCGAGCGCGGTGGCAGTGAGATGTACCACATATGGTCAAAATCGCCCAATGTCAATGGGAACATTCGGCACTTCGTCGCGTCCGATGCCCCACATCCGGTCATGTAAATCCGGAACTTGCTCAAATGGGTCTCAGGATCCGATCTCCCCTCATATAGAGGTGTTTGAGGGGGAGCGCTTCGGTTAAACTGGGGCGAGCTCGATCTGGGCCGCGAGTGGCTCACTTGGTCCAGCGATCGATCTCTTGGTGCCTGTCCCAGTTTCTAGGAGCGCCTTCATTTCGTCGAGCTGGCGCTGCATGGCGGCCATCGCCGTAGCTTGACTGCTCGCTGATTGGCTCTCGGAGCGAGAGCTAAAGCGATTATGTACTGATCTCCTGGCCCTATGGTAGGTGACAAGTTCTCCGCCACCGGGCTCAATTCTTGGGCGAGCGGGGGCCCGTTGGCTGGCTTGTCTTCTGGGAGTCGGATATGCCGAACTCCTGATGATGGATTCGGACTCCGATGTCTCCCGGCTGGGGCCTGAATATAACACCCCAAACTAGGCGGATATTACAGTGCCGTGAATCCCCGACTAGGACCCACCAGGCGAATGAAAATGACGAATTAAATAATATAATTGTAGTACCGAACCACATTATATTACCAAATACTCCGATGAGGAGTTTAAGTACAACACACCAGGACAATACCGAATACTAGTATATTTTATATGAAGATAAAATACACAACACTGAATAAAACGGAGTATCCAAATGAAAGTCTGCAGCGGAAATTAAAGGACAACAACATGAATAACTGAAAGATCGAGGCCCCCTACTAGTATCACTGGGACTCCTCACCGTCAACATGTTATTCCCGTGCTTTTGCCTTGCCATGACCTGAAAAACAAAATCCCAAATGGGCCGTCGATACGTAACAACAATCCTCAAGGGTTGAAAATACACAATCATGATATATCTGAAGTTATGAAATATCCTAAGTTATGAATTACGCTGAAGAGGAGTATCATAGTACGCCCGTAGTGTTCTGTGCAAGTGTACAAGACGAATTCCCGGACACACCCGTCCTTGTACCTAATTAGTCTCACGGAGGTAATTTGTTACCGTGTGCACAGTCCAATGTATAACTCCCAATATATGGCCATCACGTGCCCGACTAAAAATTACACACATCCGCACCCGGCCACGCAATATGAACCCAGAAGGTCATATGAACGAGAATGACCATAATGAATATCAATGAATAATAATAATCTGACAAAGTCAAGAATGACTCACCGAGGTGAAATGATAATGAAGTGATTGATAGTTTCAATGAAATGATTGGAACCGCAGTTCCTCGTTAATGAAGTGATTATTCGACAATTACAAGTCTCAATATGATTAATACAATGATGAATGAGTTATGATTATGAAAGATCAACAACAAAAAGGAATGAATATCCTTTTAACCGAGTAAGAATTAACTTACCCAACACCGGTGACAATTATCCTTCCACGAACAACGTCCTAATTGATATATCGGTCGCTCGAACAACCTTGAATAAATACAATTACCAACAATACGTTCAATACACGAATCAAACACGAATATAATGAACTCAAAACGTCGATACGATTAAACCAAGTTCATTGGGGCATTATATCGAACACTTAGTGGCCAACTTCGATTGATTACAACCAAACCTCAATAATACCAACACCAAAACCCCAAGAAGTGTTTCAAACCAACAAAACATCTTCAATACGATCAATAATCCGTTATGAATATCCAAATACGTGATTATAACAACAATTAATCGAAAACTCCCAAATCCAACTCGATATTCAAAGTGTTCTTGAATAATCCCTCAATAATCCAATGAATCTTTATACAAACTCATAATCATATTCATATCCCTTCATATAACATGATTATAACGTCCAAAACATCATATTTCAACACAAAATCGAAATCCAAGATGTTGAATAAATTACCTCTTGAAGATCCAACCACTTCGATCCGATGAACACGAGTTAAATCGAGTATCCAAGCTTCCCAAACGAATGAAGATGAAGAAAATCAAGTACTCCAGTGATTGATGAAGGAAAATCCCTCCCTCAAGCTCTCTCTCTCGGACAAGATGGAAGAAAAGGGTGAAAATGAAGAAATGAGGAAAAATGTCCCGGCCAAAACCTTATATATTGCCGGAAGTTACGGCCGTAACTCGGCCCTCATACGGCCGTAACATCCCAGGTCAATGGCCTTACGGCCGTAACCGGCCAACTCGTACGGCCGTAACTCGGCTTCGTCCAAAATCCTGCCGACAGACTTACGGCCGTAACCGCTCCTGAGTTACGGGCGTAACTCGCCTTCGTCAAAAACATCTGCCGACATCCTTACGGCCGTACCCGCACACCGTACGGGCGTAACTCGGATGATACGGCCGTATCCGGCCAAACTTACGGGCGTAAGCCCCCTTCATCGAAAATGACCAGGCACCCTGCCTGCAGCGTACGGTCGTATCCGGCCAAGCCTTACGGCCGTACCTTCCTCGACTTACGGCCGTATGCCGCAACCCTTAAGGCCGTAAGTCGCCCTTGCCCGACAACACCTGAAATTTACGAACACCACTTATGGCCGTATCCTCCCCTTCTTACGGCCGTAACTCGCCTTCGGCCAAAAATGCCTGGGCAGCCTACTGGACACGTACGGCCGTAACCGGCCAAGCCTTACGGCCGTACCTGCTCAACTTACGGCCGTATTATAAGACCTTACGGCCGTAAGTCCCTTTCGTCCAAAATGGCCTGAAAACAACGAACCCTTGTTACGGCCGTAACCTACAATCCTTACGGTCGTAACTCAATGTCGGACGAGGTGAAAAAGCCGATAATTCCGGTTCTTCGCTACGACTGATGAATGATCCGACATATCATACGAATGTGAAAGCGAACAAGTCCAACACAAGCCAAAAATGGTACTCCCAGTACAAAACTACCAAACACGGTGAAAATGATAACACTCCCGTCTCGATCTAAAAACGGAGATGAAATGACGATCACGGTTACAACATGCCAACAGTGAGCGCAAATGACTGAATCATGAAAGACGAGTGATTATTAATGAGTGAAAATTATTGAGTGACAATTACAGACTGATAATTACTGAATGAAAATGAATGAATTACAACCGGGTATTACATACCCCCCCCCCCTAAAAAGAGTTTCGTCCTCGAAACTAAGGGCCAAACAACTCAGGATAACTCTCCCGCATACTCTCCTCGGTTTGCCAAGTGGCCTCTTCGACTCCGTGTCTAGACCACTGAATCTTGACCAAAGGGATCGTCTTGCTCCTCAACTATTTGATTCGCCGCTCTAAAATTCGTACGGGACGCTCCTTGTACGAATGATCATCCGCGATCTCGATTTCGTCGAATTGAAGTATGTGACTCGGGTCGGAAACATACTTCCGCAACTGAGAGACGTGAAACACATTATGAATTCGGCTCAAACCCGGAGGTAAAGCCAATCGATAAGCTAACTCGCCTACTCGATCCAAAATCTCAAGCGGTCCAATGAATCTCTGACTCAACTTCCCCCGTTTTCCAAAATGGAAAATACCTTGACTCGGGGATACCTTGACCAAAACATGGTCACCCGTCTCGAACTCTAGTGGTCGAAGACGATTATCTGCATAAGATTTCTGTCGACTCTGAGCTGTCAACAAATGACTCCTGATCAAAGCTACCTTCTCACGGGCGGCTATAAGCATATCAGGCTCGATGCCGATTGATTCTGATAAGTCGTCCCAACACAAAGGAGATCGACAACGACGACCGTACAAGGCCTCATAAGGTGCCATCCTAATGGAAGTATGCCAACTATTATTAAACGTGAACTCGATCAATGGTAGTTGGGCTTCCCAATCGTCTTTCCAATCGAGGACGCATGCCTTCAACATGTCCTCTAATGTCTGAATAGTCCTCTCTGATTGCCCGTCGGACTGAGGATGAAAGGCGGTACTGAGATTAAGCTGTGTTCCCATAGCACGATGAACTGATTTCCAAAAGTGAGACACAAACCGTCCATCACAATCGGAAATGATACTCTTAGGAGTACCGTGCAGTCTCACTATCTCTTTGATAAACAACTTGGCCAGTCTCTCGAGACCCCACGTATCCTTAATCTCAAGGAAATGAGCTGATTTAGTCAAACGGTCCACAACTACCCAGATTGTATTCATGCCACGACGACTCGTCGGCAAACTCATGATGAAATCCATAGAAAAGTCTTTCCACTTCCATTCTGGAATAGGGAGAGGTTTCAGCATACCCGCCGGTCGCTGATGTTCTATCTTGACTTGCTGACAAGTTAAGCATCTCGAAACAATTTCCGCGACTTCTCGCTTCATATTACTCCACCAGTAATTTTGCTTCAAGTCCTTGTACATCTTGCTAGACCCCGGATGAACAGAATAAGGGGTAGCATGAGCTTCTCTCAAAATCGAGTTTTTCAACTCGTCATTCGCCGGTACGCACAACCGATTCTTAAATCTCAAAAGTCCATCCTCGTGGACCACGAATCCAAGGGCTTTCCCCGGAGCCTCGTCCTCACAGATGCGCAACAATGCTGGTTCTGAACCCTGATTCTCCCTGATTTCCTCCTCAAGTGATAATGAAATCTCTAACACGCTGAAGCCGGACCTCGATCTCGGGTCTAAGGAATTCCTACTGAAGCTCCTTCTGAACTGTTAAACGAGCAAGCATCTGCCCCTGAACGGACTTACGACTCAAGGCGTCGGCGACAACATTTGTCCTGCCCGGGTGGTAAAGGATCTCGATATCATAATCTTTGATTAGTTCCAACCACCGCCTCTATCGCATATTTAACTCCTTCTGAGTAAATATATACTTTAAACTCTTGTGATCAGTGAAGATCTGACAGGTGACGCCATAAAGGTAACGACGCCAAATTTCCAACGCGAAACCCACGGCTGCTAGCTCCAGGTCGTGGGTCGGATAATTAACCAGCTAATCCGAGGAAACTTTGGATTTCCTTAACATATTTCGGAGGTTGCCAATCTCGGATAGCCTCCGTCTTCTGAGGGTCGACACGAACTCTGTCTGATGAAATTACATGCCCGAGAAAGTCACTTCGGACATCCAGAACTCACATTAAGAAGACTTTCCATAAAGTTGCTCACATCTTAACACGTCGAGAACCTGATGAAGACGTACCTCGCGTTCCTCTCGATCACAAGAATAAATCAAAATGTCATCGATGAAGACAACAACAACTGATCCAAAAAGTCGATGAAAACCCGATTCAATAACTCCATGAATACCGCAGGTGCATTAGTTAGCCCGAACGGCATAACTACGAACTCATAATGACCATAGCGTGTACGAAACGCCGTCCTTGCAATACCCGACTCTTGAATTCGCAACTGATGATATCCAGATCTTAAGTCGATCTGGGAAAATATTGATGTTCCCTGAAGTTGATCTAAGAGATCATCAATACGGGGTGGAAGATACTAATCTTGATCATCACCCTGTTCAACTCCTGATAATTAATACACACACGAGACGAGCCAACCTTCTCCTTGACAGATCACACTGGTGCTCCTCACGGGGATGCACTCGATCGGAGATAACCTTTCTCGAACTATTCCTCAAGTTGAATCTTCAACTCTTGCATTTCGGTCGGGGCCATCCGATACGGTGCCTTCGATAACGGGGACGTACCGGGCTCCAACTCACTCCTGAATTCCACTACTCTAAGTGAAGACGACCAGATAACTCGTCTGGAAATACATCGTAAACCGATGACAATGATACCACGAGTGATTGAATATTTCGATTGCCTTAGAATGGTCAATCGATAAAAAGTGATACAATGAATGATTGAACATCTCGATTGCCTTAAAACAGCAAATCGATGAAAATGATACAATGAATGATTGAATAACTCGATTGCCTTAGAAAGACCAATCGATGAAAATGATACAATGAATGATTGAATAACTCGATTGCCTTAGAAAGACCAATCGATGAAAATGATACAATGAATGATTGAACAACTCGATTGAGGAATTTCTCTGCTTCCATCATAATAATAATTCTTCTGGAACAACGGCGATTACTTCCCTGAAGCACACATTCGACAACCAACGACGGAATGATAGTGACCAAACGCTTACAGCACTAAGGATAGTATCATGATGATCCATCCAACTAATACCCAATATTACATCATCCTCAGATAAATTCACCACGATTAGGTCCACCAACCAATCGCGGTCTTTAAGCTTACTTCGGTATGATTTCTGAAAATTCTTCCATCGTCAGGTAGACCGATGATATGAGGTCCACAAGCAATAGGACTATCCCAAAATAAGTCTATTCAAACATGATTCGAAAATGAATGAATGTGGTGTACCAGTATCAAAAGGTACAAACAGGTTGAAATAAAATTGCGAGTATACCTGAGAACATTCGGGCCACTGGATCGTCGATCCTCTTCATCACATGAATCCGGGACTTGCCGGCCCCCGAACCCGACACTCCCGTCTGATAAATATGAGCTCCAACTTTATTTGCTTCCATTGTCTTAAACGACGTTGACAGAGCAGTCTGATTCTGAATCGCTGATTGCTTCGGGGCCTGAGATGCCGCCGGAGCCGACTTGGAGTCCTTTCGGAAAAAACGGGCCTTATGCCCAAAATTCCCACAATTATGGCACGTGATAGACTTCCTCGGGCACTTGGTGCTGACATGACCCGGTTCTCCACAATTAAAACAGATGATGGCCGAACTGGCCACTCGGGATTGAGATCCCGCACGATTATGTACCGTAGGAGGTCGCTCAGAAACGATAGGACTCACACGAGGCTTCTTGAAGGTTTACTGACCGCCTTCGGATTGATTACGCTTCGTTGATTTCTTGCTGACAGATGAAGGTTGTTGTTCAGCAATTTCCTTAGCAGCAGGCTCATACGGGAGAGTTCTCTCGATTAATCCGGCCAGAGTGGCGCAATGATGATTGAGCAATTGCACATGGGTCATCATGGCCTGCATAAAAGTGAGTGGATCAACCCGAACATCTTCTGATCGAGCCGAGTCCTGGGTACGATTTCCCGACAGCGAGTGATTATATCCCGGATTTCGGCCCGCACCGCGGCCTCTCCCCGTGCATCCCCTGACAGCTCTCCCCATACTGAAGTAGGAAGGTCGCATAATGATTATATTTCCCGAATGATTATCACGTTATGATTATGTCATGAGATGATGAAAATGAGTATACATGCTCTAACTTAGTGATTATATGAATGATTTACTGAAGTGACATGATTATCTGATGAAATTCTTGAAATGATTATCTTGAACAGCTTAACAAGATTAATAATATGACCATCCCGATCGACAACTGAGTAATGAAATGAATTGAGTAATTAATGAGTTAACATGATCGTCCTGATCATTAACTGAGTAATGAAATGAATTAAGTGATTAATGAGTTAACATGATCGTCCTAATCACAATGAATGATGATGTTTGAGGATTGTTAATTGATGAATGATGAATGATTGACTATTGCCAGAAATTATACCATGGCGTTAGAAATCTTACAGTTCTTTCGGTCTGATTGGCTCGGCATTTGCACAGGTCACACGTGACGCGAAAGTCCAATGATACTAGTCTGACGACGATGATTTCAAATGAGACATGACTCGGAAGGTAGTATTCAAAACCACGCTCCGATACCAACTCTGTAACACCCCAAACTAGGCGGATATTACAGTGCCGTGAATCCCCAACTGGGACCCACAGGCGAATGAAAATGATGAATTAAATAATATAATTGTAGTACCGAACCACATTATATTACTAAATACTCCGATGAGGAGTTTAAGTACAACACACCAGGACAATACCGAATACTAGTATATTTTATATGAAGATAAAATACACAACACTGAATAAAACGGAGTATTCAAATGAAAGTCTGCAGCGGAAATTAAAGGACAACAACATGAATAACTGAAAGATCGGGGCCCCCTACTAGTATCACTGGGACTCCTCGCCGTCAACATGCTATTCCCGTGCTTTTGCCTTGCCATGACCTGAAAAACAAAATTCTAAATGGGTCGATTACGTAACAACAATCCTCAAGGGTTGAAAATACACAATCATGATATATGTGAAGTTATGAAATATCCTAAGTTATGAATTACGCTGAAGAGGAGTATCATAGTACGCCCGTAGTGTTTTGTGCAAGTGTACAAGACGAATGCCCGGACACACCCGTCCTTGTACCTAATTAGTCTCTCGGAGGTAATCTGTTACCGTGTGCACAGTCCAATGTATCACTCCCAATACATGGCCATCACGTGCCCGACTAAAAATTCCACACATCCGCACCCGGCCATGCAATATGAACCCAGAAGGTCATATGAACGAGAATGGCCAGAATGAATATCAATGAATAATAATAATCTGACAAAGTCAGGAATGACTCACCGAGGTGAAATGATAATGAAGTGATTGATAGTTTCAATGAAATGATTGGATCCGTCGTTCCGCATTAATGAAGTGATTATTCGACAATTACAATTCTCAATATGATTAATACAATGATGAATGAGTTATGATTATGAAAGATGAACAACAAAAAGCAATGAATATATTTTTAACCGAGTAAGAATTAACTTACCCAACACCGGTGACAATTATCCTTCCACGAACAACGTCCTAATTGATGTATCGGTCGCTCGAACAACCTTGAATAAATACAATTACCAACAATCTGTTCAATAAACGAATCAAACACGAATATAATGTACTCAAAACGTCGATACGATTAAACCAATTTCATTGGGGCATTATATCGAACACTTAGTGGCCAACTTCGATTGATTAAAACCAAACCTCAATAATACCAACACCAAAACCCCAAGAAGTGTTTCAAACCAACAAAACATCTTCAATACGATCAATAATCCGTCATGAATATCCAAATACGTGATTATAACAACAAGTAATCGAAAACTCCCAAATCCAACTCGATATTCAAAGTGTTCTTGAATAATCCCTCAATAATCCAATGAATCTTTATACAAACTCATAATCATATTCATATCCCTTCATATAACATGATTATAACGTCCAAAACATCATATTTCAACACAAAATCGAAATCCAAGATGTTGAAGAAATTACCTCTTGAAGATCCAACCACTTCGATCCGATGAACACGAGTTAAATCGAGTATCCAAGCTTCCCAAACGAATGAAGATGAAGAAAATCAAGTACTCCAGTGATTGATGAAGGAAAATCCCTCCATCAAGCTCTCTCTCTCGGACAAGATGGAAGAAAAGGGTGAAAATGAAGAAATGAGGAAAACTGTCCCGGCCAAAACCTTATATACTGCCGGAAGTTACGGCCGTAACTCGGCCCTCATACGGCCATAACATCCCAGGTCAACGGCCTTACGGCCGTAACCAACCAACTCGTACGGCCGTAACTCGGCTTCGTCCAAAATCCTGCTGACAGACTTACGGCCGTAACCGCTCCTGAGTTACGGGCGTAACTCGCCTTCATAAAAAACATCTGCCGACATCCTTACGGCGATACCCGCACACCTTACGGGCGTAACTCGAATGATACGGCCGTATCCGGCCAAACTTACGGGCGTAAGCCCCCTTCGTTGAAAATGACCAGGCACCCTGCCTGCAGCGTACGGCCGTATCCGGCCAAGCCTTACGGCCGTACCTTCCTCGACTTACGGCCGTATGCTGCAACCCTTACGGCCGTAAGTCCCCCTTGCCCGACAACACCTGAAATTTACGAACACCACTAACGGCCGTATCCTCCCCTTCTTACGGCCGTAACTCGCCTTCGGCCAAAATGCTCGGGCACTGCTGACACGTACGGCCAGACCGGCCAAGCCTTACTGTACTCGCCAACTTACGTCCGTATTACAAGACCTTACGGCCGTAAGTCCCTTTCGTCCAAAATGGCCTGAAAACAACGAACCCTTGTTACGTCCGTAACCTACAATCCTTACGGTCGTAACTCAATGTCGGACGAGGTGAAAAAGCCGATAATTCCGGTTCTTCGCTACGACTGATGAATGATCCGACATATCATACGAATGTGAAAGCGAACAATTCCAACACAAGCCAAAGATGGTACTCCCAGTACAAAACTACCAAACACGGTGAAAATGATAACACTCCCGTATCGATCTAAAAATGGAGATGAAATGACGATCACGGTTACAACATGCCAACAGTGAGCGCAAATGACTGAATCATGAATGACGAGTGATTATTAATGAGTGAAAATTATTGAGTGACAATTACAGACTGATAATTACTGAATGAAAATGAATGAATTACAACCAGGTATTACACTGAATGCCCGGGTCACTATGAGGGATCGCTCCCTAGGCGGCTGAAGACGGAATTATCCCGCCTTACGAGAGCCTTCTCGTGCGGCTTGGGGCTTTCCGACGATTTCTCGACGTATAGCCCCTTAAGCTTCCACTTGCCTGCTCAGCGGATGGCTGATGGAGTAATGGTGGGAGAGTCGCATGCCCTCCATCGCTCCCGGAGGATGCCATAGGCTCCTCGATCTGTTCCGCGGTCTGGAACTGATCGAGTGAGAGGCTGGGACCGTCCCTCGGGGGTGGGAGTGAGAGCCTAGCGTCGCCGCGGTTGCCTTTCGCTGTAGGTTGGGATTCGGTCTGGGCCAGAATGAGAGGTCCGATAGATCGCAGGGTGGCTCTTTTCGAGTTCGTGGCAGACGTCATGTCTCTAAAGGTTTTTATTTGAAGAACAGTGAGTGTTTCTTCAAGTATATGCCCTGGAGAACAGTGAGTGTTCTTCGAGACGGTGGGAATAAATGAACGTTATGGTGCTGCCCTTCCCCTAGCGCCAATTGTTGTTACCCAAAATATTATCCGGAGATGATATTGCTGGAATGGTCGAGTAACAAACAAATGCGGGAACACTTCCGTGGGAAAGGAAATAACACAAGATTTGCTGGGGTTGTTAGTCCCGGGCTTGAATGCTCTCGCGAGATGTTATTAATACAAATACTTTGGTGTACAAATATTAATGTTAGAATACTATTACAATGAGTGTAAAGATTCTAGTTATCTTAGCTATTGAGTGTGAAGATTGCCGGAAGAACCAGATATGGTGCTCTGTGAGTTCTTGCTTTTTATGTTCTGTGTGACTGAATTGCTCTGTCAAGTAATTTCACTGTGTATGTGTATCTCTCAGGCCACTATTGGAGGACTACTATTTATAGTAGAAGAGGTTGCTAGGTCCTCCCCGGAGATCGCGGGCGACCGCCGTTTTATATATTAGAATAAGATGGGCGATCGTCCCATCACATGGGACTGTTTCCTTAAAGTCCGATGCTGCTGTTGGCAGCCAGATGAGCGAGCCATTTAGAAGTCCGCACATGTCCTGAGTTGCTGTCTGGGGAGGACCCACTTTGTACCTTTCGGTGGGCCTGTCGGTAGGTGAGAAGGTGGTGACAGGCTGGGGTCAAAAGGCCTTATCTTGTGGCGCCTTTTGCGGATCTGCACGTGGGTCTTCGTCCGAGATTCGGTCTACGAAGACTCTGAAGGGTGTCGGATTCATACATGGGAAGGGACGATCGTCTACAGTCTGACATTATAGGCGATCGCCAGATGCCAATAGACGATTGCCTTGGACGTCGACCGCTAGGCGCTTGCCCAGCACCTGTCTTCTATGGCTGGCTCTTGATCATTATGCCGATCGCCATCGAGGCGTATTAGTCGCCCCACAACAGACTCGTCTCGGCTTTCTTTCATTCTTTCGACCCCTCGCGGGTTGTCATGTTACACGACACAATGATGACCATAACATATTAAAACAGTATAACCTCACCTCGTTTGCTGAAATCTTGAAATATCTTCCTTTGAATTTGACTCGGTTGTCCTTCTTCGATCCCGGATACACTGCCCCTAGCACTTGAAAATGCTTTTTCATATTTCCGGCCATAAATTCTTGATGTAAAATCTGAAATCTCTCTGGGGACTTTTATCAAACACTTTTGAAAAACTGTCAGATTTGAGCTTCCTGTTTTATCGGGCTTTTGGAGGCCTTTTTAATTTTTGTATGGGAAATATGTTACGGGCGTTTTGTTATAGAGGTACACAGCTTTAAAATGGTATATTATTTGTTGGAATACACTTAATTACAGATTTATCTATAGGAGTCCAAAATCGGTTGAAAATCAACCTTACCCGGACAGCTGGAAGACTTATCCGGACAGTTGGCCGAGAAGCTTCTGTTGGTTGTGACCGACCTTATCCGGACAGCTGGCCGAGAAGCTTCTGTCGGTCGTGACCGTCCTTATCCGTACATCTGGACATCCTTATCCGGATAGTGGCCGAGAAGTTTCTGTCGGTTGTGACCGGAAACTGTCGGAAGGCGTGTCCGGCGGTGACCGGCAGATGTCCGTCAATTGGCTCGGCCGGTTCGACCCCTTCCTCATGTCCAAATTCGATTTTCCGACCTATTCCGGACTCATCGGAGTTAAATCTTCAATATGCTCAGAACGGATTTTCGATAATAATAATAAAATAATTTAATATTATTTTTACAATATTAGTGTTCTGTGATGAAAATTTTAACGTATCAAATCGTCGGAACTTTTCGAAATCACTTTCATAAATTCTAAAAATGATCCTTATAATTTATTTTGTAATCATTTCCTTCATTTTATGCTAGGAACGTATCGGTCCAAGTATCGGACAACCTGTAAATATTAAAAAATCAAAATCCATGATCGTTAGCAAAATAAATAGCATTTAAATAAGTATTAGGGCGTTACAATCCCCCCCCACCCTTTAAAAAATTTCGTCCTCGAAATTGAGCTTCGTAAAGAACTTTGAAAATATTTATCAAACTTTGTATGAGTATTTTCTTCAATAACTTTAGAAATATTGTGCCAGCAAAAACATCACTTTGAAACCTTTCATTGAAATCATATTTTGTCCCTTTCGGATAACATTTAAACTTTCACATATCCTTTCAAATCTTTTGCCGACACAATCATTCTGCACTCATACCAAAAAATTTAAGTTTTCATAAAAGAATGAATACTTGAAAACATTACTTCGGAGTCGACGTTGGGCAGCAGCGATGAACCACATATTCTCCCGAAAATATAATCATACTGTAATTATTTGATATACTTTTAAAAATAAGAATGTTTTGAAATATCTTGTTTTGTATAAGTAAATCTTTTTTTCAAACCTCCTTAACTGTATAGCCCCATACCTATATAGTCTTGGAATACCTCTCGTTCTGGTGAGAATTCGGTTCAGTCATGTCCCCCTCCGCCTAGAAGCCTTGTCAGGAGCCGCTCGTTGTCCGTGCCCTTTTTCTTATTGCACCCGCGATCACTCCCCTTTCTCGGAGCTGCTCATTGTCCGTGCCCTTTTTGATTGCACCGGTGATCACTCCCCGCCCTCGTCGGCCCCGGGTGTCACATGTTCACCAGTTTCCGCTTTGTTCATCCCCAAATATCACCGTACCGAGAGAGGTCTTGCTTTAATACCATTCTGTAATGCCTTGACTTTCTAAATTAAAAAAGAGCGTTACATAGTTAAATTTTTTCTTAAATTTTTTTATATAAATTCGGAGTATTTGCGGAAGCATTTTAGTCAGTAAATCTTCAATAAAACTCGTTTATTCAAACATCAGTACAGTTTTACAAAAACATGGGAAATCAAATATTCGGACATAGTCCGTTGAAATTACATTCGTTGAAGAACATCAAGTGTTTCACAAAAATAATAACAATTACGACGACAACATCTTTTATTCTTTAGAATTTCATCATGTTGGGAGTAAGATTCATCTTCTGCTTGTCCCGTTCGTCTATTCCTTAGCCTAAAAAACATAAACGACGAGGTGTGAGTACGCGAGCATACTCAGTGAGATTAAACCCTTATAAATCGTCAAAATCATATTGTGTAATGCACATAAAACATTCTTATCTGTGTGAGACTCGTCTCGGATTTCTTTCATTATTTTGACCCCTCGCGGGTCGTCATGTTACACGACACAACAATGACCATAACATATTAAAACAATATAACCTCACCTCGTTTGCTGAAATCTTGAAATATCTTCCTCTGAATTTGACTCGGTTGTCCTTCTTCGATCCCGGATACGCTGCCCCTAGCACTTGAAAATTCTTTTTCATATTTCCGGCCATAAATTCTTGATGTAAAATCTGAAATCTCTTTGGGGACTTTTATCAAACCCTTTTGAAAAACTGTCAGATTTGTGCTTCCTGTTTCATCGGGCTTTTTGAGGCCTTTTTAATTTTTGGAAGGGAAATATGTTACGGGCATTTTATTATAAAGTTACACAGATTCAAAATGGTATATTACTTGTTGGAATATACTTATGTATAGATGTATTTATAGGAGTCCAAAATCGGTTGAAAATCAACCTGATCCGGACAGCTGGAAGCCTTATCCGGATAGCTGGCCGAGAAGCTTCTGTCGGTCGTGACCGACCTTATCCGGACAGCTGGCCGAGAAGCTTCTGTCGGTCGTGACCGACCTTATCCGGACAGCTGGACATCCCTATCCAGATAGTGGCTGAGAAGCTTCGGTCGGTCGTGACCGGCAGCTGTCGGTAGGCGTGTCCGGCGGTGACCGGCAGATGTCCGTCAACTTGGCTCGGCCGGTTCGACACCTTCCTGATGTTCAAATTCGATTTTCCGACCTGTTCCGGACTCATCGGAGTTAAATCTTAGATATGCACGGAATGGATTTTCGATAATTATAATAAAACAATTTAATTATTTTTGCAATATAAGTGTTCTGTGATGAAAATTTTAACGTATCAAATCTTCGGAACTTTTCGAAATCACTTTCATAAATTCTAAAAATGATCCTTATTATTTATTTTGAAATCGTTTCCTTCATTTTATGCTAGGAACGTATCGGTCCATGTATCGGACAACCTGTAAATATTAAAAAATCAAAATCCATGATCGTTAGCAAAATAAATAGCATTTAAATAAGTATTGGAGCGTTACAATCCTCCCCCCTTTAAAACATTTCGTCCTCGAAATTGAGCTTCATAAATGTAACACCCCCAAAACCGTATGGGAATATTACACGCCGTAGACCCCTTTTTACGAGGATCTACCAGGCTATACCTTACAAAACGACCAAATGCTTGTCGTGCCAGGGTCAAACAATAAAATAATACAGACCGTTAAGGTCACATACACGCGAACACACAGACCAATGAGGTCACACAACTCAATCAACAAAATTGACTTATGAATCATTACCCACGCAGGGGTCGAAATACAATACAGCGGAAGACTGAAAGCAACTCGGACAACACAACGAAAATCAAAACAACTCTCAACTCTTGATTAGTATCGCAGCTCGTCATCCTCTTGTGCCAATCCTGTGACAGCTCCCCTGAACATGCATGTACCTGGACGCAAAACAGACATCCACCCCCCGATTACTCGGGGGTTAGTAAAACTCCACTGTTTTACTAATGCAAGTATCAAATCATACGAAATGTAACAAGCAAATAATAATCGTGAATCAAATATAATAATCAAGTATCAAAATATTCCCGGGAGGTTTTCACAAGGGAAGATAAGCTATGAAGCATTCGAAAATAAGATTATCATCTCGGGAATTTTTAGAATTTCAAAACCTTTAAGACATCATGTCCTGATTCACAAAACCTTTCGAAAAACTTTAGGGTCTTAACCCAAATCTTGTTTCATAACTCAACAGTTTACAATACGGGAAACATTTACTCAACCTTAGGACTCGGTCCAACATTCATTTTCATAAAACTTTTCCTTACAAAACTTTGATTTGAAAATAAACATGTTCATGACACCGTGATCCACTGTCACGTGTCTCCGTAGGTTCAACAACCCGCACGGACTACACCACGCACTAATAAACAAATATAATCAATTCCGACACCGTGATCCACTGTCACGTGTCTCTGTAGGTTCAACAACCCGCACGGACTATAAACCAGACATAACCAATTCCGACACCGTGATCCACTGTCACGTGTCTCCGTAGGCTCAACAACCCACACGGACTATATCAATCACAACATTCACACACACAGTCCTGACACCGTAGCCCACTGCCACGTGT
This sequence comes from Orobanche coerulescens, assembly GCA_033398695.1. Taxonomy (NCBI): domain Eukaryota; kingdom Viridiplantae; phylum Streptophyta; class Magnoliopsida; order Lamiales; family Orobanchaceae; genus Orobanche; species Orobanche coerulescens. Next base: position 175,782,513 of record CM065802.1, on the reverse strand, counting down.
CACCGTAAGCCCCGTCGAGCTCACCCGGTTGGACGTACTGTTTCCGAAACTCGTGGTCCACTGCCATGCGTTATCGTAGGTCTCGTGAGACCAGCACGATTGGACCTCAGTACCTCACTAAGTTCTGACCCCGTAGTCCACTGCCACGAATCCTCATTGGTCCCGTCGAACCAACACAAGTGAACTTAGCGGTCACACACATATTCACATTCACATTCACATTACATACAACGATGAGCACAATTAATCAATCACGTTGATCACCACAAAATCATACATCAAACGCACATAACACAATCTCAACACTCGCAACAACCATCATCAATCAACAACACACAACCAACATAACACACGTTCGGTACATAATACATTGCATAACCAAGTGTACAACCATCCCATATATACGTCGCAATCCTACACAAATGGCACAACAGCTAACACGTATACTAATATAACATAATTATCACAAAGCCTTCAAATTGCGGAATACACAACCAATTCAAACGGAACATATTTACTAAGGCAAGCAAAATCGTTATAAATCTCATACGTGATTATTAGTCGCAAGATACAAGTCGTATAATAAGATACTTGCCTTAATAACCGATACCGAATACCCTGAAGAACACGGTTCGACCGGGAAGCTTGTACCACGAAGAAGACAACGAACGGAAGGGTTCCGACTCGAGTTCTTCACAAGGAATCTGACCCTAACATCATACCATCAATAAATTAACGAACGAATGAGGAAGAATAATCGTAGAACGCTCGGATTTTCTTTGTGACATTTTATCGAACACCTTCAAGGCATCGATAAGGTACTCAATAAAATGACAAATTCATGGCAATCCAACCATGGAATAACAATAAATTCGATATAATATAGCTTAACAATCATCAATCCATCACTATTATGAGTTAAAACGGATTAAATGGACAAATCGAACAAAATCCCCTAAACTAGATTTTAAGAAAACTTGCCTTGATTCGCTGGATTGAAGGATTTTATGTGAGGATCAATCGATGATATGAACTCCAAAACTTCGTGTATTCATAGTATAACAACAAGTCTTCGACTTCCAAAAGACTCCAGCCGCAGACAGGAAGATAGGAAATGAAAACGAGCGAAAAAAAATGACTGCTCGACCATATTTATACGCCTGCCGAACACGGCGCAGCAACCGCCTGCACTGGGCCGTGTGTCTCGGCCGTGTCTCGCAGCCGATCACCCGCCGACCAGCGCAGACACGGCGCGCAGCGCTGCTGTGGTTGTTTCGCCAGTCCGGCCAAAGACCTCTAGATGCAAAAATGGTTCCGACAACGATGATCCGAACGACCCCGACACTCGAACCTGAATACGAATCGGAGATTCGGTTACGAAGTACTCGCAAAGACGAATTCGAGCACTAAGAGAACACACAATTCCGACCACCCGAAGGCTCGAAATTCGACAACGGAAGGTAATTACCCCAAACTTTGGGTAATTACGAAAATGGCCCAAAACGACTGAAAATCACGATACGTGATCGAATAACCAAACCGAAGTTCACAACACGTCTAGCAAAGTTAAATGGACTTACGGGAAACTCGAAACTGTAATTTCGAATGAGATTCACAAGAATCGAACTCGAGTGCGGATAAGTCGTTAAGAAACACGGAACTTAACAAAATAATACCGAAACGAACTCGGATGACAAAAAGTGCAGAATTAATCATTCTCATAATGATGAAACGGTCCCAAGCGAGTCGTCGAAATGGACCTCCGCCGAAAAAAAGAAAATTACCGAAATCCGAAATTGCGGATATTACATTCTACCCTCCTTAAAAGAAGTTTCGTCCTGAAACTTAAATCAAGTAGGGAGAAGCAATATCCCGCCAGGTAAACTCAACGAGATACACAAGAACCGTGAAAATCACGCCGAACGGCGAAACATTACAAGCAACGCAAAGGGTATACGGTGTCAAAACACGCCCCATGACGACTAACACAACGCCACCGACTATGTTTTAAAACAACAACGAGTAGTTAACAACACATCACATGCACACATTTAATCAAAGAAATGCACGCGACAACAAGTCGCACCTGACCACAACGACTATGCGGTAGAAAAAAATATAGTATTATGATAGGATTCACTCCGATTCTCGTCAACAAGAAAATGTCCGACGTCAAGACACAAACAATTCAAGATAACAGAAAACGAGAATACCGGATATTACATTCTATCCTATTAAAAATAAGTTTCGTCCTGAAACTTAAAATAAAACATCATGGTAGAATACAAACAAAACCAAAAAGTTCACGCAACAAATATCAATTTCTACACGAATTACATCACGAAGTACGATACACAACTATATCACGGGACACCACCGGGCACTCCCCGAGTATGAACGAAAACCCGATTCCCGAACATCTTGGCAACGGTCTCACAATGCACCGCTTGGTGCCCCAGTTGGCCGCACTTAAAACAATTAACCGGTGGCGAACGACAATTCTTTCTCGCATGGCCCACATGACTGCAGTTGAAGCAGGTCTTCACACTGACCATCTTACTCGCCTCCAGAGTAAGGTTCTTAGACTGGTCAACCGAACGAGGAGTGCTCCCAGAAGGAAAATGCGAAGCAACAGGCTCACGGATCTCACTTCTCTGTCCTCTTGAAAAATTTCTCGAGGTCTTCTGTCTCTTGCTCTCTGAACCAGATTCCGACACAGTAACAGCCATCTCAATGGCTAAAGCTCGGTCCTGATATTCTTTCAGGCTGGTACACATAAGCGGAGCCATACTCTCATGGATATGAGGTTTTGTTGGGAAAACAAAGACCCTGTATCAAAACAGTCGGGATATTCGATCCCTGTATCGAATGGTATTTGATAAAGAGGTTTTGACATATATGCCAATCCGAATACAGTAAAGGAAACTGTATCGAAGCCTTGAGGTTCTATCCTGTATCGAAGAACTACCTCGAATCAGCATATAGTGAAGCCCTTCAGTACAGCAAGAAGTCTTGTAAAAGACCAAGTATGGAAACTGTCTCGAATCTCCAATACAGTTATCTTCCATTCAGCTAACAACAGGACAAAGAAGGAATATCCAGAAGTCAAGTCCCGTTGAATAAAGAAGTATTTAAATACTCAAGGATAAAGTATTTAAATACTGCAAATCAACAGATCTTCAGAATCCCGCTAAATCCGGATCGTGTCATAAATCCTGTTGGAACGAAATCTCATTCAAACGGATACATCTCAACGGATATATATTTCAGAGATTATATATATATATCTTATGAAGGTATTGAAGATCAGTCACCAGTCACCTAACTCTCAAGCTATCAAAAGTCATCATCAGAGCAAAACATATCTCCAAAGCTTACTGCAATTAAGATCTAAAGAGATATATAGTGCTCATCATCCTGAACAACACTTCATCAGCTGAAAGCTCTTAAAGTCAAAGTTGTTGTTCACTATCTGTTCTATACGTTGAACAAACTCAAGATCAGCCCTGTGTGGACTGAACAATCTGTGCTTCTCCGGAACTGTGTGTGAAGGATTTGCATTGAAGAAGACGAAGCTTCAGAACTGTGTGTGAAGAAGCAAGTCAAAGCATTAGCTCAAAACCAATCTGTGTGAACGGTTTAAGCTAAGATCTTTATATCAATCTGTGTGAACGATATATTGATTGTGTGTGTTGTTATAATTACGTAGTTGTGTACGCAGTAATTATAATAAACTTTTTACTCCTGTGTGGAGGACCAGTGGACGTAGAGGGGTTTACCTCGAACCACTTTAATTACTGTGTTATTTACCTTCAGCTTTTACTGTTTTAATTACTGTGATAAATTAAGTATACACTATACATTTAGTTGCTGTATCCACAGCAACCTACTGTATCCAAGTCTTCCGCAACCCACTCAGATTTAAAATCTATACAGTTTGTTGTTTAAACTATTTTTCCAAACTGTATCCAGTATACTTAGTGGCCAACAAGTGGTATTGGAGCGGTTGATTCTAAAAAGAATCAGTCGTATTCTTAACCGAATCAGATTCAAATCACTTATCTTCAAAACAGTCTCTTTCATTCCTGTATTATCAGTATGGATACTTCTATGATTAACAAAGTCCCTATGTTCTCTATTAACGAATTTGAAGACTGGAGAATTAGGATGGAGGCTCATCTTGCACCAATGCACGAAGAGATGATTTTTTTTATACAGGATGGTCCTATCAAGATCATGAAGGTAAATCGGGCCGCAAGGATTGAGGGCCAAGCCCATGCTGAAATGCTCGAGAAGGAACGCGAGCAATGGACAACAGATGAAAGGAAGCGAGCCAATCTCGACAACGTGGCTAAGAACGCGTTATTTGTCACTCTTGACAAAGGCACGTTCTCAAAGGTAAAGAGCTGCAAAACAGCCAAAGAAATCTGGGATAAACTCAAGTTGATTTGTGAGGGAACTGAGCTCTCAAAAGAAAACAAGATTTCAAAACTAACTCAGCAATTTGAATCTTTTGAAATGAAACCAACTGAAACACTTGAGGAACTTGACCTCGGATTCACCGGTATTGTTGGTGAACTTGAAGCGTTGGGCAAAATTTACACCCAAAAGGAGAAGAACTTAAAAATTTTCAGATCTCTCGGCCCAGATGGGACATTAAGACCACAAACTATGCGTGTATCCTGTAATCTTAATGAAATATCTACTTTTGATCTCTTCTCGACCTCAAAGCTTTTGAGTATGATATTGTGAGAAGAGAGAAAGTCAAGAATCTCCTTCAAAGGTCATAGCTCTAGCCGTCAGACGAACCGTCGACACAAAGATGCCCAGCTCTTGAAGCCCGGGCCACAAGAATGTGATGGCGACGACATCCCATCTCAAGATGAAATGGCGCTTCTCATGCATAAATTCAAAAGTTCATCAAACAAATGAAAGACTCCTACGAGCCCAAACCTCATCCACAAGGTAAATACGAAACATCATCTCAGTGATGCTAACTCGTGCTATAATTGCAGGAAACCGGGGCATTATGCAAATAATCGTCCTCATCCCAAAGTCCAAAGATTGCACGAGGCCGAGCAACAAGAGAGAGATGAAAGAAGACGTGCTTGGAAAGACAAGCTCAAGGCCCCGATTGGAGAATCGAAGCCTCCCCACACCATCCAAATCAGAATGTCTTCGGTGGTCATCGAAAGTGATTCATCCGACGATGAGTTCGATGATAAAGCATATATGTGCTTTATGGCCAAAGATGTTCCGGAAGGTGAAGACAGACGATGAGGTAAGTTCAACCTCGCTATTCCACAAATGCATCTCATACTTTCGAAAATATGATGAATGAATTTAAAAACATTCAAAAGGCCCATGAGACTCTAAAAGCGAGAATATACACTTCAATTAACAAATTTAGAGCTGAAAGATGAAAATGACTTGCTGAAAATAAATTATGAAAATATGTCTCTTGATTGTGAAACCAGCAAGGTCGATTTTGAAAAACTCATGGAGAGCAATCATCAACTTGCTCATGAACTAAATGAGGTTAAAACCGACAATGAGAGCAAGACAAATGATTTGGTTCTACTACAAGCCAATATCACAACTCTCGAAAAGCGAGAAACTGAACTTGAGACCATTCTGAAGTCGTTTGAGAAATCGTCGAAAAGAATGGAAGAAATTCTGAGCACTGGGCAACATGCTCATGATAAAAGTGGCTTAGGATACAGCTCATGTTCAAACAAAGGGAAAACTAGTACAATGTTCGTCAAGAGTGTGGAATACATTCCAGAATTGGAAGATACCCCTAGTCCCGTGAAGGAACCTGCTGTATCGAGAAAACCGAAGGCTGCAATTCCGCCCCCGCAATCCTATACCAGACAGCAAAATTATAAGCCATTCCAACCTATGAGGCGCACTCAACAGCATGCTCCCAGAGCATATCAACAGCGCCAACAGCCGTTCAGAAGGAAGGCTGTATCCAACCACCAAAGGCCCGCACGGCAGTACTATCAGTACAGCACGCCGAGGTATTGGATACAGGAGCCCCGTTATCCCTCAAGACAGCAGATGCCAGTTCAGTATCAACAACAGCATTGGGAATCCAACTGGAGACCCAGAAGACAAGCTGTTAGGCCTAAGAAAATGGCTCCACCTCCAAGACGGCACTCGTACTGGATTAATAAAAATAACCCTGAATTTTACATGCATAATAATTATCATGATTATAACGACTACGGATATGCCCCCCGTAGATATCGCAACACTGTACCAAGTATGTCCTACAGTAAACCAATTGCTGCCAGGAAAACTTGGGTACCTAAAGGAACTAACATACATGGACCAAAAAATCAAAGGGGACCTAAATCTACCTAATTTCTTTGTTACAGGACAATCTAGAGGAGGATACCTGGTACTTTGATAGTGGATGCTCTCGTCACATGACCGGAGATAGGAGCAAGCTATCTGATTTCGTAGAAGGTCGCGGTCCAAAAGTTCGCTTCGGTGATAAGTCTAAAGGAAGAACAAGAGGGAAAGGAAACCTACTTGTCGGGAAATTCAAGGTCACCGATGTTGCATATGTTGAAGGCTTACAGTATAATCTACTTAGTATTAGCCAGTTCTGTGATAAACAGTTCTCGGTGAAGTTCTATATAGATCGCTGTAGAGTCAAGAACACCCAAACCAAGGAAGTTGTGCTTACAGGAAGCAGATCAGGTAATATGTATATTGCTGACTGGAAGCCTATGAGCTCCTCAATTCCATGCTTTGTTGCCAAAGGCACTGCAGATATTAGCTGGTTATGGCACAAGAGGATGTCTCACGTCAACTTCAAGACAATCAACAAGCTCTCAAGACAGGGAATGGTTAGAGGTTTGCCAAATGTGTCATTCAAGAAGGACAGCTTCTGCGGACCATGTCAGAAAGGCAAGCAAATCAAGTCAACCCTAAAAAGCAAATCCTACCTTTCAACCCAAAGAGTGGTGGAAATGCTACACATGGATCTCTACGGTCCTGTAGACCTAGTAAGTTTGGGAGGTAAGAAATACTGCATGGTTGTTGTTGATGATTATTCCAGGTATGCTTGGACGATCTTTCTTAGCAAGAAGAAGGAAACAACATCAAAGATTCCCGAGCTCCTGAGAAAGTTGCAAAATGAAAAATCATCGAGTATCGTGTGCATTCGTTCCGACAGAGGCACATAAGTCACTAACCGCTTTATAGAGCAATACTGTTCGGAGAATGGAATACAGCACGAATACTCAGCTGCACGTACACCTCAACAAAATGGTGTTGCCGAGCGAAATAATAGGACGTTGAAAGAAGCAAAAAGGACAATGATTGCCGCAAGCAAATTGCCACAGCGTTTCTGGGGTGAAGCAACCAATACAGCATGCTACACTCAAAACCGCTGTATCGTCAACAAGCACCACAACAAAACAACATATGAGGTATGGAATAACAAAACTCCGTTAGTTTCGTATTTCCACATTTTTGGATGCAGGTGTTATGTATTGAATAATGGGAAGGACCAACTTAGAACCTTTGATGAAAAATCAGATGAAGGAATATTCGTAGGATACTCCTCCGTCAGCAAAGCTTTCAGAATCTTTAATAAAAGGAAGCTGACGATCGAGGAATCAGTTCATGTAGTGTTCGACGAACCACACCATGACCCTACAGGAGTAGATGATATCACTCAGAACATTCACCATCTATCTATCTTGGATCCTCCAACTCCCATAGAACCTGTCGTTGATCTAGAAATCAACCCCGCAGCTGTAAGAATCGATGTGGATGAAGCCGACGCTGTACAAGCTGAAGCTGTATCCACAGAATCTTTCGATACAGTACGGGATCCTGAATTAGAACCCGACCGAAGATGGTTGAGAGATCACCGCAAGATCTGATCATTGGAAACATTAATGCCGGTGTTTCTACTCGTAGGAGAATACAGAGTACACAAGGAAATGTATTTTGTGCATAAGAAGAATCTGATGTTGAGAGATCACAGTTTCCTGAATGGAAATCTCAATCCGAACATAGAAGACTCAATATGTGCACTATCGCTGTATTCTTAGCCCAGTCCGAACCTGTTTCAACCATAGACGCACTTAACAATTCTCATTGGATAACATCTATGGAAGAAGAGCTTAACGGTTTCGAAAGAAACAATGTATGGTATCTTGTACCCAGACCAACACACCAATCGGTTATAGGAACCAAATGGGTATTTCGAAACAAAAAGGATCGAAATGGACTTATCATAAGGAACAAATCCAGACTAGTAGCACAAGGCTATAGTCAGGAAGAAGGAATCGACTATGATGAAACCTTCGCCCCTGTAGCGAGACTAGAAGCCATTAGGATATTTTTAGCCTTTGCCGCCCATAAGAGCTTTATCGTATACCAAATGGACGTCAAAAGTGCTTTCCTGAATGGAGATCTTGCAGAAGAAGTTTATGTTGAACAACCACCAGGGTTTGCCAACACAGACGGTATCGATCTAGTTTACAGGCTAAGGAAAGCACTGTATGGACTTAAACAAGCCCCTAGAGCCTGGTACGAAACCCTGTCCCAGTATCTAACCAACAACGGATTTGAGAAAGGTGCTGTGGACAAAACCTTGTTCAAGATACAGGAAGGTGATGACCTTCTTATGGTGCAAATCTATGTGGATGATATTATTTTTGGTTCAACTAACCTTGCTCTATGTCAAAGGTTCTCTCTCTCATGCAAAGAAAATTTGAAATGAGTATGATGGGGGAACTTAGTTATTTCCTAGGTTTGCACGTAAAGCAGTTGCCTACAGGTATATTTATCAACCAGGAGAAATACAGCAAGGAGCTTCTCAACAAATTTGGAATGAACACTTCGAAATCCTCGCCAACCCCCATGACCACTTCCGTGCAAATTAGTGCTGATGAAGCCGGAAAGCCGTTTGACCAATCACTCTACAGGAAGCTCATTGGTTCGCTCCTGTACCTAACGGCTAGCAGGCCCGATATCCAGTTTGCTGTTGGAGTGTATGCGAGATACCAAGTTGCACCTAAGGAATCACACTTCAATACAGCTAAACGAATCCTGATGTACATTAAAGGAACAGTCGATGCAGGACTATGGTATCCTAAGGAAGGTGGATTCGATTTAGTTGGATACAGCGACTCGGATCTCGGAGGCTGCAAGCTAGATAGGAAGAGTACAAGTGGAACTTGTCACTTTCTTGGACCTAGACTCGTCTCTTGGTTCAGTAAGAAGCAATTGGCTAACTCTCTTTCCACGGCTGAATCAGAGTACTATGTCAGCCGTAGTCTTGTATGCGAATTTTTGGATGCGAATAATCGTCAGACTATGGAATCGATGCCAGGGAGACTCCAATCATGTGTGATAGCACGAGTGCAATTGCAATCACGCACAATCCTGTTTTGCACTCGCGCACCAAGCATATCAACATGAAGCATCATTTTATAAGGAATCACGTCGAGACCAAGGATGTTCGCCTGGAAAAAGTTCATACGGACGTTCAGCTGGCCGACATCTTCACCAAGCCTCTCGACACAGCAAGATTCAACATGCTCAGACAAGAATTGGGAATGCTACAGCCAGACTCCATGTAAGTAATTTAATTTTTTTTTTACTCAACAATTGAGGGGGAATGCTGTAAGACCCAAGAATACAGTATCCAATGTTAATTATTTGTACACTCAGAATTGTCAATACAGCACTGTAGCGAGCGAAGACATATAAATCCTCCAGCTGGCGTGTGCAATAATTAAGGGGGAATACTGTAGGACCCATGAATACAGCATTAATCCAAATATTGCTGTATGGAATTTGAAACCTATATGTACCTTTTTAAGGGGGAACGCTGTATCGACGCGGAAACAGCACATGCTATAGGATTTTGATTCAGTATATAATATAATATTATTTTCTTTCAAAATAATTTTTGTCCACGTGCCCTGTTTTTATGTCAAACGTCATGTACATTAAATGCCTTACACGACATCTGGACAATTGAATCTCAAAAGCCGCGATGTTTTTAAATTGTTTATTATTTTTAAAACCGCCGTTTTAGGCATTTAGGGTATCAACTTATGTCAGAAGTGGGACCCGATGATATTTTAAACATTTCAATGGATTAGCGTACCAGTTACACTAAATCCATCTTAACCGTTGATTTCAAAACCGGTTCCCATCCCTTAAAATCTGACCATTCGTACTCTGCAAAACCCTATTTCGCCGCCCAACTATAAAAGGACTGAATCTGCCATTAGAGACTCTTTACGCTTTCTGCAAATTCAAGAGTTCTCAAGCAAAAACAGCCTACATACTTTTCTGCATTTTACTGCATATTTCGATTATTTTCTTGCACCTTTTTCTTAAGAAATCATCAATTGCTGGACAATCTTCTTCTCCTGCTCTGAAGAAATCTGCTAACATCATTGATGGCTGGATCTTCTCCAAACCTGTCATCATTGAGCGTATTCTGTCAGAAACAAACGACGCAGAACCCATGGAGTATATCATAACTCGTCTTCAACAACAAGGCCTCTATCGCCTTGGAAACAAGACTACTGACAAATATGACACCATCTGGTTGAGGAATTCTACCTCAACGCCGCCGTACGTTTTCTGTCATTGGCCCAAGGAGGTCATGTTGCTGACATCACTGCTACAGTCCAGGGAGTTGAGATCTGTATCGATAACGATCTGCTCGAGAAAATCTACAGGCTACCCGCTGATGGCCTGACCATGGATCAACTTGAGACATTCGGGTCTCAAGAGCTCATTACTAAATTTTATGGACTATTCACAGGGTCCAAAGTTGTTGACATGGTGCAGACTACATGTCACAAGAAAAACTTTTGTCTTCCTTATGTGTATCTTCATGATTTTTGCTCCAGGATAATTGAAAATCGAACTGGTGCGTTCGAAATGTGTCCCAACTTGAGGTTCAGGATGATGGTGGCTATTCTGACCTGTGAAAAGGTCAATTGGTGCCAAATAATCCTGAAGCGCTTACAAGAGGAGGTGTGCAAACCTGCCACCCAGAAGAAATCCTTTGGTTTAATGTTGAACTATATCCTGACGAAGTGCGGACTGACGCAATCCTCCGATGCGAAGAAGAATAGCTCGAGGATATACTTAGGAGGCGTCAAGCCTACTGCGTATAACCAGAGCACCTTGTCTTGCAACCACCCGAGAACCAGACATATGCCAATTTCTGATAATCCAAGAGATGAATCCTTGAAGTTCCAAGAAGTGGAATCTTCAAAGAAAAGAAAGAGATCTCACAGCACGAAACCCACTGCTGGTGAGAAGCCCAAGAAGAGACTTAGGAGCCTTTCGAAAATCAAATCTGCCAAGCCCTCTGAAGAAGTCTCCCCCGTGACTCAACCCACTGACGAAGAACCCCAGGGCCCAACCCCTGTGGAAGAGGTGTCTCCTACTGTATCGACAGTAGATCCCGAGCCTTTGGCGGCTAGGACGGATAATGAGACATCTGCCAACGATCAAGACTTTAGCGAGTCGGCTGCCCATTTGGAGCCAAAAGCTACTTCTCCTCTGCGGGATCCCACACCCGTACAGGATCCATCTTCCTTCAGGGCACCATCCCCTGTAAGGAGTCCCACTTCCGTACAGGATCCCATACCTGTACAGGAATCCCTCGCTACAGCGTCTCCAGACGTTGTACGCAGTCCCTCCCCTGACTCGATTATTAATCAGACCCTTCTTTCTGTTCAAATTGAACACGCCTACGAAAGATTTTTGCAATGGAAAGGCTACAGGCTAGCTCCGTACGAAACACTGTACAACTGGAGCGATTGGAAACACGAAGAGAGATTCGTCTCAGAAGTGACGGACTCAACAGAAATTGAGGCCCTGCTCCGATGGGACAATCCCTCCTGCAAGGAACTATTTGAAAGCCATCTTCTGCACAAATCTGACGCTCGGAGGAAAGGAAAGAACAAGTCAGAGGACTCTCCCTCTAATCCAAAAGACGACGAAGATCATGACTCAGACGACGACGGCGATGCTCTTCAAGCAGGTCTGAGGATGAGTCGTGAAGAGGCTGAAGCTAGAGATGCCTCTACACCCAGAGACGATGAAGGGCCTTCTACTCAAAACAATCCCCCTTCGCCACAGCATGAGAACATTCCCGACAAAGAGGAATCAGTCCCTCCAGTTGAGGAAGTAGAAGAAATTTTGGAACAGGCACCTGAGCCTGCTGCGACCGAAGAAGCTGTTCCTGAAAGACAACAGAAGGATTCAGTCCCTCCCGTATCCATGTATGCTGAAGAATCTTCGCAACAGGAAGCCTCTCAATCCCCTGTCGCCGAACCAGAGCAAGCTGCTCCCGCCCCTTCAACCGTGGAATCCGAGGACGGTATCGAACCTGAGGATGTCCAACTTACTTCACGCCCATCCGTGAATGTAAGAAGGTTGAACAGCTCTGCAGACCTTGCCCAACCAGATTCTCCGATTTCCGCCGCTAGGAAAGAGCGCCTGCGTGCACTTGGCCTTCAAACTGTATTCATCCAGGATGCAGTAAATGCTCTGTATTCCGTTGAGAAAGCATTAAATTGGATGCATACTTCTGCCGTGGAAGAAATGACCACTCTTCAACATGAGGTATCTCGTGTTGTCGAAGCATTCACTATTTTGCCAGAAGTTTTCAAACAAGCTTTGAAAATCATGGAAGATAAGCAGGAGCAACTGCTGAAGGAAGAAGCAACAAAAACGAGGTTAGCTGAAGCCAAGACCGCTTGTGCCATGATTTAAAATAGCTCTCAACTGCGCGCTCACGACAAATGCATTAAGAATATGTCGCAGACGCTTTCCTCCCTTGTAGAGAGAATGACTAACATCGAGACAAAACAGGATGCTGCTCTAGAAATCCTGAAAATTCTTGATGAAGCCAAAAAGGGGGAAGAGGCACGAGAAGCTGCTAGGAGAATCAGGCTACAACAGGAAAGGGAATTTGAGGCTGCTCAAAACAGCATCACTGCCGAGCTGAACAAACTAGCACCTCCCTCCCAAAGTTTTAAGATTTCAGGCTCCCGACCGAAATTTCACGATTCCAATGTCCCTTGGCAAACTCTTATTCAGAGACCTTCTGAAATTCGTCTGCCGACCAACCGCAATCCTACTGCCGACGAAGTGAAGCATTGGAGGAAGAACGAACTGATGAGATACTTTGTCAAACTCATCAGGGAATCCGCCATCTTCAAGAACTATAAAACGTTAGCGGAGGCCGCAGACAAATTTACGAAGATGCTAGAAGACGGAAAACTCCCTCTCCAAATCGAGATGAAATCCAAACACAGAAGAGGAGATCGGATCACTCATCCAGAAGATTGGATTCTTGCCTTTGATCGATCCTATGAAGGAAGAGCTATATACCAGGATCGAGGCAATGATTCTCTTCAGAACTGGTGGCGTGGTACCGAGAATGACCCAGGAAAAAAGCCATGGAGGCATGCGGACTATAGATAGGAGCTGAAATCTCTGTATATTATTTTTGTTTTGTAATTTCTATTCGAAACAGCAAACCTTGTACTCAATTCATTTTGATTATCAATAAAAGCGTTTGTTTGTCTTGAAAGATTACAACTCGTAATCTACTGTGTTGATGTATGATTACTTAAATTGTTTGATAGCAATCTCAAGTTAGATAAGTTGATTGAAAATTAAGCTGTACGAACTAGTCTACGAATAGTTCATAAATTCAGTTGTAAGCTTAGAATACATTGTAAGATTATGCCTGCGCGCCAATCATAAGCCTAAGTTGTAATAATCCTTAACTGTATCGAACTTGCCTGCGAGCAGTTCATTATTGTAGACTAAGTTACTGAAAGACAGACCTTCTGACGAAAGACCAAGAAATCTGCCAGAAGACATCAAAGAAGATCACTTCATGAAGAAGGTTTTGGCATCATCAAGAAGACTTGAAAAGTAAAAGTAAGTCTTGGCAAATTGTCAAAAAGGGGGAAATTGTTGGGAAAACAAAGACCCTGTATCGAAACAGCCGGGATATTCGATCCCTGTATCGAATGGTATTTGATAAAGAGGTTTTGACATATATGCCAATCCGAATACAGTAAAGGAAACTGTATCGAAGCCTTGAGGTTCTATCCTGTATCGAAGAACTACCTCGAATCAACATATAGTGAAGCCCTTCAGTACAGCAAGAAATCTTGTAAAAGACCAAGTATGGAAACTGTCTGGAATCTCCAATACAGTTATCTTCCATACAGCTCACAACAGGACAAAGAAGGAATATCCAGAAGTCAAGTTCCGTTGAATAAAGAAGTATTTAAATACTCAAGGATAAAGTATTTAAATACTGCCAATCAACAGATCTTCAGAATCCCGCTAAATACGGATCGTGTCATAAATCCCGTTGGAACGAAATCTCATTCAAACGGATACATCTCAACGGATATATATTTCAGAGACTATATATATCTTATGAAGGTATTGAAGATCAGTCACCAGTCACCTAACTCTCAAGCTATCAAAAGTCATCATCAGAGCAAAACATATCTCCAAAGCTTACTGCAATTAAGATCTAAAGAGATATATAGTGCTCATCATCCTGAACAACACTTCATCAGCTGAAAGCTCTTAAAGTCAAAGTTGTTGTTCACCATCTGTTCTATACGTTGAACAAACTCAAGATCAGCCCTGTGTGGACTGAACAATCTGTGCTTCTCCGGAACTGTGTGTGAAGGATTTGCATTGAAGAAGACGAAGCTTCAGAACTGTGTGTGAAGAAGCAAGTCAAAGCATTAGCTCAAAACCAATCTGTGTGAACGGTTTAAGCTAAGATATTTATATCAATCTGTGTGAATGATATATTGATTGTGTGTGTTGTTATAATTACGTAGTTGTGTACGCAGTAATTATAATAAACTTTTTACTCCTGTGTGGAGGACCAGTGGACGTAGAGGGGTTTACCTTGAACCACTTTAATTACTGTGTTATTTACCTTCATCTTTTACTGTTTTAATTACTGTGATAAATTAAGTATACATTATACATTTAGTTGCTGTATCCACAGCAACCTACTGTATCCAACTCTTCCGCAACGCACTCAGATTTAAAATCCATACAGTTTGTTGTTTAAACTATTTTTCCAAACTGTATCCAGTATACTTAGTGGCCAACAGGTTTCATGCGCATATTGAAGTATCGGAGCTTGTCCACTTCACTTCTCACTTGATCCCGAACATAAGCCAACTGTCGATTATAATCGACTATCGCCTGGGATATTGACACATCCTGGGGCGTAGCCGAGAAAAACTCAACGATTCTGCATTCACGAATAGGCAACTGGCAATACTCTGCCTCCATGGCGGTCTTAAACTCAGCCCCAGTAGGTGTGCGATCTGCAGGCACTACAGCCTGCCACCAGTCTGCAGCTTCTTTATCGAGCAGGTACTGAGCAATGGGTACCCTCCTATCATCCGGACAAGCTACAACATCAAATTTTCTGTCCAACTGGAAGAGCCAGTTTTCCCAACCTAACAAGTCAGACGAACCCACAAAACGGGGCGGCTGCATCTTCATCACATCTCGTAACCACTTACTAGTTCTGTTATCCCTATTTGGGTTCTCATCCCGATGTACGGCCTGATTCATCTGCACTAACTGGTCAACCACCTGATTAAGGATAGTGGCGGCGCCAACGTCAACGTTAACGCTGGCTGAATGAGAATGTCCCTGATCTGTACTGAGCTGATTGGTACTCGGCAAGGAGTGAGTCGCCCTCTCACGCTCCTGATCACGACCACGACTACGACCACGTCCTCAGCCTCGACCTCTCGGCATACTGAACGGACAATCAATCAGAATAACACAACCAACCAAACATCACAACGTCAACATAGGACGATTAACAGCAGCACGATAAAACATCAACTCCAAGTCATCACACAAGTGCACGAACTAACACTGTAATTTAAGAACTTCATTCAAAAATAATTCACACAGTCACATCAACAGAGATGTTTGGATTTTACCAAATCAAACACAGTCAAAACCACACACGTACCGTAGGGATCAAACACTAGCAACAAAAAATAAAATATTTCTAGGGTATTATTCAAATGATCAAATTTTAAAAATTTGAAAAAATTGGTGAAATGAAATTTTTGAAAACACATTTAATACCTCGGTCGTCCAATCAAAACCACGTATCTCAACATTTAGAAAACATTGAAACATTCTCCGGCGAGCACAACAACACCACAAACTTATCACAACCACTAAGCCCCAACATGTGGACATATGAAGTTCAAAATTCCGAAAATCAAAAATCGTTCTGCAAAATAAAAAATTTCCAAAATCCTTTCGTTCATAACAAAAACGACGATAATATTTTACAATGTTCGAAGTACTTCAAAACACACTTTCCAAATACCGTCCCATGGTGTCATTTTAAAATACACGGCTCAATTGTCAAAATTTAACCAATTTTTAAAAATCGAAATAAACCGTGGTTTGACCGCACCACCAAAATATTTTCCAAAAATCGATTTCTACAAAAATGCTAAAACGGAAACTAGGGTCGCCAATCCAATCAAATGCATCTCGTGGTACCTAGTTTAAACACACAGCAAAATCATTCATCGGAGTTTCTCACAAGCTCTACCGTCGGTACCCTTTCGAAACCCATCAAGGTTTACAACTTTCACACCATACCACCACACCCGGCGGTTCAAAGATAAAACAATAATGTGCCCAATACTATACACATACTATGTGTCGCAAGTATTAAACACAACTATATTACACAATACTATGTAAATAAAATCATGCACCGCAATTAACTCACTAAGATAAAATCGAGATATACAGGTATTACGCATAAAGGAGGAGACTTACATCCACAGGTCGCACGGAGGTGACGGTCGCCCATGATACTAATCTCGTCTGACAACATAACCAACACGTTGTGACTACGCATAACTCAACTTGTCACCTGACGAGTCGAACGACAAGACAACATATTACTCGACAAATCACGACTTGACTCGACCCAACAGCCTAGGTTTCCACAACCTAAGCTCTGATACCATAAATGTAACACCCCCAAAACCGTATGGGAATATTACTCGCCGTAAACCCCTTTTTACGAGGATCTACCAGGCTATACCTTACAAAACGACCAAATGCTTGCCCTGCCAGGGTCAAACAATAAAATAATACAGACTGTTAAGGTCACTTACACGCGAACACATAGACCGATGAGGTCACACAACTCAATCAACAAAATTAACTTATACAGCATTACCCACACAGGGGTCGAAATACAATACAGCGGAAGACTGAAAGCAACTCGGACAACACAACGAAAATCAAAACAACTCTCAACTCTTGATTAGTATCGCAGCTCGTCATCCTCTTGTGCCAATCCTGTGACTGCTCCCCTGAACCTGCATGTACCTGGACACAAAACAGACATCCACCCCCCGATTACTCGGGGGTTAGTAAAACTCGACTGTCTTACTAGTGCAAGTATCAAATCATACGAAATGTAACAAGCAAATAATAATCGTGAATCAAATATAATAATCAAGTATCAAAATATTCCCAGGAGGTTTTCACAAGGGAAGATTGTTGGGATTCGGTGCCTAAAATGAAGGCCTAGCGGAAGCGGTAAAACAAAAATTAATTCGATCTGAATCCCTACGAGGATCGATCGAGCTATGTATATACGAATATCAAAAACGAATTCAGAAAAGATAAAGAAACTCACCCTTGTAGTCTGTTGATTAGATGGATAACCTTCTCTTGAGCTATTCCCCAAGCTTTGCTTGATCTCTACGAATCTATTCAGCTTCAAGCCCTTGAACGATCCAACGCCGAAAGCACCGCGTCTCTACTTGCCACGCGACGGAAAAACGAACGGAATGACAACACCTTGCTATCCTCCAAGGACACGGCTAGAGCTAGGTGATGAAGCTTTTATTATCAGACTCTAAGTGTATAATATCTCTCTCTCAATGTATCTTGAATTTCTCCAAGAAAAACTCAAGAACAAAATTGAAGAAGATGAAGAAGAAGACTTGAGTGATGATGAAGACTTTGAGAAAAGTTTTTTCTCTCTCTCTCTATTAACCTCAAACTCACGTATGAAATCATGTGTTGAGAGATAAGAAGTCTTCCTCTTTTTATTCTTATTCCAACCTCATGTGAACAACTCATGTCACATGAGATCAAACCCCACATAGTCATCTTTTTCATATAAAATGAAAATAACAAGACAAGTGGAAAGTGGGTGGAACTAATGGGGGCGGCTACCATGCAGAAACGGATGAGTTTGATTCGTTTCGGACTCCCGAGAGTCCAAACAGATAAACTCCAATTCCGTCCCGATGAATATAGTTTCATTTATCCAATTAATTTTATCATATCAAATACATTATGACATAATTAATTTCTCCAAGAAATAATTATATCTATGAATTAAATTAATCACCCAGTGATATGTTTAATTCATTAGGCCGTAAATCAATTTATCTAATAAATTGATTTAGACATCCAATGTCCCAAATTTAGATATTCAATATCTAATATTCATAATGAGAGAATTAGCTTGATTAATTTCGTCGTCATTCCTAATGCGCGACTCGGTAGGTCCGTCTCAGTCAACAATGGGAGGAACCAAAGAGTAGTAGCACCACCTAGCCAGCCTGGCGGCCTACACTGTACCCCAACTGAGAACGAATGATTGGGATCATTCAAGAACCATTCTGTCGTGAATACCAGTATACGTATAAACCCTTCTTTCAAATGTCCCGATCAAGTTATAAGGTCATGGTCAGTCAAACCCCATCTGTACTTGACGCTATACATGCGTTAATGCAAATCGAGATCATCGAGCTCTCGTGTATCCAATACAACTAGCTCAAATGCTTTGGCCAAAGACTTATGATCTCATCGGCCAATATCCTCATAAGACATATAACTCGCTTACTAACGGGAGAAAGAATTCTATCTTGGTATTCAGTAGGACCTGCTACTTGCCCATCAAGATGCACGTCAGGTTGACCCTCGCCTTTCGGTTTATAGGATCGAACTACTCTAATAAAAATCTTGACGTTACAAGCACATCCCTACTAAATCCTCAAGTCGAAGGTTCACGAATACCTATCACAACCTTTCGATTCCATCATTGACTGTCCCGGAGTGAAATCCGTCTGACGAATCGAGGGTGAGTCGGTTTGAGTATACTAATCCAATTAGCATACCTATAACGTGTGCTCCCACTAACCATTAGTGTTCGACAGGCATTCTCCTTGTCAAAGAACACGTCATACAAGTCTTCACATAAACTTAACGCCCAGTCAAGTTTCATCGACTTGCGAACGATTAAGTATTTGAGCTATAAACCTTTACAGTGCCGACCCCTTTATCCAATAAGGAGTGGAATGTTTTGCTCTCAAATACATGGACTAGTTTCTATATGTATATTTACGAGTTAGGAATGCCAGTAACTACCAGTAAATAAAGAAACATCCATTGCCTTATATTAATGATTTACATAATTACAAGTACAATGCCCTCACTCAACATCCTCTGAGTGGCATTCGAGGGCATACTCCTAACAATCTCCCACTTGCACTCAATGCCACACACTATGGTATCTAATACCCATGTTATCCAGATGACGCTCCAAGCTAGTCTGAGAAAGTGGCTTGGTCAGTGGATCGGCGACGTTGTCGGCCGAGTCTACTCTGTGCAGCACAATGTATCCCCTGCGAACAAATTCTCTTACGAGATGATACTTCCTCTCAATATGTTTGGTGCTTTTGTGAAACTTCGGCTCCTTGGCCTGCGCTACAGCTCCGTCGTTGTCGCGGTACAGTGGAACAGGCAGCTCAGCACATGGTATCACTTGAAGTTCTCCCATAAACATCTTAATCCAGAACCCTTCCTTGGAAGCCTTCGAGGCTGCTTGATACTCAGCCTGACAGTTAGAATCATCAGTCGCGCTTTGCTTGGCGCTACGCCAAGATACTGCTCCTCCATTAAGAGTAAATATGTAGCCAGAAGTAGACATCGAGTCGTCCTTCAGTCCTTGGAAGTCCGAATCAGTGTATCCCACCACATCCAATTCTCCACCGCCATACATCAGAACTATATCTCTAGTCCTTCTCAAGTACTTGAGAACATTCTTTATGGCAGTCCAATGTTCCCTACCTGGATTTGCCTGAAACCTACTCACCACGCTTACAACATGCGCAATGTCATGTCTCGTACACAACATAGCATACATAAGGCTAGCCACGGCTGAAGCATATGGTATATTACTCATTTCCTTTCGTTGTTCCTCACTTTGAGGACACATCTTCAAGGAAAGTTTTATTCCATGTCGCATCGGTAGGAACCCTCTTTAGAATCATCCATCTTAAATCGCTTTAAGATTTTATCTATATAGAGGGCTTGGGAAAGACCTATTATTCTCTTCATTATATCCCGGTAGAGCCGAATACCAAGAATATAGGTGGCTTCTCCCAAGTCTTTCATGGAGAAATTACTCGAAATCCAAGATTTCACAGAACTGAGCATTCCCACATCATTACCTATTAGTAGAATGTCATCCACATATAGTACTAAGAATGCAATCTTGCTCCCACTAACCTTCTTGTATACACAAGGTTCCTCCTCATTTTGCACGAAGTCAAACTCTTTGACTGCCTCGTCAAAACAAAGGTTCCAACTACGCGACGCTTGCTTCAGTCCATAAATGGAATGCTGTAGCTTGCACACTTTCTGAATATCGACTTCAGACATAAAGCCTTTAGGCTGCTCCATATAGATTTCCTCCTCGAGGAATCCATTAAGGAAAGACGTCTTTACGTCCATTTACCATATCTCATAATCGTTGTAGGCAGCTATAGCAAGCATCATGCGAATAGACTTGATCATGGCTACGGGCGAGAAGGTATCGTGGTAATCGATCCCTTCCTTTCAGGTATAACCCTTTGCCACAAGCCTGGCCTTATAGGCGTCAACCTTGCCATCACCATCAGTCTTTCTCTTGTAGATCCACTTGTTCCCAATAGGCACTATGCCCTTGGGTCGGTCTACTAGAGTCCAGACCTGATTGACATGCAGCGAGTCTATCTCAGCTTCCATAGCTTCACGCCATTTCGCGGAGTCTACATCCACCATCACTCGGTTATAGGTCGTCGGATCGGTCTCTTGGCTATCACTTGGAACCTCATGGAGACCCAGCTCCTCCAAGTGCACAAGCCCATACCTCTCAGGTAAATGAGACACCCTACTAGACCTACGAGGTGGTTGTACTTGTGTTTCATAAGGTTCGGTTCCAGTTTCTTGCACAGGTGTCTCCCGAGGAATTTCATTGTATTCTTCTAAAGAAATACTTCTACCTGCTCCGCCTTCCTGAATGAACTCACCTTCCAGAAAGTGTGCTTGTAAAGCAACAACGATCTTTCGATCTTCGGGCATGTAGAATAGATATCCCATCATCCCAGATGGGAATCCAATGAAACGTCCCTTCGCAGACCTAGCTTCCAACTTCTCCACCTTAGTCTTCTTCACATAGGCGGGACATCCCCAAATCCTAATGTGATTAAGACTTGGTTTCCTGCCCTCCCACATCTCATGTGAAGTTTTAGGAACGTATTTGGAAGGACATATGTTCAAGATGTAAGCAGCAGTCGTGAGTGCATACCCCCACAGGTAAATCGGTAAGTCAGTATAGCCCAGTATGGAACGGACTATGTTCAATAAGGTCCGGTTCCTTCTTTCTGACACACCATTTAACTGAGGAGTACCTGGAGGTGTTAGTTGTGAAACTATTCCATGTTCCTTAAGGAACTCATCAAACTCCATACTCATATACTCGACACCTCGGTCCGACCGAAGTGCTTTGATATGATTACCAGTTCGTTTCTCGACTAGGTGTTGTTGCCCAAAATATTATCCGGAGATAGTATTGCTGGAATGATCGAGTAACAAACAAATGCGAGAGCACTTCAGTGAGAAAAATAGATAACACAAGATTTGCCGGGGTTGTTAATCCAGGGCTTGAATGCTCTCGCGAGATGTTATTACTAAATATACTGTCGAGTACAAATATTAATGTTGGAATCTATTACAAGGAGTGTAAACACTTCTAATTATCTAGGCTTTAGAGCGCGTAGATCGCCGGGAGAACCAGATAGATAAATCTGTGAGTTCTTGCTTGGGATATATGATGAATGTGTGTGAATATCACTATGAATGTATAAGTGGTTGCCAAAAGAGCCTTTGATTCTCTCTTTTGTGTGTATTTTGCACTGAATTCGTAGTAAATTCACGTCCCTTTGGCCATAGCAGTGAGTTCTCTATTTATAGGGGACAAGGTAGTTGGGATTCCTCAGGCGATCGCGGGCGACCGCCGTTTTCTATAATAAAATAAGACTGCCGATCGTCCCGTCACGTGGGCCTGTTCCCTGGAGGTCCGAGGTTGCTGATGGAGGCCAGCTGGGCGAACCAATGGGAAGCCAGCACGCGTCTCGAGTCGCTATCCGGGGAGGACCCACTTTGTATCTTTCGGCGGCCTTGTCGGTAGGTGTGGTAGGTGACAGGCTGGGGTCAAAGGTCTTATCTGTCGGTACCTTTTGAAGATCCGCGCGTGGGCCACCGTCCAAGATTCGGTCTTTGACGACTTTGACGGATGCTAGATCCATACGTGGCACGAGACAATCGCCTCTGGTTCGCTCATTAAAGACGATCGTCAGATATCAAAAGACGATCGCTGGGTACCAAAAGACGGTCGCCATAATATGCCGAACTCTAGGCGTTTGTCCAGAGTATGTCTTCCAAGGTTGGCTTCTCTGATCGTGATGCCGATCGCCTATCGAGGCGTATTAATCGCCGCACAACAATTGCCCCCCAGCTCGCCTCGATGTTGAAAACACGGGGTGAGTTGGCACTATTGGCGATCGCCAATGTTTAAACGATCAGCCGATCTGAATTCAAATCTGGACGATCTTCTTTCGCGTCGGGAGCAGCAGGAAATGAAGGCGGGCTTTCCAAAAGTGGCAGGGACATGCATCGCGCCGCTGTTGGGGGAGTCCGACGGTTTGTCGGACTTGTCGGCTGGCCTGCCCTCGAAAAGATGCGTATGCGGGATTCGAGGGCAGCATTTAATGCGTCCCCACGTGACGGTTGCGATCCATCCCCCGAGGTTTCTCCTATTTGCATTTAGACCCTCGTCTCCATCTATAAAAGGGCCAGGGCTTCTTCTCCTTCACTTTTTACGCGTCCTTGCATCCATAGCCGAAACTCTGCAAAAATTTCTGGAGCTTCTTGTGCCGATCTTCTTCTTTCTAGGTAATACAAATTAACCTTCTCTCTCCCTTTACTTTCTAATATGTCGGGAGGATCCAGAACCTTTGAGACCGGAAGTTCTTCCGCTGCCGTAGCGTCGCCTGAACGGGAGGAGATTCCCGTTGGAGTGGATATGGAGACGGCTGTTGAAGCTATTCGTACGGGGATTGCACCCGCAGAACTCGAAGAACTTTTCAATGAGGCCGAAGTGGCGAGGACGGCGGAGCAGGGGGGCTCGTCGGTGGATGAGGATGATTTGGTGCGGGAGGCCTGGGAACGAGAGAGTAGATTCGGCCCTGCCTATGTGGCTTTTGCTCAGATGATGGAAGCGATCGCCGGACCCTGTCCGGAATTCGACTTCGAAGCCTACTCCGCCGCTCACCCTTACGAACATGTGAAGCGGCGGTTTTCCAGGCCGTCGTCCCGTCTCCATGGACTCTCGGAAAGATCCGGAGTACGGCGACCAAGAAAGACCTGAGCCGTTGGAGGGCCAAATATCACATCCCCTCTGACGTTTCCTTGCACGTGCCCTCGGAGAATGAACGTGCCGACCAACCGCCCAAGGATATGGTTGCCGTCAGCGAGATGATTATGGAGGCGGGTCTGCGATTTCCTCTGCCATTCGCCGTCTCCTACTTGCTGATCGCCTGGAATTTGGCGCCTCTTCAACTGACGCCGAACGCTTGGCTACAGATCATCTGCACGTTGACACTGTTTGGCGGTCACCGGTTGTTCCGCCTCCTTACTGCGCTGGAGATGAATTATTTGTTTAAACTGGCCGTGCAGAAAGGGTCGATCGACAGCAATCATATCGAAGGCCGAATCGGGAGAGTGGTCCTCGGAGTGCCGAATAAGTCCAGGGGTGACCTGGCTAAATGGTGCTGGGTCGGCGGGGCGTGGCGATCGGCATCGAGTGACATGTCGAATGAGGAGTTGGAGATCCCCACCACTTTCCAGGAGAGGAATCCGAGTAAGGATTTTAACTCTCCCCTTGATTGAGCTTGTCTTGGACTGATCTAATTTTGTTTTCTTTTTGCAGGACCTCTCGTTCCAGCGATCGGCGACCTTCCATTCGATTTCTTGATCGTTTGGGAGCGGATCCGCGCCTTGCTGAACTCCTTTATTGACGTTCGCTCGCTTGGCATCGAAGCTCATCGGTTGGGGGCTCGATTGTTCTGCTACCCCCGTCACTTGAAAGTTCCAGGTATGAGCTTAAGTGGTGCTTCCTTGCTTGACGATTGTCCCCAGGAGGTCGTATCATTTAAGTTGTTGTCTAACTTGTTTGTATCTCTTCTTTGATAGAGGTTCATTTTCCCCGATTTGCCGAACCACCGCCAGAAATCGCCATGTCAAACCCGGGACTCATCAGTCGCCTTCACTTGGGTAAGAAGACTGGTCGCGTTCCTGCGACGACGTCTCACCCTGCTCCGGTGTCGAGGCCTGCCGAGGTGCCAGTCACCGAGCCGGTGGTTAAGGGGGAGGAACAACTTCAGCGCCGCAAGAGACGGAGGTCGGAGGAGTCCCCGTCGATTTCTGAGGCGGATGTATCCATTCTTGAGCCTCCGGTTGCTGCGGCACCTATCTCTGCCATCCCGATGATGGAGCGATCAGGCCCTAGGCCTTCGGTCCCCGGCTCCCGGTCATCTGGCGGCTCGATGAAGAAGGTGGCGATCGTCGAGGCGGAAACCTCTCGGGGCAAGCCTTATTTTGGACGCGATCCCGAGCTGGTCAACAGGTAAGACAGGATAAAAATTTTCTGAGTTAGGCATTCTGGGCAAGGTATAGGCTAACTCTTTGGTTTCTTTGGTTTGTGCTGCAGGGTTTGTCTTGCCGACCCGGACGTTGCTCCTATGGTGCTGGACTTTTTGTCGAGCAAGGCTCCGCAAACATCTCTCGACGTCCCCACTTACATCCAGCAGGCTATCTCCTCTCTGCCCAAGGCCTGGACGACCGATCTTGATGCGATCGCTCGTCGTCGATCTGGAGATGCCATGCAGGCGACCCTTGCCCTGGCTCTCCAGACGGCGACGATGGTCGTCCAAGCCGCTAGGGATTTTGAGGGGCGACCCTCCACTGCTCATCTCCATAGCGACCTCGAGGCTGCCCGGAACAAAAATATCGAGTTTGCCAACCGGATCCAGTCTATGGAGAAGGAGTATGAGGAGACGGCCAAAAGGGCTAAACATGACGTTGACCGATTGAAGCAGGAGCTGAGCCGCTCTAAGGAGGCTGCCGACCGGTCCCGTGATAAGGAGAAGGAAACCCGCCAGAAGTTCGCGGCTTCGCAGGAGGAGGCGGCCGGGCTGAAGGTGATGGTGGATCGGCTCAGCGGTGAGCTGGAGGCGGCGAAGAAGGAGCTGGAGAAGGCCAAGGGTGAGAATGCCGCCCAGGTGGTCGAGCTGGCGGAGGCTGAGAAGAGGGCCGCGGATTTGAAGGGGCAGCTGAAGGCGATCGAGATCGATCCCTACCTCAACGTTGAGCTCGTCGGCGAATTCGCTTATTACGTGGCCTATCTTGGCCGATTGCTCGAGCCGCTAAAAAGGCAGGGATCGAGATCGGTCCCCTGATGGAGAGCTTCAAATCCTATGCCCTCGAGCATCCTCTGCATCCAGAGTTCTCCTTGCCGATCCTTGACTTTGTCGACTTCGGGATCGACTTGAGTTGGTATACTGGTAAACTCATTCATCCCGAGGCCGATGGGGGGGCCCAAGCCGATCCACAACCTGAGGGCGATGACCAGCCGGCGGGGCCTTGAGAGGCATTTTTGTTTTCCTCTGTAACTTGTACTTTTTTCTTTTGTAATGCCTTCGGGCCCCGTAATGTATGAAACTTGCGTTATGAATAAAATATTCCTCTTTTCATACTGTCTCTTTATATAAGATTTCCTTTGAATGTTTGCGTGCAATTTTTACAAGTACGTGTATGATTGCTTTCGACGTTTTGTTCATCCGACCGATCGCTATTGCGATATTTCCTACACGCAAGTGCACGTCATCGTTTACAAGTAATAAAGTGATAAGTAGAGTATCGTTCCCACGAGGATTTAATTTCTAACTACCGATTGTTTCGTATTCCAATTTTATCTGAACAATCGAATTTGGGATTTTGTAATTAATAACTAGAAGAATTACTAAAAGACTAGTATAAAACGATGGCTTGAATAAAATAAATCAAATGATGAATAAGTCTAGGGTTCTGAATCCACCTTAGTTTATCCGAATTTACTCTCGATTATCCGTAATAAATAATTTTCCCAATTTATTGAAGGCGGAGATTGCTAATATATTCTACCGCCTCTCCCGAGGTCAATAGATTTATCTAAAGGCGAATAACGCACTCTATCCCTAGGTGAATTAATTCGTCGATAGGCAAAAAGCATGAAATATCCTAAAGGCCACGTAGTTCCTATGATTATATTCCTATCTCACAGAATAAAACGGTCCTCACCAATAGTTCCTCACCAAATCTCCTCTCCCGATTCGAAGTGAATGATTAAATCAATACAACTATTGGCCAGATAATTGCAAGCATTAAACATAATTGGGAAAACTCAATAAAAAGGTAATAAATTGGATAATCTCAATCAATTCGTCAAAACAAAGGTTTCATCAAAATCCTAGATTAGGGCTTTAGCCTGACATACTAAAAACTGAAAATACAGAATAAATAAACGAAAGCATAAAATTCAAACGCAGATGAAGCTCAGATTCCTCCGTTCTTCAGCTTCCGCCTTCTGCCCTTGAAGTCTTCTGCTTCCCTCTTCTTCTGCCGTCTCCAAGCTTAAGCTCTCAAAGGTTAAAGATCCAAAGATTCCCAGATGATTTAATTAGGGTCTTAAACCTTATTTATAGCTCAGCACATCAGCAAATCGCGTCCGTATTAGTCGGTCGAAAACTGGCTTCGAAACAGCTCAAAATCCGCGCGGGCATACACAAATCGTCAAGTGTGCCGCGGCACACGGTCTTCAGCTGAATGCCTGGGCGTTAATTAATTCGTCTGTGCCGTGGCTCACCTGGGCTGTGCCGCGGCACAGAGTACAGGTTACTCTGCCCTTCGGCTGGTGTCTTCCTTTGCCGCGGCTCAGCTTCCTTGTGCCGCGGCTCAGAGTCCAGATTTGCCATTTTTGCCCGTTTTGCCTCGTTTTAGCTTCCGGACTTCAATTTCCTGTCAATCATACAAATTTAAGGCATTAAAAGCTCATTTAGACGATTTCACTCACCAAAACACTACAAAATAATGATAAATAAGCGTATAAAAATACGCCTAACAAATACCCCCAAACTTAAGCCTTTGCTTGTCCTCAAGCAAAAAGAATTAAATTCAATAAAATAATGTCGTGAATCATCGTGCAACTCATAGTGTTCAACCTAATCAATACTATCCTGTAATTCTTTCTAAATAATACGAGTGTCATAAAAGCGAGCTGCACTCAGAATAATGATTCCGCAAAGTAATCAAATTCAGTCCTAATCACTCGTTCATGAAGAAAATCCAGCTCAAAGATTAACAAAACGTGAGTCAAATCGACCGTCAATATGAAAGGCTAAAATAAACAAGCTAGTTTGTCCCGTTCCACAGTCTAAAGGCACAATTTTCACGAGTTTCATAACAAATAAACCTCGGACAGTATCCCCTTATATATATATGCTCAAGAATTTGATTCGAGTTGACCACTAGGTTAGGATCTCGGGATATTTCATCGGGATAATCCTAGGGTGGAAACTCCATTCTCATGTATTGGAAAACCGTTTGACGTAAAAGACACTCATGGGGCACATGGATGCTTCTAGTTACTAAGTTCCCGTCTACAGCGGAGAAACAACTCGAATACATAATTTCTGCATGTCCGAATCAAGGTTGCCGTTTTACGCGAGAGTAAATAGCGGGTCACGCGAATACCCCGGTTACTAGGCTCCCTATCATTGGCACATGTGAAATATCTAAATCACTAGTCTAATCAGGGTCGTCATTTTACGCGAGAGTAAACAACGGGTCATGCGAATACCCCCGGTTACTAGACTTCCCTTCATAGAACACATTATCTCGACTTTTGGGAAAAACTGACTGACTCTAAACTCAATCTAAGTGCCAACACGAATAATGAAATAGTACGACTCACTATCCGGAAAATGTAACCAAACGTATTGACGGTGATTTAAAAACAAGTATGTATCGTCTCTTATCTGCCAAGACCTCTACAATCACGAAAAATTTCGGACCTAAATGAATACTAAGCAAAACAGAAATAACTGACTACAGCTCGACTAAAACTCGACCGCTTCTTCAGAGAGAAAAACAGTGTCGTAACATCAGTATCACACAAATAGAAGCACGAAAAATTCACGAATAAAGAAAAACTACGACAAGCAAGGCTATCTAAAAAAAATTTTACGCAAAGTAATGAAAAGTGCAACGAAATAAAGTACAGCAAGAAAATAAAGTACAGCAATGAATGTAGAAACTGAAAGTAAATCCCCCCCCAAACTTAGGACGTACATTGACCTCAATGGACAAAAATGATATGCAATAAACGTAAAAGGTCAAGTACTCCCCTCCATCTGCTCGGGAGTGTGCCGGCATCGTCCGGTGAGGAGGAGTGGTGTGGTGGCGGCGGGCGCAATAAATGGCCCGTCGGGATGCATGATATGGGCCGTCCATGCGGCGAGGTACTCGATGATAAGCATCCCTCGCGGCAAGACGCCTCGCCGCTCGTCGGGCGGCCGTGAACTGCTCTCGCATCTCGGCTCTGGCGGCAGCAACAACGCTCTCCCGCTCCGCCCGCTGCTCCTCCCGCATGGCAGCCATCAAGCTCTCTCTCTCTCTCTCCTCATCTCATCTCTCTCTCTCCTCGTCTCCTCTCTTAGCTCCTCTCTCTCTCTCCTCAGCTCCTCTCTCTGCTCCTCTCTCTATCTCCTCAAATTCTCTCGCAGCCCATCAAACAACTCCTCCAACCTCGCTCTGTCGGGCTGCGGGCCGGCATCTCCATGCGTCAACAAAAGCGGCTCGGGGGATCCCTCGTGAGCCTCCTCTAGAAAAAATCCTCTCCCAGGCGTCTGCGGCGCTCCTCCCAGCGGGTCAAAGTGCGATATGATGCGGTGGTTGATCGGAGCCAGGGGGCAAGCATCGGCTCGTCGTCGACCACGTCGGCCATTGCCGGCATAAAGCGCGAGATGAGGAGGGGTGCTTCAACCCGTCTTGGCCCCCTGGATACTCTGGAAGATAGATCGGACCGGGATGGGGGCCACATCAACGCGGCCGGAAGTGATAGCAAAAGTATCCGGCGCGGGAGAGAAAGATCTGTGCGGATCTGGGAGGTGGGGTCAATGCGTGCGCGAGATAAAATAAAGCCGAGCACGCCCAGGCCGGGCGAGGCGCGAGCTCTGAAGTGAAAAGTGGAAGAACTCTGTGCTCATTGCTCCCGGTCGGTGCGAGGTGTCTGATGGTCTCAAGCGGGGCCTCCTTTGTGAAATTTGGTCATCACTCGGTCATAGGCTGACTCGTCAACCACCGGAAACCCAAAAAGCCTCCGAATAGCAGCCGTGGAGAAATCAACTGTAACTCCTCGGACGTCGACCTGAGTCCGAGACTCTAAAGATGGCAACGTATGCCCTGCCCGAATGTGCTTGACGAGCGGCCGCGTAAAACTCCTGCACGATCGAGATAACTGCGGCTCGGGAGGTGCGGTAAATCTGGCCCACCCCATCTCGTCAATCATAGTGAGCAATTCCCCGTCCTGAGGAGCTGGAGTAAAACCCCTCTCTGGAATAAGTGGTCGTGGCCGGATCTTTTCATTGAATATCTTGTGAATTTAGGGGTCCGAAAATTGGTGCCCCTCCGCCTCGGCCCGACCACGAGAGGTCTCCCCTCGAGTGGGGGATGACTCGGTCCTAGCTCTCTTGCTCAACTTCTTGGTTCTCGCCATAATCAGTCCTGAAAAGTAAGACACGAGGGTTTATTCACGCAACAATAATAACAATGTTCTACGCTCGGCTAAGGATGTTCAGTCAGAAATCCCGAGTTTAACAATTTAGCGCATACGTGAGAGAAGGATGAAATTGGACTTAAATGTTTAACCTGGATGTATGGGTTGGGCTTGCTGTAAATTCAAAACGTATATGTTGCACGAAAATTCAAACGATTGCTTTTCCAAAGACGATTTTTCATTTAGGCAATTTATCAGACACCTTGAGGGCACAAGTTAACTTGAAGAATAAACATAGTTATAGCTCGATTCAACCCTCAAAAATCAAAACATACTTCAATCATCATCAACTCAACACATTCAACTCATTGATATTCCGATTTAACCATGAAAATTCGATAAAACTACCATGTTATTCTCTAAACAATCCTAAAACTTTCGAAGGAGAATAAGCATGTTCCATCCATCCAAAGCATACACAACTTCCAAATATAAACCATAAGCAAGTAAAGATTAAAGATTGAAACGTACCTTTTGAAGATTGCAAGAGAAATCGTAGAAAAAAATGGAAGAACTTGGTCGGCCGGTCGCGCGCTCGGGAGGGAAGAAGAAGGAGAAGGAAGGCGTACCTGGTAATGCCAGCCGAATGCGTGTTATATGTTACCTGGCCTTTCGGATTCCGCATAGTGTGCCGCGGCACAGATATAGTGAGCCGCGGCACAGGGTACAGTCCCTTTTGCCTGTGTTCTCGTTTTATCGTGTGCCGCGGCTCAGATTTCGTGTGTCGCGGCTCAGTGCTCAAGTGTGTCGCGGCTCATTTAAGCCGTGCCGCGGCACAGGGTACAGTTGGTTTGGCCTCCCCTTGCGATTGATGTGTGCCGCGGCTCACAATACCTGTGCCGCGGCTCATACTTGATTTCTTCCACAGGACTTTCCACGAGAATTTTGATAAGAAGACGTTAAAAACAAGAGGCAGAAGCAAATTGAAGCACAAAAATGATGAAAAATAAGAATCACGAATACAAGAAAAATAAAGAAATGCAAAAATCTACAACTACGAACTCGGGTTGCCTCCCGAGAAGCGCTAAGTTTATAGTCTTCAGCCGGACCTATTGGAAAACATTAGTTCGCTTTTCGCAAACTCCATTTGGTTTCCGCCCCGTTCATCGAACCGTTCATATTTTTGTTAAAATTATGACCATTGGTCATCAGCGGTTCGACTTTCGGTTCGGTCATCAAATGTTGTTTGCGAAAAGGTTTCGACGTGAATAACTTCCCGAAACACCCGGTTTCTCCATGACTAATTGTCCGCTTGGCTTTCGGCTCACTCTCCTCCTTCACAAACGCATTCAAGGCTGCGTGATTTTCCTCATGCTCGAGGAACGCCACTCGGTCTACATCCTTCTTAAGACTTGGACCATTTAACACAAAATCTGAATTTTTCCAACGACGATTTTTTCGGTGCTTTCCTCTTTCAACAACATCCACACTTTCAATTTGTGACCCTTTATCAGCACTTCCGGGACATGGGAACGACTTGAATACTTGAAAAATAACTTGCTCGTCTTGGACCCTCAGAGTTAACTCCCCCTTTTCCACGCCTATAAGGGTTTGGCCCGTCGCTAGAAATGGTCGTCCCAAGATGATTGGAATATTTTCATCTTCCTCCATGTCGAGTACGATGAAATCGGCCGGAAAGATGAACTTATCAACTTTAACTAAAACATCCTCGATTACTCCCCTCGGATATTTATCGATCGATCCACCAATTGTAAGGAGACTGTTGTTGGCTTGGCTTCCCCAATATTCAGCTTTTTGAAAATCGACAGAGGCATGAGGTTGATACTAGCACCAAGATCGCATAGTGCCTTATTAAACGAAAGATTCCTCATGGTGCACGGTATGTTGAAGGTTCCCGGATCTTTCAATTTAGGTGGGAGCTTCTTTTGAAGAATTGCACTGCATTCCTCTGTCAAGGTGACCGTTTCAAACTCCTCAAGCTTTCTCTTCTTCGATAATATCTCTTTCATGAACTTGACGTAACTCGGCATCTGTTCCAATGCGTCGGCGAACGGAATATTTATGTGAAGCTTTTTGAACACATCAAGGAACTTAGAAAATTGTTTGTCCGCCCTTCTTTCTTTGTAGTCTGCGGAAGCGGAGCAGGGGGACACATGTCTTCGAGTTATCCGACTTCAAATCCTTCGACTCCTCTGGCTTTAAATTCTTCTCTTCCTCAATTTCCTTCTTCTCTTACCCCGCTCGGGCTGATCCAGCACCTCTTTCCCGCTTCTCAAGCTGATTGCGTTTAGACTCTCTCTAGGATTTGTCTCTGTTGTACTCGGCAATGCTCCCTCCGGACGAGCTGTCAACACATTAGCAATTTGGCCCAGCTGGACCTCCAAGTTCCGAATGCAAGCAGAATGATTTTGTAATGTAGCTTCCGTACGGGTCATAAATTGACTCGTATTTGCCGCCAATTTTGCAAGTGCTTCCTCGAGAAACACTTTGGGAGCGGGAGGGGGCTGCTGTTGATTCTGGGCGAAAGGGGGCTGGTGTGAGTTCTGTCCGTTTCTCCATGAAAAGTTGGGATGATTGCGCCACCCCGGATTATAAGTGTTGGAGTACGGGTTATTCGGCCGATTCCCATTTCCTACGAATTGAGCTTGCTCCATCTGATTTTGCTCGAACGGATTTCCAACTTGACATTCCGCGCTCGGGTGTGATCCGCTACACCAATTGCATGTCTCTATGGTAACGGGGGCTGGTGCGTGCGAAAAAGCCTGGAGCTGTTGTGTCAAAACGGCGACTTGAGCTGACAAAGTGGAAATCGGGTCATTGATTGAAACTTCCATGACTCTCTTCGGTGTCAATCTTTCTGATGGCCATTGGTATGCGTTTTCGGCCATATCTTCCAAAAGCACGTGTGCCTCGGCCATAGATTTTCCCATGAAGGTCCCACCAGAGGCCGCATCCACGAGAGTGCGTGTAGAAGCACTCAACCCATTATAGAACGTATGAAGCTGAAGCCAATCAGGACTGCCGTGATGAGGGCATCTTTGTAGCAATTCTTTATATCGCTCCCACGCCTCGTGGAGCGATTCCATATCGTACTGACAAAAGGTGGTTATTTCGTTTCTCAACCTTGCCGTCTTAGCTGGTGGGAAAAATTTGGCAAGGAAGGCTTGCGCTAACCTCTCCCATGTTGTAATCGACCCCGGCGGTAAGGAATTTAACCAAAACTTTGCTTTATCCCTCAAAGAGAAAGGGAAAAGCCTCAATCGGATGGCATCGTCGGTGACACCATTAGTCTTGAATGTGTCGCATATCTCAAGGAAAGAAGCAATATGGGCATTCGGGTCGTCCTTCGGCAGTCCACAGAATGGGCTCGCCTGCACCATCTGAATAATGGCGGGCTTGATCTCAAAATTATTAGCTTGGATAGTGGGACGCCGAATTCCCGAAAAATTAGCGTTGACCTGCGGCATGGCATAATCTCGAAGAGCGAGTTCCGGTTGAACTTGCCGCACTTGGTTATCTCTTCCTTGGACTTCGATATTCTCGGCCATGTTGACCGTCGTCTGCAACTCTCTTTTCTCCTTTTTGTTCCTTCTTAGAGTGCGCTCGAGCTCGGTATCCAAAGGTAGTAGGCCTTCGTTACCGAGTTTTCTCATGCACTACACGAAAGGTCCTGAAAGGAAAAACAAATAAACGAAATTAAATACACAAAAATAAAAATAAAACGTTCAAATTAAGACTGGAAATACTTAAATCGATATTAGAAAATTTCAATCCCCGGCAACGGCGCCAAAAACTTGTTGCGATATTTCCTACACGCAAGTGCACGTCATCGTTTACAAGTAATAAAGTGATAAGTAGAGTATCGTTCCCACGAGGATTTAATTTCTAACTACCGATTGTTTCGTATTCCAATTTTATCTGAACAATCGAATTTGGGATTTTGTAATTAATAACTAGAAGAATTACTAAAAGACTAGTATAAAACGATGGCTTGAATAAAATAAATCAAATGATGAATAAGTCTAGGGTTCTGAATCCACCTTAGTTTATCCGAATTTACTCTCGATTATCCGTAATAAATAATTTTCCCAATTTATTGAAGGCGGAGAT
Organism: Orobanche coerulescens; assembly: GCA_033398695.1. Lineage (NCBI taxonomy): Eukaryota > Viridiplantae > Streptophyta > Magnoliopsida > Lamiales > Orobanchaceae > Orobanche > Orobanche coerulescens. The sequence continues at coordinate 175,748,108 of CM065802.1, read as the reverse complement.
TGCTAATATATTCTACCGCCTCTCCCGAGGTCAATATATTTATCTAAAGGCGAATAACGCACTCTATCCCAAGGTGAATTAATTCGTCGATAGGCAAAAAACATGAAATCTCCTAAAGGCCACATAGTTCCTATGAGTATATTCCTATCTCACAGAATAAAACGGTCCTCACCAATAGTTCCTCACCAAATCTCCTCTCCCGATTCGAAGTGAATGATTAAATCAATACAACTATTGGCCAGATAATTGCAAGCATTAAACATAATTGGGAAAACTCAATAAAAAGGTAATAAATTGGATAATCTCAATCAATTCGTCAAAACAAAGGTTTCATCAAAACCCTAGATTAGGGCTTTAGCCTGACATACTAAAAACTGAAAATACAGAATAAATAAACGAAAGCATAAAATTCAAACGCAGATGAAGCTCGGATTCCTCCGTTCTTCAGCTTCCGCCTTCTGCCCTTGAAGTCTTCTGCTTCCCTCTTCTTCTGCCGTCTCCAAGCTTAATCTCTCAAAGGTTAAAGATCCAAAGATTCCCAGATGATTTAATTAGGGTCTTAAACCCTATTTATAGCTCAGCACATCAGCAAATCGCGTCCGTATTAGTCGGTCGAAAGCGGCAAGCGACTCAAAATCCGCGGGCATACACAAACCGCCAAGTGTGCCGCGGCTCACTAAACTGTGCCGTGGCACACGGTCTTGGTGAATGCAGGCGTTAATTAATTCTTCGTGCCGCGGCTCACTGGCGTGCCGCGGCACAGTACAGTTACTCGCCCTTGGTGGTGTCTTCCTGTGCCGCGGCTCAGCTTCCTTGTGCCGCGGCTCAGAGTCCAGATTTGCCGTTTTCGCCCGTTTTGCCTCGTTTTAGCTTCCGGACTTCAATTTCCTGTCAATCATACAAAATTAAGGCATTAAAAGCTCATTTAGACGATTTCACTCACCAAAACACTACAAAATAATGATAAATAAGCGTATAAAAATACGCCTAACAATCGCCTGAGTGTTGAAAGCATTGATATGTTTTGAATCGGAATTCTTACTTGTAATCTTCGTCGAAAGACTCCGATCGTCATGCGTGTGTTTGAGCGAAGCCGAACGTGTTTGGGATTAGCTCGACCCATCTCTGCCCCCTTGTTTTTGTTTACATATTGTAAGTAAGGAAACAAAAACTAGTTTGTCTGGCGAGCTATCTTCAGTTTTGTCGATTCTGAAGAATCATGTACGGTTGGGGTGTTCGATGGACCGACCTCCCCATTGGTGTCTTTGTGTGCGAGGGATATTGTGTATCTCACGACTCACTTTTTGTGAGGGTCCTTCGTTAGGCTACGCCTGCCTTGTGTTAAAACGAAAGGCGGGCGATCTTGGTCCGGAGGAGTCCTTGCGCGGGGCGTCGTCGGCTTATTCGACTCCACGTCCGCGGCTTGTCAGCTCTACTTCCACCTCGGCCCGCCAGGAAGATGGCGACCCTCGACGGTGTACGTTGGGACGGGGGTAGTGGCACGTCGCATTGTCCGGGTTCACCATGTTAAATGATGTACCTTGAGGACGTGCGATCGTGCCTACTGATTATTTTGGAGGGTCCTTCGGCTACGCCGGCCTCGTATTTAAATGAAGGGCGGGCGATCTCAGCCCAAAGGAACCTTGCATGGGCGAAGCTGTCGGTTCCATCGACCTCCAGGACCATGGCTGCATTGATTTTACCTAGGATCATCTTGACCAACGATCGTCGGCGGTATGCGACATGCCTGGTGGGGCGATCGCCAGAATAGATGGGATAGGAAAAAATCTCATTATATTCCTTGTACATCATTGAAATTGAATACAAAATTATCACTGGTAGTATTTTTTCAGATGTACGGCGTTCCAGGGGTATTGATCCGGAGTACCGTCAGGATGTTCCAGTTCGTAGGCTCCTTTAGTTAGCCATCTGGATACTCTGAATGGTCCCTCCCAGTTCGGACCGAAAACGCCTGTGTGGGTTTGGATCTTCTTGAGGACGAGATCGCCTACTCGAAACCTTCTTTCTTTGACCTTTGAATTGAAGAACTTCTCGGCTCTCCTTTTGTGGATTGTGTTCTTCATTTCTGAGGTCAGTCGTCGTTCTTCGAGCATGTCTAGGTCGATTCGTCGGGCCATATCGTTGTCGGTCGTCATCTCCTGTTCGGTTCGATCGCTGAGGACGGCGATCTCTGAAGGAATCACCGCTTCTGTTCCGAAGGCAAGGGCGAATGGGGTTTCGCCTGTTGAATTGCGGGTCGTCGTTCGGTAGGACCACAAAACATCTGGGAGCTCGCTCGCCCATCGTCCTTGCCTGGATTCGAGTCGCGCTTTAATCGTTTGTTTGAGGATCTTATTCACCGCCTCTACCTGCCCGTTCGTCTGAGGGTGATAGGGCGCTGAGAATAACCTTTTCATTCCCCATTTTTCACAGAATTGCATGACTTCTATGCCGTCGAATTGTTTTCCATTGTCGGAGATGAGGGCCTGGGGCAGACCGAATCTGTAACACCCCAAACTAGGCGGATATTACAGTGCCGTAGATCCCCAACTGGGACCCACCAGGCAAATGAAAATGAATGAATTAGACAAGGTAAATGTAGTACCGAACTACATTACAACAATAATTACTCCGATGAGGAGTTTAGTTACAACACACCAGAACAACACCGAATACTAGTGTATTTTATATGAAGATAAAATACACAACACTGAATGAAACGGAGTATTCAAATGAAAGTCTGCAGCGGAAAATAAAGGACAATAACATGAATAACTGAAAGATCGGGGCCCCCTACTAGTATCACTAGGACTCCTCGCCGTCAACGTGCTCTCCCCGTGCGTTTGCCTGGCCATGACCTGAAAAACAAAATCCCCAAACGGGGTCAGTTACAAAGAACAACAATCCTCAAGGGTTGAAAATACACAATCATGATTATATCTGAAATTATGAAATATCCTGTCGAAACATACGCAATCAAACATGCTATATGAATCAACTAACAGTACGGCTCAAAGGGTGGTGCCACACTACGCCCGGGATGGAAATGTGTCCGTGCAAAAGCCACCAACGATCAATACACGCGTGGTCTTGTACCTAATCAGTCTCACGAAACAATCAATCTCGTGTGCACAGTCCAATGTGAGGCCATCAACCAACACACGACTATAATGTGCCCGACATGAAAATCCTACACATACCAACCGGCACGCCAGTATGACCCGGAATGCCACGATATAACAAAAGTGACATCAAAAATGAATAATGACTCACCGAGGTGGAATGGTAACGAAATAAATGACAGCTCAATGAAAAGATTGGAACCGTCGTTCCTTATGACTGAAACGATTAATTGATAACAACAAGTTTTGATATGATTAATATAATGATGAATGAGTTATGATTATGAATGAACAACAACAAAAGGGATGGATATCCTTTTAACCGAGTAAGAATTAACTTACTCAACAACGATGAAGAATGTCCGTCCACGAACAACGTCCTAATTGAGATATCGGTCGCTCGAACAACCTTGAATAAATATAATTACCAACAATCCGTTCAATATACGAATCAAACACGAATATAACGAACTCAAAACGTCGATACGATTAAACTAAGTCCATAGAGGCATTAAATCAAACACGTTGCGACCAAACTCCGATTGTTTACAATCAAACCTCAATATACCAATATCAAATCTCCAAGAAGTGTTTCAAACCAACAAAACATCTCCAATACGATCAATAACCCGTTATGAATATCCAAAAATGTGATTATAACAACAATTAGTCGAAAATCCCCAATTCCAACTCGATATTCAAGGTGTTCTTGAATAATCCCTCAATAATCCAATGAATCCTTATAAAAACTCATAATCATATACATATCCCTTCATATAACATGATCATAACGTCCAAAACATCATATCTCAACACAAAATCGAAGTCCAAAGTGTTGAAGGAATTACCTCTTGATGATCCAAGTACTTTAATCCCAAGAACACGCGTTAGATTGATTATCTGGGCTTCACGATCGAAAGGAGATGAAGAAAATCAAACACCCAAATGATTTGTGAAGGAAAAACCCTCCCTCAAGCTTACTCTCTCGGTTGAAGGTGAAGAAAAGGGGAAAATGGCTGAAATGCTGAAAAAAACGAATTTAAGGGAGTTGACTGCCTGCCGGACACGGCCCGTGCCGATCGGCACGGTCGTGTCGCATGGTGGCCGGCGGTTGGCGGCGACAGGACTCGGCCGTGTCCTCGCTTGACACGGTCGCGGCGCGAGGGCCTCCCGGCGATGACCCGTCCGGCAATGACTCGGCATGACTCGGCCGTGCGGGCGACACGGTCGGGCGTGTCGGCGATCGCTCGCTTATCCGGAAGGGTTCGACTCGGCCGTGCAGCGACACGGTCGGGTCTCGAGGCGGTGCCGGCACTTTCCGGACGAGTACGGCACGGGCCGTGTCGGACGACACGGCGAGTTCGTTCGGCGATGATCGCCAAACCGAAAAATGAGCGGTTGAGCTAAAACGACCATAACTCTCTCGTCCGGACTCCGATTGACTCACCGTTTGAACCATTGGAAAGCTAACTCGATGCTCTATAATATTGCAAAGATTTAGAATTTTTGGAGTTACCAAAAATTAATGGTGATCTAACAAAGTCGAACTCATATGAGGAAAGTTGAAACAATGAACAATAACGATACACAACTCGAAGTTTTTCCGAACGGTGAACACGGTGAAAGAACATGATTAATGAATGATTATAATTGAGTGAAAATCCACAGAGTGACAATCACCGAATGAAATTACTGAATGATAATGATGAATTACAACCGGTATTACATACACCCCCCCTTAAAAGAGTTTCGTCCCCGAAACTAGGGGTCAAACAACTCGGGATAACACTCCCGCATATTCTCCTCGGTTTCCCAAGTGGCCTCTTCGACTCCGTGACTAGACCACTGAATCTTGACCAAAGGGATCGTCTTGTTCCTCAACTGTTTGATTCGACGCTCTAACACTCGTACAGGACGCTCCTCATACGAATGATCATCCGCGATCTCGATTTCGTCGAACTGAAGTATGTGACTCGGGTGCAATGACTTCCGCATCGAGAGACGTGAAACACATTATGAATCCTGCTCAAAGCCGGAGGTAAAGCCAATCGATAAGCTAACTCGCCTACTCGATCCAAAATTTCAAACGGTCCAATGAATCTCGGACTCAACTTCCCCCGTTTTCCGAAACGGAAAATACCTCGACTCTGGGATACCTTGACCAAAACATGGTCACCCGTCTCGAACTCTAGTGGTCGACGACGATTTACTGCATATGATTTCGCCGACTCTGAGCTGTCAACATACGACTCTTGATCAAAGCTACCTTCTCCCGGGCGGCTATAAGCATGTCGGGTTCGGTGCCGATTGATTCTGACAAGTCATCCCAACACAAAGGAGATTGACAACGACGACCGTACAAGTCCTCGTAAGGTGCCCTCTTAATGGAGGCATGCCAACTATACTGTACGTGAACTCGATCAGTGGTAGTTGGGCTTCCCAATCGTCCTTCCAATCGAGGACGCATGCCCTCAACATGTCCTCTAATGTCTGAATAGTTCTCTCTGATTGTCCGTCGACCGAGGATGAAAAGCGATCGAGATTAAGCCGAGTTCCTATAGCACGATGACTGATTTCCAAAATGTGACACAAACCTGCATCACGATCGGAAACGATACTTTTAGGAGTACCGTGAAGTCTCACTATCTCTTTGATGAACAATCGGGCCGATCTCTTGGGACTCCACATATCCTTGATTTCAAGGAAATGAGCTAAATTAGTAAAGCGATCGCGATCACTCGGATCGTATTTATGCCCCGACGACTCGTCGGCAATTCGTGATGAATTCCATAGAAATGTCTTCCCACTTCCATTACGGAATAGGGAGCGGTATCGCATACTCGCGGTCCGAGGTTCCATCTTGACTTGTTGATGAGTTAAGCATCTCGAAACAAATTCTGCGACTTCTCGCTTCATATTACTCCATCAGTAATTTTGTTTCAAGTCTTTGTACATCTTGCTGGACCCCAGATGAACAGAATAAGGGGTAGCATGAGCTTCTCTCAAAATAGAGTTTTTCAACTCGTCATTCGCCGGTACACACATCCGATTCTTAAATCTCAAAAGTCCATCCTCGTGGATCACGAATCCAGGGGCTTTCCCCTGAGCCACATCCTCAAGAATGCGCAACAATGCTGGGTCTGAGCCCTGATTCTCCCTGATTGCATCCTCAAGAGATGATGAAATCTCTAACATACAAAGCTGTCCCTGAATTCGCTGAAGCTAGACCTAGATCTCGGGTCTAAGGAATTCCTATTGGAGCTCCTTCTGAATTGTTAAACGAGCAAGCATCTGCTCCTGAACGGACTTACGACTCAAGGCGTCGGCGACAATGCTCGCCTTGCCCGGGTGGTAAAGGATATCGATATCAAAATCTTTGATTAATTCCAACCACCGTCTCTGTCGCATATTTAACTCCTTCTGAGTAAATATATACATCAACTCTTGTGATTGGTGAAGATCTGACAGGTGATGCCATAAAGGTAATGTAATACCCGTAATTTTGATTCCCGGTAATTTTCTATTTTTGGCGGAAGTCCGTTTTGACAACTCGCTTGGGACCGTTTTGTCACCCTGAGAATGATTAAATTCTACACTTTTTGACATCCGAGTTCGTTTCGGTACCGTTTTGTTGAGTTCCGTGCTTTTCAGCGACTTTTCCGCACTTGAGTTCGATTCTTGCGAATCTCGTCCTAAACTGCTGTTTCGAGTTTTCCGCAAGTCCGTTTAACTTTGTTAGACATGTTGTGAACTTCGGTTTGGTTATTCGATTACGTATCGTGATTTCCGGGCGTTTTGGGCCATTTTGTAATTTCTTGAAAGTTACGGGTATCCGTATCTGTAATTGTTATCTCGACCCGTTTCTTGGTCGCGTATGATTAATTATGGTATTACGTTTTCATTTGGAGTCGTTGATGTTGTCCGCGAACTTTTCGTCATGTTCGTTCCGTACGTTTTCGGAAATCAAGTCGTCGAGCCCTGGTGGTCGGGCACTGGCCGGACGATTGCGGGACTGACCGGACGGTCGCGAGTTACGCCGGACGATGGCGCGCGATCGGCTAAGCGCGCGAGCTTCGGCCGTAGCGCACGCTAGCGGGAGTCGGGCGGTCGAGTCATGGTCGGCGGGGTGGTCGGTGGTGCCGGGTCATGCGGGCCATGGCGAGAGTGCTCGGCCGTCTTGGCCGATAAGCGCCACGCTAGGCCGGGAAGGCTAGCGCACGCTAGTTCCGGCCCAGTATAAAAATGACAGACCAGCGACTTTCTCCGTCATTTTTCATTTCATTTCTCTTCGTCTCGCGGCTGGGGTTTTGGAGGAGACGAAACCATGTTGTTGAACAACAAATCCATGAAGTTTCTGAGTTTATATCACTGATCAATCGTCCTATAACATCCTTCGATCCAGCGAATCAAGGTTAGATTTTTAGAACCCTACTTTTGGGGAGATTTGGGGGTTTTCGCGTTTTTGCCCGATTCGTTCCGTTTTGTCGATTAATTCATGATGAATATGATTAATCTTGTTGGTATTCTTAGTTTCCCTACGGATTCATGGTATATTTCGTGATTTTTACGGAATCGAGAGGGTTTGGTTGTGGTCCGCCCTCGTTGTCGTTTTTATACGAATATACATGAATCGTAGGCGGGTTTCCGGGCGTATTCCAATTCCGTATTCGTTTAGAATCTGTTGTGATGGTATTCTTCGAATCGTTAGGTTCGGTTTCGATGATTCCTAGCATTCGTCGGTGACTTTCCATTCCGTTCGTTGCGTCGTCGATTATTCAAGGCAAGTATATAATTATGATTGTACGTTCTCGAATTTGAAAGTAAGAAGTATTGATGGCATGATATGAACGAACCGTTTCTACGGCATTCATATATGTATTGTTGGCATGTGATGAAAGAACTGTTTTGACGGCATTCCTACATGTAACGGCGTATGATATGAACGAACCGTTTCTACGGCATTCATATACGTCTTGATGTGGTACGATGAGATTTAGTTATTCCGGAATGCTAGTCTTAAATTGATGAATTGACGGTTACCTTTATTTTATTGTTGAGAAGTATTGTGTTTCATATTGATGTACTTGCACTAGCTATTCGACGGCTAACCCCTTTATGGGGGAAATACGTTTCATGTATTTCAGGTTCAGGAGAGCGGACAGGCGGGTATCGGTTCGGCATGAAGATGATGGGCAAGTGTGATCATGTCTTGTCTCCGGTTATCGTTTTGGATTCCTCCATTCGGTGTTGTTGTACTGGAATGGATTTTAAATACTCGAGCATTGTATTTCAGTTTCCTTGATGTCCCGGCATGTGTTGCCGAGGTTTTGATTTGTACAGTGATGTATATGGTTTCATTGGTTATGGTTTTGAATACCATTTGTATCGTCTTTCTTTCCATTGTATGTAGACCTTCTCGGTCAAGTTTTATAGTTCCGCGTATGTAAAGCCTTGTGTGTCCAACGGCGGTGCTCACGGCGCCGTAATATACCCTGAATAACTTGGGGGTGTTACGAATATGGTATCAGAGCTTAGGTTTATGGATACCTAGGCTGTCGGTCTTTTGGGTCGATTGAGTCGTCATTTGCCCACAGTATCACTACTCTGCCATCATCACAGTGCGACCGGTACTTGTAAGTCCTCTCACTCTTCTTGTATTTTCTTGACCGTTTCATTTTTAGCTTGGTATTCTTGGGAATTGGTCACTTTGAGAAGGTGTGATTTAGATTATACTTCCGCACGTGTGTGCCCTTTTGAATGTGGGATGTAAGGAGAAGAAGTCGTGACTGTGGTTACGGACTTGAATCCCTCCTTGAGATCTTGTCAAATTGCTAATTTCGATATTAGCGTGTATCGGTTTTGTGTTGAGACTTTGTTTGGAAGTCGCATGTTAGTACCACGGGAGATCTTCGACTTCACAGACTTGTAAGTATGTTGTTTGAATTATTCGATAATTCTTGGTTATCTTGGTGATTTGGATTTATATGTTGGATATCGTTGATGGATATTTGTGCTTGAGAACGTTGTGAACGTTGATAATGTTGCTGAATGCGTATATGTATTCATTGTGCCGTATGATCGTTTGGTATGTCGAGATGTTGGTAGAGAATAGCGGAAAATGGCTAAGTACAGCTACGTTAGCGCACGCTACAAGGTATGTCTAGCGCGCGCTAAGATATATACTTAGCGTACGCTACGGTGCATACTTAGCGCACGCTAAGAGATTCGGTTACGTACGCTAAGGAGGACCCCTAACGTACATAACGACTGGCTGGGTTAGTTTCGGTCAGTGGCCGACAGGTAGGCCCAGGTTGATTTTTATATTCAGTTAGCGCACGCTAACGCATGTTGGTTAGCGCACGCTAACACCAGATCACCAATAATGGAATCTTAGCTTTCGGCGGGTGGACCCGGCCATGTTCGACGCGTGTCCAGATAAGGTCAACGAGTGCTTGTCGTGTAGAGCTAGCGTACGCTAGAACCGTATGATTAGCGCACGCTAATTCCATATCGGTCAAAGGAATCCCGATAATCGCGGATGCTTTCGGCATGTGGGGGCACGATACTGTAGCAAGTCAACGACGATTAGCGCGCGTTAAGGTCGAAGAATAGCGCACGCTACTGAGCATTTCACTGTATCGAGTCAACGCCTGTTAGCGTACGCTAATGTATGGGCATTACGTACGTTAGATGAATTTCGAAGCAATGTAGTAGCTTCTGGACTGCCCGATAACGCACGCTGTCAAGGAAGGATAGCGCCCGCTAGTCATGTAGCGCACGCTAAATATAAGGTCTAGCGCGCGCTAGTGATGTGTTTTATAGAGAGGATAGACGAGTGCTGAGAGGCATTTTGTCCATTCTCCTTCCTTCAGTCAATAGAGAGAACCTTGGGAAGTACTTGAAGTTCCTAAACATGGAGAGATGATTCTCTTAAACCAGACTAAGATGGAGAGCTCGGATTTAAGTATTGTTCTTGATGTTTTTGATGATTCTTGGAATGGAGATCATTTATTCTTATTCGTGATTTGTCCATACAAAGTAATCCTCATATCCCTTTGATAGTGGTTCGTATTTTTTTTAAGGATTACTATATGTTGGGAATCGTGTGTTTTGATGTTCGTTTTATTTCGATGAAAGTGCATAAATTGGACTGTACTTTTATCCGCTGCGTGAGTATTTTGAAATGGCTTTTGGTATATTGCCAACTGAATTTTTATTTCGTAAAACCGATTCCCTAAACTGAGTTTTTGGCATTTTGACCTTGATCGTTTTGACGGTATTTGGAAAATGATTTTCTTTTAGTATTTGAAAAATATTACCGTCATCGGTCTTTTTAACATTTTTGAAATGATGTGGAAAAATTGTGCTTAGCCTGGTAAATCCTTGTGAGAAGGGTTTACGGCGTGTAATTTTCCCAGGAGGATCTGGGGTGTTACGATTGTGGTATCATGTAATAATGTTATACGAGATTTATTGGAATTGTAATAAGAGATTTCGGATGTTGATATGATTATTGAGACCTTCTTCATATGATGATGACAGTATTGTTGCGACTCTTAAGGTTGTATGAATGGCATGACGAAGAAAATGGTAACATGGAGATATATACCTCGGATATGTGTTCTGAATGGGATTTCGGATATTTCGTGTTCTTGAAGAACTCTTGAATTATACGAGGTGATGAATTTTTTTTAAGGAGTGTTGATGTTTTGAAAATGAATATGGAATATTCATATCTAGAGCTAGACTATATGTTTGAAATAATATTCGTATAGGAATACGAATGTGATTATGAGTTTGATGACTATTATTCATCTCTGAATTTGGAAGCCCATACGTATGGAGCAAATGTTCAAGTCTAATGATTGGACTATTTGATAACCTTTTTAATAGGATTATCTATTGTTTTGAACCAGTCGGATGTTTCGAATTGATTGCGGTCAAAAGTAAATTTTAACGACGGATTTACGAGAAGGGAACCTTATCAATTCGTATTGAGAATTGAGTTTGGAACATTTAGACCCTTATTATTGGTCCTCATTTGTTGCTGATATGATCATCATATTTCGACTCGTATTGTGGACAGGATGCGTAAGTGTCTGAGTTGGATTGTTCAGACTGTGTTTAGTCAAGATATAGTGAAACGATTGAGTTTGTGGTTTGGTGGTATTGATATTGGTCGTCATCGAACTTGCTGATTATTAATCCTTCATTTTACAATAAGATATGATGTTTGATCGTGTATTATGACTGTTGTGTTGCGGTTAAGGTTGAAAGGTTCGTAGATTAACTTGGTCGAGACTGAGGAATTCGTAAGACGAAATCAACTGAATTGGTAACAGTTCGTTGTATTGATATCGAGGCAGGTTGTATACTCGTACTAATCAAGGAGACTAATGTTATCGTGTAGGTGTACGAATGTGTGTATCTTTTCGAGACTTGGTCTACTTATGATTGTATTGATATCAGGGGATTGTTTGATACGACACCCGTCGTCAAATCATGTCAAGTGTTATTGTTGTTCGTAAACGGCCGATTGAAGGCATTGATGTATTCGAATTTCATCTTCATTATCGATCGATTTAAGTGTGCCGAGACATCCGTTGTACCGTTGTTATCGAGTTGCCGTTCTACGGTAATCGAAGTATTGAATTGGGACCGTCGAGGATAGTTCCCATCCGTTGAATTATTATTGTCGTGTTGGCCAACTCGGGCGGCACACTATTATTCTTATGAACTCGATAATTTTGTGATCGTTGAGGGTGGAGGATTTCCCGAATTGTGGTGTTGTGGTTATTGCCGTGTTAATCGGTCCTTAGGGAATTCTTATCCCAGGATGGTTGTTTTGAATATCGTTGGTCGTGTCGATCTTTCATTATTCGTGTGTCATCGTTCACTTGGTGAATGGTATGATCCGTAATGGGTATTTTATCCTTTGAATTTCGTTGTCATGTTGTATCATGGCATACCTGGAATCATGTCTGCGTGCCGATTGGTTATGTGTAGGATTTTTAGCCAGGCACTCGATGGTCATGCGTGGATGTTTCCGCATTGGACCGTGCACACGAGACGTAGTTCTTGAGGCTAATTAGGTACATTGTCACACGTATATTCTGGATTCCGTATACGGGGTGGACATGTGCACGGACACATTTCCGGATCGGGCATACTGTGATGTTCCTCTTGAGCTTTATTGTTTGATCGTTCGTAGTCCATGTTGTATTGGATATGTCCGACGATTTGCGACTGGTTGTTCATACGCCGAGGGGTATGTCCGACAGTCAGATTGGTCTCTTTGAGATCTATTTTGTGATGATTCACAGCTTTGGGCTGTTCGGCTTTCAGGCCATTGTGATGTATGGGTATTTCCGTTGGAACCTTCGGGCATTGTGAATTCGTATCTTTTTCGGCATTGGTTTGGTTTACCTTCGGGTAATATATTGTTGTGTTCTATATTGATGACTCGCCGTTTGGGCGTAAGTTTTCGGTTCTTGTGTATCTCGTTGAGTTTTTCCTGACGGAATATTTCTTCTCCCTACCTGTTTTAAGTTTCGGGACGAAACTTCTTTTAAGGAGGGTAGAATGTAATACCCGTAATTTTGATTCCCGGTAATTTTCTATTTTTGGCGGAAGTCCGTTTTGACAACTCGCTTGGGACCGTTTCGTCACCCTGAGAATGATTAATTCTACACTTTTTGACATCCGAGTTCGTTTCGGTACTGTTTTGTTGAGTTCCTTGCTTTTCAGCGACTTTTCCGCACTTGAGTTCGATTCTTGCGAATCTCGTCCTAAACTGCTGTTTCGAGTTTTCCGCAAGTCCGTTTAACTTTGTTAGACGTGTTGTGAACTTCGGTTTGGTTATTCGATTACGTATCGTGATTTCCGGGCGTTTTGGCCCATTTTGTAATTTCTTGAAAGTTACGGGTATCCGTATCTGTAATTGTTATCTCGACCCGTTTCTTGGTCGCGTATGATTAATTATGGTATTACCTTTTCATTTGGAGTCGTTGATGTTGTCCGCGAACTTTTCGTCGTGTTCGTTAAAATGCGTTTTGGAAATCAAGTCGCCGAGCCACGGTGGTCGAACGCTGGCCGGACGATTGCGGGGACCGGACGGCCGCGAGTTCGCCGGACGATGGCGCACCTTGTCGAGCGGGCACGGCAGAACCGGCGTAGCGCACGCTTCTGGCCGGGGGCTGTAGCCTTAGCTTCAGCGATGTAGCGCCTGTGCCGAGTCGGCCAGACGCTTCTCGGGCACAGGCGAGGTATTACGAGGTTACGGACTCGGTCATGATCGGCGAGTAGCGCATGCTCTTGTCGGTCGTAGCGCACGCTAACCGGCAGGGTAGCGCCGCCGCCGGCCGACTAGCGCACGTTACAGGTGGGTTTGTTAGTCCGGTGGCTCTTTGGGCCAGTCGGCTGCGCGCGCAGCTTCCGGCCGTAGCGCACGCTAGCGGGAGTCGGCGGTCGAGTCATGGTCGGCGGGGTGGTCGGTCTTTGCCGGGTCATGCGGGCCATGGCCGAGAGTGCTCGGCCGATACTGGCCGATAGCGCACGCTAGGCCGGGAAGGCTAGCGCACGCTAGTTCCGGCCCAGTATAAAAATGACAGACCAACGACTTTCTCCGTCATTTTTCATTTCATTTCTCTTCGTCCTGCGGCTGGGGTTTTGGAGGAGACGAAACCATGTTGTTGAACAACAAATCCATGAAGTTTCTGAGTTTATATCACTGATCAATCGTCCTATAACATCCTTCGATCCAGCGAATCAAGGTTAGATTTTTAGAACCCTACTTTTGGGGAGATTTGGGGGTTTTCGCGTTTTTGCCCGATTCGTTCCGTTTTGTCGATTAATTCATGATGAATATGATTAATCTTGTTGGTATTCTTAGTTTCCCTACGGATTCATGGTATATTTCATGATTTTTACGGAATCGAGAGGGTTTGGTTGTGGTCCGCCCTCGTTGTCGTTTTTATACGAATATACATGAATCGTAGGCGGGTTTCCGGGCGTATTCCAATTCCGTATTCGTTTAGAATCTGTTGTGATGGTATTCTTCGAATCGTTAGGTTCGGTTTCGATGATTCCTAGCATTCGTCGGTGACTTTCCATTCCGTTCGTTGCGTCGTCGATTATTCAAGGCAAGTATATAATTATGATTGTACGTTCTCGAATTTGAAAGTAAGAAGTATTGATGGCATGATATGAACGAACCGTTTCTACGGCATTCATATATGTATTGTTGGCATGTGATGAACGAACCGTTTTGACGGCATTCCTACATGTAACGGCGTATGATATGAACGAACCGTTTCTACGGCATTCATATACGTCTTGATGTGGTACGATGAGATTTAGTTATTCCGGAATGCTAGTCTTAAATTGATGAATTGACGGTTACCTTTATTTTATTGTTGAGAAGTATTGTGTTTCATATTGATGTACTTGCACTAGCTATTCGACGGCTAACCCCTTTATGGGGGAAATACGTTTCATGTATTTCAGGTTCAGGAGAGCGGACAGGCGGGTATCGGGTCGGCATGAAGATGATGGGCAAGTGTGATACTGTGTCTTGTCTCCGGTTATCGTTTTGGATTCCTCCATTCGGTGTTGTTGTACTGGAATGGATTTTAAATACTCGAGCATTGTATTTCAGTTTCCTTGATGTCCCGGCATGTGTTGCCGAGGTTTTGATTTGTACAGTGATGTATATGGTTTCATTGGTTATGGTTTTGAATACCATTTGTATCGTCTTTCTTTCCATTGTATGTAGACCTTCTCGGTCAAGTTTTATAGTTCCGCGTATGTTTAGACTTGTGTGTCCCACGGCGGGGCTCACGGCGCTGTAATATACCCTGAATAACTTGGGGGTGTTACAGGTAACGACGCCAAATTTTCAACACGAAAACCACGGTTGCTAGCTCCGTCCGTGGGTTCGATAATTAACCAGCTAATCCGAGGAAACATCGGATTTCCTTAACATCTTTCGGAGGTTGCAAATCTCGGAGAGCCTCCGTCTTCTGAGGGTCGACACGAACTCTGGCAGATGAAATTACATGCCCGAGAAAGTCACTTCGGACCTCCAGAACTCATATTTGGAAAACCTTCCATAAAGTTGCTCTCGTCTCAACACGTCGAGAACCTGATGAAGATGAACCTCGTATTCCTCTCGGCTACGAGAATAAATCAAAATGTCGTCGATGAAGAAAACAACAAACTGATCCAAAAAGTCGATGAAAACCCGATTCATTAACCCCCATGAATACCACAGTGCAATAGTTAGCCCGAACGGCATAACTACGAACTCATAATGACCATAGCGTGTATGAAGCTGTCCTCGCGATATCCGACTCTCGAATCCGCAATCGGTGATATCCGGATCTTAAGTCGATCTTGGAAAATCTCAAGCTCCTCAAGTTGATCTAAAAGATCATCAATACGAGGTAAAGGATACTACTCTTGATCATTACCCTTTTCAACTCCTGGTAATTAATACACACACGAGACGAGCCATCCTTCTCCTTGACAGATCACACTGGTGCTCCTCACGGGGACGCAATCGGTCGGAGATAACCTTTCTCGAATTATTCCTCAAGTTGAATCTTCAACTCCTGCATTCTGGTCGGCGCCATCCGATATGGTGCCTTCGATAAAGGGGACGTACCGGCTCCAACTCACTCCTGAATTCCCTTACTCTATGTGAAGGCAACCAGATAACTCGTTGGGAAATACATTGTCAATCGATGACAATGATACCACGAATGATTGAACATTTCGATTGCCCTAGAATGGTCAATCGATAAAAAGAGATACCAATAATGATTGAACAACTCGATTGCCTTAGAAAGGTCAATCGATGAAGATGATACAATGAATGATTGAATAACTCGATTGCCCTAGAAAGGCCAATCGATGAAAATGATACAATGAATGATTGAATGACTCGATTGTCTTAGAAAAGCCAATCGATGGAAATAATACAAGGAATGATTGAATAACTCGATTATCCTAGAAAGGCCAATCGATGAGAATGATACAATGAATGATTGAATAGTTCGATTGCGGAATTTCTCTGCTTTCGTCATAATAATACTTCTTGTGGAACAACGGGGATTACTTCCCTGAAGCACACATTCAACAACCAACGACGGAAAATAGCGACCAAACGCTAACAAACACTGAGGATAGTATTAAGACGGTTAAACCAACTAATACCGAAATTACATCGTCCTAAGATAAATTCACCATGATTAGGTCCACCAACCAATCGCGGTTACTAAGCTTACTTAGGTATGATTCCGAAAATTCTTCCATCGTCAGGTAGACCGATGGTATGAGATCCACAAGCAATAGGACTATCCCGAAATAAGTCTATTCAAGCATGATTCGAAAATGAATGAATGCGGTGTACCAGCATCAAAAGGTACACACAAGTTGAAATAAAATTACGAGTATACGAAATCGTTCGGGCCACGGATCGTCGATCCTCCTCATCATATGAATCAGGACTTGCGGTCCCGAACCGGATGCTCCCGTCGATAAATACGAGCTCCAACTCTATTTTCTTCCATTGCCTTAAATGACGATGACAAAGCATCGATTCAAACGCTGGTTGCTTCGGGGCCCGAGATGCCACCGGAGCCGACTTGGAGTCCTTTCGGCAAAAACGGGCCTTATGCCCAAAATTCCCACAATTATAGCACGTGATAGACGGTTTCAGACACTCAGTGCTGAAATGACCCGGCGTTCCACAATTGAAAAAGGTGATGGCCGAACTGGCCGCTCGGGAATGAGATCCCGCACGATTATGCGCCGTAGAAGGTCGCTCAGAAACGATAGGGCTCACACGAGGCTTCTTGAAGGTTGACTGACCGCCTTTGGGTTGATTACGCTTCGTTGATTTCTTGCTGAAAGATGAAGGTTGTTGTTCAGCACTTTCCTTAGCAGCCGTCTCATACGGGAGAGTTCTCTCGATTAATCCGGTCAGAGTGGCGCAATGATGATTGAGCAACTGCACATGGGTCATCATGGCCTGCATAAAAGTGAGTGGATCAACCCGAACATCCTCTGGTCGAGCCGAGTCCTGGGCACGATTTCCCGGCAGCGAGTGATTATTTTTCGGGTTTCGGTCTGCACCGCGGCCTCTCCCCGTGCATCCCCCGACAGCTCTCTCCATACTGAAGTAGGAAGGTCGCATAATGATTATATTTCCCGCATGATTAGCACGTTATGATTATGTCATGAGATGATGAAAATGAGTATACATGCTCTAACTTAGTGATTATATGAATGATTTACTGAAGTTAAATGATTATCTGATGAAATTCTTGAAATGATTATCTTGAATAACTTAACAAGATTGATAATATGATCATCCAGATTGACAACTGAGAAATGAAATGAATTGGGTAATTAATGAGTTAACATGATCGTCCTGATTATTAACTCAGTAATGAAATGAATTAAGTGATTGATGAGTTAATATGATCGTCCCGATCATAATGAATGATGATGTTTGAGGACTGTTAAATGATGAATGATGAATGAATGACTATTGCCAGAAATTATACCATGGCGTTAGAAGTCTTACAGTTCTTTCGGTCTGATTGGCTCGGCATCTGCACAGGTCACACGTGACGCGAAAGTCCAATGATACTAGTCCGATGACGATGATTTCAAATGAGACATGACTTGGAGGGTAGTATTCAAAACCACGCTCCGATACCAACTCTGTAACACCCCAAACTAGGCGGATATTACGGTCGTAGATCCCCAACCGGGACCCACCGTGCAAATGAAAATGAATGAATTACACAAGATAAATGTAGTACCGAACTACATTACAACAATAATTACTCCGATGAGGAGTTTAGTTACAACACACCAGACAACACTGAATACTAGTGTATTTTATATGAAGATAAAATACACAACACTGAATGAAACGGAGTATTCAAATGAAAGTCTGCAGCGGAAAATAAAGGACAATAACATGAATAACTGAAAGATCGGGGCCCCCTACTAGTATCACTAGGACTCCTCGCCGTAAACGTGCTCTCCCCGTGCGTTTGCCTGGCCATGACCTGAAAAACAAAATCCCCAAACGGGGTCAGTTACAAAGAACAACAATCCTCAAGGGTTGAAAATACACAATCATGATTATATCTGAAATTATGAAATATCCTGTCAAAACATACGCAATCAAACATGCTATATGAATCAACTAACAGTACGGCTCAAAGGGTGGCGCCACACTACGCCCGGGATGGAAATGTGTCCGTGCACAAGCCACCAACGATCAATACACGCGTGGTCTTGTACCTAATCAGTCTCACGAAACAATCAATCTCGTGTGCACAGTCCAATGTGAGGCCATCAACCAACACACGACTATAATGTGCCCGACATGAAAATCCTACACATACCAACCGGCACGCCAAGATGATGACCGGAATGCCACGATATAACAAAAGTGACATCGAAAATGAATAATGACTCACCGAGGTGGAATGGTAACGAAATAAATGACAACCAATGAAAAGATTGGAACCGCTGCTCCTTATGTAAACGATTAATTGATAACAACAAGTTTTGATATGATTAATATAATGATGAATGAGTTATGATTATGAATGAACAACAACAAAAGGGATGGATATCCTTTTAACCGAGTAAGAATTAACTTACTCAACAACGATGAAGAATGTCCGTCCACGAACAACGTCCTAATTGAGATATCGGTCGCTCAAACAACCTTGAATAAATATAATTACCAACAATCCGTTCAATATACGAATCAAATACGAATATAACGAACTCAAAACGTCGATACGATTAAACTAAGTCCATAGAGGCATTAAATCAAACACGTTGCGACCAAACTCCGATTGTTTACAATCAAACCTCAATATACCAATATCAAATCTCCAAGAAGTGTTTCAAACCAACAAAACATCTCCAATACGATCAATAACACGTTATGAATATCCAAAAATGTGATTATAACAACAATTAGTCGAAAATCCCCAATTCCAACTCGATATTCAAGGTGTTCTTGAATAATCCCTCAATAATCCAATGAATCCTTATACAAACTTATAATCATATACATATCCCTTCATATAACATGATTATAACGTCCAAAACATCATATCTCAACACAAAATCGAAGTCCAAAGTGTTGAAGGAATTACCTCTTGATGATCCAAGTACTTTAATCCGAAGAACACGCGTTAGATTGATTATCTGGGCTTCACGATCGAAAGGAGATGAAGAAAATCAAACACCCAAATAATTTGTGAAGGAAAAACCCTCCATCAAGCTTACTCTCTCGGTTGAAGGTGAAGAAAAGGGGAAAAATGGCTGAAATGCTGAAAAAAAACGAATTTAAGGGAGTTGACTGCCTGCCGGACACGGCCCGTGCCGATCGGCACGGTCATGTCGCACCTGGCGGCGGTTGGCGGCGAGGACTCGGCCGTGTCACCTTGACATGGTCGCGGCGCGGAGGGCCTCCCGACAGATGACCCGTCCGGCAATGACTCGGCATGACTCGGCCGTGCGGGCGACACGGTCGGGCGTGTCGGCGATCGCTCGCTTATCCGGAAGGGTTCGACTCGGCCGTGCACGACACGGTCGGGTCTCGAGGCGCACTTCGGCACTTTCCGGACGAGTACGGCACGGGCCGTGTCGGACGACACGGCCGAGTTCGTTCGGCAGTGATCGGCCAAAACTGAAAAATGAGCGGTTGAGCTAAAACGACCATAACTCTCTCGTCCGGACTACGATTGACTCACCGTTTGAACCATTGGAAAGCTAACTCGATGCTCTATAATATTGCAAAGATTTAGAATTTTTTGAATTACCAAAAATTAATGGTGATCTAACAAAGTCGAACTCATATGAGGAAAGTTGAAACAATGAACAATAACGATACACAACTCGAAGTTTTTCCGAACGGTGAACACGGTGAAAGAACATGATTAATGAATGATTATAATTGAGTGAAAATCCACAGAGTGACAATCACCGAATGAAATTACTGAATGATAATGACTGAATTACAACCGGGTATTACAGATAAACCTATGATGTTTTTCCAGATAAACTTGATCACCTATTCCTGGCCGATCTTGTTTAGTGGTTCGGCCTCTGCCCACTTGGTGAAATAGTCGACCCCTACGATGGCAAATTTACAGCCCCCTGGAGCCGTCGGCAGGGGACCAATAAGGTCGATGCCCCATTGCGCAAATGGCCAAGGGATGTACATGGAAGTGAGCTGCTCGGGGGAGAGTTTGATGTTTGGGCCCATTATCTGGCACCTGTGACACGATCTGGCATAGGCGATCGCATCCTTCTGAAGTGATGGCCAGAAAAAGCCTTGCCTGGTTGTCTTATGGATGAGAGCTTGTCCGCCCGCATGGTTTCCGCAAATCCCGTCATGGATCTCGGCTAAAACGAGCCGACATTCCTCCGGTGTAATACACTTGAGGAGGGGAAGGCTGAAGGCTCGCTTGTAAAGCCGGTCGTCCAATAGGGTATATCTGGTCGCACGGAGCTGGAGTTGGCGAGCTTTAACACGGTCGTCAGGGACCGTTCCGTCCTTTAGGTATTTGATGAACGGAGTCATCCAGTTCTCCTCGGCGATGGCAACCGTGGCAACCAGGCTTCTGTCGATCGCCGGCCTTGTTGACTTTGTGATTTGGATATTGGAGAAGTTGGCTGCCCCATCCGACGATGCTACTTTGGAAAGGGCATCGGCCTGGGAGTTGTGTTCTCTTGGGACTTGGTCGATTAGCACTTCTTCAAATTTTGTGCACATTTCGGCGACCAGCTCTTGGTATTTGACCATCTGTTCGCCGCGTGCCTCATATTCCCCTTTAACTTGGTTCACGACCAAAAGGGAGTCCATGAAGATATGTAGGCGATGAACATCTAGGGCGAGGGCTAGATCGAGCCCGCCTACCAAGGCTTCGTATTCGGCTTCATTGTTGGTCGCACGAAAACCGAAACGCACATCATTTGTGAAACTTTGTCCGCCGGGGCTGATGAGGACAATCCCTGCCCCTGCTCGCTAATTGGTCGCCGAGCCATCCACATAAAATTTCCAGGCGGGTCGCCCGAGCTGGGTCGGACTGTGAGGGAAAGTTAATTCCACCACGAAGTCCGCCAGAGCTTGGCCCTTGATCGCCATGCGAGGAGCGTATGTGATACCGTATTGGGCGATCTCCAGCGACCACTTGAGGAGTCGCCCTTTAGTGTCCGGCCGGTGTAGGACTTGCCTTAGAGGTAGTGTTGTTAGGACTTCCACTTGGTGATCGAAGAAGTAAGCCCTCAGCTTACGAACACTCATGACAAGGGCATAGGCGATCTTCTCCAATGGTGTATAGCGTGTCTCAGCGTCGTTGAGCGCCTGGATAACATAGTAGATCGGCAAGTGGGCTTGTCCCTCTGCTCGCACCAGAACGGCACTCAGCGCGACCTCCGAGGCTGCTAGGTAAAGGAATAATTTTTCATCGGGGATCGGCTTTGCCAGGATCTGGGGGGTAGATAGATATTCCTTTATCTTGGCGAACGCTATCTGGCTTTCCTTCGTCCATGCGAACTTCTTGCTCTTGATGGTTGCGAAGAAAGGCTTGCTTTTATGGCCGAGCCGTGATATGAAACGGTTGAGAGCGGCTAGACAACCTGTGAGGCGTTGCACCTGCTTGATGTTTCACGGTTCCTGCATGTCAAGGATCGCCTGTATCTTGGTGGGGTTCGCCTCGATCCCCCTTAGGCTCACTACGTGCCCCAGGAACTTCTCGGAGCCCACCCCGAAGTTTCATTTCTTGGGGTTCAGCTTCATGTTAAACTTCTCAAGGATGGCTAACGTCTCGGCGAGATCGTTGAGGTGATCTTCCTTCTTGAGGCTTTTGACTACGATATAGTCAATGTAGACCTCCATGGTCTTGCCGATCTGATCAGCGAACATTCTGTTGACTAATCGCTGATAGGTCGCCCCTGCGTTTTTCAAGCCGAACGGCATTCGGACCCAAAAGTATATGTCTTTTTCCGTGTGGAAAGATGTGTGTTTTATGTCTTCCTCCGCCATTGGGATTTGATGATACCCGGCGAAGGCATCCATAAATGACATCATTTCGCAACCTGCCGTACTATCGACCAAGTGATCAATATGAGGCATCGGCAAGTGATCTTTTGGACATGCCGCGTTGAGGTCGGTGAAGTCAATGCATAACCTCCAGGAGCCAGTTGGCTTTTTGACGAGCACCGCGTTGGCGACCCACTGTGGTTCGTCTATGGCTACTCCGATCAATTTGTTGTTGAGTAACTTCTGGACTTCTACATCGAGCGCCGCGTATTTTTCGGGACCGAATTTCCTACGTTTTTGGTGAACAGGTTTCATTGCCGGGTCGATCCTTAGATAGTGGCAAGCGTGCTCAGGACTTATGCTGACCATATCTTGATGCGACCACGCAAAGACTCCGATGTTCTTTCGTAGCAAATTGATCAGATCCCCTTTTAGTTCGCGGTCGATGCTTGCGCCGATCTGTACTTCCCGTTCTGGATGGTCCGGATCTATCGTAATGCTTTCCAACTCTTCGACGGGGACGGTCGCCTCTCGTTTGGTACGATCTCCGGACTCGGTCCTTGGATCGATGTCGAGACATGGCTCGAAACCGATCCTTGGCTCGATGTCGTCCGTCAATTGATGAGAGATGGCGTCCCCTGAGTCGGGTTGGTACGATGTGCTCGTCTTGTCGATCTCCATGGGTTGATCATCGATCGCTTCAATGTTATATATAGTATGGGAAGTATTGAAAGAAGTAACAACATAGGAGTAATTCAAACATCTTTTGCCATTAGCTGATCTCCTTTTACATTACCGACCGTCCCATCGGCAGTGGGGAATTTGATACAGTAAAAGAAAGATGAGGCGACCGCCTCAAAGGTTTCTAAAAAGGGGCGACCTAGGAACCCATTATAGATGTTGGGCCTATCTATGATTACAAAACTTAGGTTCCTAGTAATCCTAACCTTGGGATCATAAAAGCATACTAGCTCGACGGAGAGCTTGATCCTCCCGTAGGCTTGGACTGTGTTGTCGCCGAATCCTTGGAGCACGGTGTCGAACGGCTTGATAAATTTGATTAAGTTGCCGAGTTGGTCTAGGGCGGATTTGAATATGATGTTGCAGAAACTCCCATTGTCGACCAGCACGCGATCGACCGTCTTTCCAAGGATGCAGGCGGAGATCACCAGTGTATCCTCTTTGGGGCACTGCACTCCCTCCCTGTCCTCGTTAGAGAAGGTGATAAGTGCGTCTTTAGAGATGGTCGGCTCCGGAGGTACCACGACATGGACGCCGGCGAACGCCCTCAGCTCGGCCTTTCGCTTCCTGTTTGACATGGTGGAAACCGGGGAAAGACCCCCGAGGCTTCCACCTCCTGCTTGAAGCATGTTGATCCGACCGCCAGGGTTGATCGGAGGGATCGACTCATCAGAGTACTCCGGCTCATGCTCGATTCTGGCGACCGGATTGGAAGGAGTTCTTTCGCTTGGTCGGCGCTCGCGCCCTCCGGCTCTCTCCGTCCTAGGTTCTGGCTTGGTGATCAAATTGTCCAGTTCGCCTTCCTCAAATAGTCGCCAAAGTTGTCTGAGGAGGTCGCGGCATTGGCTGGTGTTGTGGCCGGGACTCCTATGGTAGGCATAGAATTTGCTACGGTCTAGATGACCGTGGTCCCTTATCGGCTTTGGTTTGGAAAGCCACTTGCGACCCTTGATTGCGTTGAAGATATGGGCCGGAGATAAGTTGAGGTTGCGGAGAAGGTGGAGCTCCACATCCTCGAAGGCTTTGAACTCGCCAGTCGGCTTGGAGACCGCCTTTCTGGGCTTGGCGACCGCCTTCTTCTGAACATTAGATGGCGCTTTTCCTTCTTCGGACGGTCCTTCGCCTAAGCGGAGGGAGAGCATCCTCTGTCTGGCTAGAAAATCGGCGGCTCTGCCGCGGAAGACCGAGTAGGTTGGGGGGATATCCTTTGTGAGGTGCCTGAACATGGGCGAGCGTCCTTGGAATCCGCTCATGACTGAGTGGAGAGCGAGCTTGTCGCTGATGGGCTCGCCGGTGAGGACTATCTCGTCTACCCGGCCGATGTAATCTTCATCTGATTCGTCTTTCCCCTGCCTGATTTTCATCACGCGGTGGGGACCTTCTGGCCGAACAACTTTGGCGGCGAAGTACGTCGTGAAGTCGTTCGCCAGCTTTTCAAAGCAATTGATTGAGCGGGGTGGTAGTGAGATGTACCATCTGTAGGCGAGATCGCCTAGGGTTAATGGGAACATCCGACACTTGGTCGCATCTGACGCTCGGCATCCGGTCATGTAGATCCAGAACTTGCTCAAATGGGTTTTCGGATCCGATCTCCCCTCATATAGAGGTGTTTGTGGGGGATTGATCGTTGGTTGGACCGGGGCGAGCTCGATCTGAACTGTGAGTGGTTCGCTTGGCCCCACGATCGATCTCCTAGCGCCTACCCCATTTTCTAGGAGCGCCTTCATCTCGTCGAGCTGGCGTTGCATGGCGGCCATCGCCGTCGCCTGACTGCTCGCCGATTGACTCTCAGAGCACGAACCAAGGCGATCGTGTACTGATCCCCTGGCCCCGTGGTGAATGACGAGCTCCCTGCCAGTGGGTTACTTCCTCGGGCGAGCAGGGGCTCGTTGACTGGCCTGCCTCCTGGGAGTCGGATATGCCAAACTCCTGGTAAAGGATTCGGATACCGAGGTCTCCTGGCTGGGGCCTGAGTGCCCGGGTCGCCATGGGGGATCGCTCCCCAGGCGGATGAAGACGGAATCGTCCCGCCTTACGAGAGCCTTCTCCTGTGTCTCGGGGCTTTCTGTCGATTTCTCGACATAGATCCCCTTGAGCTTCCGCTTTCTTGCCCGGCGAATGGTTGACGGAGTGATGGTGTGCGAGTCATTGGCCCTCTGTCGCTCCCTGAGGATGGCTATAGCCTCCTTAATATGTTCCGTGGTCTGGAACTGATCGAGTGAGAGGCTAGAACCGTCCCTCGGGGGCGGGAGTGATAGCCTAGCGTCGCCATGGTCGCCTTCCGCCGTGGGCTGGGATTCGGTTCGGGCCGGAACGAGATTTCCGGCGGATCTCAGGGTGGCTCTCTTGGAGGTCGTAGCGGACGTCATTTTCCTGAAGGCTTTTCTATTGAAGAACAGTGAGTGTTTCTTCAAGTATATGTCTGGAGAACAGTGAGTGTTCTTCAAGACGGTAGGAATAAAAATGAAGGTTTAGAGGGGCCCCTTCCTCTAGCGCCAATTGTTGTTACCCAAAATATTATCCAGAGAAAATATTGCTGGAATGATCGAGTAACAAACAAATGCGAGAACACTTCCGTGAGAAAATAGATAACACAAGATTTGCCGGGGTTGTTAATCCCGGGCTTGAATGCTCTCGCGAGATGTTATTAATAAATATACTGTCGAGTACAAATATTAATATTAGAATCTATTACAAGGAGTGTAAAGACTTCTAATTATCTAGGCTTTAGAGCGCGTAGATCGCCGGGAGAACCAGATTGATAAATCTGTGAGTTCTTGCTTGGGATATATGATGAATGTGTATGAATATCACTATGAATGTATAAGTGGTTGCCAAAAGAGCCTTTGATTCTCTCTTTTGTGTGTATTTTGCACTGAATTCGTAGTAAATTCACGTCCCTTTGGCCATAGCAGTGAGTTCTCTATTTATAGGGGACAAGGTAGTTGGGATTCCTCAGGCGATCGCGGGCGACCACCATTTTCTATAATAAAATAAGACGGTCGATCGTCCCGTCACGTGGGCCTGTTCCCTGGAGGTCCGAGGTTGCTGCTGGAGGCCAGCTGGGCGAACCAATGGGAAGCCAGCACGCGTATCGAGTCGCTGTCCGGGGAGGACCCACTTTGTATCTTTCGGCGGCCTTGTCGGTAGGTGTGGTAGGTGACAGGCTGGGGTCAAAGGTCCTATCTGTCGGTACCCTTTGAAGATCCGCGCGTGGGCCACCGTCCAAGATTCGGTCTTCGATGACTTTGACTGATGCTGGATCCATATGTGGCACGAGACGATCGCCTCTGGTTCGCTCATTAAAGACGATCGTCAGATATCAAAAGACGATCGCTGGGTACCAAAAGACGGTCGCCATAATATGCCGAACTCTAGGCGTTTGTCCAGAGTATGTCTTCCAAGGTTGGCTTCTCTGATCGTGATGCCAATCGCCTATCGAGGCGTATTAATCGCCGCACAACACTAGGGCCTTGAATTCCTGGAATTTCTCAAAAGCCTCGGATTTATGTTTCATTAAGTATACATAACCATACCTAGTATGATCATCTGTAAACGTAATGAAATATTGATATCCGTCACGTGCTGTTTCCAAAGCACCACAAACGTTAGTATGGATTAATCCCAGTTTATCAGTGGCTCTTTCAAAAGTCCCTGTGAAGGGGGACTTAGTCATTTTGCCTTTAAGGCAAGATTCACCTGTAGGAAAGGGATCCGAACCCAATGGACCGATAAGTCCATCTTTTTCCATCTTGTAAACCTTAGTCTCACCAACATGACCAAGTCTTAGATGCCATTTCAAAACTTAATTGGTTTCATCCCTACCACGTTTTCTAGTCATAGTATTCACAACTACTTTGTTGCTGAGATTTAGATGATACAATCCATTCAACAATGTAGCAGTACCCACTAGTTTATTTCTAAAATAAATTTTGCAGGAACCATCACCAATGAAAAATAAAAATCCCTTTCGGTCCATGACCGGAATGGATACAATGTTTTTGTGCCTCTTGGGCAAAACAAGTACATCTTCTAAAGTCAAAACAAAGCCGGATTCTAAACCCAAAAGAAGTGATCCTATGTCGGTCGCCTCGACACTATGCCCGCTTCCGACTGTGATCACAACTTCTCCAGCTCCAAGCTTCCTACCTTGTTCTAGATCCTGATTCACGGTACAAATATGAGAACTAGCACCAGAATCGAGTATCCAGGAAGTAGAAAATAAAGTAGCAGAACAATTTGTTTCCAAAAGTAAAAGTTTTGTACCTGAAGTGCCATGAAGAATCAGACAGTCTCTAGCCCAGTGGCCCAGTTCTCCACACTTGAGACAAGTATCCTTCTTCTTCTTGTTCTTTGGAACCATCGGGGCCTTGCCCTTTCCCTCAAGGTCCTTAGCTTGTGGTCCAGTCCACTTCTTGGTCTTTTTCTTCTTATTCTTAGACTTCCTAAGTACAGAAGAAATCACAAGGGCGGAATCTTTCTTTCGCGGAGTCTTCATCTGAGACTGAGCGGTCACCAGTTTATTCATTAGCCCAGCTAAGTTACATGCAATCTCATTGCAGTTAAACTTCATAACAAACTATGAGAAGGAATCAGGAAGAGACTGTAGGATAAGGTCGGTTTAGAGAGAAGTATCCATTTTAAAATCAAGAGCCTCCAATCTCTCGATCATGGATATCATTTTGAGGACATGTTCCCCAACTTTCTCATCTTCCTTCATCCTTGCACCGTACAGTTGCTTGGATATCTCATATCTAGCAGTTCTGCTGTGCTCACCATAAAATTCGGTTAAGTGAGATAGAATCTGCCTAGCAGAAGTCATTTTCTCGTGAGCTCTCTGAAGCTCATTAGACATAGAAGCCATAATGTATGCACAGACTTTTACGTCATCCTTAACCCACTTTTCGTGGTTTTCGATCTCTTCCTGATTGGCTCTGGTCCGCACAGGAGGCGCCGGAATGTCTGTCTCCAAGACGTATCCCAGTGCCTCTATACTAAGGACTATCATCAGACCGCGGAGCCAGTCCACAAAGTTAGGTCCAATCAGGGTGTTCTTTTCAAGTAGAATTGCGAGTGGATTCATTGTCATATTGAGATTTGAGTCTGCATTAAGTACGATAGATTAATTAGTGACTCATTCAATTATGTTCTGAGTATAGAATTAAGGTCTTTTCTATTCTTGTTACCTGGCTCCCACTATTTTTATCAGAATAACACACTCCCATGTGAAATCCGGAAGTATCATCGCTCTACTTCATAGTGGTGATCGAGTTCTTTATAAATCTTAATAGAGGGCAACCAAATAGGTTTCTAGTCTATTAATTTTCATAAAGTGGTGTCCAACACCAACCCATCTAATGGATGATTCAATCTTCTTTTTCCCCTTGTTCACTCCCCTCAACCTATACGGTTTCTATGGTTTGTGAACAAGTTAAGTTTATACCATCGACGCAAATCAGTTTCACAATTGAATCTTATCCGCCAACCTATCAGGTTTCTAGGGATAAAATTTGCTCCAACCGAAGGCATCCAATGCGCTCCCAGTAATTTATCCATCCTCCCCCAACGACTACCCCGATAACTCGGAAGCATAGCACATCCGGTTTAGATTTCAATTTCCCAAAAACTCGATGGAGGGAAGGAAAACCTTGAAACCTTATAAACTTAATTAATTGTTGTGGGAGAATTATCGCGATTAACGTTACACTTTGCACATTAATCATTTAAGCGCGTTTGTGGCATTCATACAACATGAAACAACCATTCACAACCTAGTTGCTACCAACATGTGGTTCATGGACCGTTCCTGGAAAACAAAAACTTCGTAATCTAATTACAAGTCTTCGTCTTGAATTTTCGTCTTCTCGAAATGGATCTTCCTCCGGTCTTTGTCATTACATATAAATTTTACATTGAAAATTGCATCCTAGATACAAATATTTCTAGTAAAATAAATAAGCTCAAAACGGCCTTTACAACCCAATCGAATAAAACGAACGATTCAATAAATACTATATAAATGGAAAGCGTAGAGATACATTGATCCAATCAACAATACGAACCGATCCAATCGATTCACACAATCGGTAATATGATAACGTTCAAAATAATTCGGTCGACCATAATTATTCCAATTAATCAAATTTCCCTTATAAAATGCAATACCATAAATCATTTTAATCATATTAAATCAAATTTAACATGAGGGGGATTAACTTTCAAGAATACACGGAAAAATCAAGCCGGGGTGAAAACTGGCCTCCCTGACCGAGTCACCCTCGGCAGCCTGCCGGCAGACAGGCATGGCCGAATCATGCTCGGAAGCTGCCAGCCAGGAAACGGCCCGTGTCTCCAGACATGGTCGGGTCTGCCTGGCAGTGGCCTGGGGACTGCCGGACACGGCCCGTGTCACCAGACACGGCCGAGTCACCCTGGCAGCTACCTGCCCTTTGTCCGAAAAATCGTCCGATGGCGATTCGGAGCTCGATTTTCGACCGGATATCCAATATCAATATTTTTCAACATTCATATCTTCAATATAAATCATATTTGCCATAAATTTAAGATTTATATTTAGACATAAACTTACGAAAAATATAACTACAACGAACGTAAAACATGTACCATGATTATGACTAAAATGATTCCAAATCATTCACCATCTAATCGAGCATTCCAAATGCCAATATCGTATATATGATCGCAAGACCTACGCTCTGATACCACTGTTGGGATTCGGTGCCTAAAACGAAGGCCCAGCGGAAGCGGTAAAATGAAAATTAATTCGATCCGAATCCCTACGAGGATCGATCGAGCTACGTATATGCGAATATCAAAAATGAAATCACAAGAGATAAAGAAACTCACCCTTGTAGTCTGTTGATTAGATGGATAACCTTCTCTTGAGCTATTCCCCAAGCTTTGCTTGATCTCTACGAATCTATTCCGCTTCAAGCCCTTAAACGATCCAACGCCGAAAGCACCGCGTCTCTACTTGCCACGCGACGAAAAAACGAACGGAATGACAACACCTTGCTATCCTCCAAGGACACGGCTAGAGCTAGGTGATGAAGCTTTTATTATTACACTCTAAGTGTATAATATCTCTCTCTCAATGTATCTTGAATTTTCACCAAGAAAAACTCAAGAACAAAATTGAAGAAGATGAAGAAGAAGACTTGAGTGATGATGAAGACTTTGAGAAAAGTTTTATCTCTCTCTATTAACCTCAAACTCACGTATGAAATCATGTGTTGAGAGATAAGCAGTCTTCCTCTTTTTATTCTTATTGCACCCTCATGTGAACAACTCATGTCACATGAGATCAAACCCCACAAAGTCATCTTTTTCATATAAAATGAAAACAACAAGACAAGAGGAAAGTGAGTGGAACTAAGGGGGGCGGCTA
This sequence comes from Orobanche coerulescens, assembly GCA_033398695.1. Classification (NCBI taxonomy): domain Eukaryota; kingdom Viridiplantae; phylum Streptophyta; class Magnoliopsida; order Lamiales; family Orobanchaceae; genus Orobanche; species Orobanche coerulescens. The sequence continues at coordinate 175,717,750 of CM065802.1, read as the reverse complement.
CCATGCAGAAACGGATGAGTTCGGTTCGTTTCGGACTCCCGAGAGTCTAAACAGATAAACTCCAATTCCGTCCCGATAATTGTATAGTTTAATTAATCCAATTAATATTATAATATCAAATACATTATGACATAATTAATTTCTCCAAGAAATAATTATATCGATGAATTAAATTAATCACCCACTGATATATTTAATTCATTAGGCCGTAAATCAATTTATCTAATAAATCGATTTAGACATCCAATGTCCCAAATTTAGATATCAAATATCTAATATTCATAATGATAGAATTAGCTTGATTAATTTCGTCGTCAATCCTAATGCGCGACTCGGTAGGTCCGTCTCAGTCAGCAATGGGAGGAACCAAAGAGTAGTAGCACCACCTAGCCAGCCTGGCGGCCTACACTGTACCCCAACTGAGAACGAATGATTGGGATCATTCAAGAATCATTCTGTCGTGAATACCAGTATACGTATAAACCCTTCTTTCAAATGTTCCGATCAAGTTATAGGGTCACAGTCAGTCAAACCCCATCTAGACTTGACGCTATGCATGCGTTAATGCAAATCGAGATCATCGAGCTCTCGTGTATTTAATACAACTAGCTCCAATACTTTGACCAAAAACTTATGATCTCATCGGCCAATAACCGCATAGGACATATAACCCGCTCACTAACGGGAGAAAGAATTCTATCTTGGTATTCAGTAGGACCTGCTACTTGCCCATCAAGATGCACGTCGAGGTTGACCCCCGCCTTTCGGTTTATAGGGTCGAACTACTCTAATGAAAATCTTGACGTCACAAGCACATCCCTACTAAATCCTCAAGTCGAAGGTTCACGAATACCTATCACAACCTTTCGATTCCATCATTGACTATCCTAGAGTGAAATCCGTGTGACGAATCGAGGGTGAGTCGGTTCGAGTATACTAATCCAATTAGTGTTCGACAGGCACTCTCCTTGTCAAAGAACACTTCATACAAGTCTTCACATAAACTTAACGCCCAGTCAAGTTTCATCGACTTGCGAACGATTAAGTATTTGAGCTATAAACCTTTTCAGTGCCGACCCCTTTATCCAATAAGGAGTGGAATGTTTTGCTCTCAAATACACGGACTAGTTTCTATATGTATATTTACGAGTTAGGACTGCCAGTAACTACTAGTAAATAAAGAAACATCCATTACCTTATATTAATGATTTACATAATTACAAGTACAATGCCCTCACTCAACATCCTCTGAGTGGCATTCGAGGGCATACTCCTAACAAAGATAAGCTATGAAGCATTCGAAAATAAGATTATCATCTTGGGAATTTTTAGAATTTCAAAACCTTTAAGACCTCAAGTCGTGATTCACAAAACCTTTCGAAAAACTTTAGGGCCTTAACCCAAATCTTGTTTCATAACTCAACAGTTTACAATACGGAAAACGTTTACTCAAGCTTAGGACTCGGTCCAACATTCATTTTCATAAAACTTTTCCTTACAAAACTTTGATTTGAAAATAAACATGTTCATGACACCGTGATCCACTGTCACGTGTCTCCGTTGGTTCAACAACCCGCACGGACTACACCACGCACAAATAAACAAATATAATCAATTTTGACACCGTGATCCACTGTCACGTGTCTCCGTAGGTTCAACAACCCACACGAACTATTAACCAGACATAACCAATTCCGACACTGTGATCCAATGTCACGTGTCTCCGTAGGCTCAACAACCCACACGGACTATATCAATCACAACAATCACACACATAGTCCTGACACCGTAGTCCACTGCCACGTGTCACCGTAAGCCCCATCGAGCTCACCCGGTTGGACGTACTGTGTCCGAAACTCATGGTCCACTGCCATGCGTTATCGTAGGCCTCGTGAGACCAGCAGGATTGAACCTCAGTACCTCACTAAGTTCTGACCCCGTAGTCTACTGCCACGAATCCTCGTAGGTCCCGTCGAACCAACACGAGTGAACTTAGCGGCCACACATATATTCACATTCACATTCACATTACATACATCAATGAGCACAGTTAATCAATCACGTTGATCACCACAAAATCGTACATCAGACGCACATAACATAATCTCAACACTCGCAACTACTATCATCCATCAATGACACACAAGCAACATAATACACATTCGGTACACAATACATTGCACAACCAAGTGTACAATCATCCCATATATACTTCGCAATCCTGCACAAAGGGCACAACAGCTAACACGTATACCAATATAACACTATTATCACAAAGCCTTCAAATTGCGGAATACACAACCAATTCAAACGGAACATATTTACGAAGGCAAGCAAAATCATTATAAATCTCATACGTGATTATTAGTCGCAAGATACAAGTCGTATAATAAGATACTTGCCTTAATAACTGATACCGAATACCCCGAAGAACATGGTTCGACCAGGAAGCTTGTACCACAAAGAAGACAACGAACGGAAGGGTTCCGACTCGAGTTCTTCACAAGGAATCTGACCCTAACATCGTACCATCAATAAATTAACGAACGAGTGAGGAAGAATAATCGTAGAATGCTCGGATTCTCTTTGTGACATTTTATCGAACACCTTCAAGGCGTTGATAAGATACTCAATAAAACGACAAATTCATGGCAATCCAACCGTGGAATAACAAGGAATTCGATATAATATAGCTTAAAAATCATCAATCCATCACTATTCTGAGTTAAAACGGATTAAACGGACAAATCGAACAAAATCCCCGAAACTAGAATTTAAGAAAACTTGTCTTGATTTGCTGGATTGAAGGATGTTATGTGATGATCAATCGATGATATGAACTCCAAAACTTCGTGTATTCATAGTATAACAACATGTCTTCGACTTCCCAAAGACTCCAGCCGCAGACAGGAAGATAGGAAATGAAAACGAGCGAAAAAAATGACTGCTTGACCATATTTATACGCCTGCCGAACACGGCGCAGCAACCGGCCCAGACCAGCGCCGTGTGTCTCGGCCGTGTCTCGGCAGGCTACCAGTCTTGGCCGACCCGGCGTAGGACACGGCGCTCTGCAGCGTCGTTTTCAAGGCCGTTTCGCCCAGGTCCGGCCAGCACCCTCCAGATGCAAAAATGATTCCGACAACGACGATCCGAACGACCCCGAAACTCGAACCTGAATACGAATCGGAGATTCGGTTACGAAGTACTCGCAAAGACGAATTCGATCACTAAGAGAACACACAATTCCGACCACCCGAAGGCTCGAAATTCGACAACGGAAGGTAATTACCCCAAACTTTGGTTAATTACGAAAATGGCCCAAAATGTCCGAAAATCACGATACTTGATCGAATAACCAAACCGAAGTTCACAACACATCTAACAAAGTTAAACGGACTTACGGGAAATTCGAAACAGTAATTTCGAACGAGATTCACAAGAATCGAACTCGAGTGTGAAAAAGTCGTTAAGAAACACGGAACTCAACAAAACAATACCGAAACGAACTCGGATGACAAAAAGTGCAGAATTAATCATTCTCAGAATAATGAAACGGTCCCAAGTGAGTCATCAAAATGGACCTCCGCCGAAAAAAAGAAAATTACCGAAATCCGAAATTGCGGATATTACAGTAAAGAACTTTCAAAATTTGTATCAAACTTTGCATGAGTATTTTCATCAATAACTTTAAAAAAATTGTGCCAGCAAAAACATCACTTTGAAACCTTTCTTTGAAATCATATTTTGTCCCTTTCGGATAACATTTAAACTTTCACATATCCTTTCAAATTATTTGCCGAAACAATCATTCTGCACTCATACCAAAAACTTTAAGTTTTCATAAAAGAGCGAATACTTGAAAACATTACCTTGGAGTCGATGTTGGGCAGCAGCGATGGACCACATATTCTCCCGAAAATATAATCATGCCATAATTATTCGTTATACTTTTAAAAATAAGAAAGTTTTGAAATATCTTGTTTTGTATAAGTAAATCTTTTTTTTAAAACTCCTTAACTGTATATTGCCATACCTATACAGTCTTGGAATACCTATCGTTCTGGTGAGAATTTAGTTCAGTCATGTCCCCCTCCACCTAGAAGCCTTGTCAGGAGCCGCTCGTTGTCCGTGCCTTTTTTCTTATTGCACCGGCGATCACTCCCCTTTCTCGGAGCCGCTCATTGTCCGTGCCCTTTTTGATTGCACCGGCGATCACTCCCCGCCCTCGTTGGCCCTGGGTGTCACATGTTCACCAGCTTCCGCTTGGTTCATCCCCAAATCTCACCGTACTGAGAGAGGTCTTGCTCTGATACCATTCTGTAATGCCCTGACTTTCTAAATTAAAAAAGAACGTTACACAGCTCAATTTTTTCTTAATTTTTTTTTATAAATTCGGAGTATTTGCGGAAGCATTTTAGTCAGTAAATATTCAATAAAATTCGTTTATTCAAACATCAGTACAGTTTTACAAAACCATGGGTAATCAAATATTCGGACATAGTCCGTTGAAATTACATTCGTTGAAGAACATCAAGTGTTTCGCAAAAATAATAACAATTACGACGACATCATCTTTTATTCTTTAGAATTTCATCATGTTGGGAGTATGATTCATATTCTGCTTGTCCCGTTCGTCGATTCCTTAGCCTGAAAAACATAAACGACGAGGTGTGAGTACGCGAGCATACTCAGTGAGATTAAACCCTTATAAATCGTCAAAATCATATTGTGTAGTGCACATAAAACATTCTTATCTGTGTGAGACTCGTCTCATCTTTCTTTCATTCTTTCGACCCCTAACGGGTCGTCATGTTACACGACACAACGATGACCATTACGTATTAAAACAGTATAACCTCCCCTCGTTTGCTGAAATCTTGAAATATCTTCCTTTGAATTTGACTCGGTTGTCCTTCTTCGATCCCGGATACGCTACCCCTAGCACTTGAAAATGCTTTTTCATATTTCCGGCCATAAATTCTTGATGTAAAATCCCTAATCTCTTTGGGGACTTTTATCAAACACTTTTGAAAAACTGTCAGATTTGTGCTTCCTGTTTCATCGGGCTTTTTGAGGCCTTTTTAATTTTTGGAAGGGAAATATGTTACGGGTGTTTTATTATAGAGTTACACAGATTTAAAATGGTATCTTATTTGTTGGAATATACTTATGTATATATGTATTTATAGGAGTCCAAAATTGGTTGAAAATCAACCTTATCCGGACAGCTGGAAGCCTTATCCGGACAGCTGGCCGAGAAGCTTCTGTCGGTCGTGACCGACCTTATCCGGACAGCTGGACGAGAAGCTTCTGTCGGTCGTGACCGACCTTATCCGGACAGATGGACATCCCTATCCGGATAGTGGCCGAAAAGCTTCTATCGGTCGTGACCGGCAGCTGTCGATAGGCGTGTCCGGTGGTGACCGGCAGATGTCCGTCAACTTGGCTCGGCCGGTTCAACCCCTTCCTGATGTCCAAATTCGATTTTTCTACCTATTCCATACTCATCGGAGTTAAATCTTAGATATGCTTGGAACGGATTTTCGATAATAATAATAAAATAATTTAATATTATTTTTGCAGTATAAGTGTTCTGTGATGAAAAGTTCGGGGTACTCCGATAGCAAATTCTCTTCCGTGTCCCAAGTCGCCTCCTCGACTCCATGTCTCGACCATTGCACTAAAACCAATGGGATGGTTTTTTGCCGAAGCTGCTTCTCATGATGTTCAAGAATCCTCATTGTTTTCTCCGGATAGGTAACATCCTTGGTTACGTAAATCTCACTATAGTTAAAAACATGACTTGGATCCGGCATATGCCTTCTCTACTGAGGAACATGACAAACGATATGGACAAGACCCAACACAGGGGGCAACGACAAGCGATAAGCTAAGTCTCCAACCCTGGAGTAGGACATGGTCTCCAAAATCGAATTCCAAAGGTCGACGACGAGTATCGGCATACGATTGATATGTTGAAGGGCTGTTAGGCGTATTTTTGTACGCTTATTTATCATTATTTTGTAGTGTTTTGGTGAGTGAAATCATCTAAATGATCTTTTAATGCCTTGATTTTGTATGATTGACAGGAAATTGAAGTCCGGGAGCTAAAACGAGGCAAAACGGGCAGCAAAAGCGGACGATGAGCCGCGGCGCAAGGAATCGAGCCGCGGCACAGAAGACACCGGCCGAAGGGCGAGTAGAGTGCCTCGTGCAGCGGCACGGCCAGTGAGCCGCGGCACAGAAGAATTTATTTACGCCCAGGTATTCAGCTTTTGGCGATGTGCCGCGGCACAGGTTCAGTGAGCCGCGGCACACTTAGCGGGTTTGGTACGTCTGCGCGGATTCTGGGCCGTTTTGAAGCCAGTTTTCAACCGATTAATACGGACGCGATTTGTGGAGGTGCTGGGCTATAAATAGGGCTTAAGACCCTAATTTAATTATCTTGGAATCATTGAATCTAAACCTAGGAGAGCTTAAGCTTGGAGACAGAGAAGAGGAGGAAAGCAGAAGAATTCAAGGGCAGAAGACGGGAGCTGAAGAACGGAAGAATCCGAGCTTCATCTGCATTTGAATTTTATGCTTTTGTTTATTTATTCTGTATTTTCAGTTTTTAGTATGTCAGGCTAAAGCCCTAATCTAGGGTTTTGATGAAACCTTTATTTTGACGAATTGATTGAGATTATCCAATTTATTACCTTTTTATTGAGTTTTCCCAATTATGTTTAATGCTTGCAATTATCTGGCCAATAGTTGTATTGATTTAATCATTCACTTCGAATCGGGAGAGGAGATTTGGTGAGGAACTATTGGTGAGGACCGTTTTATTCTGTGAGATAGGAATATACTCATAGGAACTACGTGGCCTTTAGGAGATTTCATGCTTTTTGCCTAGCAACGAGATAATTCACCTAGGGATAGAGTGCGTTAGTCGCCGTTAGATAAATCTATTGACCTCGGGAGAGGCGGTAGAATATATTAGCAATCTCCGCCTTCAATAAATTGGGAAAATTATTTATTACGGATAATCAAGATTAAATTCGGATAAATTAAGGTGGATTCAGAACTCTAGACTTATTTATCATTTGATTCCTTTTATTCAAGCTATCGTTTTCTGTTTAGTCTTTTATTAATTCTTTTAGTTATTAATCCAAAACCCCAACTTCGATTGTTCAAATAAAATTGGAATACGAAAACGTCGGTAGTTAGAGATTCAATCCTCGTGGGAACGATACTCTACTTATCACTTTATTACTTGTAAACGATGACGTGCACTTGCGTGTAGGAAATATCGCAACAAGTTTTTGGCGCCGTTGCCGGGGATTGAAATTTTTCTAATATCGATTTAAGTATTTCCAGTCTTAATTTGAACGTTTTATTTTTATTTTTGCGTATTTAATTTTGTTTATTCGTTTTTCCTTTCAGGACCTTTCGTTAGTGCATGAGAAGACTCGGTAACGAAGGCCTACTACCTTTGGACACCGAGCTCGAGCGCACTCTAAGAAGGAACAAAAAGGAGAAAAGAGAGCTGCAGACGACGGTCAACATGGCCGAGAATATTGAAATCCAAGGAGGAGACAACCAAGTGCGGCAAGTTCAACCGGAACTAGCTCTTCGGGATTATGCCATGCCGCAAGTCAACGCAAATTTTTCGGGAATTCAGCATCCCACCATCCAAGCTAATAACTTTGAGATCAAGCCCGCCATTATTCAGATGGTGCAGGCGAGCCCATTCAATGGTCGCCGAAGGACGACCCGAATGCCCACATTGCTTCATTCCTTGAGATATGCGACACATTTAAGACTAATGGCGTCACCGACGATGCCATCCGATTGAGGCTTTTCCCTTTTTCTTTGAGGGATAAAGCAAAGTTTTGGTTAAATTCCCTACCGGAGTCGATTACAACATGGGAGAGGTTAGTGCAAGCCTTCCTTGCAAAATTTTTTCCACCAGCTAAGACGGCGAGGTTGAGAAATGAAATAACCACTTTTGCCCAGTACGATATGGAATCGCTCCACGAGGCGTGGGAGCAATATAAAGAATTGCTTCGAAGATGCCCTCATCACGGCATTCCTGATTGGCTTCAGCTGCATACGTTTTATGGTGGTTTGAGTGCTTCTACACGCACTCTTGTGGATGCGGCCTCCGGTGGAACATTCATGGGAAAATCTATGGCCGAGGCTCATGTGCTTTTGGAAGATATGGCTGAAAACGCATACCAATGGCCATCAGAAAGATTGACACCGAAAAGAGTAATGGGAGTTTCAAGCAATGATCCGATCTCCACCTTGACAGCTCAAGTCGCCGCTTTGACACAACAGCTCCAGACATTTTCGCACGCACTGACCCGTTACCATTGAGACATGTAATTGGTGTAACGGATCACACCCGAGTGCGGAATGTCAATTTGGAAATCCGTTCGAGCAAAATCAGATGGAGCAGGCTCAATTCGTAGGAAATGGGAATCGACCGAATAACCCGTACTCCAATACTTATAATCCGGGGTGGCGCAATCATCCCAACTTTTCATGGAGAAACGGACAGGACGCACACCGGCCCTCTTGCGCTCGGTATCAACGGCAGCCCCCTTCCGCTCCCAAAGTGTCTCTCGAGGAAGCGCTTGCAAAATTGGCGGCAAATACGAGTCAATTTATGACTCGGACGGAAGCTACACTACAAAATCATTACCTTCCATTCGAATTTGGAGGTCAGTGGGCCAAATCGCTAATGTGTTGGACTCGTCCGGAGGAGCATTGCCGAGTACAACAGAGACTAATCCTGAGAGAGTCTAAACGCAGTTAGCTTGAGAAGCGGGAGAGAGTTGCTGGATCAACCGGAGCTGGGTAAAGAGAAGAAAGTGATTGAGGAAGAGATGGATTTAAAGCCAGAGGAGTCAAAGGATGTGAAGCCGGATAACTTGAAGACATGTGTTCCCCCCGTTCCGTTTCCGCAGACTACAGCAAAGAAGGGCGGACAAACAATTTTCTAAATTCCTTGATGTGTTCAAAAAGCTTCACATAAATATTCCGTTCGCCGACGCATTGGAGCAGATGCCGAGTTATGTCAAATTCATGAAAGAGATATTATCGAAGAAGAGAAAGCTTGAGGAGTTTGAAACGGTCACTTTGACAGAGGAGTGTAGTGCAATCCTTCAAAAGAAGCTCCCACCTAAATTGAAAGATCCGGGAAGCTTCAACATACCTTGCACCATGGGGAATCTTTCATTTAATAAGGCACTATGCGATCTTGGTGCGAGTATCAACCTCATGCCTCTGTCGATTTTCCAAAAGCTGAATATTGGGGAAGCTAAGCCAACCACAGTCTCATTACAATTGGCGGACCGATCGATAAAGTATCCGAGGGGAGTGATCGAGGATGTTTTAGTTAAAGTCGATAAGTTCATCTTTCCGGCCGATTTCATCGTACTAGACATGGAGGAAGATGAAAATATTCCGATCATCTTGGGACGACCATTTCTAGCGACGGGCCGTACCCTTATAGACGTAGAAAAGGGGGAGTTAACTCTGAGGGTCCAAGACGAGCAAGTTACTTTTCAAGTGTTCAAATCGTTCCCATGTCCCGGAAGTGCTGATAAAGAGTCTCAAATTGAAAGTGTGGATGTTGTTGAAAGAGGAAAGCACCGAAAACATCGTCGGTGGAAAAATTCAGATTTTGTGTTGAATGGCCCAAGTTTTAAGAAGGATGTTGAACGAGTGGCATTCCTCGAGCATGATGAAAAATCTGCTGCAGTCGTGAGTTCGTTGGCGAAGGAGGAGAGTGAGCTGAGAGCCAAGCGGACAATTAGTCATGGAAAAACCGGGTGTTTCGGAAAGCTATTCAAGTCGAAACCTTTCCGCAAACTTCATTTGATGACTGAACCGAAAGTCGAACTGCTGATGACCAATGGTCATAATTTTAACCAAAATACAAACGGTTCGATGAACGGGGCGGAAGCCAAATGGAGTTTGCGAAAAGCGAACTAACGTTGTTCAATAAGTCCGGCTGAAGACTATAAACTTAGCGCTCCTCGGGAGGCAACCCGAGTATTAGTTGTAGATTCTTTGTTGTTTGCTTGCATTTTTAGAGTCTCTTTTTGTCTTCTTTCTTCTTTGATCCATCCTTCCCTCTCATCTTAATGAATTCGTGTAAAATTTCTGTGCAGGAATCAGCAAAAGGGGATAAATTCAATGATGGGCCGCGGCACAGTCCAGGTGAGCCGCGGCACACACCAGCTGAGGAAAAATGGCCGATCAAACTGTACCCTGTGCCGCGGCATGATCTTACTGCGCCGCGGCACACCAGGTCGCTGAGCCGCGGCACCCGATAACTGAGCCGCGGCACACTAAATGGTCAGGAAACGCCCAGGGCGCCTGTACTTTGTGCCGCGGCATACTAAGGCTGAGCCGCGGCACACTAACACACTGAGCCGCGGCATACGAAATCTGAGCCGCGGCACCCGACGACATACCAAAACGTCCCAGTTCGACTGTACTTTGGGCCGCGGCTCACTTATATTGTGCCGCGGCCCCCGTCGCAAAATAAGAACAGCCAGGTAAGGCTCATTCAGTCGATCGGCCTGCATAGGATACTTCTTCCCTCCATTCCTTCCTTCCTGCACACGATGAGGTTAGTTGGGTCCATTCTATCAGTCTCCTTCTCAAATTCTCCAGGTAATTTTTGATTTCTAAATCATAGGAGATTATTGATGTGAAAAGATTTGGAGTTTTATATTGCTAGTTGTTCTTCATTGTTGTTTCTAAAATGGAGTTGGAATATGGGGAATTTGTTATTGTGATGGAATTGATGTTTATGAACGAATTGTTGATGATGGTTTTTGTAATTCAGGGCTATAATCTGTGTTATTACTTTTGGGATTTGGAATTAACCATCAAAATTTTTGGTCTTCATTTTAACTTGTGCACACAAGGTGTTTGATAAATTGCAGCAATGGAAAATTGCTCATTCAGCCACACCACCCTCCTCACCGGACGATGCCGGCACCAGCTCCTGAGCAGACTGGAGGGGAGTACTTGACCTTTTACTTTTCTTGCATTTCATTTTTTGTCCATTGAGGTCAATGTACGTCCTAAGTTTGGGGGGGGGGGGGGGATTTACATTCAGTCTACATTCATTGCTGTATTCTATTTTCTTGCTGTACATTATATTCTGTTGCACTTTTCATCCTTGCTTGTCGTAGTTTTTCTTTATTCGTGAATTTTCGTGCTTCTATTTTGTGTGATACTGATGTTACGACACTGTCTTTCTCTCTGAAGAAGCGGGCGAGTTCTAGTCGAGTTGGAGTCAGTTATTTCTGTTCTGCTTAGTATTCAATTAGGTCCGAAATTTTTCCTGATTGTAGAGGTCTTGGCAGATAAGAGACGATACATACTTGTTTAAAATCCCCATCAATACGTTTGGCTACATTTCCCGGATAGTGAGTCGTACCGTTTCTTTAGTCGTGTTGGAACTTAGTTTGAGTTTTGAGTCGGTCAGTTTTTCCCTAAAAGTCGAGATAATGTGTTCTATGATGGGAAGTCTAGTAACCGGGGGTATTCGCGTGACCCGTTGTTTACTCTCGCGTAAAGCAGCGATCTGATTAGATTAATGATTTAGATATTTCACATGTGCCAATGATAGGAAGCCTAGTAACCGGGGCATTCGCGTGACCCATTGTTTACTCTCGCGTAAAACGGCAACCTTGATTCGGACATGCGGAAATTATATATTCGAGTTGTTTCTCCGCTGTAGACGGGAACTTAGTAACTAGAAGCATCCATGTGCCCCATGAGTGTCTTTTACGTCAAACGGTTTCCTAATACATGAGAATGGAAGTTCCACCCTAGGATTATCCCGATGAAACATCCCGAGATCCTAACCTAGTGGTCGACTCGAATCAAATTTTTGAGCATATATATAAGGGGATAATGTCCGAGGTTTATTTATTATAAGACTCGTGAAAATTGTGCCTTTGGACTGTGGAACGCGACGAACTAGCTTGTTTATGTTAGCCTTTCATATTGACGGTCGATTTGACTCATGTTTTGTTAATCTTTGAGCTGAGTTTTCTTCATGAACGAATGATTAGGACTGAACTTGATTACTTTGCGGAATCATTATTCTGAGTGCAGCTCACTTTTATGACACTCGTATTATTTAGAGAGAATGGCAGGATAGTATTGATTAGATTGAACACTATGAGTTGCACAATTATTCACGACATTCTTTTATAGACTTTAATTCTTTTTTGCTTGAGGACAAGCAAAGGCTTAAGTTTGGGGTATTTGTTAGGCGTATTTTTGTACGCTTATTTATCATTATTTTGTAGTGTTTTGGTGAGTGAAATCATCTAAATGAGGTTTTAATGCCTTGATTTTGTATGATTGACGAAATTGAAGTCAGGGAGCTAAAAGCGAGGCAAAGCGGTAGCAGCAAAACTGGATGATGAGCCGCGGCGCAAGGAATCTGAGCCGCGGCACAGAAGACACCACCCGAAGGGCGAGTAGGTGTACTCTGTGCCGCGGCACTGCCCAGGTGAGCCGCGGCACGAAGAATTTATTTACGCCCGGGTATTGACTTTTGGCGATGTGCCGCGGCACGAGTTGATGAGCCGCGGCACACTTAGCGGGTTTGGTACGTCTGCGCGGATTTTGGGCCGTTTCGAAGCCAGTTTTCAACCGATTAATACGGACGCGATTTGTGGAGGTGCTGAGCTATAAATAGGGCTTAAGACCCTAATTTAATTATCTTGGAATCATTGAATCTAAACCTAGGAGAGCTTAAGCTTGGAGACAGAGAAGAGGAGGAAAGCAGAAGAATTCAAGGGCAGAAGACGGGAGCTGAAGAACGGAGGAATCCGAGCTTCATCTGCGTTTGAATTTTATGCTTTCGTTTATTTATTCTGTATTTTCGCTTTTAGTATGTCAGCTAAAGCCCTAATCTAGGGTTTTGATGAAACCTTTGTTTTGACGAATTGATTGAGATTATCGATTTATTACCTTTTTATTGAGTTTTCCCAATTATGTTTAATGCTTGCAATTATCGGCCAATAGTTGTATTGATTTAATCATTCACTTGAATCGGGAGAGGAGATTTGGTGAGAACTATTGGTGAGGACCGTTTTATTACGTGAGATAGGAATATACTCATAGGAACTACGTGGCCTTTAGGAGATTTCATGCTTTTTGCCTAGCGGACGAGATAATTCACCTAGGGATAGAGTGCGTTAGTCGCCGTTAGATAAATCTATTGACCTCGGGAGAGGCGGTAGAATATATTAGCAATCTCCGCCTTCAATAAATTGGGAAAATTATTTATTACGGATAATCAAGATTAAATTCGGATAAATTAAGGTGGATTCAGAACTCTAGACTTATTTATCATTTGATTCCTTTTATTCAAGCTATCGTTTTCTGTTTAGTCTTTTATTAATTCTTTTAGTTATTAATCCAAAAACCCAACTTCGATTGTTCAAATAAAATTGGAATACGAAAACGTCGGTAGTTAGAGATTCAATCCTCGTGGGAACGATACTCTACTTATCACTTTATTACTTGTAAACGATGACGTGCACTTGCGTGTAGGAAATATCGCAACAAGGGCATCTCAAAATACGAAAAGAAGTCAACTAAAATCGTCTGTACTGTATTCAATAATACCAAGAATTCTTAAAACATTATCATAACTCATAAGTGTAGTATGAACTGTCTGTGTCGAATCCTGTCCGTCGGATTGTACCGATAAAGCGCAATATGGACAAAAACCAATAACACACAAAACAATGACAACAAGTCCCGAAACACTGACATACAATCCGAACGCTCACGCTGTCAATAACAATGATCAACCCATAAACCAACCGAGAATATCATCGACATGATAAACTCCAATGCTATCGGCGAAAGATCCACAATAATCGAGAATACCATCAACATGATACCCTCCAACACGATCAATAAGGGAACAACAACGACCGAGAGTACCATCAACAAGGTAGCTCTAAATGATCAACAATAATGGATCTCAAAGAAATAACCCGGACTGTCGAAAAAACCCCTCGGGCGTATGAACAACCAGTCACAAACAGTCAAACATATCCGATACAACATGGACTATGAACGACCACAATAATAAGGCTCAAGAGGGACATCACAGTATGCCCGATCCGGAGATGTGTCCGTGCACATGTCCACCCCGTATATGGAATCCAGAATATACGTGGGATAATGTACCTAATTAGTCTCACGCACTACGTCCCGTGTGCACAGTCCAATGCGGAAACATCCATGCATGACCATCGTGTCTGGTTAAAAATCCTACACATAACCAATCGGCACGCATATATGATTCCAAATATATCACGATGCAACATGACAACGAAATTCAAAGGATAACACATCCAATACGGATCATACGACTCATGAAAATGAACGATGATACAAGAATAATGAAAAATCGACACGACCAACAATATCCAACACAACCATACTCGGATTACAATCCTTAAGGACCGATTAACACGAACAACAATTTGGAAATCCTCAACCCTCAACGATCACAAAATTACCGAGTTCACAAGAATGATAGTGTGCTGCCTTGAGTCGGACAACACGACAATAATAACTCACGGATGGGCACCGTCCTCGGCGATCCCAATTCAATACCTCGATTGTCTTAGAACGACCAATCGATAACGACTCAACAGATGGGAACTATCTTCGACAGTCCTAATTTAATACTTCGATTGCCTTAGAACGGCAATTCGATAACAATAATACAACGGATGGGAAATGTCCTCGACAGTCCCAATTCAATATATCGATTACCTTAGAATAGTCAATCGATAACAACGATACAACGGATGACTCGGCATCTTTAATCGATTACCGATAACGAAGATGATAATCGAATACATCAATGCCTTCAATCGGCCAATACAATATCAACAGAAAAACACCGATATCAATAACGACGATCACCACAATACCTCAATGGAACATCAATCACAAAAACAATCGATACGTCGATACCGCGAACTGTCTATCGACAGCAACTTTACCAACAAGTATCGCAATGCCTTTAACCGTCCATTTACGAACAACAATAACATTTGGCATAATTTGCCGATGGGTATCGTATCAAACAATCCCCTGATATCAACAAAATCATAAAGAGACGAAGTCTCGAAATAATGCACACATTCGTACACCTACATGATAACATTAATCTCATTGATTAGTACAAGTATAAGACTTGCCTCGATATCAATACAACGAACTGTTATCAATTCAGTTGATTTCGTCTATGAGTTCCTCATTCCCGAACAAGGTAATCTACGAACTCTTCAACCTCAACCGCAACACAACAGTCACAATCCACGATCAAATATCATATCTTATTGTAAAACGAAGGGTTAATAATCAGCAGGTTCGATGACGATCAATATCAATACAACCAGGCCACAAACTCATCGGTTCCACAATATCTCGATTAAACACAGTCTGAACTATCCAACTCAGACCCTCACGAATCCATGTCCACAATACGAGCCAAAATCCGATGATCATATCAGCAACCAATTCGGACCAATAATAAGGGTCTAAATGTTATCGATTCCAAAATCAATTCTTAAATGCGAATTGACAAGTTTCCCTTCTCGTAAATCCATCGTTAAAATTTACCTATGACCGTCATTAATCCGAACCATCCGACTAGTTCAAAACAATAGATAATCATATTAAAAAGGTTATCAAACAATCCAATCATTCGACTTAGATATTCGCTCCATACGTATGGGCTTCCAAATTCATAGATGAATAAAAGTCTCATCAAACTCATAATCACATTCGTATTCCTATACGAATTTTATTTCAAACACATAATTTAGCTCTAGATATGAATATTCCATATTCATATTCATAACATCAACACTTCTAATAAATTTTCATCACCTCGTATAATTCAAGAGTTCTTCAAGAACATGAAATATCCGAAATCACGTTCAGAACAACATATCCGAGGTATATATCTCCATGTTACCATTTTCTTCATCATGCCATTCATATAACCTCAAGA
Source organism: Orobanche coerulescens (assembly GCA_033398695.1). Classification (NCBI taxonomy): domain Eukaryota; kingdom Viridiplantae; phylum Streptophyta; class Magnoliopsida; order Lamiales; family Orobanchaceae; genus Orobanche; species Orobanche coerulescens. The sequence continues at coordinate 175,701,677 of CM065802.1, read as the reverse complement.
ATCGCAACAAAACCATCATCATCATATGAAGAAGATGTCAATAATCATATCAGCATCTGAAGTCTCTTATTACAATTCCAATAAATCTCATATAACATTATCACATGATGATCCCAACATGCTCCCTCCCAAGTAGTAATCCTTTAAAATGAACCACTATCAAAGGGATACGAGGATTACCTTGTATGGACAAACCACGAAGAAAAACAATTGAACTCTATTCCAAGAATCATCAAAAACTTCAAGAACAATACTTAAATCCGAGCTCTCCATCTTAATCTTGTTTAAGAGGATCATCTCTCAATGTTCAGGAACTTCAAGTACCTTCCAAGGCTCTCTCTATCGACTGAAGGAAGGAGAATGCACAAAATGCCTCTCAGCACTCGTCTATCCTCTTTATAAAACACATCACTAGCGCGCGCTAGACCTTATATTTAGCGTGCGCTACAGAACTAGCATGCGCTATCCTTCCTTGATAGCGTGCGCTATCGGGTAGTCCAGAAGCTACTGCGTTGCTTCGAAATTAATCTAACGTACGTAATGCCCATGCATTAGCGTACGCAAACAGGCGTTGACTTGCGACAGTGAAATGCTCAGTAGCGTGTGCTATTCCTCGACCTTAGCGCGCGCTAATCATCGTTGACCCAACAACCTGTACCTTCTCATAAGATGCCCGGGTCCTACACGCCGAAAGCAACCAATAAAGTCAAGATTCCCTGTTGTCGATCTGAAATTAGCATGCGCTACCAACATGCATTAGCGTGCGCTAATCGCCGATAATAAACAGTCTGGGCCTACCTGTCGGACACCTTCCGGGCCTTACACAGAATACCTTACGTACGTTAAGGGTCCTCCTTAGTGTATGTAACTCAAACCTCTTAGCGTGCGCTAAGTATGCACCGTAGCGTACGCTAAGTATATATCTTAGCGCGCGCTAGGCATACCTTGTAGCGTACGCTAACGTGGCTGTACTTAGTCATTTACGCTATTCTTGTCCGTCGTCTTGATATACTAGATGTATATACATGACATACTGAATACATATATACAACCTGATAATATTCTCATATGATATACCCAATATCAAGAGTACGATAACATGATACACGATATCTTCAAATGTAATTGTAGACCAACTACGACAATTATACTAATACAACTGTCTCAGTCTTCCAATTATTTTATCCATACTGTATAGAAACCAATCTATCCCGTATATCTCAGATAAAATAATGCGAAAAGTTTATACTGAAATCCGGATATTACGTACTAAAAGTTGGGATATCACACTGTACCCCCCTTGAAATAAGTTTCGTCCTCGAAACTTGCAATCCCGTCACAACAAACAAATCAACCAAAATATCCAAACTCATAACAAGAGCAATCGTCGGTCGCCACAAGCGAATCAAGACAGTATACTTATAGGTGTGTGAAGTCGAAGATCTCCCGTGATATTAGCATGCGACTCCAAAACAAAGTCTCAACACAATACCGATACACACTAATATCGCAATTAGCAATTTGACAAAATCTAAAGGAACACGTCCGTGACCATGGCCACGACTCTATCTCCTGTCAGCCAACATTCTGAAGGGCACACACGTGCATAAGTATAAACCAAATCGCACATTCTCGAAGTGACCGATTCCCAAGAATACCAAGCTACAAACGAAACGATTAAGAAAAATACAAGAAGAGTGAGAAGACTTACAAGTATCGGTCGCACTGTGATGATGGCAAAGTAGTGATACTGTACACAAACGATGACTCAATCGACCCAAAAACCAACAGCCTAGGTATCTATAAACCTAGAGCTCCGATACCATATTCTGTAACACCCCCAAGTTATTCAGGGTATATTACAGCGCCGTGAACCCCACCGAGGGACCCACAAGGCTAATCATACGCGGAACTATAAAACTTGACCGAGAAGGTCCAATACAATGAAATGGAAGACGATACAAAGGGTATTCCAACCATGTCCAATGTATCCAAATACATCACAGTACAAAAATCAAAACCTCGGCAACACAGGTAAGAACAACAAGGTAGACTGAAAACGAACAATACTCCAGTATTCAATACCCATTCCACTACAACAACACTGAATGGAGGAACACAAAACATAACCGAAGATAAAACACAGTATCACGCTTGCCCATCATCTTCATGCCGACCCAATACCTGCCTATCCGCTCTCCTGGAACCTGAAATACGTAAAAAGTATTTCCCCCATAAAGGGGTTAGCCGCGAATAGCTAGTGCAAGTATATCAAGTATGAAACACAATACTCCTCGACAATAAAGTAAAGGTAACCGTCAATTCATCAATTCAAGACTAGTATTCCGGAATAACTAAATCTCATAGCATCACATCAATACATATATGAATATCGTGGAACCGCACCAGAGGCTACGGAACCCTCAGAGGACTCGTCGGTCTATCCCAGAGTGGTTCGTTCATATCATCCGTGGAATCGCACCAAGAGGCTACGAAACCCTCAGGGGACCCGTCGGCCCGCCCCAGAGTGGATATAAATAATCATGCCATTACCATATCTTGCTTTCAAAGTCGAGAACGTACAATCATAAATATATACTTGCCTTTGAGACATCGAGAAATTCAACGGAAAGGAGTATGAGTTCGGCAGGTCCAAGAACGTGCTTTCGGAACCTAAACGATTCCTAAGGTATATAATAATCAATAATCCATATTCATAATTCATGAAGAAACTCCCGATACCCATCTACAATTCATGAGAATACACGAATAAACAACTAGGGGTTGGAAAATCATCCAAACCCTCACAAGTCCAAAACGGCACAATCCAATTCATAAAATCGTAGGGAAAGCATGCATACGGGATAGATACATCATAATTTCAAGGTTCTCATGCTTTAAAATGAATAAATCGGACGAATCTAGGAAAAACCCCAAAATTCCCAAAAATAGGGCTCTAAGGATTTTTACCTTGATTTGGACGTTAGGACGGATTAGATGTTGTAGAATACTTGTTATCCAACCCAAGATGATGATATCTAAAGAAGAACCACCTCAAATCGCCCCTAATCGCCTCTCCCGAGCTCTCCCGATCGGAATAAGTGGAAATGATGTGAAATGACAAGTGCAGGGGTTGACTGTCCCCTTATATATTGTCCCAGTCTAGCGCACGCTACGCCTCAATATTAGCGTGCGCTAACGGGTCACCCGGTAGTCCAGTAGCTACTGTCATAAGACGTTAGCGCGCGCTACGAAACATCCCTAGCGTGCGCTAACTGGTGTCCTGCCAAAATCTCAGTTCGTTGTCTCAATCCGCTAGCGTTCGTTAACACTGATCACTAGCGTGCGCTACGCAACACATATAGCGTACGCTAGCCGCTGCCTAGTGTGCGATACCTGCTAGTCCAGAAAGTCTGAAACCTCACTGCCTCTGCCGACTCAGTCCGTTAGCGCGCGCTAAGGCTCATAACTAGCGTGCCCTACTCACGAAGAATTAGCGTGCGTCAGCATCGGCCTAGCGTGTGCTACCTCCTTGACCCAGAACACTTCCGAAAGGTCTAACCAGCACGATCATGATCCAAACAAGGCATGAAACTCTAGATCAACGCCGACTACATCACAAAGAGTTTACAGAGCAACAAAACAGGAAGAACGGTACGGACAAACAGTCAATAAAAAGTACGGGTATTACAATTTTCATCAATAACTTTAAAAATATTGTGCCACCAAAAATATCACTTTGAAACCTTTCTTTGAAATCATATTTTGTCCCTTTCGGATAACATTTAAACTTTCACATATCCTTTCAAATCTTTTACCGAAACAATCATTCTGCACTCATACCAAAAATTTTAAGTTTTCATAGAAGAGTGAATACTTGAAAACATTACCTCGGAGTCGATGTTGGGCAGCAGCGATGAACCACATATTCTCCCGAAAATATAATCATGCCGTAATTATTCGTTATACTTTTAAAAATAAGAAAGTTTTGAAATATCTTGTTTTGTATAAGTAAATCTTTTTTTAAACCTCCTTAACAGTATATTCCCATACCTATACAGTCTTGGAATACCTCTCGTTCTGGTGAGAATTCGGTTCAGTCATGTCCCCCTCCGCCTAGAAGCCTTGTCAGGAGCCGCTTGTTGTCCATGCCCTTTTTCTTATTGCACCGGCGATCACTCCCCTTTCTCGGAGCCGCTCATTGTCCGTACCCTTTTTGATTGCACCGGCGATCACTCCCCGCCCTCGTCGGCTCCGGGTGTTACATGTTCACCAGCTTCCGCTTGTTCATCCCCAAATCTCACCGTACTGAGAGAGGTCTTGCTCCGATACCATTCTGTAATGCCCTGACTTTCTAAATTAAAAAAGAACGTTACACAGCTCATTTTTTTCTTAAATTTTTTTATATAAATTCGGAGTATTTGCGGAAGCATTTTAGTCAGTAAATCTTCAATAAAATTCGTTTATTCAAACATCAGTACAATTTTACAAAACCATGGGAAATCAAATATTCGGACATAGTGCGTTGAAATTACATTCGTTGAAGAACATCAAGTGTTTCACAAAAATAATAACAATTACGGCGACATAATATTTTATTCATTAGAATTTCATCATGTTGGGAGTATGATTCATCTTCTGCTTGTCCCGTTCGTCGATTCCTTAGCCTGAAAAACATAAACGACGAGGTGTGAGTACGCGAGCATACTCAGTGAGATTAAACCCTTATAAATCGTCAAAATCATATTGTGTAATGCACATAAAACATTCTTATCTGTGTTAGCCTCGTCTCGGCTTTCTTTCATTTTTTCGACCCCTCGTGGGTCGTCATGTTACACGACACAACGATAACCATAACATATTAAAACAGTATAACCTCACCTCATTTGCTGAAATCTTGGAATATCTTCCTTTGAATTTGACTCGGTTGTCCTTCTTCGATCCCTGATACGCTGCCCCTAGCACTTGAAAATACTTTTTCATATTTTCGGCCATAAATTCTTGATGTAAAATCTGAAATCTCTTTGGGGACTTTTATCAAACACTTTTAAAAAATTGTCAGATTTGAGCTTCCTGTTTCATTGGGCTTTTTGAGGACTTTTTAATTTTTGGAAGGGAAATATGTTACAGGCGTTTTATTATAGTGTTACACATATTCAAAATGGTATATTATTTGTTGGAATATACTTACATATAGATGTAATTGTAGGAGTCCAAAATCTGTTGAAAATCAACCTTATACGGACAGCTGGAAGCTTTATCCGGACAGCTGGCCGAGAAGCTTCTGTCGGTCGTGACCGACCTTATCCGGACAGCTGGACATCCTTATCCGGATAGTGGCCGAGAAGCTTCTGTCGGTCGTGACCGGCAGCTGTCGGTAGGCGTGTCCGGCGGTGGCCGGCAGATGTCCGTCAACTTGGCTCGGCCGGTTCGACCCCTTCCTGATGTCCAAATTCGATTTTCCGACCTGTTTCGGACTCATCGGAGTTAAATCTTAGATATGCTCAGAACGTATTTTCGATAATAATAATAAAATAATTTAATATTATTTTTGCAATATAAGTGTTCTGTGATGAAAATTTTAACGTATCAAATCGTCGGAACATTTCGAAATCAGTTTCATAAATTCTAAAAATGATCCTTATAATTTATTTTGAAATCGTTTCCTTAATTTTATGCTAGGAACGTATCGGTCCAAGTATCGGACAACCTGTAAATATTAAAAAATCAAAATCCATGATCGTTAGCAAAATAAATAGCATTTAAATAAGTATTGGGGCGTTACAATCCTCCCCCCTTTAAAAGATTTAGTCCTCGAAATTGAGCTTCGTAAAGAACTTTGAAAATCTGTATCAATCTTTGTATGAGAATTTTCATCAATAACTTTAAAAATATTGTGCCAGCAAAAACATCACTTTGAAACCTTTCTTAGAAATCATATTTTGTCCCTTTCGGATAACATTTAAACTTTCACATACCCTTTCAAATCTTTTGCCGAAACAATCATTCTGCACTCATACCAAAAATTTTAGGTTTTCGTAAAAGAGTGAATACTTGAAAACATTACCTCGGAGTCGATGTTGGGCAGCAGCGATGAACCACATATTCTTCCGAAAATATAAGCATGCCGTAATTATTCATTATACTTTTAAAAATAAGAAAGTTTTGAAATATCTTGTTTTGTATAAGTAAATCTTTTTTTTTAAACCTCCTTAACTCTATATTCCCATACCTATACAGTCTTGGAATACCTCTCGTTCTAGTGAGAATTCGGTTCAGTCATGTCCCCCTCCGCCTAGAAGCCTTGTCAGGAGCCGCTCATTGTCCGTGCCCTTTTTCTTATTGTACCGGTGATCACTCTCCTTTCTCGGAGCCGCTCATTGTCCGTGCCCTTTCTGATTGCACAGGCGATCACTCCCCGCCCTCGTTGGCCCCGGGTGTAACATGTTCACCAGCTTCCGCTTGGTTCATCCCCAAATCTCACCGTACTGAGAGACGTCTTGCTCCGATACCATTCTGTAATGCCCTGACTTTCTAAATTAAAAAAGAACGTTACACAACTCAATTTTTTCTTAATTTTTTTTATATAAATTCGGAGTATTTGCGGAAGCATTTTAGTCAGTAAATATTCAATAAAATTCGTTTATTCAAACATCAGTACAGTTTTACAAAACCATGGGAAATCAAATATTCGAACATAGTCCGTTGAAATTACATTCGTTGAAGAACATCAAGTGTTTCGCAAAAATAATAACAATTATGGTGACATCATCTTTTATTCTTTAGAATTTCATCATGTTGGGTGTATGATTCATCTTCTGATTGTCCCGTTCGTCGATTCCTTAGCCTGAAAAACATAAACGACGAGGTGTCAGTACGCGAGCATACTCAGTGAGATTAAACCCTTATAAATCGTCAAAATCATATTGTGTAATGCACATAAAACATTCTTATTTGTGTGAGACTCGTCTCGGCTTTCTTTCATTCTTTCGACCCCTGATGGGTCGTCATGTTACACGACACAACGATGACCATAACATATTAAAACAGTATAACCTCACCTCGTTTGCTGAAATCTTGAAATATCTTCCTTTGAATTTGACTCGGTTGTCCTTTTTCGATCCCGGATATGCTGCCCCTAGCACTTGAAAATGCTTTTTCATATTTCCGGCCATATATTCTTGATGTGAAATCTGAAATCTCTTTGGGAACTTTTATCAAACACTTTTGAAAAACTGTCAGATTTGTGCTTCCTGTTTCATCGGGCTTTTTGAGGCCTTTTTAATTTTTGGAAGGGAAATATGTTACGGGCATTTTCTTATAGAGTTACACAGATTCAAAATGGTATATTATTTGTTGGAATATACTTACGTATAGATGTATTTATAGGAGTCCAAAATCGATTGAAAATCAAACTTATACGGACAGCTGGAAGCCTTATCCGGACAGCTGGCTGAGAAGTTTCTGTCGGTCGTGACCGACCTTATCCGGACAGCTGGACGAGAAGCTTATGTCGGTCGTGACCAACCTTATCCGGATAGCTGGACATCCCTATCCGGATAGTGGCCGAGAAGCTTCTATCGGTCGTGACCGGCAGCTGACAGTAGGCGTGTCCGGCGGTGACCGGCAGATGTCCTCAATTTGGCTCGGCCGGTTCGACCCCTTCCTGATGTCCAAATTCGATTTTCCGACCTGTTGCGGACTCATCGGAGTTAAATCTTAGATATGCTCGTAACGGATTTTCGATAATAATAATAAAATAATTTAATATTATTTTTGCAATATAAGTGTTCTATGATGAAAATTTTAACGTATCAAATCGTCGGAACTTTTCGAAATCACTTTCATAAATTCTAAAAATGATCCTTATAATTTATTTTGAAATCATTTCCTTCATTTTATGCTAGGAACGTATCGGTCCAAGTATCGGACAACCTGTAAATATTAAAAATCAAAATCCATGATCGTTAGCAAAATAAATAGCATTTAAATAAGTATTGGGGCGTTACAATCCTCCACCCTTTAAAAAATTTGTCCTCGAAATTGAGCTTCGTAAAGAACTTTGAAAATCTATATCAAACTTTGTATGAGTATTTTCATCAATAACTTTAAAAATATTGTGCCAGCAAAAACATCACTTTGAAACCTTTCCTTGAAATCATATTTTGTCCCTATCGGATAACATTTAAACTTTAACATATCCTTTCAAATCTTTTGCCGAAACAATCATTCTGCACTCATACCAAAAATTTTAAGTTTTCATAAAAGAGTGAATACTTGAAAACATTACCTCGGAGTCGATGTTGGGCATCAGCAATGAACCACATATTCTCCCGAAAATATAGTCATGCCGTAATTATTCGTTATACTTTTAAAAATAAGAAAGTTTTGAAATATCTTGTTTTGTATAAGTAAATCTTTTTTTAAACCTCCTTAACAGTATATTCCCATACCTATACAGTCTTGGAATACCTCTCGTTCTGGTGAGAATTCGGTTCAGTCATGTCCCCCTCCGCCTAGAAGCCTTGTCAGGAGCCGCTTGTTGTCCATGCCCTTTTTCTTATTGCACCGGCGATCACTCCCCTTTCTCGGAGCCGCTCATTGTCCGTACCCTTTTTTAGTGCACCGGCGATCACTCCCCGCCCTCGTCGGCTCCGCGTGTTACATGTTCACCAGCTTCCGCTTGTTCATCCCTAAATCGCACCGTACTGAGAGAGGTCTTGCTCCGATACCATTCTATAATGCCCTGACTTTCTAAATTAAAAGAGAACGTTACACAGCTCAATTTTTTCTTAAAATTTTTTATATAAATTCGGAGTATTTGCGGAAGCATTTTAGTCAGTAAATCTTCAATAAAATTCATTTATTCAAACATCAGTACAATTTTACAAAACCATGAGAAATCAATATTCGGACATAGTGCGTTGAAATTACATTCGTTGAAGAACATCAAGTGTTTCGCAAAAATAATAACAATTACGGCGACATCATCTTTTATTCTTTAGAATTTCATCATGTTCGGAATATGATTCATCTTCTGCTTGTCCCGTTCGTCGGTTCCTTAGCCTGAAAAACATAAACGACGAGGTGTGAGTACGCGAGCATACTCAGTGAGATTAAACCCTTATAAATCGTCAAAATCATATTGTGTAATGCACATAAAACATTCTTATCTGTGTGAGCCTCGTCTCGGCTTTCTTTCATTTTTTCGACCCCTCGTGGGTCGTCATGTTACACGACACAACGATAACCATAACATATTAAAACAGTATAACCTCACCTCGTTTGCTGAAATCTTGAAATATCTTCCTTTGAATTTGACTCGGTTGTCCTTCTTCGATCCCTGATACGCTGCCCCTAGCACTTGAAAATGCTTTTTCATATTTTCGGCCATAAATTCTTGATGTAAAATCTGAAATCTCTTTGGGGACTTTTATCAAACACTTTTGAAAAACTGTCAGATTTGAGCTTCCTATTTCATTGGGCTTTTTGAGGCCTTTTTAATTTTTGGAAGGGAAATATGTTACAGGCGTTTTATTATAGAGTTACACATATTCAAAATGGTATATTATTTGTTGGAATATACTTACGTATAGATGTATTTGTAGGAGTCCAAAATCTATTGAAAATCAACCTTATACGGACAGCTGGAAGCTTTATCCGGACAGCTGGCCGAGAAGCTTCTGTCGGTCGTGACCGACCTTATTCGGACAGCTGGACATCCTTATCCGGATAGTGGCTGAGAAGCTTCTGTCGGTCGTGACCGGTAGCTGTCGGTAGGCGTGTCCGGCGGTGGCCGGCAGATGTCCGTCAACTTGGCTCGGCCGGTTCGACCCCTTGTTGATGTCCAAATTCGATTTTCCGACCTATTCCGGACTCATCGGAGTTAAATCTTAGATATGCTTAGAACGGATTTTCGATAATAATAATAATAAAATAATTTAATATTATTTTTGCAATATAAGTGTTCTGTGATGAAAATTTTAACGTATTAAATCGTCGGAACTTTTCGAAATCACTTTCATAAATTCTAAAAATGATCTTTATAATTTATTTTGAAATCGTTTCCTTCATTTTATGCTAGGAACGTATCGGTCCAAATATCGGACAACCTGTAAATATTAAAAAATCAAAATCCATGATCGTTAGCAAAATAAATAGCATTTAAATAAGTATTGGGGCGTTACAATCCTCCCCCCTTTAAAAGATTTCGTCCTCGAAATTGAGCTTCGTAAAGAACTTTGAAAATCTGTATCAAACTTTGTATGAGAATTTTCATCAATAACTTTAAAAATATTGTGCCAGCAAAAACATCACTTTGAAACCTTTCTTTGAAATCATATTTTGTCCCTTTCGGATAACATTTAAATTTTCACATACCCTTTCAAATCTTTTGCCGAAACAATCATTCTTCACTCATACCAAAAATTTTAGGTTTTCATAAAAGAGTGAATACTTGAAAACATTACCTCAGAGTCGATGTTGGGCAGCAGCGCTGAACCACATATTCTCCCGAAAATATAATCATGTCGTAATTATTCATAATACTTTTAAAAATAAGAAAGTTTTGAAATATCTTGTTTTGTATAAGTAAATCTTTTTTTTAAATCTCCTTAACTGTATATTCCCATACCTATACAGTCTTGGAATACCTCTCGTTCTAGTGAGAATTCGGTTCAGTCATGTCCCCCTCCGCCTAGAAGCCTTGTCAGGAGCCGGTCGTTGTCCGTGCCCTTTTTCTTATTGCACCGGTGATAACTCTCATTTCTCGGAGCCGCTCATTGTCCGTGCCCTTTTTGATTGCACCGGCGATCACTCCCCGCCCTCGTTGGCCCCGGGTGTCACATGTTCACCAGCTTCCGCTTGGTTCATCCCCAAATCTCACCGTACTGAGAGAGGTCTTGCTCCAATACCATTTTGTAATGCCCTGACTTTCTAAATTAAAAAAGAACGTTACACAACTCAATTTTTTCTTAAATTTTTTTATATAAATTCGGAGTATTTGCGGAAGCATTTTAGTCAGTAAATATTCAATAAAATTCGTTTATTCAAACATCAGTACAGTTTTATAAAACCATGGGAAATCAAATATTCGGACATAGTCCGTTGAAATTACATTCGTTGAAGAACATCAAGTGTTTCGCAAAAATAATAACAATTACGGCGACATCATCTTTTATTCCTTAGAATTTCATCATGTTGGGTGTATGATTCATCTTCTGCTTGTCCCGTTCGTCGATTCCTTAGCCTGAAAAACATAAACGATGAGGTGTCAGTACGCGAGCATACTCAGTGAGATTAAACCCTTATAAATCGTCAAAATCATATTGTGTAATGCACATAAAACATTCTTATCTGTGTGAGACTCGTCTCGGCTTTCTTTCATTCTTTCGACCCCTCACGGGTCGTCATGTTGCATGACACAACGATGACCATAACATATTAAAACAGTATAACCTCACCGCGTTTGCTGAAATCTTGAAATATCTTCCTTTGAATTTGACTCGGTTGTCCTTCTTCGATCCCGGATACGCTGCCCGTAGCACTTGAAAATGCTTTTTCATATTTCCTGCCATAAATTCTTGATGTAAAATCTGAAATCTCTTTGGGGACTTTTATCAAACACTTTTGAAAAACTGTCAGATTTGTGCTTCCTGTTTCATCGGGCTTTTTGAGGCCTTTTTAATTTTTAGAAGGGAAATATGTTACGGGCATTTTCTTATAGAGTTACATAGATTCAAAATGGTATATTATTTGTTGGAATATACTTACGTATAGATGTATTTATAGGAGTCAAAAATCGATTGAAAATCAACCTTATCCGGATAGCTGGAAGCCTTATCCGGACAGCTGGCCGAGAAGCTTCTGTCGGTCGTGACCGACCTTATCCGGATAGCTGGCCGAGAAGCTTCTGTCGGTCTTGACCGACCTTATCCGGACAGCTGGACATCCCTATCCGGATAGTGGCCGAGAAGCTTCTGTCGATCATGACCGGCAGCTGTCGGTAGGCGTGTCCGGCGGTGACCGGCAGATGTCCTCAATTTGGCTCGACCGGTTCGACCCCTTCCTGATGTTCAAATTCGATTTTCCGACCTCTTCCGGACTCATCGGAGTTAAATCTTAGATATGCTCGGAACGGATTTTCGATAATAATAATAAAATAATTTAATATTATTTTTGCAATATAAGTGTTCTGTGATGAAAGTTTTAACGTATCAAATCGTCAGAACATTTCGAAATCACTTTCACAAATTCTAAAAATGATCCTTATAATTTATTTTGAAATCGTTTCCTTCATTTTATGCTAGGAACATATCGGTCCAAGTATCGGACAACCTGTAAATATTAAAAAATCAAAATCCATGATCGTTAGCAAAATAAATAGCATTTAAATAAGTATTGGGGCGTTACAATCCTCCACCCTTTAAAAAATTTCGTCCTCTAAATTGAGCTTCGTAAAGAACTTTGAAAATCTATATCAAACTTTGTATGAGTATTTTCATCAATAACTTTAAAAATATTGTGCCAGCAAAAACATCACTTTGAAACCTTTCTTTGAAATCATATTTTGTCCCTATCGGATAACATTTAAACTTTCACATATCCTTTCAAATGTTTTGCCGAAACAATCATTCTGCACTCATACCAAAAATTTTAAGTTTTCATAAAAGAGTGAATACTTGAAAACATTTCCTTGGAGTCGACGTTGGGCAGCAGCGATGAAACACATATTCTCCCGAAAATATAATCATGCCATAATTATTCGTTATACTTTTAAAAATAAGAAAGTTTTGAAATATCTTGTTTTGTATAAGTAAATCTTTTTTTTAAACCTCCTTAATTGTATATTCCTATACCTATACAGTCTTGGAATACCTCTCGTTCTAGTGAGAATTCGGTTCAGTCATGTCCCCCTCCGCCTAGAAGCCTTGTCAGGAGTCGCTCGTTGTCCGTGCCCTTTTTCTTATTGCACCGGCGATCACTCCCCTTTCTCGGAGCCGCTCATTGTCCTGCCCTTTTTGATTGCACCGGCGATCACTCCCCGCCCTCGTCGGCTCCGGGTATTACATGTTCACTAGCTTCCGCTTGGTTCATCCCCAAATCTCATCGTACTAAGAGAGGTCTTGCTCCGATACCATACTGTAATGCCCTGACTTTCTAAATTAAAAAAGAACGTTACACAACTCAATTTTTTCTTAAAATTTTTTTATATAAATTCGGAGTATTTGCGGATGCATTTTAGTCAGTAAATCTTCAATAAAATTCGTTTATTCAAACATCAGTACAGTTTTACAAAACCATGGGAAATCAAATATTCGGACATAGTCCGTTGAAATTACATTCGTTGAAGAACATCAAGTGTTTCGCAAAAATAATAACAATTACGGCGACATCATCTTTTATTATTTAGAATTTCATCATGTTGGGAGTATGATTCATCTTCTGCTTGTCCCGTTCATCGATTCCTTAGCCTGAAAAACATAAACGACGAGGTGTGAGTACGCGAGCATACTCGTCAAAATCATATGGTGTAATGCACATATAACATTCTAATCTGTGTGAGCCTCGTATAGGCTTTATTTCATTCTTTCGACCCCTCGCGGGTCGTCATATTACACAACACAATGATGACCATAACATATTAAAATAGTATAACCTTATCTCGTTTGCTGAAATCTTGAAATATCTTCCTTTGAATTTGACTCGGTTGTCCTTCTTCGATCCCTGATACGCTGCCCCTAGCACTTGAAAATGCTTTTTCATATTTCCGGCCATAAATTCTTGATGTAAAATCTGAAATATCTTTGGGGACTTTTATCAAACACTTTTGAAAAATTGTCAGATTTGAGCTTCCTGTTTCATTGGGCTTTTTGAGGCCTTTTTAATTTTTGGAAGGGAAATATGTTATGGGCGTTTTATTATAGAGTTACACAGATTCAAAATGGTATATTATTTGTTGGAATATACTTACGTATAGATGTATTTATAGGAGTCCAAAATCGGTTGAAAATCAACCTTATACGGACAGCTGGAAGCCTTATCCGGACAGCTGGCCGAGAAGCTTCTGTCGGTCGTGACCGACCTTATCCGGACAGCTGGACGAGAAGCTTCTGTCGGTCGTGACCAACCTTATCCGGACAGCTGGACATCCCTCTCCGGATAGTGGCCGAGAAGCTTCTGTCGGTCGTGACCGGCAGCTGTCGGTAGGCGTGTCCGGCGGTGACCGGCAGATGTTCTCAATTTGGCTCGGCCGGTTCGACCCCTTCCTGATGTCCAAATTCGATTTTCCGACCTGTTCCAGACTCATCGGAGTTAAATCTTAGATATGTTCGGAACGGATTTTCGATAATAATAATAAAATAATTTAATATTATTTTTGCAATATAAGTGTTCTGTGATGAAAATATTAACGTATCAAATTGTCGGAACTTTTCGAAATCACTTTCATAAATTCTAAAAATGATCCTTATAAACGTATCGGTCTAAGTATCGGACAACCTTTAAATATTAAAAAATCAAAATCCATGATCGTTAGCAAAATAAATAGCATTTAAATAAGTATTGGGGCGTTACAATCCTCCCCCATTTAAAAAATTTCGTCCTCGAAATTGAGCTTCGCAAAGAACTTTGAAAATCTGTATCAAACTTTGTATGAGTATTTTCATCAATAACTTTAAAAATATTGTGCCAGCAAAAACATCACTTTGAAACCTTTTTTTGAATCATATTTTGTCCCTTTCGGATAACATTTAAACTTTCACATATCCTTTCAAATCTTTTGCCGAAACAATCATTCTGCAGTCATACCAAAAATTTTAAGTTTTCATAAAAGAGTGAATACTTGAAAACATTACCTCGGAGTCGATGTTGGGCAGCAGCGATGAACGACATATTCTCCCGAAAATATAATCATGCCGTAATTATTCGTTATACTTTTAAAAATAAGAAAGTTTTGAAATATCTTGTTTTGTATAAGTAAATATTTTTTTAAACCTCCTTAACTGTATATTCTCATACCTATACAGTCTTGGATTACCTCTCGTTCTGGTGAGAGTTAGGTTTAGTCATGTCCCCCTCCGCCTAGAAGCCTTGTTAGGAACCGCTCGTTGTCCGTGCCCTTTTTCTTATTGCACCGGCGATCACTCCCCTTTCTCGGAGCCGCTCATTGTCCGTGCCCTTTTTCATTGCACCGGCGATCACTCCCCGCCCTCGTTGGACCCGGGTGTCACATGTTCACCAGCTTCCGCTTGGTTCTTCCCCAAATCTCACCGTACTGAGAGAGGTCTTGCTCCGATACCATTCTGTAATGCCCTGACTTTCTAAATTAAAAAATAACGTTACACAGCTCAATTTTTTCTTAGTTTTTTTATATAAATTCGGAGTATTTACGGAAGCATTTTAGTCCATAAATCTTCAATAAAATTCGTTTATTCAAACATCAGTACAGTTTTACAAAAACATGGGAAATCAAATATTCGGACATAGTCCGTTGAAATTACATTCGTTGATAAACATCAAGTGTTTCGCAAAACTAATAACAATTACGGTGACATCATCTTTTATTCTTTAGAATCTCATCATGTTGGGAGTATCATTCATCTTCTGCTTGTACCGTTCGTCGATTCCTTAGCCTGAAAAATATAAACGACGAGGTGTGAGTACGCAAGCATACTCAGTGAGATTAAACCCTTATAAATCGTCAAAATCATATTGTGTAATGCACATAAAACATTCTTATCTCTATGAGACTCGTCTCGGCTTTCTTTCATTATTTCGACCCCTCGCGGGTAGTCATGTTACACGACACAACGATGACCATAACATATTAAAACAGTATAACCTCACCTCGTTTGCTGAAATCTTGAAATATCTTCCTTTGAATTTGACTCGGTTGTCCTTCTTCGATCCCTGATACGCTGCCCCTAGCACTTGAAAATGCTTTTTCACATTTCCGGCCATAAATTCTTGATGTAAAATCTGAAATTTCTTTGGGGACTTTTATCAAACACTTTTGAAAAACTGTCAGATTTGAGCTTCCTGTTTCATCGGGCTTTTTGAGGCCTTTTTAATTTTTGGAAGGGAAATATGTTACGGGCGTTTTATTATAGAGTTACACAGATTCAAAATGGTATATTATTTGTTGGAATATACTTATGTGTAGATGTATTTATAGGAGTCCAAAATCGATTGAAAATCAACCTTATACGGACAGTTGGAAGCCTTATCCGGACAGCTGGCCGAGAAGCTTCTCTCGGTCGTGACCGACCTTATCCGGACAGCTGGCCGAGAAGACATCCTTATCCGGATAGTGGCCGAGAAGCTTCTGTCGGTCGTGACAGACAGCTGTCGGTAGGCATGTCCGGCGGTTACCGGCAGATGTCCGTCAACTTGGCTCGGCCGGTTCAACCCCTTTCTGATGTCCAAATTCGATTTTCCGACCTGTTTCGGACTCATCGGAGTTAAATCTTAGATATGCTCGGAACAGATTTTCGATAATAATAAAAAAATAATTTAATATTATTTTTGCAATATAAGTGTTCTGTAATGAAAATTTTAACGTATCAAATCGTCGGAACTTTTCGAAATCACTTTCATAAATTCTAAAAATGATCCTTATAATTTATTTTGAAATAGTTTCCTTCATTTTATGCTAGAAACGTATCGGTCCAAGTATCGGACAACATATAAATATCAAAAAAATCAAAATCCATGATCGTAAGCAAAATAAATAGCATTTAAATAAGTATTGGGGCGTTACAATCCTCCCCCTTTAAAAAATTTCGTCCTCGAAATTGAGCTTCGAAAAGCACTTTGAAAATCTGTATCAAACTTTGTATGAGTATTTTCATCAATAACTTTAAAAAATTGTGCCAGCAAAAACATCACTTTGAAACCTTTCTTTGATATCATATTTTGTCCCTTTCGGATAACATTTAAACTTTCACATATCCTTTCAAATCTTTTGCCGACACAATCATTCTGCACTCATACCAAAAATTTTAAGTTTTCATAAAAGAGTGAATACTTGAAAACATTACCTCGGAGTCGACGTTGGGTAGCAGCGATGAACCACATATTCTCCCGAAAATATAATCATGCCCTAATTATTCGTTATACTTTTAAAAATAAGAAAGTTTTGAAATATCT
Source organism: Orobanche coerulescens (assembly GCA_033398695.1). Lineage (NCBI taxonomy): Eukaryota > Viridiplantae > Streptophyta > Magnoliopsida > Lamiales > Orobanchaceae > Orobanche > Orobanche coerulescens. The sequence continues at coordinate 175,684,529 of CM065802.1, read as the reverse complement.
TGTTTTGTATAAGTAAATCTTTTTTTAAACCTCCTTAATTGTATATTCCCATACCTATACAGTCTTGGAATACCTCTCGTTCTGGTGAGAATTCGGTTTAGTCATGTCCCCCTCCGCAAAGAAGCCTTGTTAGGAGCCGCTCGTTGTCCGTGCCCTTTTTCTTATTGCACCGGCGATCACTTCCCTTTCTCGGAGCCGCTCATTGTCCGTGCCATTTTTCATTGCACCGGCGATCACTCCCCGCCCTCGTTGGCCCCGGATGTCACATGTTCACCAGCTTCCGTTTGGTTCTTCCCCAAATCTCACCGTACTGATAGAGGTCTTGCTCCGATACCATTCTGTAATGCCCTGACTTTCTAAATTAAAAAATAACGTTACAGAGCTCAATTTTTTCATAGTTTTTTTTATATAAATTCGAAGTATTTGCGGAAGCATTTTAGTCCGTAAATCTTCAATAAAATTCGTTTATTCAAACATCAGTACAGTTTTACAAAAACATGGGAAATCAAATATTCGGACATAGTCCGTTGAAATTACATTCGTTGATAAACATCAAGTGTTTCGCAAAAATAATAACAATTACGGTGACATCATCTTTTATTCTTTAGAATCTCATCATGTTGGGAGTATGATTCATCTTCTGCTTGTCCCGTTCGTCGATTCCTTAGCCTGAAAAATATAAACGACGAGGTGTGAGTACGCAAGCATACTCAGTGAGATTAAACCCTTATAAATCGTCAAAATCATATTGTGTAATGTACATAAAACATTCTTATCTCTATGAGACTCGTCTCGGCTTTCTTTCATTCTTTCGACCCCTCGCGGGTAGTCATGTTACACGACACAACGATGACCATAACATATTAAAACAGTATAACCTCACCTCGTTTGCTGAAATCTTGAAATATCTTCCTTTGAATTTGACTCGGTTGTCCTTCTTCGATCCCTGATACGCTGCCCCTAGCACTTGAAAATGCTTTTTCACATTTCCGGCCATAAATTCTTGATGTAAAATCTGAAATTTCTTTGGGGACTTTTATCAAACACTTTTGAAAAACTGTCAGATTTGAGCTTCCTGTTTCATCGGGCTTTTTGAGGCCTTTTTAATTTTTGGAAGGGAAATATGTTATGGGCGTTTTATTATAGAGTTACACAGATTCAAAATGGTATATTATTTGTTGGAATATACTTATGTGTAGATGTATTTATAGGAGTCCAAAATCGATTGAAAATCAACCTTATACGGACAGCTGGAAGCCTTATCCGGACAGCTGGCCGAGAAGCTTCTCTCGGTCGTGACCGACCTTATCCGGACAGCTGGCCGAGAAGACATCCTTATCCGGATAGTGGCCGAGAAGCTTCTGTCGGTCGTGACCGACAGCTGTCGGTAGGCATGTCCGGCGGTGACCGACAGATGTCCGTCAACTTGGCTCGGCCGGTTCAACCCCTTTCTGATGTCCAAATTCGATTTTCCGACTTGTTTCGGACTCATCGGAGTTAAATCTTAGATATGCTCGGAACAGATTTTCGATAATAATAAAAAAAATAATTTAATATTATTTTTGCAATATAAGTGTTCTGTAATGAAAATTTTAACGTATCAAATCGTCGGAACTTTTCGAAATCACTTTCATAAATTCTAAAAATGATCCTTATAATTTATTTTGAAATTGTTTCCTTCATTTTATGCTAGAAACGTATCGTTCCAAGTATCGGACAACATATAAATATCAAAAAATCAAAATCCATGATCGTAAGCAAAATAAATAGCATTTAAATAAGTATTGGGGCGTTACAATCCTCCCCCTTTAAAAAATTTCGTCCTCGAAATTGAGCTTTGAAAAGAACTTTGAAAATCTGTATCAAACTTTGTATGAGTATTTTCATCAATAACTTTAAAAATATTGTGCCAGCAAAAACAACACTTTGAACCCTTTCTTTGATATCATATTTTGTCCCTTTCGGATAACATTTAAACTTTCACATATCCTTTCAAATCTTTTGCCGACACAATCATTCTGTACTCATACCAAAAATTTTAAGTTTTCATAAAAGAGTGAATACTTGAAAACATTACCTCGGAGTCGACGTTGGGTAGCAGCGATGAACCACATATTCTCCCGAAAATATAATCATGCCCTAATTATTCGTTATACTTTTAAAAATAAGAAAGTTTTGAAATATCTTGTTTTGTATAAGTAAATCTTTTTTTAAACCTCCTTAATTGTATATTCCCATACCTATACAGTCTTGGAATACCTCTCGTTCTGGTGAGAATTCGGTTTAGTCATGTCCCCCTCCGCATAGAAGCCTTGTTAGGAGCCGCTCGTTGTCCGTGCCCTTTTTCTTATTGCACCGGCGATCACTTCCCTTTCTCGAAGCCGCTCATTGTCCGTGCCATTTTTCATTGCACCGGCGATCACTCCCCGCCCTCGTTGGCCCCGGATATCACATGTTCACCAGCTTCCGTTTGGTTCTTCCCCAAATCTCACCGTACTGATAGAGGTCTTGCTCCGATACCATTCTGTAATGCCCTGACTTTCTAAATTAAAAAATAACGTTACAGAGCTCAATTTTTTCATAGTTTTTTTATATAAATTCGAAGTATTTGCGGAAGCATTTTAGTCCGTAAATCTTCAATAAAATTCGTTTATTCAAACATCAGTACAGTTTTACAAAAACATGGGAAATCAAATATTCGGACATAGTCCGTTGAAATTACATTCGTTGATAAACATCAAGTGTTTCGCAAAAATAATAACAATTACGGTGACATCATCTTTTATTCTTTAGAATCTCATCATGTTGGGAGTATGATTCATCTTCTGCTTGTCCCGTTCGTCGATTCCTTAGCCTGAAAAATATAAACGACGAGGTGTGAGTACGCAAGCATACTCAGTGAGATTAAACCCTTATAAATCGTCAAAATCATATTGTGTAATGTACATAAAACATTCTTATCTCTATGAGACTCGTCTCGGCTTTCTTTCATTCTTTCGACCCCTCGCGGGTAGTCATGTTACACGACACAACGATGACCATAACATATTAAAACAGTATAACCTCACCTCGTTTGCTGAAATCTTGAAATATCTTCCTTTGAATTTGACTCGGTTGTCCTTCTTCGATCCCTGATACGCTGCCCCTAGCACTTGAAAATGCTTTTTCACATTTCCGGCCATAAATTCTTGATGTAAAATCTGAAATTTCTTTGGGGACTTTTATCAAACACTTTTGAAAAACTGTCAGATTTGAGCTTCCTGTTTCATCGGGCTTTTTGAGGCCTTTTTAATTTTTGGAAGGGAAATATGTTATGGGCGTTTTATTATAGAGTTACACAGATTCAAAATGGTATATTATTTGTTGGAATATACTTATGTGTAGATGTATTTATAGGAGTCCAAAATCGATTGAAAATCAACCTTATACGGACAAATGAAGCCTTATCCTGACAATGCCGAGAAGCTTCTCTCGGTCGTGACCGACCTTATCCGGACAGCTGGCCGAGAAGACATCCTTATCCGGATAGTGGCCGAGAAGCTTCTGTCGGTCGTGACCGACAGCTGTCGGTAGGCATGTCCGGCGGTGACCGACAGATGTCCGTCAACTTGGCTCGGCCGGTTCAACCCCTTTCTGATGTCCAAATTCGATTTTCCGACTTGTTTCGGACTCATCGGAGTTAAATCTTAGATATGCTCGGAACAGATTTTCGATAATAATAAAAAAAATAATTTAATATTATTTTTGCAATATAAGTGTTCTGTAATGAAAATTTTAACGTATCAAATCGTCGGAACTTTTCGAAATCACTTTCATAAATTCTAAAAATGATCCTTATAATTTATTTTGAAATTGTTTCCTTCATTTTATGCTAGAAACGTATCGTTCCAAGTATCGGACAACATATAAATATCAAAAAATCAAAATCCATGATCGTAAGCAAAATAAATAGCATTTAAATAAGTATTGGGGCGTTACAATCCTCCCCCTTTAAAAAATTTCGTCCTCGAAATTGAGCTTTGAAAAGAACTTTTAAAATCTGTATCAAACTTTGTATGAGTATTTTCATCAATAACTTTAAAAATATTGTGCCAGCAAAAACAACACTTTGAACCCTTTCTTTGATATCATATTTTGTCCCTTTCGGATAACATTTAAACTTTCACATATCCTTTCAAATCTTTTGCCGACACAATCATTCTGCACTCATACCAAAAATTTTAAGTTTTCATAAAAGAGTGAATACTTGAAAACATTACCTCGGAGTCGACGTTGGGTAGCAGCGATGAACCACATATTCTCTCGAAAATATAATCATGCCCTAATTATTCGTTATACTTTTAAAAATAAGAAAGTTTTGAAATATCTTGTTTTGTATAAGTAAATATTTTTTTAAACCTCCTTAATTGTATATTCCCATACCTATACAGTCTTGGAATACCTCTCGTTCTGGTGAGAATTCGGTTTAGTCATGTCCCCCTCCGCCTAGAAGCCTTGTTAGGAGCCGCTCGTTGTCCGTGCCCTTTTTCTTATTGCACCGGCGATCACTCCCCTTTCTCGGAGCCGCTCATTGTCCGTGCCATTTTTCATTGCACCGGCGATCACTCCCCGCCCTCGTTGGCCCCGGGTGTCACATGTTCACCAGCTTCCGCTTGGTTCTTCCCCAAATCTCACCGTATTGAGAGAGGTCTTGCTCCGATACCATTCTGTAATGCCCTGACTTTCTAAATTAAAAAATAACGTTACACAACTCATTTTTTTCATAGTTTTTTTATATAAATTCGAAGTATTTGCGGAAGCATTTTAGTCCGTAAATCTTCAATAAAATTCGTTTATTCAAACATCAGTACAATTTTACAATAACATGGGAAATCAAATATTCGGACATAGTCCGTTGAAATTACATTCGTTGATAAACATCAAGTGTTTCGCAAAAATAATAACAATTACGGTGACATCATCTTTTATTCTTTAGAATCTCATCATGTTGGGAGTATGATTCATCTTCTGCTTGTCCCGTTCGTCGATTCCTTAGCCTGAACAATATAAACGACGAGGTGTGAGTACGCAAGCATACTCAGTGAGATTAAACCCTTATAAATCGTCAAAATCATATTGTGTAATGCACATAAAACATTCTTATCTCTATGAGACTCGTCTCGGCTTTCTTTCATTCTTTCGACCCCTCGCGGGTAGTCATGTTACACGACACAAAGATGACCATAACATATTAAAACAGTATAACCTCACCTCGTTTGCTGAAATCTTGAAATATCTTCCTTCGAATTTGACTCGGTTGTCCTTCTTCGATCCCTGAATACGCTGCCCGTAGCACTTGAAAATGCTTTTTCACATTTCCGGCCTTAAATTCTTGATGTAAAATCTGAAATTTCTTTGGGGACTTTTATCAAACACTTTTGAAAAACTGTCAGATTTGAGCTTCCTGTTTCATCGGGCTTTTTGAGGCCTTTTTAATTTTTGGAAGGGAAATATGTTACGGGCGTTTTATTATAGAGTTACACAGATTCAAAATGGTTGTTGGAATATACTTATGTGTAGATGTATTTATAGGAGTCCAAAATCGATTGAAAATCAACCTTATACGGACAGCTGGAAGCCTTATCCAGACAGCTGGCCGAGAAGCTTCTCTCGGTCATGACCGACCTTATCCGGACAGCTGGCCGAGAAGACATCCTTATCCGGATAGTGGCCGAGAAGCTTCTGTCGGTCGTGACCGACAGCTGTCGGTAGGCATGTCCGGCGGTGACCGGAAGATGTCCGTCAACTTGGCTCGGCCGGTTCAACCCGTTTTTGATGTCCAAATTCGATTTTCCGACCTGTTTCGGACTCATCGGAGTTAAATCTTAGATATGCTCGGAACAGATTTTTGATAATAATAATAATAAAATAATTTAATATTATTTTTGCAATATAAGTGTTCTGTAATGAAAATTTTAACGTATCAAATCGTCGGAACTTTTCGAAATCACTTTCATAAATTCTAAAAATGATCCTTATAATTTATTTTGAAATTGTTTCCTTCATTTTATGCTAGAAACGTATTGGTCCGAGTATCGGACAACATATAAATATCAAAAAATCAAAATCCATGATCGTAAGCAAAATAAATAGCATTTAAATAAGTACTGGGGCGTTACAATCCTCCCCCTTTAAAAAATTTCGTCTTCGAAATTGAGCTTCGAAAAGAACTTTGAAAATCTGTATCAAACTTTGTATGAGTATTTTCATCAATAACTTTAAAAATATTGTGCCAGCAAAAACATCACTTTGAAACCTTTCTTTGATATCATATTTTGTCCCTTTCGGATAACATTTAAACTTTCACATATCCTTTCAAATCTTTTGCCGACACAATCATTCTGCACTCATACCAAAAATTTTAAGTTTTCATAAAAGAGTGAATACTTGAAAACATTACCTCGGAGTCGACGTTGGGTAGCAGCGATGAACCACATATTCTCCCGAAAATATAATCATGCCCTAATTATTCGTTATACTTTTAAAAATAAGAAAGTTTTGAAATATCTTGTTTTGTATAAGTAAATCTTTTTTTAAACCTCCTTACTTGTATATTCCCATACCTATAGAGTCTTGGAATACCTCTCGTTCTGGTGAGAATTCGGTTTAGTCATGTCCCCCTCCGCCTGGAAGCCTTGTTAAGAGCCGCTCGTTGTCCGTGCCCTTTTTCTTATTGCACTGGCGATCACTCCCCTTTCTCGGAGCCGCTCATTGTCCGTGCCATTTTTCATTGCACCGGCGATCACTCCCCGCCCTCGTTGGCCCCGGGTGTCACATGTTCACCAGCTTCCGCTTGGTTCTTCCCCAAATCTCACCGTAGTGAGAGATGTCTTGCTCCGATACCATTCTGTAATGCCCTGACTTTCTAAATTAAAAAATAACGTTACACAACTCAATTTTTTCTTAGTTTTTTTATATAAATTCGGAGTATTTGCGGAAGCATTTTAGTCCATAAATCTTCAATAAAATTCGTTTATTCAAACATCAGTAAAGTTCTACAAAAACATGGGAAATCAAATATTCGGACATAGTCCATTGAAATTACATTCGTTGATAAACATCAAGTGTTTCGCAAAAATAATAACAATTACAGTGACATCATCTTTTATTCTTTAGAATCTCATCATGTTGGGAGTATGATTCATCTTCTGCTTGTCCCGTTCGTCGATTCCTTAGCCTGAAAAATATAAACGACGAGGTGTGAGTACGCAAGCATACTCAGTGAGATTAAACCCTTATAAATCGTCAAAATCATATTGTGTAATGCACATAAAACATTCTTATCTCTATGAGACTCGTCTCGGCTTTCTTTCATTCTTTCGACCCCTCGCGGGTAGTCATGTTACACGACACAACGATGACCATAACATATTAAAACAGTATAACCTCACCTCATTTGCTGAAATCTTGAAATATCTTCCTTTGAATTTGACTCGGTTGTCCTTCTTCGATCCCGGATACGCTGACCCTAGCATTTGAAAATGCTTTTTCATATTTCCGGCCATAAATTCTTGATGTAAAATCTGAAATCTCTTTGGGGACTTTTATCAAACAATTTTGAAAAACTGTCAGATTTGAGCTTCCTGATTCATCGGGCCTTTTGAGGCCTTTTTAATTTTTGGAAGGGAAATATGTTACGGGCGTTTTATTATAGAGTTACACAGCTTCAAAATGGTATATAATTTGTTGGAATATACTAACGTATAGATGTATTTATAGGAGCCCAAATTCGGTTGAAAATCAACCTTATCCGGACAGCTGGAAGCCCTATCCGGACAGCTGGCCGAGAAGCTTCTGTCGGTCGTGACCGACCTTATCTGGACAGCTGCCAAGAAGCTTCTGTCGGTCGTGACCGATCGTATCTAGACAGCTGGACATCCTTATGCAGATAGTGGCCGAGAAGCTTCTGTGGGTCGTGAGCGGCAGTTGTCGGTAGGCATGTCCAGCGGTGACCGGCAGATGTCCGTCAACTTGCCTCAGCCGGTTCGACCCCTTCCTGATGTCCAAATTCGATTTTCCGACCTGTTCCGGACTCATCGGAGTTAAATCTTCGATATGCTTAGAACGGATTTTCGATAATAATAATAAAATAATTTAATATTATTTTTGCAATATAAGTGTTCTGTGATGAAAATTTAACGTATCAAATCGTCGGAACTTTACGAAATCAATTTCATAAATTCTAAAAATGATCCTTATAATATATTTTGAAATCGTTTCCTTCATTTTATATACTAGGAACGTATCGGTCTAAGTATAATATTAAAAAATCAAAATCCATGATCGTTAGCAAAATAAATAGCATTTAAATAAGTATTGGGGCTTTACAACCCTCCCCCCTTTAAAAAATTTCATCCTCGAAATTGAGCTTCTTAAAGAACTCTGAAAATCTGTATCAAACTTTGTATGAGTATTTTCATCAATAACTTTAAAAATATTGTGCCAGCAAAAACATCACTTTGAAACCTTTCTTTGAAATCATATTTTGTCCCTTTCGGATAATATTTAAACTTTCACATATCCTTTAAAATCTTTTGCCGACACAATCATTCTGCACTCATACCAAAAATTTTAAGTTTTCATAAAAGAGTGAATACTTGAAAACATTACCTCGGAGTCGACGTTGGGCAGCAGCGATGCACCACATATTCTCCCAAAAATATAATCATGCCGTAATTATTCGTTATACTTTTAAAAATAAGAAAGTTTTGAAATATCTTGTTTTGTATAAGTAAATCTTTTTTTTTAAACCTCCTTAACTGTATAGTCCCATACCTATACAGTCTTGGAATACCTCTCGTTCTGGTGAGAATTCAGTTCAGGCATGTCCCCCTCCGTCTAGAAGCCTTGTCAGGAGCTGCTCGTTGTCCGTGCCCTTTTTCTGTAATATCCGGAATTTCTACAACAGTTGTCCAACAGTATTTTATCCGAGTTGTATTGTACAGCGTGGAATCTGTATAGTATGGATAAAATAATAGAAAGACTGAGGCAACTGTACTTGTGTAATTGTCGTATTTGGTAGACAATTACAATTGAGGATATCGTATATTAGGTTATCGCACTTTTGATATTGGGTATATCGTATGAGAATATTATTATATGTGTTCAGTATGTCGTATGTTCGTTTTTGGTATGTCGAGACGTTGGACACAAATTGTGGGAAATGGCTAAGTATGGAACTGTTAACGTACGTTAAGACTGTAAGATAATGTACGCTAAATCACAAGAGTTACGTACGTTATGGCCGAGATATTACGTACGTAACAAGGGAATTGGACAGGATCGAGTCATGGTCGGCAGGTGGGCCCGGTGTCGGCAGCGGATGTAGACAGGTGAGTCAACCCCGATCATTGCGTACGCTACGCATGTAGTATTACGTACGTAATATGGGTATGGTACTGTAGCAAGTCAACGTACGTATTACGTACGTTATGAGAAGGATTAATATGTTGTTGTTTCGATTCTTGAGGTTATATGAATTATATGTTGAAGGAAGATGGTGATATGATGGTTTATACCTTGAATATGTTGATTATGATTATGAAATCATAGAGTTCTTGATGTTCTTGGTATTATTATCCGTATTTGATCCGTATGATGATGATTAGGGAGTTGTTGTTACAATCCTTGAGGTTATGTATAGTGTATATTGAAGAATACGATGATTCATGACTTGGATTACGAATTGGAAGATTATCTTCATGTTAAAGGATATCGAATTATGTTGTTTTAATGGTTATGAACATGAGTTCGAATCCCTTAGTGTTCTTGAGGAACTTTTGATGAATTTAACATAGCAAGACGATCGTATGTGGAATTATCGGTATTTTTATATATGAAGACCGAATGTTCGTTGCTCGTAGTGATAGAATTCAAATATTCTTGATGAAATACGAATCACAATATCAATCTGGAACCCGGAAAGATTGTGATTGATCGTCGAATATGATTTCCTTTACGTTCGTAGCCGTGATCGCATTGTGATTGTGAATTCGTAATTGTTTGAATTAGATTATACGGACTTGTGTCTAATCGGGGTTGTTGTGGAACCGTTGGGGTTTAGTGATCGGTTGTATTGATTGATTATGATCATCGAGTTGTAGTTTGTATTGTAGATATCGTTGAATCGTTGAGATGATTTGGTTGGTCGTGTCGGTTGTTAATTGTTATCGGATATGTGTTGTTTGATTACTTCGATTGATTGAGATTATTGATCGGTGATTATAACCGGATGTTGCGGTCGTGTTCGAGTATGTTCGTGAATTGCTTCGGTCGGGGCCTAGGAGCTCGTAGACGAAGGCATTGTGACTGGTAGCGGCTTCATCATCGTCATGTCGATATCGAGGCAAGTTATTACTTGCTCAGTTATAATGTTTAAAGAATGGTTTCTATAATGCATATAGCAACGATTATTATTGTAGACCCTGGAGATTTGGAGTTTATGTTAATTTCTGATTCTGGGAGTCAAATCATAATGTATATGATTTACTTTGGTTATTGGCATAATTGGGTATCGAGAATACGTTGTGATAAAGACGATGATATGAGTATCTGTAGTCCATGGTACGTTTGGATCGCCGAGCATTGCGGATAATCGTCGGTGATGGTTTGATATCGAGATTGCTTCCGAAGGACTTCGGACAAGTATATCATATCGGTTCGGTTAGTACTAGTGATTTGATCATGCATATTGTCCTTCATGTTGTTTAACATGAGGTCGTCTTAGTTGATTTGTCATATTGTCGTTCATGTTCTGTTGTTCATGTTGATGAACATTTTGATTTGCATATGTGTATGCATAATTGTGTTGTTTGTGTTGTGTTGATCCGATGGGATCGTGTGATCTATGCTGAGGGCACTGGATCAGATGTCCACCTCGTGTTGGTCCGACGGGATCATCTTGGGATCTATGCTGAGGGTGCTGGATCATTGGACGGGTTTTTCCACCTCGTGTTGGTCCGACGGGATCATCTTTGGATCTATGCTGTGTAATATTTGGAATTTCTACTATTGTAGTTTAATATTATTTTATCTGAGTTATGTTGTACAACGTGGAATCTGTACAGTATGGATAAAATAATGAAGGACTGAGATGTCAGTATTGGTATAATTATCGTATTTGGTAGACAATTACAATTGATAATATTATTGGATTCAGTATTTGTGTTCAGTGTGTCGTATGTTCGTTTTTGGTATGTCGAGACATTGGACAGAAATTGCGGGAAATGGCTAAGTGTAGCATTATTAGCGCACGCTAATATGCATTCCTAGGGAACGCTATCATGCAGGTTTAGCGCACGCTGATAGTAAAAGGTAGCGCACGCTAGTTCCGAACAGATCAGAGGGAATCTACGTGTGGACCCGGTCACTTTCGGCGCATGTGCCAACGAAGTCAACTGATGTTTGTCTTAAAGCATTAGCGCACGCTAATGCCTGTTGTTAGCGCACGCTAATATCAGATTGGTCAACAGGGAATCTTGGCTTTATTGGTTTCTTTCGGCATGTGGGGTCACGAGTATATTTGGGGTAGGTGCAGACTGTAGCAAGTCAACTACGATTAGCGCACGCTAAGATACAAGATTTTTCATGTGCTAGATAGTGTAGTTTATGTATGTTATTGTATGGGCATTACGTACGTAAGCTGGTGTGCGGAGCAAGTCAGTAGCCTCTGGACCGTGATAGCGCACGCTAACGAAAGAGAGTTAGCGCACGCTAAGCATGTAACGTACGTTAAATGAGGATGCTAGCGTACGTTAATAATATACATTATATATATGTGTAGTTGGGCATTATCCTTCATTTCATCTATTCCTTCTTTGCAACTGAGAGAGAGTTTTTAGAGAGAAGTTGGAGATTCCAAACACTGAGAGATGATGATCTTTAACAAAGATTAAGCTGAGGAACATGGATTAAAGTCTTGTTCTTGAAATTTTTGATGATTCTTGGAATAAAGTTGATTGTTCTCCTTCATGGTTCGTCTACACAAGGTAATAGTTCTTCACCTTTGGATTTCGTTTTGGATTGGAGATTGATGTTCTTGAGTTGATGATTATCATATAAACAAGTTAATAAGTATGATTAGGACAAGGATTACCGGATTATGATGATGTTGTTATTGATATATAGATATTGATGTGATTCGTATGGTATGAATCGTGTTGTTCGTCCTCTCGAGATAAGTTGGTTAATTCTTCTCCTCAGTTTCGGATGTCAAAGTTATTGTTGATAATTACTCATTGTTGATTGTTGTTACCCAAAATATTATCCGGAGATAGTATTGCTGGAATGATCGAGTAACAAACAAATTTGAAAACACTTCCGTGAGAAAATAAATAACACAAGATTTGTCGGGGTTGTTAATCCCGGGCTTGAATGCTCTCGCGAGATGTTATTAATACGAACATTCGTGGATACAAGTATTAATGTAGGAATCTAAATACAATGAGTGTAAAAGATCCTATTTATCTAACTCTTGAGCGAAGCTTTGGTGTTCTTGCTCCCTGTCGATCGTCTTTTGTGTGAGAGAGCCTGAGAGAGAAGAAAGAACCGAAAGATAGCTGTTGCCAAGAGTGAGAAAGCCAAGTTGTGTGCTGAACCTGAAGAAGACAGAGAGATTTTCCAAGTGCAGGCAGCCTTCTGTTTATAGGGGCTGAGATGCCCTGTTTTCTGGAGGGCGATCGCCTTTCGTGCAATATAATAATGGGGCGATCGTCTTTATGTCACATGGGCTGTCTGCATAAAGCTTGCGGCTGCTGCTGGGAGCCAGCTGTGCGGTCCAATGAGGAGCCGGCACACGTCCTGAGTTGCTGTCATGGGCGGTCCCACTAACACGTTTCGGCGGGCTTGTCGGTTGGTGGAAGGATGCTCACAGGCTGCGGTCAACGGACCATGTGCATCAACGACTTTTCCGGATCTGCATGTGGGTCTTGCTCCGAGCTTCGGCCATTGCCGACTGGATGATCATCGGCTTCGCGCATCGGCCCTTGCCGACTGGGCGATCGATGGCTTCGCACATCGGCTCTTGCGGACAGGACGATCGATGGCTTCGTGTGGCATGAGGAGGTCGCCACTTGGTCGGTCGCCAGGAGTCGATCGCCAAGTACCGAGAGATGATCGCCTTCAGATGTTGATCGCTCGGCACCAGGACTTGTCCTGGGACCATCCGTCGGCCGATCTGTCTTGGCTGCGGGGCTCTGGCTAGGCCGCCCGGTCTCTGAGGCGATCGCCGGTCGAGACGTATAATTCTCGACACAACAATTGCCCTCCAGCTTGCTCCGATGTTGAAGACATGGGGCGAGGTGGTTCTTGCTGGCGATCGTGTAGGATGAGGACGGGCGATCCGTTAAGCTGACTTTGGTTTCCGGACTTGGGCGATCTGGTCGATTGGCTAGCTATCTTCGGTCTTGTACCTGCAAAAAACAATGTTGGCCGATCCCTCGTAGAAACTTGTTTGTTTCGTCGCTGAGGAACCGTGCACAGTCGCGGAGTTCGATGGACCGACTCCATGACCATGTCTTGTGCGTGAACGACATTGTCTGTCTCGTGACTCATTTTATTGTGAGGGTCCTCTGTTAGGCTGCGCCTTGCCTTATATTTAAACGAAGGGCGTGCGGTCTTGGTCTAGAGGAGTCCTTGCGCGGGGCGTCGTCGGATTAATCAACTCCACTTCCGCGGCTTGTTGGCTCTGCTTCCACCTCGGCCTGCCATGAAGATGGCGAACCTCGACGGTGTACGTTGAGACGGGGGTAGTGGCACATCGCATTGTCCGGGTTCACCATGTTAGATGATGAACCTTTGAGGGCGGGCGAACGTGTCCACTGATTAGTTTTGGAGGGCCCTCAAACTACGCGGCCTCATATTTAAATGAAGGGCGGGCGATCTTGGCCCAAAGGGACCTTGCATGGCCGAAGCATCCGGTTCTATCGACTACCAGGACCATGGCTGCACTCTTCCACCTTGGATCGTCATGTAGATGCCGACCTTCGACGGTGTACGTTGTGCGGTGGAGGCGATCTCGTGCCTTAGTCCATCATGTTAGATGGTGAACTATAGATGGCGAACGAGTCCTCCAGTTTTGGTGATGTTGCTTGATACCGGTGATCGGGCTGGAAGACTGGAGATCGTCGTTCGGGCGCCGATCGCGCTGCTCATAGGCTAAGATGAAACCTTTGCCTGGCTAGAAAGTCTGCGGCCTTAGCGCGGAAGATCGCGTAGGTCGTGGGTTGGTCCTTTGTAAGATGCCTGAACATAGGCGAAAGACCATGGAACCCCCTATGACCGCGTATAGGGCGATCTCATCGCTTACGGGCTCGCCGTTGAGGATGATCTCGTATACCCGGTTGATGTAGTCCGAGTCGGACTCTTCTTACGCTTGCCTGATCTGCATCATGCGAAGGGAACCTTCTGGCCGAGCGACCTTGGTGGCGAAGTACACTGTGAAGTAGTTCGCCAGTTGGTCAAAGGAGTTGACGTATCGTGGCGGCAACGAGGTGTACCATCTGTGGGCAAGGTCGTCCAGCGTTAGCGGGAACATCCGGCACCTGGTCGCGTCTGATGCCCCACACCCGGTTATGTAGATGTGGAACTTGCTCAGATGAGTTTCGGGGTCTGACCTCCCCTCTTACAAAGGTGTTAGCAGAGGAGCGATCTTATGCTGCACGGGGGCGAGCTCGATGTGGACCACGAGCGGATCGCTCGGCCCGACGATCTTGCTCTTGGCGCCTGCCCCGGATTCCATGAGCGCCTTCATGTCGTTGAGTTGGCGTTGCATCGCATCCATCGTTGTAGCTTGGTCGCTCGTGGATCAGATTTTGGAGCGGGAGCCGAGGCGATCATGTACCGATCGCCAGACTCCGCTGCTGCCGACCTCGGCTCTCTGTCGAGGAGGATCCAGATGGCTGGTCGGCCTTCTGGGAGTCGGATACGCCGAACTCCTGGTGATGAACTCGAGCTCCGTCGTCTCGTGGCTGGGTCCGGACTGCCCCGGTCGCCATGACAGGTCGCTGCTTAGGCGATCGAAAACAGAGGTGCCCCGGCTAGCGAGCGCCTCTTCTTTCGAACGGGAGCCTCCTGGCGATCGCTCGGTCAGCAACGCCTTGTACTTCCGTTTGGTCATCCGGTGGATGGCCGATGGGGTGATAGCGGGAGGTGCGTCGAGAGCACTCCGTCGCTCTTGTAGGATGGCCATGGCCTCCTCAATCTGTTCTGCGGTTTGGAACTGATTGAGCGAGAGACTTGGGCCTTCCCCCAGGGGCGGGATCGAGCGTCTCGGACCGCGGTGGCTACCCTCTGCCATCGGCTGTGGCTCCAACTGAGACGGAACGAGGCGTCTGGCGGGTCGGCCAGCGGCTTTCTTCGACGAGGAGGCAGAAGTCATGATTCTGAAAGCTTTCTCTGAAGAACAGTGAGTGTTTCTTTAGGTATATGCCCCGGAGAACAATGAGTGTTCTTCGAGACGGTAGGAATAAAAATGAGGGGTAGATGCCCTTCCTCTAGCGCCAATTGTTGTTACTCAAAATATTATCCGGAGATAGTATTGCTGGAATGATCGAGTAACAAACAAATGCGAGAACACTTCTGTGAGAAAATAAATAACACAAGATTTGCCGGGGTTGTTAATCCCGGGCTTGAATGCTCTCGCGAGATGTTATTAATACGAATATTCGTGGATACAAGTATTAATGTAGGAATCTAAATACAATGAGTGTAAAAGAACCTATTTATCTAATTCTTGAGCGAAGCTTTAGTGTTCTTGCTCCCTGCCGATCGTCTTCTGTGTGAGAGAGGCTGAGAGAAAAGAAAGAACCGAAAGATAGCTGTTGCCAAGAGTGAGAAAGCCAAGTTATGTGCTGAACCTGAAGAAGACAGAGAGATTTTCCAAGTGCAGGCAGCCTTCTGTTTATAGGCGCTGAGATGCCCTGTTTTCTGGAGGGCGATCGCCTTTCGTGCAATATAATAATGGGGCGATCGTCTTTATGTCACATGGGCTATCTGCATAAAGCTTGTGGCTGCTGCTGGCAGCCAGCTGTGCGGTCCAATGAGGAGCCGGCACACGTCCTGAGTTGCTGTCACGGGCGGTCCCACTGACACCTTTCGGCGGGCTTGTCGGTTGGTGGAAGGATGCTGACAGGTTGCGGTCAACGGACCATGTGCATCAGCTCCTTTTCCGGATCTGCATGTGGGACTTGCGCCGAGCTTCGGCCATTGCCGACTGGATGATCATCGGCTTTGCGCATCGACCCTTGCCGACTGGGCGATCGATGGCTTCGCACATCGGCCCTTGCCGACAGGATGATCGATGGCTTCGCGTGGCATGAGGAGGTCGCCACTTGGTCGGTCGCCAGGAGTCGATCGCCAAGTACCGAGAGATGATCGCCTTCAGATGTCGATCGCTCGGCACCAGGACTTGTCCTGGGACCATCGGTCGGCCGATCTGTCTTGGCTGCGGGGCTCTGGCTAGGTCGCCCGGTCTCTGAGGCGATCACCGGTCGAGGCGTATAATTCTCGACACAAGATTGATAATTACTCACTGTAATGACATATTATGGAAGTATTGTTATGTTCTTAAGGTTTCATGATATTGATATTGAGGAAGATGATATATGTATATAGGACTTGGATTATAAGTTGAATCATTGTTTATATGTTAAAAGATATCGGATTTCGTTGTCTTGATAGCTTTGAACATGGTTTCGAATTACTTAGTGTTCTTGATAATCGCCATATGTTGATCGATACTTGTAAAATATGCAAACTGTACAGCAGTAGCGCACGCTAAGCATACTAGCTAGCGCACGTTATCGGGAGCGACTTAGCGTACGCTACGTTGAGTGATTAACATGCGCTAAGTAGGCAGACAATGCAGTACATCGTATTATGATTATGAATTCATGCTGGTTGGATTGTACACTCTATGTTTAACCGAGATATCATAGAACCGTTGAGTTTGTGGATTGGTTATATCGATTATTGATTGTTATCGAATGTGTGTTAAATTTATTATTGTGATAGGTTGCGATAATGGATCGGTGATTATAACCGTATATTGCGGTCTTGTTCGAGCATGTTTGTGAATTGCGTGGTCAGGGCTGAGGAGCTCGTAGACGAAGGCAACGAAATTGGTAGCGGCTTCATCATCGTCGTATCGGTATCGAGGCAAGCTATTACTTGCTCAGTTATAATATTTAATGAATGGTTTTAGTTTCATATCGTTTATAATGCATATAGCGATGATTATTATTGTGAACTCGGGGTATTTGGATTGTATATTGTTCTTCCGATTCTAGGAGGTAAATCATAATGTATATGCTTTATCTCGGTTATTGGTATGTTCGGGTATCAAGGTTACGTTGCGAGAAAGATGAGGATATGAATACCTATAGTTCATGGTGCGTTTGGATCGTCGAGTATTGAGGATAATAGCCGGTGATGATTTGACATCTAGATTGCTCCTGAAGGACTCGGGACAAATATCTTAGTTTTGATTTTGGTTTAATGTTGATGATGTGATCATGCAAGTTGTCTTTCATATTGCTGAACATGAGGTCGTCCTAGTTGTTTTGTCATAATGTCGTTCATGTTATTGAGTCATGTGTTGTTCATGTCGATGAACGTATTGATTTGCATATGTGTATTGTTTATGTTGTTTATGTTGTGTTGATCCGTTGGGATCGTGTGATCTATGTTGAGTCCGTTGGGATCGTGTGATCTATGCTGAGGGCGCTGGATCATATGTCCACCTCGTTATGGTCCGACGGGATCATCTTGGGATCTATGCTGAGGGCGTTGGATTATTGGATGGGTTCTTCCACCTCGTTATGGTCCGACGGGATCATCTTGGGATCTATGCTGAGGGCGCTGGATCGTTGGAGTACCCAGTGTTGTGTTGATGGAATCATATGGATTCGCATCGTTGGTTTTGCATATGTTGTTGTGTATATATATATATATATTGTTGGTTATCCATCTCGTGTTGATCTGGTAGGATTATCTTGGGAACTATGCTGAGGGCGCTGGGTCATGGGATTTGTATTGAGTATACACTGTTGATATTTGTTTTGAGCATATTGACGTTGTCATATAAGTATGCATTTGTAGGTCTTGTGTTAGGACCATGTCCGTGTGTGGTATTGATCCGACCTCGGATTTGACTGACATAATTGTCGTGGCATTTCATATCTTGAGGTGTTCCGTATTTTCCTTTGGTATTTGTCTTTTGATGGACAATCGTTTGTCGTCTTGGGATTTGATGATGCTATTGGATGGATTGTATTGGTCAGAACTGGTATATTTCCGTATCATGGGTTGGTGTTGATAGTTTGAGAATATTGAGTATTGTTTGAGGTACAATACAGATATTATGTTCGAATTTATTGTTAATCAAGTATGAGATGTGAAATGGGATAATGGTTATTCTGTCGAGAATTATTTGAGTAAGTAAAGTTACTACGATAAGATTACATTGGTCGTATTCTTATTTTGTATTCTCATTGGTATGTAATTATTAATGTGATTAGACGGTTATCATTGTTGGATATTATGGCTGACCCCGTCGTGGGATTTCTTTTTAGGTTCTTGAAATATCGAGCTTGTAGCGGTCGTGGAGAGATGAGCTTCCCGGAGGATACTAGCTAGGACATGTTTTTGTATTGAGTTTTCTGATCAGTTGTTGTATTTCCACTGCTAGAGTACTTTTAACTATTGTCTTTTCCGCTTCGTGAGTATTTTGAAATGACCTTTTGTTTCTGGTAATTTGAGTTACTCTGGAAATCTTTTTCTAAACTATCGAGTTTCGGCCGTTTGGCCTTTCCCTTTTCGAAATGAGATTTTACGACGGTTTTGATAAACAGATTTTATATAGTTTTCAAATGTTTTAAAGATAGTACCGTCGTTGGCCTCTTGGGCATTTGTAAATGTTTGCGAAAATTTTCTTTGGCCTTGTGGGTTCCATCTCAGGGCCCACGACGCTGTAATATTCCGGGTTAAATCTGGGGGTGTTACAGAATATGGTATTGGAGCTTAGGTTGAGAAAACCTAGGCAATCGGGTCGAGTTGGGTCGTGCTTCTGGCGTGTCATTCAAGTTGTCGGTTGACAAGTGTTTGAGATACAGGTTTTGTTGTTCACTCGGGCTTATGTGTTATGCGATTTACCAGTGTAGTACTGGGATTGTTGTAAACTTTTCCGAACAGTGTTAACATGTTCCTTCGGATAGAGATGTGTTGTGTTCTCGAGTTGAACTGAGTTTGCGAAATGTGTGTTTTGAAAATATCTGTGTCGAGTATTTTCTTGAGTTGAGACATGTGCCAGTATCATGGGGAATCATTGGCTTCACGATCTGTAAGTGTTTGGATTTTTGAATTGCATTGAGATTGATTGCTGTTCTAAATTGATATGCTTTGGGATTCAGCAGAATATTATGCGTCACAATATGAGATGGCAGAGTTGGAACCGGATTAATGATTTGAGAAGTTATGATTTTGGAAATCAATATGTCGGTTAGATTTCGGAATAGAGTTGTGCATTTGGGGGAAATATTGTGTATGGTTGAGAAGAATATGTAGTCGTTTAGTACATTTTTAGATATATGAACTATTTTTGAGCATTTGAAAATGATACTTTTCAAAAATATTTCATGGATGTTTTAGAGAAAATAATTTTGGGCCGAGACCCAATAGATTTTGAATTAGTTTTATAACTCTGGACTTTGAGTCCGAAAAAGGGTTTTCTACTTTTTAAACTTCTTGTAATGTGAAACGGGATGTAGGCTGAGACCCAATGTTTCAAAAAAAAAAGGGGCTTTTTCATGTTTTCTAAAACTCCCGAGATTTGTAAAACACTTTACCAATCGTTTATCTATTTTATTTCCGCCTTTCGAGATTTTGGTTTACTTGTTCAAATGATACTTCTCGGGAAGTCTTTCGCTGTGTTGATTTGTTTCAATGTTTTGTCATAGCATATTTGAGGTGATTCAGGATGGGTTAATGATTGACGTTGCGAGTCATATGTGGAAAAGGAGTTTTTGGTTGGAGTTAATATATTGAAATTTTGGAATTCTATCGTGTGGTTTTCCGATGGAATATCAGTGGATATTAGTGACAAACCGAATTGGTATACAAGAGTATGGATGTGGTCAATCATTTGCATAGTTTTCATTTTAAAACTCCAAAATCTTGTGGACTCGAAGGAAACTGTTATCGAATACTTGGCGTTAGCGAGCCAGTTTAATTTTTCAAAAATTGATTTCGTGGTCTTACGAAAATTTATGTTTGAGTTTTGAAATTTTTGAAAGAACATTCGAAAATTTGTCTTCTTGACAAGATTATATGATTTCAAACTGGTTTTGAAAATGTGACTGATATACATACGCATTTAGTGTATAGTGCATGTCATGGTGAACTTATGAATGTGTCTCAGAAACTGGGTAATACATCGGTATGGTACGATGTAAGAGATTCGAACTTAGTATGGTAGTTTGGTTATCCAGGTAGGATCGATTGGTTGATCGGATAAGAGAAATATGATGTTGTTGTAGATTCATACAAAAAATGTAATTTTGGAACTTTGGATTTCGTGAAATCGGGACATATGTGCTATATGATTCCATTGGTATGGTAGTAGTGTGATTTTTACCATAGTGATTTTTTGAAGGATTTCTTTGTAAGTGTAGATTTGGGGTTGTTGACCTCATGCTGGTTGTTTTGAGTATCGATTGGTCGTTCCCACTCCATGTATAATTTGGATATGTTTGACGGGTTGTGATTGGTTGTTCGTACGCCGAGGGGTATGTTCACCAGTCGGGTATGTTTATTGAGAAACACTGTCTGTGATTGGCGTGTCGTTTTAAGAACTTTATTCGTTTGTATATCAGTTTATGTGGTTTTGTGTTGATCGTGTTGGAGCTTACCGTGTGAAGGTATTCTCGATTATCGTTGATCGTTCGTTGGTCGTATTGGAGTTTATCACTTTGATGATATTCTCGATTGTGTTTTGACCCCTGGTTGGTCATATTGGAGTTTATCATGTTGATGATATTCTCGATTATGTTTTGACTTCTAGTTGGTCATATTGGAATTTATCATGTCGATGATAAATTCGGTTGATTGTTGATCATTGTTGGTGATCATCTGAGCGTTCGAATTTTCTGTCAATGTTTTGGGATTCGTATCGTTGTTTTGGGCAGTTGTTTCGCAGATGTATTGTATATTATTCGTCTTATCGGAATTGAGACTTGATTGTGTAATCAGGCAGACAGGATTTGATACGGATATATTATTTCACCCGACGATGATATATTTGGTTGGGACTCATGGAATCATGCTTGAAAGAGTATTGAGGCTTTACTGTGGAGGAACTCGCTAGTATCTCAGGTGATCATCGACTCTGTGCATTGTAAGCATAATGTTTTGGTTATTCTATAGTGATGATGATTGATCATTGTCATGATGGTTTTGGGATATTCTGCGTTGAATGGTATATTTGTTTATTTTTATGATGGCTTGCAAGTTTCGAGGCCGAAACTTATTTTAAGTGGTGCAGAATGTAATATCTGGAATTTCTACTATTGTTGTTTAATATTATTTTATCCGAGTTATGTTGTACAGCGTGGAATCTGTACAGTATGGATAAAATAATGAAGGACTGAGATGTCAGTATTGGTATAATTGTCGTATTTGGTAGACAATTACAATTGAGAATATTATTGGATTCATTATTTGTGTTCAGTGTGTCGTATGTTCGTTTTTGGTATGTCGAGACATTGGACAGAAATTGCGGGAAATGGCTAAGTGTAGCATTATTAGCGCACGCTAATATGCATTCCTAGGGCACGCTAGGTTTAGCGCACACTGATGGTAAAAGGTAGCGCACGCTAGTTCTGAACAGATCAGAGGGAATCTACGTGTGGACCCGGTCACTTTCGGCGCATGAGCCGACGAAGTCAATTGATGTTTGTCGTAAAGCATTAGCGCACGCTAATGCCTGTTGTTAGCGCACGCTAATATCAGATCGCTCAACAGGGAATCTTGGCTTTATTGGTTGCTTTCGGCATGTGGGGTCACGAGCATATTCGGGGTAGGTGCAGACTGTAGCAAGTCAACTACGATTAGCGCACGCTAAGATACAAGATTTTGCGTGCGCTAGACAGTGTAGTTTACGTACGTTATTACATGGGCATTACGTACGTAAGCTGATGTGCGGAGCAAGTCAGTAGCCTCTGGACCGCGATAGCGCACGCTAACGAAAGAGAGTTAGCGCACGCTAAGCATGTAACATACGTTAAATGAGGATGTTAGCGTACGTTAATAATATACAGTATATATATGTGTAGTTGGGCATTATCCTTCATTTCGTCTATTCCTTCCTTGCAACCGAGAGAGAGAGTTTTTAGAGAGAAGTTGGAGGTTCCAAACACTGAGAGATGATGATCTTTAACAAAGATTATGCTGAGGAACATGGATTAAAGTCTTGTTCTTGAAATTTTTGATGATTCTTGGAATAAAGTTGATTGTTCTCCTTCATGGTTCGTCTATACAAGGTAATAGGTCTTCACCTTTGGATTTCATTTTGGATTGGAGATTGATGTTCTTGAGTTGACGATTATCATATAAACAAGTTAATAAGTATGATTAGGACATGGATTACCGGATTATGATGATGTTGTTATTGATATATGGATATTGATGTGATTCGTATGGTTTGAATCGTGTTGTTCGTCCTCTCGAGCTAAGTTGGTTAATTCTTCTCCTCAGTTTCGGATGTTGACGTTATTGTTGATAATTACTCACTGTAATGATATATTATCGAAGTATTGTTACGTTCTTAAGGTTTCATGATGTTGATATTGAGGAAGATGATATATGGATATAGGACTTGGATTATAAGTTGAATGATTGTTTATATGTTAAAGGATATCGAATTTTGTTGTCTTGATAGCTTTGAACATGGTTTCGAATTACTTAGTGTTCTTCATAATAGCCATATGTTGATCGATACTTGTAAAACATGCAAACTGTACAGCAGTAGCGCACGCTAAGCTTACTGGCTAGCGCACGTTATCGGGAGAGACTTAGCGTACGCTACGTTGAGTGATTAATGTGCGCTAAGTAGGCAGACAATGCAATACATCATATTATGATTATGAATTCATGCTGGTTCGAGTTGGATTGTAAAGTCTATGTTTAACTGAGATATCATAGAACCGCTGAGTTTGTGGATTGGTTATATCGATTATTGATTGTTATCGAATGTGTGTTAAATTTATTATTGCGATAGGTTGCGATAATCGATCGGTGATTATAACCGTATATTGCGGTCGTGTTCGAGCATGTTCGTGAATTGCGCGGTCAGGGCTGAGGAGCTCGTAGACGAAGGCAATGAAATTGGTAGCGGCTTCATCATCGTCGTATCGGTATCGAGGCAAGTTATTACTTGCTCAGTCATAATATTTAATGAATGGTTTCGGTTTCATTTCGTTTATAATGCATATAGCGATGATTATTATTGTGAACTTAGGGTATTTGGATTGTATACCGTTCTTCCGATTCTGGGAG
This sequence comes from Orobanche coerulescens, assembly GCA_033398695.1. NCBI lineage: Eukaryota > Viridiplantae > Streptophyta > Magnoliopsida > Lamiales > Orobanchaceae > Orobanche > Orobanche coerulescens. The sequence continues at coordinate 175,660,943 of CM065802.1, read as the reverse complement.
GTAAATCATAATGTATATGCTTTATCTCGGTTATTGGTATGTTCGGGTATCAAGGTTACGTTGCGAGAAATATGAGGATATGAATACCTATAGTTCATGGTGCATTTGGATCGTCGAGCATTGAGGATAATAGCCGGTGATGATTTGACATCGAGATTGCTCCTGAAGGACTCAGGACAAGTATCTTAGTTTTGATTTTGGTTTAGTGTTGATGATGTTGATCATGCAGGTTGTCTTTCATATTTCTGAACATGAGGTCGTCGTAGTTGTTTTGTCATAATGTCGTCCATGTTATTGAGTCATGTGTTGTTCATGTCGATGAACATATTGATTTGCATATGTGTATTGTTTATGTTGTTTGTGTTGTGTTGACCGTTGGGATCGTGTGATCTATGCTGAGGGCGCTAGATCAGATGTCCACCTCGTTATGGTCCGACGGGATCATCTTGGGATCTATGCTGAGGGCGCTGGATCATTGGACGGGTTCTTCCACCTCCTTATGGTCCGACGGGATCATCTTGGGATCTATGCTGAGGGCGCTGGATCGTTGGATTATATAGTGTTGTGTTGATGGAATCATATGGATTCGCATCGTTGGTTTTGCATATGTTGTTGTGTATATGTATATTGTTGGTTATCCACCTCGTGTTGATCTGGTAGGATCATCTTAGGACCTATGCTGAGGGCGCTAGGTCATGTGATTTCCATTGAGTATACACTGTTGATATTTGTTTTGAACATATTGACGTTGTCATATGAGTATGCATTTGTAGGTCTTGTGTTAGGACCATGTCCGTGTGTGGTATTGATCCGACCTTGGATTTGACTGACATGATTGTCGTGGCATTTCATATCTTGAGGTATGTTCCATATTTTCTTTTGGTATTTGTCTTTTGATGGACAATCGGTTGTCGTCTTGGGATTTGATGATGCTATCCGTGTTGGGTACGGATTCGGATATTTGCGCCGTGTTGCGGAAGCGTAAATTAAAATGCGGAAAATAAATGATGCACGGGGATTTATAGAGGTTCGGCTATAAACGAGCCTACGTCCTCTCTCGGTATCTTTTTCAATAGGCTAAAGAAAAACCTCTTCTCCTCTCTTCTATCGGTCGAGGTACAACCGTTACAATCACGTCTTCTATTGGTCCGTGATAAACCACTTGTACTTGTCTTTGCATCGGTCCAAGTTAAACCGTTTTGCTTTTCTATCGGACAAGGAATCAACCGCTCTAGCTTTCTATGGGCACTAGATAAGCCTCACTAAGATAGCGATTGCGATTCTAGCAATGTCGGATCCTTGATCCTAATAACATCGAATCCAATCGTATCTTTTCTTTTACCACTCGTGTATATGTTGAATGTATAAACACTCAAACTAAGAATTAAGCTCAATATTACAACAACAAGTATATGAATCTCTGATCAATGAGTTGTTTGCTTTGTGTAGTTGTACTTGATCAATACCATAGACATGGTATTTATAGGCTCCATCATCCAACTAGCCGTTAGCTGCCAGACTGCTCATTACGTACGCTATCATCCTTTTATTACGTACACAAGCCTTGTTACGTACATTAACCACCACGGGTTACGTACGTAAGCCTCTTCCAGTTTCAGTCCAGGGAGTTTCGTCATATTGGTTACGTACGTTAGCATATACTCCATTACGTACGTTAAGCCATACGTCAGTGCTGACGTCATGTGTCCGTTGCATGCTTTTCTGACTTTGACTCCTCCAACGTTCACTTGTTTGAACTGTGTTACGTACGTTATCTCTCATCCATTACGTACGTTATGCTGCTTACATTATGTACGTTAATGATCACATATTACGTACGTTAGCTTTGTGTTTTTCCAGCTTTTTGCACTTCGTTTTCTTCGACGCTTGGCTTCGTCTCTTCGTCGTTTTGTTTTGCTTATCAACATTAATCATCAAAGCACTTTTAATTTATGTATGGAACAAAATATTCCAACAATCCGATGGATCGTATTGGTTAGAACTGGTATATTTCCGTATCATGGGTTGGTGATGATAGTTTGAGAATATTGAGTATTGTTTGAGGTACAATACAGATATTATGTTCGAATGTATTGTTTAATCAAGTACGAGATGTGAAATGGGATAATGGTTATTCTGTCGAGAATTATTTGAGTAAGTAAAGTTACTACGATAAGATTACATTGGTCATATTCTTATTTTGTTTTCTCATTGGTATTTAATTATTATTGTGATGAGACGGTTATAATTGTTGGATATTATGGCTGACCCCGTCGTGGGCTTTCTTTTTAGGTTCTTGAAATATCGAGCTTGTAGCGGTCGTGGAGAGATGAGCTTCCCGGAGGATACTGGCTAGGACATGTTTTTGTATTGAGTTTCCTGATCAGTTGTTGTGTTTCCGTTGCTAGAGTATGTTTAACTATTGTCTTTTCCGCTGCGTGAGTATTTTGAAATGACCTTTTGTTTCTGGTAATTTGAGTTACTTTCGAAATCTTTTTCTAAACTATCGAGTTTCGGCCGTTTGGCCTTGCCCTTTTCCAAATGAGATTTTACGACGGTTTTGATAAACAGATTTTATATAGTCTTCAAATGTTTTAAAGATAGTACCGTCATTGGCTTCTTGGACATTTGTAAATGTTTGCGAAAATTTCCTTTAGCCTTGTGGGTTCCATTTCGGGGCCCACGGCGCTGTAATATTCCTAGTTAAATCTGGGGGTGTTACATGCTGAGGGCACTGGATCATTGGATTGCCCAGTGTCATGTTGATGGAATCATGTGGATTCGCATCGTTGGTTTTATATGTGTTGTTGTATGTATATTATTGGTTATACACCTCGTGTTGATCTTGTAGGATCAATATGGGATTTATGCTTGTAACACCCCGATATATTTAGGAATATTATAGCATCGTAAATCCTTTACATAAGGATTTACAAGGCTGAATAATTGAAAAGACATTAACAGGTACCAACGTATGAAAATAACGGAATTAAGATACAAAAGTTCTGACCAAATACTGAAAATACGAATGTTCAACGGAAAAGTATTAATACATCACCAAATCCAAATTATCATAAACGACTTCGTACTCGAGTACTTATTAAAACGATACAAACAACAGACAATTAAACCCGGACGGAACATCACTCTACACCCTCATCGTCATGCAACTCCGGTGGTTGTTTTGATGGGATTCCACAGAAAATAAACGCAGCGGAAGAATAAACAGAATCCCTAAGAGGATCGATCAAGTAACGTATATACGAAAAGAAAAATACGAAGATCAAGGAATCAAAGTCCCATACCTATGATGTCTCTGAAAAACCTTCGTATGATGATGATGATGATGATGATGATGATGATGAAGAGCCCTTCGTTCCAAGCACCTAAAGCAAGGTGCCTCTACTTCACACGCCGGAACTTGATGGAAAAATCGACAAACTTCCTTTCTCCAAGAATGCGGCTAGGGAAGCTTGTAGGAATTTTCTCTCTCAATGTATTCTTCTTATATCTTGTCTCTAAGATCAAGATGAAGTTATCAACCTTACACTCTCTCTCAAATTCGTGATTTTGAGTTCAAGGAAGAAGAAGGAGTTCTCTCTCTTTTCTAAAGACTTTTATTTATAAAAAAATGAAAGTCTCACTTTAACACATGATTGAGGGTATCAAATACACCTCACATATGTCACCTAGTGACATAAAATAAGTATAAAAGAGACAAGAGAGGGAGGGGGGCGGCCTTAAGGGAAATTTCCAAGAAGACAGGTCGAATTTACTCGGCTCGTGTATTGGATGTTCGTCAAAATGAATCCCTCGTGTACCGGATGTTCGTCAAACGAATCCGTTTTATTTCCAATGTGTTTGGACAAATTAATTAATCTAATTAATTAATTATATCAAACACAAATATATGTTTCTCTAAGAAATATAATTTGTGAATTAAAGTAATCACCCAGTAACCTACTTACAATTCATAAGACCGCTATTTGATTTATCCAATAAATCAAAATTAGATATCTAATATCTAATATTATAAGAGAGATTATTAATTCATATTTATCCATCAATGATCCTATTGCGCGACTCCATAGGTTCATCTCAGCCGGCATTGGGAGGAACCAATGAGTGCGGGCAATACTTAGCCAGCCTAGCGGGCCGCACTGTAAACCCCGACTGAGAACGAATGAACGAATCATTCCAGAACCATTATGTCATGAATACCATATACGTATAAACCCTTCATCAGATGTCCCGGTCAAGTCTTCGGGTCACGGTAAAGTCAAACTCTATTGTTGACTAGACTCTATACATGTGTTAATGCAAATCAAGACCGACTGATTAATAGTGTATCTAATACGACTATATCAGAATGCTTTGGCCAAAGACTTATGATCTTATTTGCCATTAACCGTATAGGACATTCGCCTGCTCACTAACCGGAGATAGAATCCTTTCTTGGCATACAGTAAAGACTGCTACCTGCCCGTATAGTCCGCACTTCGAGGTCGACTCAGCAATTAAGCAAATGAGTCTAACTACTCTAATGACAAACTAAACGTCACAAGCACATCTTCTACTGAACCCTCAAGTCAAAGGTCCACGTATACTATCACAACCTTTCGATTCGTCATCGACTCTCCGAGAGTGAATACCGTTTGACTGAATCGAGTATGAGTCGTGTTCGAGTATACTGGTCCCACCAATATACTTATAACTATGCTATCAAGACGTGCACACGTCGTAGCATCAGTTATAAAGGTCTTATTAAAACTTAATGTCCTGTTAAGTTTTATTGACTTGCGAACTAGTTAAGCATTCGAGCTCTAAACACTTCTAGTGCCTATCTCCTTATCTCCATAAGGAGTAGAATGTTCACTCTCAAATGCAAGGACTATTATTCTATATACCAAATCACAATGCCAGTGATATACAATAATGTAGAAATAATAATTGCCTTATTAAATATAATATTCATAATTACAATACAATTGCTCTCACTCTCTCATCCTCTGAGTGGCATTCGAGGGCATATTCCTAACAATCTCCCACTTGCAGTCAATGCCACAAACTATGGTATCTAATACCCATACTCTCCAGATGTCTCTCTAAGACCATCTGAGATAGTGGCTTGGTAAGCGGATCAGCAACGTTATTTGCTGTGTCTACTCTCTGCAGTGTAACATTCCTATCCCGAACCATTTCTCTAACAAAATGATATTTTATCGCAATATGTTTGGTGTTGTGGTGAGCCGTAGGCTCCTTAGCCTGCGCAACAGCTCCGTCGTTGTCACAAAACAGTGTCACGGGCTTCTCTGCGTTAGGAACCACTTGAAGTTCCTCAGTGAACTTCTTTATCCAAAAAGCTTCTTTAGCAGCCTCCGTGGTTGCCTGATATTTGGTATGACATGTAGATATAGCAGTCGAACTTTGATTGGCACTTCTCCAAGAAACTGCCCCACCATTCAGCGTAAATATATACCCTGATGTGGACATCTGAGCATCCATGTCCCCCGAAAAATCTGAGTCTGTATAACCCATCACTCTTAGTTCTCCACCGCCGTATGTAAGAACCAAGTCTTTAGTCCTCCTTAGGTACTTAAGAATGTTCTTTACATCAGTCCAATGTTCCTGCCCTGGATTTGACTGAAACCGACTTACTACGCTCATAGCATAGGCAATGTCCGGTCTAGTGCAAATCATAGCATACATGAGGCTACCTACTGCCGAAGCATAGGGCACCTTACTCATTTCCTTTCTGTCTTCCTCACTTTGAGGACACATCTCGAGGGAAAGTTTTGCACCATGTTGCATAGGAATGAACCCTTTTTTAGAATCTTCCATCCTAAATCGCTTCAGGATTTTTTTCTATATAGAGGGCTTGGGAAAGACCTAACATTCTTTTCGCTCTATCCCGGTAGAGACGAATACCCAGAATATAGGTAGCTTCTCCCAAGTCTTTCATTAAGAACTCTTTAGAAAGCCAAGCTTTCACAGAACTGAGCATTCCTATGTCGTTTTCTATAAGTAGAATGTCATCTACATATAGTATTAAGAACGCAATTTTGCTCCCACTAACCTTTTTGTAAATACAGGGCTCTTCTTCGTTTTGGACAAAATCAAACTCTTTGACTGCCTCATTAAAACGAAGATTCCAACTCCGTGAAGCTTGCTTCAGTCCATAAACGGCATGCTGAAGTTTGCATACTTTATGAATATTGGTTTGAGATATGAATCCCTTAGGCTATTCCATGTAAATCTCCTCCTCGAGGAATCCATTTAGGAATGCCGTTTTCACATCCATTTGCCATATTTCATAATCTAAGTGGGCTGCTATAGCAAGCATCATGCGAATAGACTTAATCATAGCCACAGGCGAGAAGGTCTCGAAGTAATCGATTCCTTCTCTTTGGGAATAACCCTTTGCCACAAGCCTGGCCTTATAGGTATCAACCTTGCCAACTCCATCAGTCTTTCTCTTATAGATCCATTTGTTTCCAATAGGCACTATGCCTTTAGGACGATCTACTAAAGTCCAGACCTGATTAGCATGCATTGAGTCTATCTCAGCTTCCATAGCTTCTTGCCACTTGGTGGAGTCAACGTCTACCATCGCTTGGTCGTATGTAGAAGGATCATTCTCTTGACTACTTTCTGTCATCTCATGGACACCCAGTTCCTCTTGATGTAGATAGCCATACCTCTCAGGTATTTGAGAAATTCTACTAGACTTGCGAGGTTGTGTTTGTATTTCAGAAGGTTGGGTTCTAATATCATGCATAGGTGTCTCATTTGGTGTTTCTTTTATTTCTTCCAAAGAAAATATTTCTACCTGCCCCTCCTTCCTGAATAAATTGATCTTCCAGGAAGTGTGCTTGTATAGCAACGATGATCCTATGATCTTCGGGCATGTAGAATAGATATCCCATGGAATCCCCTGGATATCCTATGAAACGACCTTTCACAGACCTAGTTTCCAATTTCTCTACTTTAGTCTTCTTGACATAAGCAGGGCATCCCCAAATCCTAATGTGATTAAGACTTGGTTTCCTACCTCTCCACATCTCATGGGGAGTCTTAGGAATGGATCTGGAAGGACATCTGTTCAAGATATGCACAGCAGTAAGGAGCACGTAACCCCACAGATAAATCGGTAGATCAGTATAGTTAAGCATGGAGCGAACCATGTCCAACAAGGTTCGGTTCTTTCTTTCTGATACACCATTTAATTGTGGAGTAGCTGGAGGAGTGAATTGTGACACTATTCCTAGTTCTTTTAAGAACTCATCAAATTCGGTACTCATGTACTCACCACCCCGGTCTGACCGAAGAGTCTTAACACGGTTACCTGTTTGATTTTCAACTAGGGCTTTAAATTCCTTGAATTTATCAAAAGCTTCAGACTTATGTTTCATTAAGTACACGAATCCATACCTGGTATGGTCATCAGTGAATGTAATGAAATACTGAAAGCCATCTCGTGCCACTTCAAAAGGGCCACAGACGTCGGTATAGATCAATCCAAGTTTTTCAGCAGCTCTTTCAAAAGTCCATGCGAAGGGTAACTTAGTCATTTGCCTTGAAGGCAAGATTCACAAGTTGGATAGGGATCTGATCCCAATGGACCCGTAAGCCCATCTTTCTCCATTTTATGAACCTTGGTATGACCGATATGACTAAGTCTAAGATGCCACTTAAGTGCTTGGTTCGTTTCATCCCTACCACGCTTCCTAGTTATAGTGTTCACAGTTGTTTTATTCTTTAAATTTAAATGGTATAAACAATTTAATAATGTAGCAGTACCAACTAATTTATTTCTGAAATAAATACGATAGGACCCGTCTCCAATAAAGAAGTGAAATCCCTTTCGGTCCATGACCGGAATTGATACAATATTCTTGTGCCCCTTGGGCAAAACAAGTACATCATCTAAAGTAAGAATAAAACCAGATTCTAAATCCAACATAAGGGATCCGATATGAGAAGCCTCGATACTATGCCCACTTCCGACGGTGACCATCATCTCCCCTGAATACAGCTTCCTACTTCGTTCCAGATCCTGATTCATTGTACAAATTTGAGAACTCGCACCGGAATCAAGTATCCAAGAAGTAGAATATACAGTTACAGAACAATTTGTTTCTAAAACCAGTAGTTCCGTACCTGAAGGCGCATTACGGTCAAGCTTTGGACAGTACCTCTTCCAGTGGCCTAGCTCACTGAAGTTGAGGCATACATCCGTTTTCTTGGCCCCTTTGCTCTTTTGAACCATTGGGGCCTTGCCCCTTCCCTTATCGATCTTGGCTATCGGACCTAACTGCTTCTTGTTCTTTTTTTTCTTATTCTTGGACTTCCAAGTCCTAGAAGAAATCACAAGTGCAGCTTCCTTTCCCTTTGTCTTCATCTGAGACTAGGCAGTCGTCAGTTTGTTCATTAGCCCAGCTAAGTTACATGAATTCTCATTGCAGTTGAAGTTCATGACAAATTGGGAAAAGAAGTCAGGAAGTGAATGCAGGATAAGGTCAGTTTGGAGAGATGCATGCATCTGAAAATCAAGAGCTTCCAATCTCTCAATCATCGAGATCATCTTGAGGACATGGTCCTTAACCCTCTCTCCTTCCTTCATCCTGGTGCCGAATAATTGCTTCGATATCTCATATCTAGCAGTCCGGCTATGATCACCATAGAGCTCAGCCAGGTGCGCTAAGATGGATCGTGAAGACGTCATCTTTTCATGGGCACGTTGAAGCTCATTGGTCATTGAGCCTAACATGTACCCTCGCACTCTTATGTCATCTTTTACCCATTTCTCATGGGCATCGACATTTTCCTGATTGGCTCGGGTTCTTGTAGGAGCCGCTGGGATGTCCGCCTCCAAGATGTATCCCAGCATTTCCATAGTTAGGGCAATCCTCAAGTTCCGAAGCCAGTCCACATAGTTCGGACCAGTCAGGATGTTCTTTTCAAGTAGTATAGCGAGTGGGTTCATTGTCATATTGAGAGTTTTGTTAACTACAGAGAATAATTTAAGATTCGTTAGTGATTGTTTAATTATGATCCGAGTAAAGAATTTAAGGACTTTCTTTATTCATAACTCGGCTCCCACTATTTTATCGGCATTTACACACTCCCATGTTAAATCCGGAAGTCTTGGGTGATTTCATAGTGGTGATCGATTTCTTTACAAAGTTTAATAGAGGGCAACCCATACGGTTTCTATTCTATTATTCTTTATAAAGTGGTGTCTAACACCAACCCATCTAATGGATGATTCGATTTTCTTTTACCCCTAGTTCACTTGCCCTCAACCCATTCGGTTTATATGGCTCGCTGAACTATCTAAGTTTAAACCGTTAACTCCTATTAGTCTGACAATTGAATCTTACCCGGCAACCCATACGATTTATAGGGGTTCGATTTGTCACAACCAAAGGCATCTAATGCACTCTAGGAATTTATCAACTTACCCCAAAAATATTATCCCGACATACTCGGAAGAATAATATTCCGGTTTAGATTTCAATTTTCCATGAGTTTGACAGAGGGTAGGAAACCTCGTAACCTTTATAACTTAGTGTTTGTAAGTGGGAGTATTGACGCGATTATATGTTACACTTTGCAGATTAATCCGTTTATAAGCGCGGTTTGTGGTTTGTCAATCATTCAAAATGAAAAACAATAAATAGCAACCTAGTTACTACCAACATATAGCTCATGGACTTTTTCCTAAGTATTGGGCCAAGCCAAATAAAGAAAGGAAAAATACAGTATTGATTCTTCGTCTTCTAGTCGGTCGTCGTCGGTCTTCGTCATAGCCATATGAATAATTACATCATTGAACAATACGTCCTATTATACATATTTTCAAGTAAAAATAAATAGGCTCAAAACGGCCTTTACAACCATATCGAATCGAACAAATCAACAACTAAGTCCACGACCTATATCACCATCACATAAGGCATTCCATACAACATGTAACGGTAAATGAAATTAAATAATCAATTAATATATTAATCCAATTAATATAAAAATTAATCTATTTAATTTCTACAATATTAATCAAATTAATATTTATAATCGTCATTTTAATCCGTTCAAACTAATCCGGCCAAAACAATATTCTCGTCTAATAATTTCCCTTAATAAAAAATATTCCAAATATTTTATTAAATCCAATTAAATCCAATTTAAATTTCGAAAATTATTACAACGAAATATAAACACAAAAATGGAGTCCCGGAAAATCCGTATCGAGGCCACCACGGCCCGATTCAAAATCGGGCCGAAAACCCGAGAACCGCCCGGACCGAGTCACTATCGGCCACTGCCCGGCAGGCTGGCCGAGCTGCTACAGTAGCCTAACGAGTCACTCTCGGCGGTCCAGGCAGCAGTCCAGTAAGCTGCTGCCGGCAATTGCGTCTTCGTGCGGTATTCGTGTTTAACCCCCGTTTTTCTCATTTTTTCGACTCGCTTCCAAAACAAAAAAGTTTCTTAACTTCATGAAGAACTTATAAATCAACAAAAATCAAAATTTTCAGATTTATAATTCACATAAAATATTCGAAAGTTGACTTACTACGAACGATTAAATTTCTTCGATTATATCTATTATGATTCTAAATCATAAACATCATCAAATAACATTCCAAATGCAAAGATGATCGGATATATGATATATTTGTCCTCGCTCCGAAACCACTGATGGGATTCCATAGAAAATAAACGCAGCGGAAGAATAAACGGAATCCCTAAGAGGATCGATCAAGTAACGTATATACGAAAAGAAAAATACGAAGATCAAGGAATCAAATTCCCATACCTATGATGTCTCTGAAAAACCTTCGTATGATGATGATGATGAAGATCCCTTCGTTCCAAGCACCTAAAGCAAGGTGCCTCTACTTCACACGCCGGAACTTGATGGAAAAATCGACAAGCTTCCTTTCTTCAAGAATGCGGCTAGGGAAGCTTGTAGGAATTTTCTCTCTCAATGTATTCTTCTTATATCTTGTCTCTAAGATCAAGATGAAGTTATCAACCTTACTCTCTCTCTCAAATTCGTGATTTTGAGTTCAAGGAAGAAGAAGGAGTTTTCTCTCTTTTCTAAAGACTTTTATTTATAAAAAAAATGAAAGTCTCACTTTAACACATGATTGAGGGTATCAAATACACCTCACATATGTCACCTAGTGACATAAAATAAGTATAAAAGAGACAAGAGAGGGAGGGGGGCGGCCTTAAGGGAAATTTCAAGAAGACATGTCGAATTTACTCGGCTCGTGTATTGGATGTTCGTCAAAACGAATCCCTCGTGTACCGGATGTTCGTCAAACGAATCCGTTTTATTTCCAATGTGTTTGGACTAATTAATTAATCTAATTAATTAATTATATCAAACACAAATATATATTTCTATAATAAATATAATTTATGAATTAATGTAATCACCCAGTAACCTACTTACAATTCATAAGACCGCTATTTGATTTATCCGATAAATCAAAATTAGATATCTAATATCTAATATTATAAGAGAGATTATTAATTCACATTTACCCATCAATAATCCAATTGCGCGACTCCGTAGGTTCGTCTCAGCCGGCATTGGGAGGAACCAATGAGTGCGGGCAGCACTTAGCCAGCCTAGCGGGCCGCACTGTAAACCCCGACTGAGAACGAATGAACGAATCATTCCAGAACCATTATGTCATGAATACCATATACGTATAAACCCTTCATCAGATGTCCCGGTCAAGTCTTCGGGTCACGGTAAAGTCAAACCCTACTGTTGACTAGACTCTATACATGTGTTAGTGCAAATCAAGACCGACTGATTAATATTGTATCTAATACGACTATATCAGAATGCTTTGGCCAAAGACTTATGATCTTATTTGCCATTAACCGTATAGGACATTCGCCTGCTCACTAATAGGAGATAGAATCCTTTCTTGGCGTACAGTAAAGACTGCTACCTGCCCGTATAGTCCGCACTTCGAGGTCGACTCAGCAATTAAGCAAATTGTAATATCCGCATTTTTCCTTTCTCTTGATATTCTCGTTTTGGTGTATTTTCGTTTTTGGCAACTCGCTCGTAACTGTATTGACAATTCGAGGATATTTAATATTGGACTTTTTGTCGTTCGAGCTTGTTTCAGACTCGTTTTGCTTAATTCAGTGTTTTATGTTGTTTTCGTCGCTATTTCGGGTATTCTCGTAAATCGTCGTTCGGAACCGCCATTTCGGGGTTGCCGAGGATCCATCTCATGTTATTATGCGTGTCGTGAGCTTTTGTTTGGTGTTTCGACCATGTATCGTTTATTTTAGATGTTTTGGGCCGTTATGTAATTTCCCAAAGTTTTGGGATAATTACGATGGTTGTTGTTTTTCGAACCTTTGGGTATTCGGGAATATGTTTTCTTTTAACACTTTCATTCGTCGCCTCAAATCCTTTACGTTCGTACCATCATAAATTGTTCACCGTGTATTTCGACTCTTTTCGGTACCCCCCCTCTTGTCTAATTCTGGCCTGTACTCTCCAGGAAGGGATGTTACGTACGTAACACACCTTTGGTTGCATACGTAACGGCCTGTGCAAAATGGTACAGGCATTTCTGCCTTTTTGGTTACGTACGTAAGGACCTTATGGCTTACGTACGTAACACAGCTTACGTACGTTAGCAAGGGGTGGCTAACGTACGTAACGCGGCCTGGGTTTATAAACCCCGGAGTTGACCGATTTCGGCCATTATCATTTCTCCTCCTCCCCATCCGACTCCTAGGCAATTTTCTTGGTGTTTTCCGGTGATTTGAAGCTTAGCGACTCCGAACCATCATCTTCTTCGAGTTTTTGAACTATTTTATCAACACCTAATCGTGTTCTTCGTCTTTAATTCGAGGTAAACTCCTAAAACCTTCTTTTAGGTAAATTGGGGGTTTTCACGTTTTCGTCCGATTCGTTCCGTATGATAGATTAATTCATGATGATTATGATTAATCTTGTTGGTATTGTTGGTTTTCCTATGGATTCATGGTATATTTCATGGTATTTTTGTAATCGAGAGGGTTTGGTTGTGGACCGCCCTCGTTGTTTTTATACGAATATACATGAATCGTAGGCGGGTTTTCGGGTGTATTCCAATTCCGTATTCGTTAGGATTGGTGATGATTGTGTTCTTCGAATTGTTAGGTTCGTAATTGTCGGTCCCTAGCATTCGTCGGCGTCTTTCCTTCCGTTCGTTGCGTCGTCTATTATTCAAGGCAAGTATTTTTGGAAACCTTTATGCTTAACATGAAATGGTAATGTATATTGTGTGTGCTTTGCTCACCCTGGGAGGGTCCGATGGGGCCTCGGGGGAATCTATGACTTCACTCTGGATTCACGAGTTTGTTTCGCTAGCCAGCTTGGGAGGGTCCTTAGAGGCCTCGGGTGGGATTCATGGTGGCGTCCTGGTCCTAGGCGATGCCTGTGCGTGACTTGTTTTATAAAGTGGCTAGCTCGGGAGGGTCCTTAGAGGCCTCGGGTGGGATTCATGGTGGTGTCCTGGTCCTAGGCAAATTGATTATTTGACTGTTTGTTTCCGGAAAAGACATATCTGGTTTTGGTTTTGAAATGATATTGGTGCATGTACTACGAAATGTGTAAGCGATTGGTTTGCCTTGATTACTTGTACTAGCGTAATTGCTAACCCCTCGTGGGGAAATTCTTGTTATGGATTTCAGGTTATAATCATCCGGACGAGCAAGCGCTGGGACAGTACGAGGATGTTGGTCAGGGTCGTTGACATATGCGTTTGAGTCCTTTTATTTCTGTTATTCCATTCGATATGGTTGTTGTCCACTTTTGAAACTTGTAGATTGTACTCGCGAGTACTTATTCTTTTCTCTTCGGATTAAGACTTGTATTCGTCAAGTTGTTTATGTTGCCATTGTGGATTATCCCGCCGGTTGTACCGGGCGTGTGAATTGGTTTTCAATTGGATGATTTGTATTTTACTGTGGTAATTTGTGTCTAGCCTGGTGGGTCCCATGTAGGGGTCTACGGCACTGTAATATACCCTGAATATCTCGGGGGTGTTACAGAAAATGGTATCAGAGCACTAGGTTTATGGATACCTAGGCTTGTCGGTTATTTGGGTCTAGTTGTGTTTTGTTTTGCATATTGTCACACCGCTGCGAGCATCTCAGTACTTCCAGTGCTAGTAAGTTTTCTTATTCGTCCTTTGTTTTCTTGCATTGTAGTTCCGCTTCTTGAATCGTAGTTGCTTTTTCCTCCCTGACTCATCATCAATATACTTCTGTTATCTCTTAACACCAGTATGGATGCCGGAGGAAACCGTGGTCGTGGTCGTGGTCGTGGACATGGCCGAGGACGTGGGGCAGCCGGTGGGGTGGCCACGTCGCATTCTTCGGGAGCCGGCAGCACCGGTGACCAACATAGCCATGCTTCTTCTCAAGGTGGTGCCGACCTTGGTGTTGCGGTTGTTATTTAACAGATGGTAAACCAGATGGTGGCGATTGCCCAAGCGGTCCAGAATCCGGCCCATGCTGCTCGGGACGGAGCTGACCGTTGGCTCCAGGATGTCATCAAGATGCATCCTCCTCAGTTCATGGGAGCCTCTAACCCGATTGGCTGGGAAGGGTAGATCAAGAAGATATCCAAAGTCTTTGTTGCCGCCAGCTCTCCCGAGGACCGTAAAGTTCCTATCGCCCAGTACTTTCACACTGGGGATGCTACGGATTGGTGGGAGGCCGTTGGGCCCAAGGATCATGTTGCTTCATGGGCCGAATTTCAGGAATTGATGGAAACTGAATATTGCCCGTGGCCAGTTAGACAGGCTCGAGTCCATGCCTTCTATGATGCTCAACCAGGGGATATTCCCGTATCCCAAGCTATTGCCGATTTTAACAAGGAGTTGAGTTATGTGAATACCCAAGTTGTCGAGGAGAGCGAAAAAAATTTTCATTTCTCCATACGGATGAAACTGTTGATTCGGGACTACATGTCCGGACTTGTCTGCACTACACTGAAGGATTATTAGAGTCGAGCTCTTGCCTATGATATGTCGGTGACGGCCAGTGCGGCGGTTCGGGAGAGTAAGAAACAGAAATCCACCGGAAATTTCTCGAGTCACAAGGGTGGAGGTCAGCACAAGTCTCAGTCTGCGAATATTCCTGGTGGTAATTTGGATCATTTCTCTGGGGGCTATCGAGGTACTGTCAGTGCCTCCGTTCGGGATACCAAATGCTTTAACTGTGGCGAGCCGGGCCATCAGAACCGGGAGTGTCCTCGTCCGCCTCTGATTTGTCATACGTGTGGTCAGTCGGGCCACAAGGCTTCCTTTTGTGAGCGGGCAAGGCGGCTTCTTGGTGCTCAGACTTCTTTTCCAGCACCTATGGAGCCGAGTGTGAATCACGGCTCATTTGCTCCGCAGCCTCCGCCGGGTGCCGGTCGAGGGAGAGGTCGGGGTCATCCCACTAGAGGGGGAGCTTCCAGTGTTGGCTCCGCCCCTCCACGTATCTATGAGATGAGAAGGGCCGATGATCCAGCGGCCACTGTGGCGACAGGTACCGTTTATATCCACTAACATCCTGTCAGTGTGCTTTTTGATTCGGGTGCTACGCATTCATTCATTTCTCTGGAGTGTGTGCGCCGTTTGAGTCTTGACTGCTTATCACCCTTCGATCCTTTCATCGTTAAACTTCCTAGCGGTGATAGAATCGTCGGTGATCGAGAGGTCCGGGACTGTCCTGTGTTTATTTGTGAGAGGGCTTGGCTCTCAAATCTTATTATTGTGACTATTGAGGGTGAGGATTTGATTCTCAGGGATGATTGGCTCGAGCGGCATGGTGCAATCATGAACTACGGCACGAGGATCATTACCATGCTAGCCGAGGACGGCACTGAACACTCTTTCGCGGGGCGAAAAAGAAACCAGAAGTTTGTTATTTACACCTTGAAGGCGATGAGACTCCTGCGAAAGGGGTGTACTGGTTATTGGTGCTATGCCTTGAAGGCGGAGGATGGTGGAGTCGAGCTTTCATCGATTCCAGTGGTTAGTGAGTTTCCTGATGTATTTCCTGACGAGTTATCGGGATTGCCACCGGATCGTGAGGTTGAGTTTGCTATAGAGTTAGAGCCGGGTGCGGCTCTGATTTCGAAGGCGCCGTATCGCATGGCACCTTCAGAGATGGCCGAGCTGAAGAAGCAGCTGAGTGAGCTTCTTGAGTCGGGGTATATTCAACCCAGCACCTCGCCTTGGGACGCACCGGTCCTGTTTGTGCGGAAGAAGGATGGTTCACTACGTTTGTGTATCGACTATCATGAACTAAACAAGGTGACCATCAAGAACAGATATCCTTTACCGAGGATTGACGACTTGTTCGATCGATTCAGAGCCGCAGATTCTCGAAGATTGATTTGAGATCGGGGTACTATCAGCTCCGGGTGAGAGAGTCCGATGTGCTGAAAACAGCTTTTCGGACGAGATACGGACATTATGAGTTCGTAGTTATGCCTTTCGAGTTAACTAATGTGCCGGTGGTGTTCATGCAGTTGATGAACAAAGTCTTTATCGAGTATTTGGATAAGTGCGTCGTCATCTTCGTTGACGATATTATTATTTATTTGAGGAATGAGGAAGAGCATGCCCGTCATTTGCGGACAGTGTTAGACATTTTGAGGACCGAGCAACTATATGCGAAGTTCTCGAAATGTGAGTTATGGCTGAAGGAAGTGATGTTTTTGGGTCACGTGAATTTGGCCGAGGGAGTTCGAGTGGATCCGAAGAAGATTGAGGCAGTGTTGGATTGGGCACCGCCCAAGAATGCGAAAGAGATCCGTAGCTTCTTGGGTCTGTCCGGCTACTACCGTAGGTTCGTCGAGGGTTTCTCGAAACTGGCTCGTCCGCTTACACAGTTGCTCCAGAAGTCCGAGAAGTTCGTCTGGAATGACGAGAGACAGTCGAGTTTTGAGGAGCTGAAGAGGCGTTTGACTTCAGCCCCGGTTTTAGCATTGTCGTGTGGCAACGAGGGTTTTGCTGTTTACAGTGATGCTTCGGGTCAGGGTCTTGGGTGCGTATTGATGCAGCACGGCAAGACCATTGCGTATGCGTCGAGACAGTTGAGGTCGTATGAGCTTAACTACCCTACTCACGATTTGGAGTTAGCGGCAGTTGTTTTCGCGCTCAAGATCTGGCGTCACTATCTTTTCGGCTCTGCATGTTAGATTTTTACCGATCATAAAAGTCTGAAGTACATATTTACTCAGCGAGAGTTTAATATGAGGCAGAGGCGGTGGTTAGAGTTGATTAAGGATTATGACCTCGAAATCCTTTATCATCTGGGCAAGGCGAACGTCGTGGCCGACGCCTTGAGTCGGAAACCAGTCTCGTTGCGAACGCTTGAGATCCTTACGTCTCAGTTTGAGCTTCGGAGAGTTTTGATCGAATTAGATGTTGAGGTTCTGTTGCCTGGAACTGTCGGGCGACTTTGTGCTTTAGAGATTTCGTCGTCTTTGATCGACGAAATTAAACTAAAACAGCTGGAGGATCCGATGATTGTGCAAATCCGAGAGAATGTTCTTAAGGGAAAGTCTCCTGGGTTTGTGATTCATGAAGATGGTGTGTTGAGATTCCAGAGTCGGCTGTGTGTACCGAACGACTTGGATCTGAGACAGAGTATTTTACGTGAGGCCCATGCTACGCCTTACTCCATTCATCCTGGTTCGAGTAAGATGTACAAGGACCTAAGGAGGAATTTCTGGTGGAATGATATGAATGAGGAGGTCACGCAGTTTGTAGCGAGATGTTTGACTTGTCAGCAGGTCAAAATCGAGCATCAGCGACCAGCCGAGTTATTGCAGTCACTTCCCGTTCCGGAATGGAAATGGGAAGACATATCTATGGACTTCATTATAAGTTTTCCGAGATCGAGATCCGGCATGAATATGGTTTGGGTGACTGTTGATCGCCTGACCAAGTCGGCACATTTTCTGGGCATCAAGGATACTTGGGGCCCGGAGAAGTTAGCTCGTGTGTTTATTGCGCAGATTGTGAGGCTTCACGGTACTCCAAAGTCTATTGTTTCGGATCGTGATGGCCGTTTTGTATCGCATTTCTGGCAGGCGGTGCATAAGGCATTGGGTACTCGTTTGCGTTTGAGTACCTCTTTTCATCCTCGCCGATGGATACCAACGCACTATCCAGACGTTTGAGGATATGTTGCGTGCTTGTGCTCTCGACTGGAGTAGCGACTGGGAGGAGCATTTGCCATTGATCGAATTCATGTACAACAATAGTTGGCATGCGTCGATTCGGATGGCACCGTATGAGGCGCTTTATGGGCGGTGTTATCGATCGCCGATTTGTTGGAACAAAGCGTCCGATTTGGTCGGGACCGAACCAGATATTGTCCTAGAGACGAGGCGGAAGGTGGATTTGATTCGAGAACGGATGTTGACCGCTCACAGTCGACAGAAGTCGTATGCCGACACCCGTCGTCGACCTTTAGAATTCGAGATAGGGGACCACGTTTTGCTAAAGGTGTCGCCGACGAAGGGAGTTTTTTGCTTCGGGAAGAAGGGAAAGTTGAGTCCGAGATTTATTGGACCCTTTGAGATTCTCGAGCGAGTCGGTGAGTTGGCATACCGTTTGGCGCTACCTTCGGCCTTGAGTCACGTTCATAGCGTTTTCCATGTTTCGCAACTGAGGAAATATGTTCCGGATCCTAGTCACATCATCGACTTTGGCGAGATCGATATTGCCGAGGACATTACCTTCGAGGAGCGTCCCTTAAAGATTTTGGAGCACCGTGAAAAGCAACTGAGGCATAAGACCATCCCTTTGGTCAAAGTGCAGTGGTCGAGACATGGTGTCGAGGAGGAAACTTGGGAAACCGAGGATAGCATGCGTGCTAAGTACCCCGAGTTGTTTATTTCTTAAGTTTCGGGACGAAACTTGTTTTTAGAGGGATAGAATGTAATATCCGCATTTTTCCTTTCTCTTGATATTCTCGTTTTGGTGTATTTTCGTTTTTGGAAACTCGCTCGTAACCGTATTGACAATTAGAGGATATTTAATATTGGACTTTTTGTCGTTCGAGCTTGTTTCGGACTCGTTTTGCTTAATTCAGTGTTTTATGTTGTTTTCGTCGCTATTTCGGGTATTCTCGTAAATCGTCGTTCGGAACCACCATTTCGGGGTTGCCGAGGATCCATCTCATGTTATTATGCGTGTCGTGAGCTTTTGTTTGGTGTTTCGACCATGTATCGTTCATTTTAGATGTTTTGGGCCGTTATGTAATTTACCAAAGTTTTGGGATAATTATGATGGTTTTTGTTTTCCGAACCTTTGGGTAGTCGGGAATATGTTTTCTTTTAACACTTTCATTCGTCGCCTCAAATCCTTTACGTTCGTACCATCATAAATTGTTCACCGTGTATTTCGACTCTTTTCGGTACCCCCCTCTTGTCTAATTCTGGCATGTACTCTCCAGGAAGGGATGTTACGTACGTAACACACCTTTGGTTACGTATGTAACGGCCTGTGCAAAATGGTACAGGCATTTCTTTCTTTTTGGTTACATACGTAAGGACCTTATGGCTTACGTACGTAACACATCTTACGTACGTTAGCAAGGGGTGGCTAACGTACGTAACGCGACCTGGGTTTATAAACCCAGGAGTTGACCGATTTCGGCCATTATCATTTCTCCTCCTCCCCATCTGACTCCTAGGCGATTTTCTTGGTGTTTTCCGGTGATTTGAAGCTTAGCAACTCCGAACCATCATCTTCTTCGAGTTTTTGGAGTATTTTATCAACACCTAATCGTGTTCTTCGTCTTTAATTCGAGGTAAACTCTTAAAACCTTCTTTTAGGTAAATTGGGGATTTTCACGTTTTCGTCCGATTCGTTCCGTATGATCGATTAATTCATGATGAATATGATTAATCTTGTTGGTATTGTTGGTTTTCCTACGGATTCATGGTATATTTCACGGTATTTTTGTAATCGAGAGGATTTGGTTGTGGACCGCCCTCATTGTTGTTTTTATATGAATATACATGAATCGTAGGCGGGTTTTCGGGTGTATTCCAATTCCGTATTCGTTAGGATTGGTGATGATTGTGTTCTTAAAATTGTTAGCTTCGTAATTGTCGGTCCCTAGCATTCGTCGGCGTCTTTCCTTCCGTTCGTTGCATCGTCTATTATTCAAGGCAAGTATTTTTGGAAACCTTTATGCTTAACATGAAATGGTAATGTATATTGTGTGTGCTTTGCTCACCCTGGGAGGGTCCGACGGGGCCTCGGGGGAATCTATGACTTCACTCTGGATTCACGAATTTGTTTCGCTAGCCAGCTCGGGAGGGTCCTTAGAGGCCTCGGGTGGGATCCATGGTGGCGTCCTGGTCCTAGGCGATGCCTGTGCGTGACTTGTTTTATAAAGTGGCCAGCTCGGGAGGGTCCTTAGAGGCCTCGGGTGGGATTCATGGTGGCGTCCTAGTCCTAGGCAAATTGATTATTTGACTATTTGTTTCCGGAAAAGACATG
This sequence comes from Orobanche coerulescens, assembly GCA_033398695.1. Lineage (NCBI taxonomy): Eukaryota > Viridiplantae > Streptophyta > Magnoliopsida > Lamiales > Orobanchaceae > Orobanche > Orobanche coerulescens. Next base: position 175,640,394 of record CM065802.1, on the reverse strand, counting down.
TCTGGTTTTGGTTTTGAAATGATATTGGTGCATGTACTATGAAATGTGTAAGCGATTGGTTTGCCTTAATTACTTGTACTAGCGTAATTGCTAACCCCTTGTTAGGAAATTCTTGTTATGGATTTCAGGTTATAATCATCCGGACGAGCAAGCGCTGGGACAGTACGAGGATGTTGGTCAGGGTCGTTGACATATGCGTTTGAGTCCTTTTATTTCTGTTATTCCATTCGATATGGTTGTTGTCCACTTTTGAAACTTGTAGATTGTACTCGCGAGTACTTAGGCTTTTCTCTTCGGATTAAGACTTGTATTCGTCAAGTTGTTTATATTGCCATTGTGGATTATCCCGCCGGTTGTACCGGGCGTGTGAATTGGTTTTCAATTGGATGATGTGTATTTTACTGTGGTAATTTGTGTCTAGCCTGGTGGGTCCCATGTAGGGGTCCACGGCACTGTAATATACCCTGAATATCTCGCGGGGGTTACACAAATGAGTCTAACTACTCTAATAACAAACTAAACGTCACAGGCACATCTTCTACTGAACCCTCAAGTCAAAGGTCCACGTATACTATCACAACATTTTGATTCGTCATCGACTCTCCGAGAGTGAATACCGTGTGACTGAATCGAGTATGAGTCGTGTTCGAGTATACTGGTCCCTCCAATATACTTATAACTATGTTATCAAGACGTGCACACGTCCTAGCATCAGTTATACAAGTCTTATTAAAACTTAATGTCCTGTTAATTTTTATCGACTTGCGAACTAGTTAAGCATTCGAGCTCTAAACACTTCTAATGGCTATCTCTTTATCTCCTTAAGTTGTAGAATGTTCACTCTCAAATGCAAGGACTATTATTCTATATACCAAATCACAATGCCAGTGATATACAATAATATAGAAATAATAATTGCCTTATTAAATATAATATTCATAATTACAATACAATTGCTCTCACTCTCTCATCCTCTGAGTGGCATTCGAGGGCATATTCCTAACATGTTTCCCCGCTCTCCTGGATCCTGAACATAAACAAATGTTCACCCCCGAATGGGTTAGCACAATGATGATAGTACAAGTATAATAATCATACAACAGTGATATAATCAACAATTATATCATAACAAGTTTCTCCAACGAGAAATAACAACAACTCATATCACATCATAACAGTCTCAACATACTGATGGCATTCCAACGATCCAGCGCACACAGCTATAGATTCCCATAATGACCCTGTCGGACCAACGCATGGTGGAAGTACCTGTCCAACGATCCAGCGCACACAACTATAGATTCCCATGTTGATTCCCGTCGGATCAACACATGGTGGACATTTAATCACAACATATAATACACAATACAATCACAATATAGCTGTCATAATATAAACAATTCTACTTAGAATACTTGCCTCGATTCGAAGACAAGAACAATACTTCCACGAAAAATGAAATACTTGAAGGTCGCCCCTTCGATCAATCATGTAGCAAGCTCGAATCTTAACAAAAGGAATAATATAGAATTCATATAACGTCGAACGAACATCTAACGATCCAAAATATGGTCGGAAGTTCTTAAAAGAAATTTGTCTGGTTTGCTTAACGCACGCTACGCATCCTATGTAGCGTACGTTAAGGCTACTCGTTAGGGCACACAATTACACACAGCCTAGCGTACGCTAACCATGCACGGTCAGTACCTCACTGATCAGCCGACTGACTCGCCTGATGACTTAACGCACGCTAAGTTTCAATCGTAGCGTATGCTAAATATGCCCGTTAGCGTACGTTAATTCACATAGCTTAGCGCACGTTAAGCGTGCATGGCAGTTCACTGTTGGGCAGTAGACTTGTTCTAATAGTGATGAAACTTACGAATTCCTCAGTGATTAACGTGTGTTACCCGACTACGTCATGTTTATAAACTTATGAATGATCTTACAGATCCAATCATCTTTGAGTTTCAAGGAAAACAATATCATCACAACTCTTATATTCGAACTTGATTATCATTCTCATGTGAATTTCGGTGATCTCCGGTTGGTGCACTAGATTCTATTATCATTATTCACATTCAGAATTCATCTTGAAGGTGAACTAACAATTCCAACTTATACAAAAAGGATACTTCCTAAGATGATTCTTTCCTTAAGTCCTTATAACCAAAAGTGATATCACCTCCAATTTTATGATCAATAAGACAACATAAATCATATGGATAATCAAGTTCAGAATGCTCCTCTCATCATTTGACGTACTAAGATTCCCACTACGAGGTTCCAACGACAATATCATAAGTATAATTATTCCAATCTTCTAAACATGATATTTGTTGAATAATTCACCAATGGAACTCAATATCTTGCTAGCATGATAATCTTATTCATCATAATACGAATCTAAAGTTGGAGATAGAATTAACATACCTTTAATGAAGAAATCACTGATCTAAAAAGATAGACACGAGCTCCGGTTGCTTGAGTGTCACTTCAAAGTGAATTCTTCTTCAATGATCAAGTATAAGCACTCTTTAATATTTAATGATCAAGTAAGGCGGATTTGTATGTGTTTAAGGAGTAGGAAAGGCTCTCTGAACTTCTAAGGAATGGAGAACAAATGAAGGGAAATAAGTAGAAATGGAGTGTTGTCCTTTAAATAAAGTTTCTGCAAATTAGCTGATTAGCGAACGCTACCATATAATTCTTAGCGCACGCTAATAAGCGTTGACTCCAAATCTATCCAGGTTCGTCCGCGGGAATTTTATCCAGACCCATGTCCCGGCTGGCGCATGTGCTAGCCGCCTAGCTCAATAATTGACTGCCTAGCGCACGCAAATCCTACATTCATAGCGTGCGCTAGTTGTAGTCGATAGCGCGCGTTAAGCTACATTCTTAGCGTGCGCTATCACGAGTTCGAATGAGAAATTTTGCATGACGATATACTTATGTACAAAGATACCAGTGTGAGAAATATCATACTCCAATTATCGAGATCAAAATTCTGAATAATACAGGGTTCAACTACAGATGAAATACACAATAATAAATCCGGATATTACATACTCTCCTACTAAAAAGGAGTTTCGTCTCGAAACTCAAGACGAAAATAACTCTGGATATCTGGACTTCGTGCCATCTTCCATTTCCCATGTGGCTTCTTCCACTCCGTGGCGTGACCACTGAACATTGACCAAAACGATTGGTTTGTTCCTCAACTGCTTAACTCGACCCTCGAGTATCTTGACTGGTATTTCTTCAAACGTTCCATCCTGAGTGACTTAGATCTTGCCGAAATCAATGACATGACTAGGATCCGGTATATATCTCTGTAACTGGGATACGTGGAACACGTTATGAACATGGCTCAATGACGGCGGTAATGCCAATCTGTATGCCAACTCTCCAACTCTCTCAAGGATCTCGAATGGTCCGATATATCTCGGGCTTAGCTTTCCTTTCCTTCCAAAACAAAAGGTTCCCCGAGTAGGAGAAACCTTTAAAAGTACGTGGTCTCCAGTACTGAACTCCAATGGGCGAAGGCGTACGTCTGCATAAGATTTCTGTCGAGTCTGGGCGGTCAACAGCCTTTCACGAATCAAGGCTATCTTCTCTCGAGTCTGTACGATCAACTCTAGTTCTGTCCTAATCAAGTCTGATGAATCGTCCCAACATAGGGACGATCTGTTGTTAGGAATATGCCCTCGAATGCCACTCAGGGGATGAGAGAGTAGGGGCATTGTACATGTAATTATGGAATAATTATTAAAAAAGGCAATACGATTCAATCACTGTTTATTGTATTTCAATTGCATTCTTGACTTGGTAAACATTGGAGTGAAGTCCATGTAAATAAATCGAACATTCCATTCTCGTTATGGGATAAGAGAAAATGCACTGGAAGTGTTTAAAGTTTATTTACGTAAATCGTTTGCAAGTCAATAAAATTAAATGGGCATTAAGTTTTAATAAGACTTGTATAACTGATGCTAGGACATGTGCATGTCCTGATAGCATAGTTATAAGTATATTGGTGGGACCAGTATACTCGAACACGACTCATACTCGATTCAGTCACACGGTATTCACTCTCGGAGAGTCGATGATGAACCGAAAGGTTGTGATAGTATACGTGGACCTTTGACTTGAGGGTTCAGTAGAAGATGTGCCTGTGACGTTTAGTTTGTCATTAGAGTAGTTAGACTCATTTGCTTAATTGCTGAGTCGACCTCGAAGTGCAGACTATACAGGCAGGTAGAAGTCTTTACTGTACGCCAAGAAAGGATTCGATCTCCTGTTAGTGAGCAGGCGAATGTCTTATACGGTTAATGGCAAATAAGATCATAAGTCTTTGGCCAAAGCATTCTGATATAGTCGTATTAGATATAATCAGTTGGTCTTGATTTGCATTAACACATGTATAGAGTCTAGTCAATAGTCGGGTTCAACTTTACCATGACCTAAAGACTTGACCGGTACATCTGATGAAGGGTCTATACGTATATAGTATTCACGACATATTGGTTCTGGAATGATCCCTTCATTCGTTCTCAGTCCGGGTTTACATTGCGGCCCGCTAGACTGGCTAAGTGGTGCCCGCACTCATTGGTTCCTCCTAATGCCGGCTGAGACGGACCTACGGAGTCGCGCATCAGGAGCATTGACGGATAAATATGAATTTATTATCTCTCTATTAATATTAGATATTGGATATCTAATTTATGATTTATTGGATAAATCAAATAGCGGTCTTATGAATTAAAATTAAGTTACTTGGTAATTAATTTAATTCATAAATTATATTTCTTAAAGAAATATATTTGTATTTGCTATAATTAATTAATTAGATTAATTAATTTATATAAATACATTGGAGATTAAATGGAGTGTATTTAACAGAGTCGTTTGACGAACGTCCGGTACACGAGCCGGGTGGCTCGGCTCGTTTCTAGGAAGATTCCTACATGGGCCGCCCCCCCTCACATGGCATGATCACCATGCATGTTATCTTGTCATTTTTCATTTGATTAAGTGATGATTGATGATACTTTTAATATCACATTATTTTCACTGGTTATTAAATAGAAATAACAAGACAAACTCTTATATTGAACTCTCCATCTTCATTTTGAGAGCAGCCTGCCGAGAGAGAGTTTGAGAGTGAGGGAGAAATTTTCATCTTATTTTCTTTCACTTTGAGTTGAGAAAAATAAGAGATAAATTGAGAGAGAAAAATTCCTACGAGTTCCCTAGCCGTGTTCTTGGAGAACGGAGTCTCGTCGAATTTTTTCGGGCAACTTCCGACGCGTGTGAAGTAGAGGCTTCGAATTTTCGGTGCTTGGAACGAAGGGATTTCGTGTTCGGGACGGGGTTCGTGATCGTCATCCACATTTACGAAGATTTATTTCAAAGGCTTCAAGGGTATGATCATTATCTTCGTATTTCTTTTGTATATACGCTACTTGATCGATCCTATTTGGGATTCGTTTTTATTTCCGCTGCGTATTTCGTTTTATTTTCGGAATCCCAACAGTGGTATCGGAGAGGGGTCAATGTTTCCGTATATACGATTATTTGTGCATTTTAAATGCTTTTGGATGATGATTATGATTTAAATTCGTGTTTGGAATAATCGTAGATTTTAAATTGTACGTTGTAGCATCACGTTTTTGGAAACGAGCCGAAAAACGAAGAAACAGGGCTGGCAGCACTGCCTGGGCTGCCTGCCCAGGCTGCTGTTGGCCACTTAAGTATACTGGATACAGTTTGGAAAATAGTTTAAACAACAAATTGTACTGAATCTAAGTCTGAGTGCGTAGCGGAAGTCTTGGATACAGTTAGTTGCCGTGGATACAGCAAAGAAGTATTTGGTGTATACTTAATATATCACAGTAATTTAAAACAGTAAAAGCTAAAGGTAAATAACACAGTAATTTAAGTGGTTCGAGGTAAACCCCTCTACGTCCACTGGTCCTCCACACAGAGTAAAGTTTATTATAATTATCGTACACAACTACGTAATTATAAACAAACCTATCTTTGTATCGTTCACACGATTGATAAAAAGAATGTCGCTTCAACCGCTCACACGATTGGTTAAAGCTTTCTTCTTGACTAGCTTCTTCACACACGCCTAAAGCTTCGTCCTTATTCGTCCCACACAGTCGAATAACTTGTTGAGTTCACACAGAGCTCGGTTTTTACACGAGGTAAAAGGTAGGTAACTGTAAGAACAAGCACTTTGAATATCAAGTTCTTGAGCCGATGATGGTTGTTCTTGATGTTAAGCACGTATATCTCTTTCGTTCTTGATAGCGATGCTTTGGAGATATGTTTGCTCGATGATAACTTTGATAGCTTGAGTATTAGGTTACTTGATCGATCTTCAATGTCTTCATAGGATATATATAGTCTCTGAAGAAAGTATCCGTTGAGATGTATCCGTTTGAATAAGATTTCCTTCAACGGAATATGACATGATCCGGGTTTCGCGGGATTCTCAAGATTCAAGATCGGCGTATTTAAATACTTTATCCTTGAGTATTTAAATACTTCTTTGTTCAACGGGACTTGACTTGTGTTCTTTCTTGTCCTTTTGTGAACTGTATGGAAGATGACTGTATTTAGGGTGTCGAGACAGTTTCCATACTTGGTCTTTTCACAAGACTACTTGTTGTACTGAAGAGCTTCACTAATGCTGATTCGAGGCAGGTCTTCGATACAGGATAAAGCCTCAAAGCTTCGATACAGTTTCCTTACTATATTCGGATTGGCATATATGTCAAAACCTCTAGATAACATTCGATACAGGGATTCGAGTATCCCGGCTATTTCGATACAGGGTCTTTTGTTTTTCCCAACAATTTCCCCCTTTTTGACAATTTGCCAAGACTAACTTTCTTAACTCTTCGAGTCTTCTTGATGATGCCAAAACCTTTTTCATGAAGCATTTCTTCTTTGATGACTTCTGGCAGATTTCTTGGTCTTTTGTCAAAAGGTCTGACTTAGTGACTTAGTCTACGATAATGAACTGCTCGCAGGCACGTTCGATACAGTTTGAGATTTATTACAACTTAAGCCTATGATTGGCTCGCAGGCACAATCTTACAGTGTATTCTAAGTTTACAACTGAAATTATGAACTGTTCGTAGACTAGTTCGTACAGCTTATTTTTCAATCAAGTTTATCTAACTTGAGATTCCTATCAAACAATTTAAGTAATCATACATAAACACAGTAGATTACGAGTTGTAATCTTTCAAGACAAACAAACGGTTTTTATTGATATTCAAAATGATTGAGTACAAAGTTTGCTGTTTCGAATAGAAATTACAAAAACAAAAATAATATACATAAATTTCAGCTCTTCATCTATAATCCGCATGCCTCCATGGTCTTTTTCCGGGTTCGTTCTCGGTGCCGCGCCACCAGTTTTGAAGTGAATCATTGCCTCGATCCTGGTATATCGCTCTTCCTTCATATGAACGATCAAAGGCAAGTATCCAATCTTCTGGATGGGTGACCCGATCTCCTCTTCTATGTTTTGATTTCATTTCGATTTGGAGAGGGAGTTTACCTTCTTCTAGCATCTTCGTAAACTTATCTGCCGCTTCCGCTAACGTTTTATAATTCTTGAAGATGGCGGATTCGCTGATGAGTCTGACAAAATATCTCATCAGTTCATTCTTCCTCCAGTGCTTCACTTCGTCGGCAGTTGGGTTGCGGTTGGTCGACAGACGAATTTCCGAAGGTCGTTGAATAAGAGTTTGCCAAGGGACATTAGGGTCATGGAATTCCGGTCTGGAGCCTGAAATTTTAAAGCTTTGGGATTGAGGTGCTAGCTTGTTCAATTCGGCAGTGATACTGCTCGAGCAAATTTCAAATTCCCTTTCTTGTTGCAGCCTTATTCTCCTTGCAGCTTCTCGTGCCTCTTCCCCCTTTTTGGCTTCATCAAGACTTTGCAGGATTTCAAGTGCGGCGTCCTGTTTGGTCTCGATGCTGGTTATTCTTTCAACAAGGGAGGAAAGAGTATGCGACATATCTTGAATGCATTTGTCGTGAGCACGCAGTTGAGAGCTATTCTCAATCATTGCACAGGCGGTCTTGGCTTCAGCTATCCTTGTTTTTGTAGCTTCCTCCTTCAGCAGTTGGTCCTGCTTATCTTCCATGATCTTCAAGGCTTGCTTGAAAACTTCTGGAAAAAGGATGAATGCGTCGACAACTCGAGATACTTCGTGTTGAAGAGTGGTCATTTCTTCGACGGCAGAGGTGTGCATCCAATTCAGTGCCTTTTCAACGAAAGATAGAGCGTTTACTGCATCTTGGATAAATACAGTCTGAAGGCCAAGAGCTCGCAGGCGCTCTTTTCGTGAAGCAGAGATCGGAGAGTCTGGTTGGGCGAAGTCTGCAGCGCCGTTCAACCTTCTTACATTCACGGATGGACGTGAAGTAAGTTGGACATCCTCAGGTTCGGTACCCTCCTCGGATTCCATTGTTGAAGGGGCGGGAGCAGCTTCCTGTGGTTCGGCGACAGTTGGTTCAGAAGCGTCCTGTGACGAAGGTTCTTCGGCAGATATGGATGCAGGAGGGACTGAATCCTCCTGTTGGTTTTGAGGAATAGCTTCTTCGGTCGCAGCAGGCTCGGGTGCCTGTTCCAAAATTTCTTGAACTTCCTCGACTGGAGGGACTGATTCCTCTTGGTCGGGAATGTTCTCGGGCTGTGGCGAAGGGGGATTGGCTTGGGTAGAAGGCCCTTCGTCATTTCTGGGTGGAGAGGCGTCTCGAGCTTCAGCCTCTTCACGGCTCATTCTCAGACCTGCTTGTAGAGCATCGTCGTCGTCGTCTGAGTCATGATCGTCGTCATCTTTTGGATTAATGGGAGAATCCTCTGACTTCTTCTTTCCTTTTCTTCTGGCGTCAAATTTGTGCAGCAGGTGGCTTTCAATTAGATCCTTGCAAGAGGCGTTGTCCCATCGAAGCAGGGCCTCAATTTCAGTTGATTCAGTTACTTCGGAGACGAACTTCTCTTCGTGGCTCCATTCGCTCCAGTTGTACAGTGTGTCGTACGGAGCTAGCCTATAGCCTTTCCATTGCAGGAATATTTCGTGCGCGTGTTCAATTTGAACCGAAAGAAGTGTTTGATTTATGATCGAGTCAGGGGAGGGACTTCGAATAACGCCCTGAGACGCTGCTTGAGGGATTCTGCATGTATGGGATCCTCGACGGAAGATGGACTCCTTGCAGGGATGGTGCCTCAAGGAAATGGATCCTCGCACGGTGTGGGATCCCGCAGAGGAGAAGTAGCTTTGCTCCGAATGGGCACCACTCGCTAAAGTCTTGAGCATCGCGCATGTCTCTATATCCGTCGTAGCCGCCAAAGGCTCGGGATCTACCGTCGATGCAAGAGGAGACACCTCTTCCACAGGGGTTGGGCCCCGGGGTTCTTCATCAGTGGGTTGCGCCACGGGGGAGACATCCTTGGAGTTCTTGGCTTTGATTTTTGAGAGCCTCCTGAGTCTCTTTTTGGACTTCTCACCAGCAGAGTGTTTCTTGCTGTGAGATCGCTTTCGCTTCTTTGAAGATTCCATTTCTGGGACATTCACGGTTTCATCTCTTGGGTTGGCAGAAATTGGCATGTGCCAGATTCTCGGGTGATTGGCATGCATGGTGCTCTGGTTATAAGCAGTGGGTTTGACACCTCCTAAGTATATCCTTGAGCTATTCTTCTTTGCGTCGGTGGATCATACATCCGCACTTCGTCAGAATGTAGTTCAGCATTAAACCAAAGGATTTATTTTGGGTGGCAGGTTTGCACACCTCTTCTTGAAGACGTTTCAGAATTATTTGGCACCAATTGACCTTTTCACAGGTCAAAATAGCTACCATCATCCTGAACCTTAAATTCGTGCACATCTCGAATGCACTGGTTCGGTTTTCAATGATCCTGGAGCAAAAGTCATGAAGATAAACGAAATGAAGAAGAAAATTTTTCTTGTGACAAGTGGTTGTCACCATATCAACCACTTTGGACCCTGTAAATAGTCCATAAAACTTGGTAATAAGCTCTTGAGACCCGAACGTCTCAAGTTGGTCCATGGTCAGGCCATCGGCGGGCAGCCTGTAGATTCTCTGAAGTAGATCGCGATTGATACATATTTCCACTCCTTGGACTGTTGCAGTAATGTCAGCAACATGTCCTCCCTGGGCTAGTGACAGAAAACGGACGGCGGCGTTGAGGTAGAATTCCTCAACCAGATGGGCGTCGTATTTGTCGGCGGTTTTGCTCCCGAAGCGATATAGACCTTGTTGTTCAAGACGAGTAATGATATACTCCATCGGTTCTGAGTCGTTGGTTTCCGAGAGAATACGCTCGATGATGACAGGTTTGGAGAAGATCCGGCCATCAATGATGTTGGAGGATTTCTTCAGAACAGGGGAAGAAGATTGACTAGCCATTGATGTTTTCTTAAAACAAAGGTGGAAGAAAACAGTCGAAATTCGCAGTGAATATGCAGAAAAAATATGTAGGCTGTTTGCTTGAGAACTCTTGTAATTGCAGAAAGCGTAAAGAGTCTCTAATGGCAGATACAGTCCTTTTATACTTGGGCGGCGAAATAGGGTTTTGCAGAGTACGAATGGTCAGATTTTAAGGGATGGGAACCGGTTTTGAAATCAACGGTCAAGATGGATTGAGTGTAACTGGTACGCTAATCCATTAAAAGGTTTTAAAATACAGCGGGTCCCACTTCTGACATAGGTTGATACCCTAAATGCCTAAAACGGCGGTTTAAAAATAATAAACAATTTAAAAACATCGCGGCTTTTGAGATTCAGTTGTCCAGATGTCGTGTAAGGCATTTAATGAACATGACGTTTGACATAAAAACACAGGGCACGTGGACAAAAATTATTTTAAAAGGAAATAATATTATATTATATACTGAATCGAAATCCTATAGCATGTCTTTTTCTCCGCCGATACATTGCTCCCCTTAAAAAGGTACTGATAGGTTTTAAATTCCATACAGCAATATTTGGATTAATGCTGTATTCATGGGTCCTACAGTATTCCCCCTTAATTATTGCACACACCAGCTGTAGGATTCATATGCGTTCATTCGCTACAGTACTGTATTGATGAATCCGAGTGTACAGATAATTAATGTTGGATACTGTATTCACGGGTCTTACAGCATTCCCCCTCAATTGTTGAGTAAAAACAGTAAATTACTTACAGGGAGTCCGGGCCGTAGAATTTCCACCTGCTCGAGCATGTTGAATCTTGCTGTGTCGAGAGGCTTGGTGAAAATGTCGGCCAGATGGATGTCTGTATGGACCTTTTCCAGGCGAACATCCTTGTTCTCGACATGATTCCTGATAAAATGATGCTTCATGTTGATATGTTTAGTGCGCGAGTGCAAAACAGGATTGTGCGTGATTGCAATTGCACTCGTGCTATCACACATGATTGGAGTCTCTCTAGCATCGATTCCATAATCTGACAGTTGTTGCTGCATCCAAAGGATCTGCATACAGCAGCCTACCAAAGAGATAGTACTCTGATTCAGCCGTGGAAAGAGAGTTAGCCAATTGCTTCTTACTGAACCAAGAAACGAGTCTAGGTCCGAGAAGGTGACAAGTTCTACTTGTACTCTTCCTATCTAGCTTGCAACCTCCGATATCCGAGTCGCTGTACCCAACAAAATCGAATCCGCCTTCCTTAGGATACCACAGTCCTGCATCGACTGTTCCTTTAATGTACTTCAGGATTCGTTTAGCTGTATTGAAGTGTGATTCCTTAGGTGCAACTTGGTATCTCGCACACACTCCAACAAAGAATCGATATCAGGCCTGCTAGCCGTTATGTACAGGAGCGAACCAATGAGCTTCCTGTAGAGTGATTGGTCAAACGGCTTTCCGGCTTCATCAGCACTAATTTGCACGGAAGTGCTCATGGGGGTTGGCGAGGATTTGGAATTGTTCATTCCAAATTTGTTGAGAAGTTCCTTGCTATATTTCTCCTGGTTGATGAATATACCTGTAGGCAACTGCTTTACCTGCAAACCTAGGAAATAACTAAGTTCCCCCATCATACTCATTTCAAATTTACTTTGCATGAGATGAGAGAACCTTTGACATAGAGCAAGGTTAGTTGAACCAAAAATAATATCATCGACATAGATTTGTACCATTAGAAGGTCATCACCTTCCTGTATCTTGAACAAGGTTTTGTCCACAGCACCTTTCTCAAATACGTTGTTGGTTAGATACTGGGACAGGGTTTCGTACCAGGCTCTAGGGGCTTGTTTAAGTCCGTACAGCGCTTTCCTTAGCCTGTAAACTAGATCGATACCATCTGTGTTGTCAAACCCTGGTGGTTGTTCAACATAAACTTCTTCTGCAAGTTCTCCATTCAGGAAAGCACTCTTGACGTCCATTTGGTATACGATAAAACTCTTATGGGCGGCAAAGGCTAAAAATATCCTAATGGCTTCTAGTCTTGCTACAGGGGCGAAGGTTTCATCATAGTCGATTCCTTCTTCCTAACAATAGCCTTGTGCTACTAGTCTGGATTTGTTCCTTATGATAAGTCCATTTCGATCCTTTTTGTTTCGAAATACCCATTTGGTTCCTATAACGGATTGGTGCGTCGGTCTGGGTACAAGATACCATACATTGTTTCTTTCGAAACCGTTAAGCTCTTCTTCCATATATGTTATCCAATGAGAATTGTTAAGAGCGTCTATGGTCGAAACAGGTTCGGACTGGGCTAAGAATACAGCGATAGTGCACATATTGAGTCTCCTAAGTTCGGATTGAGATTTCCATTCAGGAAACTGTGAAACTTCAGCATTAGATTCTTCTTGTGCACAAAGTACATTTTCTTGTGTACTCTGTATTCTCCTACAAGTAGAAACACCTGCATTAATGTTGCCAATGATTAGCTCTTGCGGGTGATCTCTCAACCATCTTTGGTCGGGTTCTAGTTCAGATCCCGCATCAGACGTAAAGTTTCTGCATGCAAATTACGCCTTCATCCACATCGATTCTTACAGCTGCGGGGTTGATTTCTAAATCAACTACAGGTTCTATGGGTGTAGGTGGATCCAAGATAGATAGATGGTGAATGTCCTGAGTGATATCATCTACTCCTGTAGGGTCATGGTGTGGTTCGTCGAACACTACATGAACTGATTCCTCGATCGTCAGCTTCCTTTTATTGAAGATTCTGAAAGCTTTGCTGACGGAGGAGTATCCTACGAATATTCCTTCATCTGATTTTTCATCAAAGGTTCTAAGTTGGTCCTTCCCATTGTTCAATACATAACACCTGCATCCAAAAATGTGAAAATACGAAACTAATGGAGTTTTGTTATTCCATACCTCATAAGCTGTTTTGTTGTGGTGCTTGTTGACGATACATCGGTTTTGAGTGTAGCACGCTGTATTGGTTGCTTCACCCCAGAAACGCTGTGGCAATTTGCTTGCGGCAATCATTATCCTTGTTGCTTCTTTCAACGTCCTATTCTTTCGCTCGGCAACACCATTTTGTTGAGGTGTACGGCACCGAGTATTCGTCTTTGTATTCCATTCTCCGAACAAGATTGCTCTATAAAGCGGTTAGTAAATTCAAGACTTATCTAACGAATGCACACGATACTCGATGCTTTTTCATTTTGCAACTTTCTCAGGAGCTCGGGCAGCCTTGATGCTGTTTCCTTCTTCTTGCTAAGAAATATCGTCCAAGCATACCTGGAATAATCATCAACAACAACCATGCAATATTTCTTACCTCCCAAACTTACTGGGTCTACAGGACCGTAGAGATCCATGTGTAGCATTTCCAACACTCTTTGAGTTGAAAGGTAGGATTTGCTTTTCAGGGTTGACTTGATTTGCTTGCCTTTCTGACATGGTCCGCAGACACTGTCCTTCTTGAATGACACATCTGGCAAACCTCTAACCATACCCTGTCTTGAAAGCTTGTTGATAGTCTTGAAGTTGACGTGAGACATCCTCTTGTGCCATAGCCAGCTAAGATCTGCAGTGCCTTTGGCAACAAAACATGGAATTGAGGAGCTCATAGGCTTCCAACAAGAATGTACATATTACTCGATCTCGCTCTGTAAGCACAACTTCCTTGGTTTGGGTGTTCTTGACTCTACAAATGATCTATATAGAACTTCACCGAGAACTGTTTATCACGTAATCGCTAATACTAAGTAGATTATACCGTAAGCCTTCAACATATGCAACATCGGTGACCTTGAATTTCCCGACAAGTAGGTTTCCTTTCCTCTTGTTCTTCCTTTAGACTTATCACCGAAGCGAACTTTTGGACCGCGACCTTCTACAAAATCGATAGCTTGCTCCTATCTCCGGTCATGTGACGAGAGCATCCACTATCGAAGTACCGTATCCTCCTCTAGAATGTCCCGTAACAAAGAAATTAGGTAGATTTAGGTCCCCTTTGATTTTGGGTCCATATATGTTAGTTCCTTTAGGTACCCGATTTTCCCGACAAAGAATGGGTTTATCGTAGGATGTACTCTGCACAAGATTGCGATATCTACGGGGCATATCCGTAGTTGTTATAATCATGATAATTACTATGCATGTAAAATTCGTGGTTATTATTATTATTCCAAGACGAGTGCCGTCAGAGGTGGAGCCATTTTCCTAGGCCTAACAGCTTGTCTTCTCGGGTCTCCACTGATTCCCAATGCCGTTGTTGATACCGAATCGGCATCTACTGTCTTGAGGGATAACGGGGCTCGTATCCAATACCTAGGCGCACTGCATCGAGGGTACCGCCGTGCGGGCCTTTGGTGGTTGGATACCGCTTCTTCTTCCGAATGACTGTCGGCTTTGATGATATGCTTGTGGAGCATGTCAGAGATTACGCCTTCGAGTGGTTGTTGGTTCCACTGCCTCGAATAGTAGAGTTGAGGGGGCGGAATTGCAGCCTCTCGGTTTTCTCTTGCATGGGTTCCTTTGTGGGACTAGGAGTATCTTCCGATTCTGGAATGTGTTCCATACTCTTGAGGAACACAAGATTAGTTTTACCTTTATTCGAACATGAGCTGTATCCTAAGCCACTTTTATCATGAGCGTGTTTCCCAAAGGTTTCAATTTCTTCCATTCTTTTGGACGATTTTTCAAAAGACTTGAGAATGGTCTCAAGTTCGCTTTCGCTTCTCGAGAGTTGTAATTTTGGTTTGTAGTAGAACCAAATCATTTGTCTTGCTCTCATTATGGGTTTTAACCTCATTTAGTTCATGAGGAAGTTGATGATTGCTCTCCATGAGTTTTTCAAAATCGACCTTTGCCGGTTTCACAATCAAGAGACATATTTTCATAATTTATTTTCAAAGAAGTCATTTTCATCTTTCACTCTAAATTTGTTAATCAAGTCGTATATTCTCGCTTTTAGAGTCTCATGGGCCTTTTGAATGTTTTTAAATTCATTCATCATATTTTCGAAAGTATGAGATGCATTAGATGGAATAGCCGAGGTTGAACTTACCTCATCGCCGCCTTCACCTTCCGGAACATCTTTGGCCATAAAGCACATGTATGCTTTATCATCGAACTCATCGTCGATGAATCACTTTCGATGACCACCGAAGACATTCTGCTGATTTGGAAGGTGTGGGGGAGGCTTCTGATTCTCTAATCAGGGCCTTGAGCTTGTCTTTACAAGCACGTCTTCTTTCATCTCTCTCTTGTTGCTCGGCCTCAGGAAATCTTTGGACTTTGGGATGAGGACATTTGTTTGCATAATGGCCTGGTTTCCTGCATTTATAACACAGGTTAGCATCACCAGATGATGTTTCGGTACTTACCTTGTTGACTGGTTTGGGCCTATAGGGAGTCTTTCCAGACTGTTTGATGAACTTTTTGAATTTATGCATTAGAAGCGCCATTTCATCTTATGACAGGATGTCGTCGTCACTGTCAGCATTCTTGTGACCGGGCTTCGACGAGTTAGGCATGCTGTGTGTCGATTGCTCGATACAAAGAATGAGAGTCGTGACCTTTGAAGGAGATTCTTCAGACTTTCTCTCTTCTCACAATGTCATACTTAAAAGCTTTAAGATCGAGAAGAGATCAAAAGTGGATATTTCATTAAGATTACAGATACACGCATAGTCGTGGTCTTAATGTCCCATCAATGGCCGAGAGATCTGAAAATTTTTAAGTTCTTCTCCTTTTGGGTGTAAATCTTGCCCAACGCTTCAAGTTCACCAATAATACCAGTAAATCTGAGGTCAAGTTCCTCAAGTGTTTCCGTTGGTTTCATTTCAAAAGATTCAAATTGCTGAGTAAGTTTTGAAATCTTGTTTTCTTTTGAGAGCTCGGCCTCACAAATTAACTTGAGTTTATCCCAGATTTCTTTGGCTCTTTTGCAGCTCTTTACCTTTGAGAACGTGCCTTTGTCAAGAGTGACAAATAACGCGTTCTTAGCCACGTTGTCGAGATTGGCTCGCTTCCTTTCATCTGTTGTCCATTGCTCGCGTTCTTTCTCGAGCATTTCAGCATGGGCTTGGCCCTCAATCCTTGCGGCTGGATTAACCTTCATGATCTTGATCGGACCATCCTGTATAACAAAAATCATCTCTTCGTGCATTGCTGCAAGATGAGCTTCCATTCTAATTCTCCAGTCGTCAAATTCATTAATAGAGAACATAGGGACTTTGTTAATCATAGAAGTATCCACACTGATAATATAGGAATGAAAGAGACTGTTTTGAAAATAAGTGATTTGAATCTGATTCGGTTAAAAAGAAATACGACTGATTCTTTTTAGAATCAACCGCTCCGATACCCCTTGTTGGCCACTTAAGTATACTGGATACAGTTTGGAAAATAGTTTAAACAACAAATTGTACGGAATCTAAGTCTGAGTGCGTAGCGGAAGTCTTGGATACAGTTAGTTGCCGTGGATACAGCAACGAAGTATTTGGTGTATATTTAATATATCACAGTAATTTAAAACAGTAAAAGCTGAAGGTAAATAACACAGTAATTTAAGTGGTTCGAGGTAAACCCCTCTACGTCCACTGGTCCTCCACACAGGAGTAAAAAGTTTATTATAATTACTGCGTACACAACTACGTAATTATAAACAAACCTATCTTTGTATCGTTCACACAGATTGATACAAAGAATGTCGCTTTCAACCGTTCACACAGATTGGTTAAAGCTTTCTTCTTGACTAGCTTCTTCACACACGCCCAAAGCTTCGTCCTTATTCGTCCCACACAGTCGAATAACTTGTTGAGTTCACATAGAGCTCGGTTTTTTACACAGAGGTAAAAGGTAGGTAACTGTAAGAACAAGCCTTTGAATATCAAGTTCTTGAGCCGATGATGGTCGTTCTTGATGTTAAGCATCGTATATCTCTTTCGTTCTTGATAGCAAGATGCTTTGGAGATATGTTTGCTCGATGATAACTTTGATAGCTTGAGTATTAGGTTACTTGAATCGATCTTCAATGTCTTCATAGGATATATATAGTCTCCAAGAAAGTATCCGTTGAGATGTATCCGTTTGAATAAGATTTCCTTCAACGGAATATGACATGATCCGATTTCGCGGGATTCTCAAGATTCAAGACCGGCGCATTTAAATACTTTATCCTTGAGTATTTAAATACTTCTTTGTTCAACGGGACTTGACTTGTGTTCCTTCTTGTCCTTTTGTGAACTGTATGGAAGATGACTGTATTTAGGGTGTCGAGACAGTTTCCATACTTGGTCTTTTCACAAGACTACTTGCTGTACTGAAGAGCTTCACTAATGCTGATTCGAGGCAGGTCTTCGATACAGGATAAAGCCTCAAAGCTTCGATACAGTTTCCTTACTGTATTCAGATTGGCATATATGTCAAAACCTCTAGATAACATTCGATACAGGGATTCGAGTATCCCGGCTGTTTCGATACAGGGTCTTTTGTTTTTCCCAACAGCTGCCGAGCATGCTCGGCCATGCTCGGTCATGTTTCGGCCGCAGCTGCCGAGAGGCAGCCGATGCCTGCCGATCAGGACTCGGCCAGGCTGCCGATCATGGCTCGGCCAGGCAGCCCTGGGGTTTTTGGCCCGATTTTGAATCGGGCCGCGGGCTGGGCCTAAAACCGGATTATCCGGGACTCCGTTTTAAGTTTATATTTCGTTGTAATTATTTCCCAAAATTGAAATTGGATTTTAATTTGACTAAATTAATATTTGGAATATTTTTTAGTTAAGGGAAATAAATTAAACGAAAATATTATTTTGGCCGGATTACTTCGAATGAATTTAAATGACGATTATTATAATTAATTGGATTAATACCATTAAAATTAAATAGATTAATTTTATATTGATTGGATTAATATATTAATTGATTATTTAATTTTAATGCCACTTTATATTAATTGGATTAATATAGTAGAAATTGAATAGATTAATTTATAGATTAATTTATATTAAAATTAATTGTTTAATTTCGTTGCCATTACATGTTGTATGGAATCCTTATGTGATGGTGATATAGCTCGTGGACTTAGTTTTTGATTTGTTCGATTCGATTGGGTTGTAAAGGTCGTTTTAAGCCTATTTATATTTACTAGAAAAAATTTGTATAGGATGCAATTTTTCAATGACGTAATTATTTTTTTTGGGTATGACGAAGACCGAAGACATCCGACCGAGAAGATGAAGATTCGAAGACTGTGTTTTTATTTATTGGGTCATTCGCTTTACCCAGTACTTAGGAATTAGGTCCATGAGCTTTATGTTGGTAGTAACTAGGTTACTGTTTTCTGTTTTTCATTTTGAATGATTGACAAACCAACAAACGTGGGTATAAATGAATTAATGTGCAAAGTGTAACATTAATCCCGAAATTCTCCCGACTACAAACACACTAAGTTATAAAGGTTACGAGGTTTCCTACCCTCCGTCAAACTCATGGAAAATTGAAATCTAAATCGGAATATTATTCTTCCGAGTATGTCGGGGTAATATTTTTGGGGAAAGTTGATAAATTCCTAGAGTGCATTAGATGCCTTTGATTGTGACAAATCAAACCCCTATAAACCATATGGGTTGCCGAGTAAGATTCAATTGTCAGACTAATAGGAGTTGACGGTTTAAACTTAGATAGTTCAGCGAGCCATAGAAACCGAATGGGTTGAGGGCAAGTGAACTAGGGGTAAAAGAAGATCGAATCATCCATTAGATGGGTTGGTATTAGACATCACTTTATAAAGAATAATAGAATAGAAACCGTATTGGTTGCCCTCTATTAAATTTTGTAAAGAAATCGATCACCACTATGAAGTCACCCAAGACTTTCGGATTTAACATGGGAGTATGTAAATGCCGATAAAATAGTGGGAGCCGAGTTATGAATAAAGAAAGCCCTTATATTCTTTACTCGGATCATAATTAAATAATCACTAACGAATCTTAAATTATTCTCTGCAGTTAACAAAACTCTCAATATGATAATGAACCCACTCGCTATACTACTTGAAAAGAATGTCCTGACTGGTCCGAACTATGTGGACTGGCTTCGGAACTTGAGGATTGTCCTAACTATGGAAATGCTGGGATACGTCTTGGAGGCGGACATCCCAGCGGCTCCTGCAAGAACCCGAGCCAATCAGGAAGAAGTCGATGCCCATGAGAAATGGGTAAAAGACGACATAAGAGTGTGAAGGTACATGTTAGGCTCAATGACCAATGAGCTTCAACGTGCCCATGAAAAGATGACGTATTCGAGAGCCATCTTATTTATTAGGCGTATTTCTATACGCTTATTTATCATTATTTTGTATTATTTTTGAGAGTGAATTTGCTTAAATGAGCTTTTAATGCTTTAATTTTGTGTGATTGTCAAGAGATTGAAGTCCGGAAGCTAAAACGAGGCGAAACGGGCGAAAACGGCAAATTTTGGCCGTGAGCCGCGGCACAAGGCAAGTGGGCCGCGGCACAGGAAGACACCCAACGGGCACAAAGCAGACTGTACTCTGTGCCGCGGCACAGTCCAGGTGAGCCGCGGCACAGATGAATTAAATGGCGCCTAGGCATCCAGCTGAAGGCAATGTGCCGCAGCTCAGATTTAGTGTGCCGCGGCACACTAGGCGGCTTTTGTATGCTCTGTAACACCCCCAGATCAAACCGGGAATATTACACGCCGCAGACCCTCTCCGTGAGGATCCACCAAGCTAGACATCAAAACAACACATTGCATTACATACCGACGAATCAAAATAACAAACTAATAGACCGATTTGGTCTTTCGTCACTGACTTACAAATTAAAATACATAAACTCATCCATACCCATACCCACACAAGGGTAAAATACTTGCAACGAACAATAAGACAGCGGAAAAGACATTACAATGGACTTCGACTAACTTAATCCAAAACTGGCCTTCGTGTGATTAGTATCATTCATCTTTCATCATCCCTCGTACCGATCATGTGTCTCGCTCCCGAAAACCTGCATGTACCTGGACACAATACAGATATCCACCCCCCGATTACTCGGGGGTTAGCAAAACTCCACTGTTTCGCTTGTGCAAGTATAAAGTGCAAAAACGAGCCATACACAACACATTCTGAGAATACAACGAAAGACTTCCCGAGGTATATTTAGATAAAAAAAGGTTCAAGTCTTGAAAGTAGAAACGAAGTAAGTAACCACTTTGAAAACACTTCCAAATCTCGGGAGTTTTGAAAACATTTGAAATCGAAAAGTTCTTAATTCCTCGAAAGTCATTTAGGGTCACAACCCCAAAGTTCTTTTTCCAAAATGCAAATCCGTTAACAAAACACGGGGTCCACGACCCAACCATTACAGTCACAAAACACAGGGTCCACGACCCGATCATCCACTTCAATTCACTTACAAGTGCACATTACACATAACACATTAATCTTATGCCATTCTAGCCAAGCACCAAGACTCGATATATAATGTCTCTCGACCCCGAGCGCAAAGCATTGTGATACTCCGGACAATATCACAATTAATCATCAAAACAACAACATCAATATCACAAAAAGGAAGAAAATCGCGTAAAAATGAAGTCTGGCCGAGCCCTGGATATATATAGCCGCAGGTTACGCCAGAATCGGCAAAGGCCTTACGGCCATAACTCGGCCCCTACGGCCAGATTTCGGCAGCCTTACGGCCATAACCGGCATTCGCTAAAATCCGCCAAAGACTGCCGGACACTTACGGCCGTAACTGGCACACATTACGGCCATAACCGGCCTTCGTCAGGAAGCTGCCAGGCGCCATACGGCCGTACCCGATCACGCCTTATGGCCGTAACTGGCACACATTACGGCCGTAACCGGCACCTTACGGCCGTAACTCGGCCAGGCCAGGCCCTGCTCCGGCCGTAACTCGGACGTGGCGACTCCGACGGCCCGGACGACCCCGAAACCCGAACCTGAGTAAAAATCGGAGATACGGTTACGAAGTACTCGCAAAGACGAATCCAAGCGCTAAGAGAACACACGATTCCGACCACCCGAAGTGTCGGAATTCGACAACGGAAGTAATTACCCCAAACTTTGGGAAATTACACAAATGGCCCAAAATGTCCGAAATACACGATACATGATCGAAACACCGAACCAAAGCTCGTAACATGAATAATAACATTAAATGAACTTACGAGAAACTCGAAACAACAGTTTCGGATGAGATTCGCAAGAATCGAGCTCAAGTGCGGAAAAGTCGCTAAAAAGCTCGGAACTCAACAAAACGATACCGAAACGAACTCGGATGACAAAAAGTGCAGAATTAATCATTCTCGGAATGAAGAAACGGTCATGAGCAAGTCGTCAAAACGGACTTCCTCCGAAAAAAGAAAATTACCGAAATTCGAAATTGCGGATATTCCATGCTCCGCGCGGATTTGGGCCGTTTCGAAGCCAGTTCTCGACCTACTCACACGGACGCGATTTGGAGACTGTTTAATGCTATAAATAAGGGTTTAAGACCCTAATCTAGAGAATCTTTGATCTTTGGATCTTTGGGGAATTAGAGAATCGTGGGGAGACGGCAGAAGAGGAAGAGAGCAGAAGACTTCAAGAGCAGAGGGCGGAAGCCGAAGAACGGAGGAATCCGAGCTTCATCTGCGTTTGATTTTAATGCTTTCATTCATTTATTCTGTATTTTCATTTATTAGTATGTCAGGCTAAAACCCTAATCTAGGATTTTGATGAAACCTACGTTTTGATGGATTTGCTTGAGATTGTCTAATTAATTACCTTTTTGTTGAGTTTTCCCAATCGTGTTTAATGCTTTCAATTATCTGGCCAATAGTTGTATTGATTTAATCATTCAATTCGAATCGGGAGAGGAGAATTGGTGAGGAACTATTGGTGAGGATCGTTTTATTCTGTGAGATAGGAATATACTCATAGGAACTACGTGGCCTTTTGGAGATTTTATGCTTTTTGCCTATTGACGAATTAATTCACCTAGGGATAGAGTGCGTTATTCGCCTTTAGAAAAATCTATTGACCTCGGGAGAGGCGGTAGAATATATTAGCAATCTCCGCCTTCAATAAATTGGGAAAATTATTAACTTCAGATAATCGAGAGTAAATTCGGATAAACCGAGGTGGATTCAGAATCCTAGACTTATTCCTCATTAGATTTTCTTTCTTCAAGAGATCATCTTTTCTGTCTAGTCTTTTATTAATTCTTTTAGTAATTAATTGCAAAACCCAAAATTCGATTGTTCAAATAAAACTAGAATACATAAAAATCAGTAGTTAGTGATTCAGTCCTCGTGGGAACGATACTCACTCATCACTTTATTACTTGTAAACGATAACGTGCACTTGCGTGTAAGAAATATCGCAACAAGTTTTTGGCGCCGTTGCCGGAGACTGAAATTTTTGCTAATATCGATTTCAGTATTTCTAGTCTTAGTTTGAATGTTTTTATTTTATTATTTTTGTATTTAATTTTATTAATTTATTTGTTTTTCCTTTCAGGATCTTTCGCGTAGTGCATGAGAAAACTCGGTGACAAAGGCCTACTACCTTTGAATACCGAACTCGAGCGCACTCTTAGGAGAAAGGAGAAGGAGAAACGAGAGCTACCGACAACGGTCAACATGGCCGAAAATATCGAAATTCCTGGAGGAGACAACAATGTGCAGCAAGTTCAACCGGCACTAGCTCTTCGAGACTATGCCATGCCACAAATTAACGCTAATTTTTCGGGGATTCGGCGTCCCACCATTCAGGCGAACAATTTTGAGATCAAGCCTGCGATCATTCAGATGGTGCAGGCGAGCCAATTCTATGGATTGCCGAACGACAACCCAAACGCTCATATTGCTTCTTTCCTTGAGATTTTTGACACGTTCAAGAACAACGGTGTCACCGACGATGCTATCCGATTACGGCTTTTCCCTTTTTCTTTGAGGGATAAAGCGAAATTTTGGCTAAATTCCTTACCGCCGGGGTCGATCACAACATGAGCAGAGTTAGCGCAAGCCTTCCTTGCCAAATTCTTCCCACCTTCTAAGACGGCGAGATTGAGAAACGAGATCACCACCTTTGGTCAGTATGATATGGAATCGCTCCACGAGGCGTGGGAGCGATATAAAGATTTGTTACGGAGATCCCCTCATCACGGCCTTCCAGACTGGCTTCAAATTCAGACGTTCTACAATGGATTGGGTGCCTCTACACGCACTCTCGTGGATGCAGCCGCCGGTGGAGCTTTGATGGGAAAGACTATGGCCGAGGCACACTCATTGTTGGAAGCTATGGCCGCAAATGCATATCAATGGCCATCCGAACGAATAACGCCGAAGCGAGTTATGGAGATTTCTAGTAATGATCCAATCTCAACATTGTCAGCTCAAGTCGCCACCTTGACTCAGCAGCTTCAAGCATTTTCGCATTCACCTTCCCCCATTACCATTGAGACATGCAATTGGTGTAACGGATCCCACCCGAGCGCGGAGTTTCAAGTCGAAAACCCGTTCGAGCAACATCCGATGGAGCAAGCTCAATTCGTGGGAAATGGAAATCGACAAAATAACTCTTACCCCAGCACTTATAATCAAGGGTGGCGAAATCAACAAAATTTTTCATGGAGGAACGGGTAAGCTTTAAAACCTCCACAAGCTCACTTCGCGCAGCCCCCACAGCAGCCCCCTCAATCACCAAAGGTATCATTAGAAGATGCTCTTGCTCAATTGGCGGCTAACACGAGCCAATTCATGACCCGCACCGAGATGACCCTCCAAAATCATTCTACCTCCATCCGAAATCTGGAAACACAAATGGGGCAGATTGCTAATCTCTTGTCTTCTCGGTCTCGAGGTGCATCGCCCAGCGCAGCCGAAATGAAACCCAAGGAAAACCTGCAAGCAATCGAATTACGAAGTGGAAAGGAGTTGAAAGGGCAGCCTATCAATAACAAAGAGCAGCCGATCGAGCAAAACGAGAAGGAAAAGGATGAGGCGCCCAAGCCAAAGGAAGTATCGACTACTCAGCCCACTCCTCAAATTCCATTCCCACATAAGCTTTCAAAAGCAAAATCGACAAGCGCTTCAAAATTTCTCGACGTCTTCAAGAAATTGCACATAAACATTCCATTTGCCGACGCGTTGGAACAAATGCCGAGTTATGTTAAATTGATGAAAGAAGTCTTGTCAAACAAAAGAAAGCTTGAGGAATATGAGACGGTCGCTTTAACGGAGGAGTGCAGCGCTATTTTACAAAAGAAGCTTCCACCTAAATTGAGAGATCCGGGAAGTTTTACCATCCCTTGCATCATCGGAAATTCGTCTTTTGAAAGAGCCCTATGCGATCTCGGAGCCAGCATAAATCTTATGCCCCCTTCTATTTTTAAAAAGATGGACATTGGGGAAGCCAAGCCGATGACGGTCTCCTTGCAATTAGCGGATCGATCTATCAAATATCCGAGGGGAGTAATAGAGGACGTGTTAGTAAAGGTTGATAAATTTATCTTTCCAGCGGATTTTATTGTGCTCGATATGGAGGAAGATCAAGATATCCCGATTATCTTGGGAAGACCATTCTTGGCGACCGGCCGAACTTTGATCGATGTGGAAAAGGGGAAGCTTACTCTACGTGTTCAAGAGGAGCAAGTAACATTCAATATCTTTCGATCCGTAAAATATCCGAGTGACGCTGAAAATTGTTTCCAAGTTGACGTCATCGACTCGTGCGTGAGTAGAACTTTTCGAGAAAATTATCCACCCGATCCATTGGAATCCGTTTTGATTGGGGTCAAGCTCGAACTAAATGCAGAGCATGCAGCCTATGTACGCCACATGGATGCCTCCCCGCCAATTTTCATTCGTAAACCATTCGAGGAGCTCGGAAGTTCACTAACTCGACCAACCCCATCGATCGAAAAACCTCCAAAGTTGGAACTCAAGAAGCTGCCGCCTCATTTAAAATATGCATTTTAGGGCCCGACGACTCCCTTCCAGTTATTCTTTCGGCCACTTTAGCGGGGGATCAAGAGGCGAAATTATTAAGAGTTTTGAGGGAGTACAAATCTGCTCTTGGATGGTCTATTGCGGATATTAAGGGGATCATCCCGTCAATTTGCATGCACAAGATTTTAATGGAGGAAGACTACAAACCATCCGTGGAGCATCAACGCCGGTTGAATCCAAACATGAAGGAGGTGGTAAAAGTCGAGGTTTGAAAACTCCTCGACGCAGGTATGATCTTTCCGATTTCTGATAGCAAGTGGTAAGTCCGGTCCAAGTTGTGTCGAAAAAGGGTGGGATAACGGTTGTTCAAAACGATAATAATGAATTAATTCCCATTAGGATTGTCACGGGATGGCATATGTGCATAGATTATAGGAAATCAAATAAGGCCACTAGAAAAGATCATTTTCCCTTACCTTTTATTGATCAGATGTTAGATAGACTAGCCGGACACGATTTCTATTGCTTTCTCGATGGTTACTCGGGGTATAATCAGATTTACATAGCCCCCGAAGACCAAGAGAAAACGACGTTTACATGTCCTTACGGCATTTTCGCTTATAGACGCATGCCTTTTGGATTATGTAATGCGCCGGCTACTTTTCAACGGTGTATGATGGCTATTTTTTCTGACATGGTAGAGCAGTGTATTGAGATTTTTATGGATGATTTTTCTGTTTTTGGAGATTCGTTTGACATTTGTTTGAAAAATTTGCAGAAAGTCTTGAGAAGATGCGAAGAGACAAATTTGGTCTTGAATTGGGAGAAGTGTCATTTTATGGTGCAGGAGGGCATTGTGCTTGGACATCGAATATCCTCACATGGAATTGAAGTCGACCGAGCGAAAATTGAAACAATTGAGAAGATGCCTCCGCCCACTTCGGTCAAGGGGATTAGAAGTTTTTTGGGACATGCCGGTTTCTATCGCCGATTTATTAAGGATTTTTCGAAGATCACGAGGCCGCTGTGCAATCTACTCATGAAGGATGTTCCATTTACTTTTGACGAGTCGTGTAAAGAAAGTTTCGATTTATTGAAGAAAGCTCTAAGCACGGCACCGGTGATAGTCGCTCCAGATTGGGACCTTCCGTTCGAGTTAATGTGTGATGCAAGCGACTTTGCCATTGGGGCTGTTTTGGGGCAGAGGCGAGGGAAGGTGTTCCATGTCATATACTATGCGAGTCGAACACTCGATGACGCCCAAAGAAATTATGCCACAACGGAGAAGGAATTGTTGGCGGTGATCATTGCATTTGATAAATTCCGGGCGTATCTACTAGGAACGAAAGTGATAGTGTGGACCGACTATTCAGCAATAAAATACCTTTTGGAGAAGAAGGATGCCAAACCAAGGTTGATTCGGTGGGTGCTACTCCTTCAAGAATTCAACTTGGTGATTCGGGACAAGAAAGGGACTGAAAATGTTATAGCCGATCACCTTTCACGATTAGAGAGTCCCCTCGAGAAGGGAGAAAGTCAGCCACAAATTATAGAAACCTTCCCCGACGAGCAGCTCTACAAGTTGGATTCAAAACACGCGCCTTGGTATGCTGATCTAGTGAACTACTTGGCAAGTAAAACAATTCCGAACGACCTCTCACGCCATCAAAAGAAGAAGCTAATCTCGGACGCTAAGTATTATTTGTGGGATGATCCTCTCCTTTTCAAAAGATGCCCCGATCAAATCACTCGTAGATGTATTCCGGATGAGGAAATCCACAGTGTGCTAAATCATTGCCATGCATCACCCTACGGTGGACATTTTAGTGGAAATAGAACAGCGGCAAAGGTCTTACAATCGGGGTTCTATTGGCCGCCCTTATTCAAGGATGCTCACTCCTTTGTGTCCGCGTGTGATCGGTGTCAACGGACGGGAAACATCTCAAGACGACACGAAATGTCGCTGAACACCATACTTGAAGTTGAATTGTTCGATGTATGGGGGATCGACTTCATGGGTCCATTTCCTCCATCAAATAAGAATCTCTATATTTTGGTGGCCGTAGATTATGTCTCAAAATGGGTTGAAGCGGTGGCACTACCTATGAATGGGTCCAATGTCGTAATCAAGTTTATAAAACAATATATCTTCACACGTTTTGGGACTCCACGTGCTATTATCAGTGATGGTGGGTCACACTTCGACAACAAATTTCTCGATGCGGTTTTGAGAAAATACGGAGTCACTCATCGTGTTGCTACAGCATACCATCCTCAGACGAGCGGTCAAGTCGAGATATCAAATCGAGAGCTGAAGTGGATCCTAGAAAAGACGGTCAGCTCGTCTCGAAAAGATTGGTCATTTAAACTTGATGATGCACTTTAGGCATACCGGACTGCGTATAAAACACCTATCGGAATGTCGCCCTACAGATTGGTCTATGGGAAAGGTTGCCATTTACCCGTAGAGATGGAACATCGTGCTTACTGGGCGATAAAGAAACTAAACGTTGATCTGAAATCTGCTGGTGAAAAGCGTTGTTTGCAGTTGAACGAGTTGGAAGAAATTCGCCACGACTCATACGAAAATGCGAAACTTTATAAGGAGCGGACAAAGATTTGGCATGATAAACACATCACGCAGAGAGAATTTGTCCCGGGACAAGAGGTGTTGCTCTTTAACTCTCGCTTGAAGTTATTTCCCGGGAAATTGCATTCACGATGGTCGGGACCGTTCACCGTAGTTCAAGTGTTTCCACATGGTGCGGTAGAAGTACAAAAAGATGGCCGAAAATTCAAAGTTAATGGACAACGGTTGAAGGCATACTTGGGAAATCCAATAGACACGCAGAAAACGAGTGTCGCCTTATCCACCGCCGGATGAATGCGAGAAAAGTCTGGCTGAAGACTATAAACTTAGCGCTCCTCGGGAGGCAACCCGAGTATTAGTTGTAGATTCTTTATTGTTTTCTTGCATTTTTAGAGTCTTTCTTTGTCGTCATTCTTCTTTGATCCGTCCTTCCCTCTCGTCTTGATGTTTTTGTTTGAAAATTCTGTGCAGGAATCAGCCAAGGGGAGGAATTCAATGATGGGCCGCGGCACAAGAAAAGTGAGCCGCGGCATGCACCAGTTGATGAAACATGGCCAAACAAACTGTACTCTGTGCCGCGGAACGATCATACTGAGCCGCGGCACACCAGGTCACTGAGCCGCGGCACACATACTCTGAGCCGCGGCACACCAAATGTTCAAGAAACGCCCAGGAAACTGTACTTTGTGCCGCGGCACGGGGCAAATGAGCTGCGGCACACTAACACGTTGAGCTGCGGCACGCCTACACTGAGCCGCCGCACCCGGCGGTATTGCAAAGAGTCCCAGGCCGACTGTTCCTTGGGCCGCGGCTCACTTATATTGTGCCGCGGCCCCCGTCGCAAAATACGAACACCCAGGTAGGCCTCATACAGTCGATCGGCCTGCACAAGGTACCTCCCTCCCTTCCTTCCTTCCTTCCTTCGCGCAATGAGGTCAGTAGACACCATTATCTTAGTCTCCTTCTCAAATTCTTCAGGTAATTCTTGATTTCTTAATCATAAGTGATACTTGATTTGAAAAGAATGGAAGTTATATATTGCTAGTTGTTTTTCAATGTTTTCTCTAAAATGGAGTTGGAATATGGGAAATTTGGTTATTGATTGTGAAGGAATTGATATTTATGAATGAATTGGTGATGATAGTTGTTGTTATTCATGGTTATTATCTGTGTTATTATTTTTGGGATTTGGATTTAACCATCAAAATTCTTGTTCTCCATTTTAACTTGTGTACACAAAGTGTTTGATAAATTGCAGCAATGAAAAATTGGTAAGCCAGGCATTTTCAAATTGTATGCAACGAATCATTTTATCGAGTTACATTGCCCCCAACCCTTACATCATGATTAAACTGGAGAGCTCGTATTTAACTTCCTCTTTGATGATGCAAGCTCAATTATTCACGCTCCGCATGATGTAGTCAAGAAGCGTGCAAGCTCACCGGATGATGCCGGCACCAGCTCGTGAGAGGACTGGAGGGGATTAATTGACCTTCTTATTCTATTGCATACTATATTTTGTCTATTGAGGTCAATGTACGTCCTAAGTTTTGGGGGGGGGGGGGAGGGGGAGGGGGTTTACTTTCAGTTGCTACATTCATTGCTGTACTGATTTTGTTGCACTTTTCATTACTTTGTGTTGTTTTTTTTCGATAGCCTTGCTTGTCTTGATTTTACTTTTATTCGTGAATTTTTCGTGCTTCTATTTGTGTAATACTGATGTTACGACACTGTTTTTTTCTCTCTGAAGAAACGGTCGAGTTCTAGTCGCGTTGTAATCAGTGATTTCTGTTTCTGCTTAGTATTCATTTAGGACCGAAATTTTTCTCGTGATTGTAGAGGTCTTGGCGGAGAAGAGAGGATACTTACGTGTTTTAAAATCACCGTTGATACGTTTGGTTACATTTTTCGGTTAGCTAGTCGTCCAGTTACATTAGTCGTGTTGGCACTTAGAATAAGTTTAGAATCGGTCAGTTTTTCCCAATAGTCGAGAGAATATTTGTTCTATGATGGGAAGTCTAGTAACCGGGGGTATTCACGTGACCCGTTGTTTACTTTCGCTTAAAACGATGACCCTGATTAGACTAGTGATTTAGAAATTTCACATGTGCCGATGAAAGGGGGCCTAGTAACCGGGGGTATTCATGTGACCCGTTGTTTACTCTCGTGTAAAACAGCGACCTTGATTCGGACATGCGGGAAGTATATATTAGAGTTGTTTCTCCGCTGTAGAAGGGAACTTAGTAACTAGAAGCATCCATGTGCCCCATGAGTGTCTTTTACGTCAAACGGTTTCCCAATACATGAGAATGGAAGTTCCACCCTAGGATTATCCCGATGAAACATCCCGAGATCCGAACCTAGTGGTCAACTCAAATCAATTTCTTGAGCATATATATATAAGGGAATACTATCCGAGGATTATTTTTATGAAACTCGTGAAAATTTTGCTATTAGACTGTGGAACGAGGCGAACTATCTTGTTTATTTTAATCTTTCATATTAACGGTCGATTTGATTCACGTTTGTTAATCTTTGAGCTGGATTTTCATCATGAACGAGTAATTAGGACTGAACTTGGTTACTTTGTAGAATCAGTGTTCTGAGTGTAGCTCGCTATTACGATACTCGTATTCTTTAGAGAAAAATTTCAGGATAGTATTGATTAGGTAGAGCACTACGAGTTGCACGATTATTCACGACATTCTTTTGATTGAATTTGATTCGTTTTGCTTGAGGACAAGCAAATGTTTAAGTTTGGGGGTATTTGTTAGGCGTATTTTTATACGCTTATTTATCATTATTTTGTATTATTTTTGAGAGTGAATTTGCTCAAATGAGCTTTTAATGCTTTAATTTTGTGTGATTGTCAGGAGATTGAAGTACGGAAGCTAAAACGAGGCGAAACGGGCGAAAACGGCAAATTTTGGCCGTGAGCCGCGGCACAAGACAAGTGGGCCGCGGCACAGGAAGACACCCAGCGGGCACAAAGTAGATTGTACTCTGTGTCGTGGCACAGTCCACGTGAGCCGCGACACATATGAATTAAATGGCGCCCAGGCATCCAGCTGAAGGCAATGTTCCGCGGATCAAATTTAGTCCGCCGCGACACACTAGGCGGCTTTTTTATGCTCCGCGCGGATTTGGGCCGTTTCGAAGCCAGTTCTCGACCTACTCACACGGACGCGATTTGGAGACCGTTTAAAGCTATAAATAAGGGTTTAAGACCCTAATCTGGAGAATCTTTGATCTTTGGATCTTTGGGGAATTAGAGAATCGTGAGGAGACGGCAGAAGAGGAAGAGAGCAGAAGACTTCAAGAGCAGAGGGCGGAAGCCGAAGAACGGAGGAATCCGAGCTTCATCTGCGTTTGATTTTAATGCTTTCATTCATTTATTCTGTATTTTCATTTATTAGTATATCAGGCTAAAACCCTAATCTAGGATTTTGATGAAACCTACGTTTTGATGGATTTGCTTGAGATTGTCTAATTAATTACCTTTTTGTTGAGTTTTCCCAATCGTGTTTAATGCTTTCAATTATCTGGCCAATAGTTGTATTGATTTAATCATTCAATTCGAATCGGGAGAGGAGAATTGGTGAGGAACTATTGGTGAGGACCGTTTTATTCTGTGAGATAGGAATATACT
This sequence comes from Orobanche coerulescens, assembly GCA_033398695.1. Lineage (NCBI taxonomy): Eukaryota > Viridiplantae > Streptophyta > Magnoliopsida > Lamiales > Orobanchaceae > Orobanche > Orobanche coerulescens. The sequence continues at coordinate 175,608,707 of CM065802.1, read as the reverse complement.
CATAGGAACTACGTGGCCTTTTGGAGATTTTATGCTTTTTGCCTATTGACGAATTAATTCACCTAGGGATAGAGCGCGTTATTCGCCTTTAGAAAAATCTATTGACCTCGGGAGAGGCGGTAGAATATATTAGCAATCTCCGCCTTCAATAAATCGGGAAAATTATTAACTTCAGATAATCGAGAGTAAATTCGGATAAACCAAGGTGGATTCAGAATCCTAGACTTATTCCTCATTAGATTTTCTTTCTTCAAGCGATCATCTTTTCTGTCTAGTCTTTTATTAATTCTTTTAGTAATTAATTGCAAAACCCAAAATTCGGTTGTTCAAATAAAACTAGAATACATAAAAATCGGTAGTTAGTGATTCAGTCCTCGTGGGAACGATACTCACTCATCACTTTATTACTTGTAAATGATAACGTGCACTTGCGTGTAAGAAATATCGCAACACTTATCGCACCTGGCTGAGCTCTATGGAGAGCATAGCCGAACTGCTAGATATGAGATATCGAAGCAATTATTCGGCGCCAGGATGAAGGAAGGAGAGGGGGTTGGGGACCAGATTCTCAAGATGATCTCGATGATTGAGAGATTGGAAGATCTTGATTTTCAGATGCATGCATCTCTCCAAACTGACCTTATCCTGCAGTCACTTCCCGACTCCTTTTCACAATTTGTCATGAACTTGAACTGCAATGAGATTGCATGTAACTTAGCTGGGCTAATGAACAAACTGACGACTGCCCATTCTCAGATGAAGATAAAGGGAAAGGAAGTTGCACTTGTGATTTCTTCTGGGACTTGGAAGTCCAAGAATAAGAAGAAAAAGAACAAGAAGCAGTTAGGTCCAAAAGCCAAGATCGACAAGGGAAAGGGCAAGGCCCCAATGGTTCAAAAGAGCAAGGGGGCCAAGAAAACGGATGTATGCCTCAACTGCGGTGAGCTAGGCCACTAGAAGAGGTACTGTCCAAAGCTTGACCGTAATGTGCCTTCAGGTACAGAACTACTAGTTTTAGAAACAAATTGTTCTGTAACTGTATATTCTACTTCTTGGATACTTGATTCCGGTGAGAGTTATCACATTTGTACAATGAATCATGATCTGGAACGAAGTAGGAAGCTAGATTCAGGGGAGGTTATGGTCACCGTCGGAAGTGGGCATAGTTTCGAGGCTTCTGATATCGGATCCCTTATGTTGGATTTAGAATCTGGTTTTATTCTTACTTTAGATGATGTACTTGTTTTGCCCAAGGGGCACAAAAATATTGTCTCAACTCCGGTCATGGACCGAAAGGGATTTCACTTCTTTATTGGAGATGGGTCCTGTCGTATTTATTTTAGAAATAAATTGGTTGGTACTGCTACATTATTAAATGGTTTATACCATTTAAATCTAAAGAATAAAACAACTGTGAACACTATAACTAGGAAGCGTGGTAGGGATGAAACGAACCAAGCACTTAAGTGGCATCTTAGACTTGGTCATATCGGTCAGACCAAGGTTCATAATATGGAGAAAGATGGGCTTACGGGTCCGTTGGGATCAGATCCCTATCCAACTTGTGAATATTGCCTTCAAGGCAAAATGACTAAGTTACCCTTCTCAGGGACTTTTGAAAGAGCTGCTGAAAAACTTGGATTGATCCATTCCGACGTATGTGGCCCTTTTGAAGTGGCACGAGATGGCTTTCAGTATTTCATTACATTCACTAATGACCATACCAGGTATGGATTCGTGTACTTAATGAAACATAAGTCTGAAGCTTTTGGTAAATTCAAGGAATTTAAAGCCCTAGTTGAAAATCAAACAGGTAACCGTGTTAAGACTCTTCGGTCAGACCGGGTGGTGAGTACATGAGTACCGAATTTGATAAGTTCTTAAAAGAACTAGGAATAGTGTCACAATTCACTCCTCCAGCTACTCCACAATTAAATGGTGTATCAGAAAGACGGAACCGAACCTTGTTGGACATGGTTCGCTCCATGCTTAACTATACTGATCTACCGATTTATCTGTGGGGTTACGCGCTCCTTACTGCTGTGCATATCTTGAACAGATGTCCTTCCAAATTCTTTCCTAAGACTCCCCATGAGATGTGGAGAGGTGGGAAACTAAGTCTTAATCACATTAGGATTTGGGGATGCCCTGCTTATGTCAAGAAGACTAAAGTAGAGAAATTGGAAACTAGGTCTGTGAAAGGTCGTTTCATAGGATATCCAGGGGATTCCATGGGATATCTATTCTATATGCACGAAGATCATAGGATCATCGTTGCTATACAAGCACACTTCCTGGAAGTTCAGTTTATTCAGGAAGGAGGGGCAAGTAGAATTATTTCTTTGGAAGAAATAAAAGAAACACCAAATGAGACACCTATGCAAGATATTAGAACCCAATCTTATGAAATACAAACACAACCTCGCAAGTCTAGTAGAATTTCTCAAATACCTGATAGGTATGGCTATCTGCATCAAGAGGAACTAGGTGTCCATGAGATGACAGAAAGTGGTCAAGAGAATGATCCTTCTACATACGACTAAGCGATGGTAGACGTTGACTCCATAAAGTGGCAAGAAGCTATGGAAGCTGAGATAGACTCAATGCATGCTAATCAGGTCTGGACATTAGTAGATCGTCCTAAAGGCATAGCGCCTATTGGAAACAAATGGATCTATCAGAGAAAGACTGATAGAGATGGCAAGGTTGATACCTATAAGGCCAGGCTTGTGGCAAAGGGTTATTTTCAAAGAGAAGGAATCGATTACTTCGAGACCTTCTCGCTTGTAGCTATGATTAAGTCTATTCGCATGATGCTTGCCATAGCAGCCTACTTAGATTATGAAATATAGCAAATGGATGTGAAAACGGCATTCCTAAATGGATTCCTCGAGGAGGAGATTTACATGGAACAGCCTAAGGGATTCATATCTCAAACCAATATTCATAAAGTATGCAAACTTCAGCATGCCATTTATGGACTGAAGCAAGCTTCACGGAGTTGGAATCTTCGTTTTAACGAGACAGTAAAAGAGTTTGATTTTATCCAAAACGAAGAGGAGCCCTGTATTTACAAGAAGGTTAGTGGGAGCAAAATTACGTTCTTAACACTATATGTATATGACATTATACTTATAGGAAACGACGTAGGAATGCTCAGTTCTGTGAAAGCTTGGCTTTCTAAAGAGTTCTCAATGAAAGACTTGGGAGAAGCTACCTATATTTTGGGTATTTGTCTCTACCGGAATAGAGCGAAAAGAATGTTAGGTCTTTCCCAAGCCCTCTATATAGAAAAGATCCTGAAGCAATTTAGGATGGAAGATTCTAAAAGAGGGTTCCTTCCTATGCAATATGGTGCAAAACTTTCCCTAGAGATGTGTCCTCAAAGTGAGGAAGACAGAAAGGAAATGAGTAAGGTGCCCCATGCTTCAGCAGTAGGTAGCCTCATGTATGCTATGATTTGTACTAGACCGGACATTGCCTATGCTGTGAGCGTAGTAAGTCGGTTTCAGTCAAATCCAGGGCAGGAACATTGGACTGCTGTAAAGAACATTCTTAAGTACTTAGGGAGGACTAAAGACTTGGTTCTTACATACGGCGGTGGAGAACTAAGAGTAATGGGTTATACAGACTCGGATTTTTCGGGGGACATGGATGCTCAGATGTCCACATCAGGGTATATCTTTACTCTGAATGGTGGGGTAGTTTCTTGGAGAAGTGCCAATCAAAGTTCGACTGCTATCTCTACATGTCAAGCCGAATATCACGCAGCCACGGAGGCTGCTAAAGAAGCTTTTTGGATAAAGAAGTTCACTGAGGAACTTCAAGTGGTTCCTAACGCAGAGAAGCCCGTGACACTATTTTGTGACAACGACGGATCAGTTGCACAGGCTAAGGAGCCTAGGGCTCACCACAACACCAAACATATTACGAGAAAATATCATTTTGTTAGAGAAATGGTTCGGGATGGGAATGTTTTACTGCAGAGAGCAAACACAACAAATAACATTGCTGATCCGCTTACCAAGCGACTATCTCAGAAGGTCTTAGAGAGACATCTGTAGAGTATGGGTATTAGATATCATAGTTTGTGGCATTGAGTGCAAATGAGAGATTGTTAGGAATATGCCCTCGAATGCCACTCAGGGGATGAGAGAGTATGGGCATTGTACTTATAATTATGGAATAATTATTAAAAAAGGCAATACGATTCAATCACTGTTTATTGTATTTCAATTGCATTCTTGACTTGGTAAACATTAAAGTGAAGTCCATGTAAATAAATCAAACATTCCATTCCCGTTATGGGACAAGAGAAAATGCACTGGAAGTGTTTAAAGTTTATTTACGTAAATCGTTCGCAAGTCAATAAACTTAAATGGGCATTAAGTTTTAATAAGACTTGTATAACTGATGTTAGGACATGTGCATGTCTTGATAGCATAGTTATAAGTATATTGGTGGGACTAGTATACTCGAACACGACTCATACTCGATTCAGTCGCACAGTATTCACTCTCGGAGAGTCGATGATGAATCGAAAGGTTGTGATAGTATACGTGGACCTTTGACTTGAGGGTTCAGTAGAAGATGTGCCTGTGACATTTAGTTTGTCATTAAAGTAGTTAGACTCATTTGCTTAATTGCTTAGTAGACCTCGAAGTGCGGACTATACGGGCAGGTAGCAGTCTTTACTGTATGCCAAGAAAGGATTCTATCTCTTGTTAGTGAGCTGGCGAATGTCCTATACGGTTAATGGCAAATAAGATCATAAGTCTTTGGCCAAAGCATTCTGATATAGTCGTATTAGATACACTATTAATCAGTTGGTCTTGATTTGCATTAACACATGTATAGAGTCTAGTCAATAGTCGGATTTGACTTTACCGTGACCCAAAGACTTGACCAGGACATCTGATGAAGGGTCTATACGTATATAGTATTCACGACATATTGGTTCTGGAATGATCCCTTCATTCATTCTCAGTCGGGGTTTACAGTGCGGCCCGCTAGGCTGGCTAAGTGCTGCCCGCACTCATTGGTTCGTCCCAATGCCGGCTGAGACGGACCTACGGAGTCGCGCATCAGGAGCGTTGGCGGATAAATGTGAATTTATTATCTCTCTATTAATATTAGATATTGGATATCTAATTTATGATTTATTGGATAAATCAAATAGCGGTCTTATGAATTAAAATTAAGTTACCGGGTAATTAATTTAATTCATAAATTATATTTCTTAGATAAATATATTTGTATTTTCTATAATTAATTAATTAGATTAATTAATTTATATAAATACATTGGAGAATAAATGGAGTGTATTTAACGGAGTCGTTTGAAGAACGTCCGGTACACGAGCTGAGTGGCTCGGCTCGTTTCTAGGAAGATTCCTACATGGGCCGCCCCTCTCACATGGCATGATCACCATGCATGTTATCTTGTCATTTTTAATTTGATTAAGTAATGATTGATGATATTTGTAATATCACATTATTATCACTTGGTTATTAAATAGAAATAACAAGACAAACTCTTATATTGAACTCTCCATCTTCATTTTGAGAGCAGCCTGCCGAGAGAGAGTTTGAGAGTGAGGGAGAAATTTTTATCTTATTTTCTTTCACTTTGAGTTGAGAAAAATAAGAGATAAATTGAGAGAGAAAATTCCTACGAGTTCCCTAGCCGTGTTCTTGGAGAACGGAGTCTCGTTGAATTTTTCCGGGCAACTTCCGACGCGTGTGAAGTAGAGGCTTCAAATTTTCGGTGCTTGGAACGAAGGGATTTCGTGTTCGGGATGGGGTTCGTGATTGTCATCCATATTTACGAAGATTTATTTCAAAGGCTTCAAGAGTATGATCATTATCTTCGTATTTTTTTGTATATACGCTACTTGATCGATCCTGTTTGGGATTCGTTTTTATTTCCGCTGCATATTTCGTTTTATTTTCGGAATCTTAACATCTGCATCTTCTCCCGTATAATGCCTCAAATGGTGCCATCTTAATGGAAGCATGCCAACTATTATTGTAGGTAAATCAATCAACGGTAGATGAACTTCCCAATCGTTTGACCAATCTAAGGCACAGGCCCTTAGCATGTCTTCCACCATTTGAATGGTCCTCTCGGATTGTCCGTCAGTCTGCGGGTGATAAGCTGTGCTGAAGTTCAATTCGGTCCCCAAGGCCTTATGGACTTCTTTCCAAAAATGAGACACAAAATGGCCATCTCGATCAGAAATAATGGTCTTCGGCGTACCATGCAATCGAACTATTTCTGAAATAAATACTCGTGCCAACCTCTCTGGTCCCCACGTGTCCTTAATGCCTAGAAAATGAGCTGATTTGGTTAAACGATCAACTATCACCCAAATCATGTTCATTCCTGTCTTTGTTCTCGGCATACTAGTGATAAAGTCCATCGTTATGTCCTCCCACTTCCATTCAGGAAACGGGAGTGGATTCAACATTCCGGCAGGTCTTCAATGCTCGATCTTAACCTGATGACAAGTCAAGCTTATCGAAACATAGTCCGTTACATCTTTCTTCATGTTGCCACACCAGAAATTCTGCTTCAAGTCCTTATACATCTTACTGGTGCCTGGGTGGATAGAATAGGGCGAGCTGTGAGCTTCCTTCATAATCGTCTGTTTCAAAACATCGACATCAGGAATGCAGAGTCGGTTCTGAAATCTCAAAACTCCATCATCATGAATTACGAATCTGGGGGCCTTCCCCTTGATCACTTCATCACGTAACCGAATCATCAGAGGATCATCTGTCTGCATAGATTTGATTTCTTCGATTAATGATGAAGTTATTTCCATCACGCACAGTTGTCCTTGGACTCTTTATAACCATACTTCAATTCCTTCTCGAATCATCTCTCGTTAAAGGCTAAGTTGGGAGGTCAGAGTCTCCAGCATCTGAATAGAAACAGGTTTGCGGCTAAGTGCATCTGCCACTACATTCGCTTTGCCTGGATGATACAAAATCTCCAATTCGTAGTCCTTAATCAGCTCTAATCATATTCTTTGCCGCATGCTCACCTCATTCTGACTGAAGATGTATTTGAGACTATTGTGATTTGTAAAGATCTGATAGTGAGTCCCGTACATGTAATGCCTCCAGATTTTCAAAGCAAAAACTACTGCCGCTAGCTCCAAATCATGCGTTGGGTAATTCACTTCATAAGGTTTCAGCTGTCGTGACGCATAAGCGATCACCTTATCATTCTACATCAATACGCATCAGAGTCCTTGGTTCGAAGCATCACTGTAAACTATGAATCCTCCAGTCCCCTGTGGAAGTGTTAAAATCGGTGCTGTCATCAATCTCTTCTTCAATTCATCAAAGCTATTCTGGCACAATTAGTTCCACTCAAACTTTTGAGTTTTCTGCAGGAGTTGAGTAAGTGGGCGGGAAATTTTAGAAAACCCTTCCACGAATCGACGATAATATCCAGCAAGTCCTAAGAAACTCCGGACTTCTTTTACATTCTTTGGAGGTTTCTAATCCATAACTGCTTCGATCTTCTGAGGATCTACTCGGACTCCTTCAGCTGATACCACATGACCGAGGAACATTACTTCCTTTAGCCAGAATTCACACTTAGAAAGTTCGGCGTACAATTGTTCATTTCTTAACAGGTCTAACATAATCCGTAAATGTTGTGCATGCTCTTCCGAGCTCTTAGAATACACCAGAATGTCATCAATGAATATGACCAAAAATTTATCCAAATATTCGATGAACACTCGGTTCATCAATTGCATGAATACATCAGGTGCATTAGTGAGACCAAACGGCATCACTACAAACTCATAATGTCCGTAGCGAGTTATGAATGCTGACTTCAGAACATCAAATTCCTTAATCCTCAGCTGATGATACCCTGATCTCGGATCAATTTTAGAAAATACTGTTGCTCCTTGTAACTGGTCAAACAAAACATCAATCTGTAACAACGGATACTTGTTCTTAATCGTCATCTTGTACAGCTCTCGATAGTCAATTGACAGTCGAAGCGATCCATCCTTCTTCCGGACAAAAAGAACTGGCGCTCCCCAAGGTGAAACGCTTGGCTGGATATAGCCTTTGTCCAGTAACTCCTCCCGCTGCTTCTTCAGTTCGTACATCTTAGTAGGTGCCATACGATACGGCGCCTTAGAAATTGGTGTAGCTCCGGGTTCTAACTCAATGGTGAATTCTACATCCCGTCGTGGAGGTAGTCCAGGTAACTCGTCAGGAAATACATCCGGAAACTCGCTCACAACAGGAATGGATGAAAGTTCCACAATTTTGTCTTCTTTCTTCATTGCATAACACCAGTATCCGGTACAGCCCTGTTTCAACAATTTGACAGCTTTCATCACCTTGATAAACTTTCCTGAGCTTCCTGGCTTCCATCCTTCAAACAATATTTCGGAACCATCATCAGCGATCAGCGAGATATTCCTCCTTTGGTAGTTTACAATAGCTCCAAATCGATTAAGCCAATCATCTCCGAGTATCAGGTCATCTCCTTGCATTTATATCACAATCAGATTTGAGAGCCACTCTATGCCTCCAAATGATACAGGGAAATCTCTAGTTTCTAAGTTTCCAACAATCCTCTCTCCACTCGGTAAACCAACAACTTAAGGTTCACAATTATGAAAACCAGAAATATTCAAACGATTTACACAAGATAACGATATAAATGAATGCGTATCTCCTGTATCGAATAAAATGCTAACTGGCTAGGAAAGGATCTGAATGGTACCTGATGCGACAGCAGTATCCTGATCGTCTGTTCTCCTCATATCGTACAGACATGGGGGAACAGATCCAGCACTCGATGTACCCTTTTGGTCCCACTGTCATCTACCTCGTCCGCGGCCAAAATTCTGAGGCATCTATACACTTTCCTGCGTCTATTGGATACTAGCTTCCTTCTGAACTGGCTGTGATGTACGGGTTCTATTGAATTTGGTGGCATCCTTGCAAAACGTCGCACGATGCCCTTCCTGTCCGAAATCAAAACACGTAACTGGAGTGCGCAAATAATCATGTCAAAGGTGGCCTGGGCGACCACAGTTAAAGAACCTCCTAGTTGTATCCGTCGTGGGTGACATTGTTCTGAAATTCTTTCCACTCTTAGATGGGTGCGGAGGTTTCTTAAAAGAATGAAAAGATGACTGGGCCTTGCAGGGCCCATTGCTCTTGTGCTCTGTGAAACTACCAGAGACTTTCTGCTTCTTGGATTCTGCAAACTTCTCCATTGCTGCTTCCTTGATCTCATACGCCAACGCCTTATCCTGGTATTGACGGAGAGTGGTACATTCAAAACCGGACATGTACCTCTGGATTTTTGGTTTCATCCTCATGTCAAAATGGATCATCATTTCTGCATCTGTTCTAACCAGATGTCGAACAAATGCTAGCTGCTGGTTAAACGTCTTAATTGTCTGGGATACAGGTTCGTCTGACGGCTGTGCGGAGAAAAACTCCCGAACTTTGGCTTCCCTCACCGGACGAGGGCGGTACTGAGCTTCCATCATCAATTTAAATTCTGTCCAGTTAGCATCATGATCTGCAGGACGGATAGCTTCCCACCACTCGGATGCTTCCCCTATCAGAAAGTACTGAGAAATAGAGGTTCTCCGGTAGTCTCGCCAATTAATTCCAGCAAAAATTTTCTCCAATTCTTTCAACCAATGGTCCCATGTGGGAGTCTCAGAAAAGCCATCGAATTTGGGTGGTTGCATCTTTGCCACCTCTTGCAGCCATCGGTCACCTCTATTTCCCATGTCTGGATCCCTTGTTGTCTCTCTCCCTGCTGTAATCCCACCGCCACCTGCATTCGGTCCACGACCTGGGTGAACTGAGTCATCTGGTTCACTACCTGATGAAGGATTTCGGGCACAGTAGGTTCCGGTTCATTATTGATAGATCTCTGTGGCTCGCCTGAACTGTGGCTGGCCTGATTAGAAGGCGGAGCTTCTTTTTCGGCATTCCTTCATCCGCGTCTGCGACCGCGACCACGTCCACGTCCGCCTCTCAATATACTGTAAGCATAAATGCTCAATATACAGGAAACAATATCGTTCTAATTTTCAAGTCTAAAGAAATACAACATGTAAAGAACGAGATAGAGTTTAGGAACCTACAACCACCATTCGCATGAAGACGTAGGCAGTACAGTGATGTCATTCACGGCCGGTTACCTCAAAAGACGTATATGACCCCTATTTTAATCCAATGGCCAAGATATCCAAAATCTTAGCTCTGATACCATATTCTGTAACACCCCCGATATATTCAGGAATATTACAGCGCCGTAAATCCTTTAGATAAGGATTTACAAGGCTGAAGAATTGAAAAGACATTAACAGGTACCAACGTATGAAAATAACGGAATTAAGATACAACAGTTCTGACCAAATACTGAAAATACGAATGTTCAACGAAAAAGTATTAATACATCACCAAATCCAAATTATCATAAACGACTACGTACTCGAGTACTTATTAAAACAATACAAACAATAGATAATTAAACTCGGCCGAAACATCACTCTGCACCCTCGTCGTCATGCAACTCCAGTGGTTGTTTCCCCACTCTCCTGGATCCTGAACATAAACAAATGTTCACCCCCGAAGGGGTTAGCACAACGATGCTAGTACAAGTACAATAATCATACAACAGTGATATAATAAACAATTATATCATAACAAGTTTCTCCAACGAGAAATAACAACAACACATATCACATCATAACAGTCTCAACATACTGATGGCATTCCAACGATCCAGCGCACACAGCTATAGATTCCCATGATGATCCCGCCGGACCAACGCATGGTGGAACTACCTGTCCAATGATCCAGCGCACACAGCTATAGATTCCCATGATGATTCCCGTCGGATCAACTCATGGTGGACATTTAATCACAACATATAATACACAATACAATCACAATATAGTTGTCATAATATAAACAATTCTAATTAGAGTACTTGCCTTTATTCGAAGACAAGAACAATACTTCCACGAAAAACGAAATACTCGAAGGTCGCCCCGATCAATCACATAGCAAGCTTGAACCTTAACAAAAGGAATAATATAAAATTCATCTCACGTCGAACGAACATCTAATAATCCAAAATACGGTCGGAAGTTCTTAAAAGAAATATGTTTGGTTTGCTTCACGCACGCTATGCATCCTATGTAACATACGTTAAGGCTACTCATTAGCGCACGCAATTACACACAGCCTAGCGTACGCTAACCATGCACGGTCAGTACCTCACTGATCAGCCGACTGACTCGCCTGATGACTTAACGCATGCTAAGTTTCAATCGTAGCGTATGCTAAATATGCCTGTTAGCATACGTTAATTCACATAGCTTAGCGCACGCTAAGCGTGCATGGCAGTTCATTGTTTGGCAGCAGACTTGTTCTAACGGTGATGAAACTTACGAATTCCTCAGTGATTAATGTGTGTTACCCGACTACATGTCATGTTCATAAACTTATGAATGATCTTACGGATCCAATCATCTTTGAGTTTCAAGGAAAAGAATATCATCACAACTCTTATATTCGAACTTGATTAACATTCTCATGCGAATTTCGGTGATCTCCGGTTGGTGCACTAGATTCTATTATCATTATTCACAATCAGGCTTAATCTTGAAGGTGAACTAACAATTCCAACTTATACGAAATGATACTTCTTAAGATGATTCTTTCCTTAAGTCCTTATAACCAAAAGTGATATCACCTCCAATTTTATGATCAATAAGACAACATAAATCATACGGATAATCAACTTCAGAATGTTCCTCTCATCATTTGAGATACTAGGTTTCCAACTACGAGGTTCCAACGACAATATCATAAGTATAATTATTCCAATCTTCTAAACATGATATTTGTTGAATAATTCACCAATGGAACTCAATATCTTGTAGCATGATCATCTTATTCTTCATAATACGAATCTAAAGTTGGAGATAGAATTAACATACCTTTAATGAAGAAATCACTGATCCAAAAAGGTAGAATCCAGCTCCGGTTGCTTGAGTGTCACTTCAAAGTGAATTCTTCTTCAATGATCAAGTATAAGCACTCTTTAATATTTAATGATCAAGTAAGGCGGATTTGTATGTGTTTAAGGAGTAGGAAAGGCTCTATGGACTTCCAAGGAACGAAGAACAAATGAAGGGAAATAAGTAGAAATGGAGTGATGTCCTTTAAATAAAGTTTCTGCACATTTGCTGATTAGTGCACACTACCATACAATTCTTAGTGCACGCTAATACGCGTTGACTCTAAATCTGTCTAGGTTCGTCTGCAGGAATCTTATCCGGACCCATGTCCCGGCTGGCGCATGTGCTAGCTGCCTAGCTCAATAATTGACTGCCTAGCGCACGCAAATCCTACATTCGTAGCGTGCACTAGTTGTAGCCGATAGCGCGCCTTAAGCTACATTCTTAGCGTGCGCTATCACGAGTTCGCATGAGAAATTTTGCATGACGATATACTTATGTACAAAGATACCAATGTGAGAAATATCATACTCCAATTATCGAGATCACAATTCCGAATAATACAAGGTTCAACTACAGATGAAATACACAATAATAAATCCGGATATTACAATGCTGGGGGCGCTAGATCATGGGATTGCCATTGAGTATACATTGTTATTCTTTTTGAGCATATTGACATTGTCACGTGAGTATGCATTTGTAGGTCTTGTGTTAGGACCGTGTTCGTATGTTGCTTTGATCTGATCTCGGATTAGACTGACATGATTGTTGTGGGATTGTGCATCTTGAGGTATGTTCTATATTCCTTTGGTAATTGTCTTTAGTGGACAATCGATTATTGTGTCGAGATGTGATGATGTCACCCGATGGATTGGGATTGGACTAAGTTAGTAGATTTCGTAACAGTGATTTATGATGATGCTTTGAGAACCTTGAGTTCCATTTGAGATATAGTACAGATGATTAGTTATGGGCTTATCATGTTGTTGAGGATACGAGATGTGAACTTTGGTAAAGTTATGACGATAAGATTACTTTGGTCGTATTCTTATTTTTATATTCTCATTGGTATATAATTATTGATGTGATGTGATTGACATCATTGTTGGATATTATGGCTGACCCCGTCGTGGGCTTTCTTTTTAGGTTCTTGGATTTTTGAGCTTGTAGAGGTCATGGAGAGATGAGCTTCCCGGAGGATACTGGCTAAGCCATGTGTTCGTGTATTGAGTTCCCTGATCGGTTCTTGTATTCCGCTGCTAGATTACTTTGAATGGTTTGTCTTTTCTGCTGCGTGACTATTTTTTTAAATGACCTTTTGTTATCTGGTAACTTAGGTTACTTTAGCATTCATTTCTAAATTATTTTGTCGGTACGTGTAAGCGATAGCTTATCGTATGTTTTCAAACTGTGGAGTTTTGGTATTTCGGGCCTTGTGGTTTCAAATGAGTTTTTACGAAGGTTTTGATAAATGGATTTTATATAGTCTTCAAATGTTTTTAATAGATAATACCGTCGTTAGCCTCTTGGGCATATGTGATTGTTTGCGAAAATCTTGTGGGTTCCATCTCGGGGCCCACAGTGCTGTAATATTCCCGGTTTAATCTAGGGTGTTACAGAATATGGTATCGGAGCTTAGGTTGAGAAAACATAGGCATTTGGGTCGAGTTGGGTCGTGTTTTTTCGCGTCATTCGAGTTGTCGGTTGACTAATTCTAGAGCCTTGAGTTTTTGTTGTTCACTCGGGCTTGTCCGTTATGTGATTTACCAGTGTGATATTAGGGTTGTTGTAAACTTTTTCCAAATGGTTTTAACGTGATGTATTGTGTTCTTGAGTTGCACTGAGTTTGCAAAATGTGTGTTTTGAAAATATCTGTGTCGGGTATTTTCTTGAGTCGAGACATGTGCCAGTATCACGGGGAATCGTCGGCTTCACGATCTGTAATTATTTGGATTTTTGAATTCCATTGAGATATATTGCTGTTCTAAGTTGATATGCTTTGAGATTCAGCAGAATAATATGTGTCACAGTATGAGGTGACAGAGCGAGACAGGATTGATGATTCTTGAGAAATTATGGTTTTGGAAATCATTATGTCAGCTAGATTTTGGAAACGGAATTGTGTAATCGGGAGAAGCACTGTGGATTGTTGAGAAGAACATGTAGTCATGTTAGTTTATTTTGTAATATATGAAACTTCTTTTGAGCATTTTAAAATGACAATTTTCAAAATGAATGTTTTACGGACGTTTTATGGAAAAAGATTTTTGGGCCGAGACCCAATCAATTTTGAAATAGTTTTGTAACTCAGGACTTGGAGTCCGAAAAGAGTTTTCTACTTTTTAAACTTCTTGTAATGCGGAACGAGATACGGGCTGAGACCCTAATGTTCAAAAGACTTTTCTATTTTCTAAAACTCCCGTGATTTGTAAAACACCTTACCAATTGTTTATGCATTTTATTACTGCCTTTCGGGGCTTTGATTCGTTTGTTCAAATGAAATTTCTCGGGTAGTCTTTCGCCTTGTTTGACTTGCTAATTATTCAATATTTTGTCTTGGCATAATTGAAGTGATCCAGGATGGGTAAATGGTCGACGTTCCTAGACATATGTGGAAAAAGGAGTTTTTTTTATCAGAGTTTATATATTGAGATTTTGGATTCTATCGTGTAGTTTTTCGACCGAATGTCAGTGGAATTTGTGATGAGCCGGACGGGTATATAGGAGTATGCGTGGGGTCAATCATTTGCATAATTTTCATTTTAAAACTTCGAAATCGTGTGGATTCGAAGGAAACTGTTATCGAATGCTTGGCACCAGCGAGCCTATATAATTTTTCAAAAATTGATTTCGTGATCTTACGAAAATTTATGGTTTGAGTTTTGGAATTTTTGAAAGAACTTTCGAAAATTTGTCTTCTTGACGAGACTATATGATTTCAAACTGGTTTTGAAAATGTGATTGATAACCATACGCATTTAGTGTATATTACATATCATGGTGAAGTTGTGAGTGTGACTCACGAACTGGATAATATCTCAGTGTGGAACGATGAATAGGGATCTGAACATTGGTATGGTCGTTTGGTTATCCAAGGATGATCGGTTGATTTATCGGATAAGAGAAATATGCTGCGTGTTGGAGATTCATGCACAGGATATAATTTTGGAACTTTGGATTTTGCGAAATCGGGGCATATGTGCTATGTAATTCCATTGGTACGGTAGTAGCGCGATTTTACCATAGTGATTTTTGAATGATTTCTTTGTAAGTGTATATTTGGGGATGGTGACCCCATACTGGTTGTTTTGGACAATGAGTGGTCGTTCCCACTCCTTGTATGAATTGGTATGTTCATCAATTTGCGATTGGTTGTTCGTATGCCGAGGGATATGTTCACGAGTCGGGTATGTTTATTGAGATCCACTTTATGTGGTTGGTGTGTCATTTTGAGAATGTTATTCTTTCGTACATCTGTTTCTGTGGTTCTGTGTTGACCATGTTGGAGCTTTACCGTGTGAAGGTATTCTCGATTATTGTTGATCGTTCGTTTGTCATATTGGAGTTTATCATGATGATGATGTTCTCGATTGTGTTTTGGCCTTTGGATGGTCGTATTAGAGTTTATCATGTCAATGATATTCTCAGTTAATTTGTTGATTAATCATTGTTAACGATAGTATGAGCGTTCGGATGTTGTGTCGATGTTTCGGGGTCTGTTGTCATTGTTTTGGACAGTTGTTTCACAGTTGTATCATGTATTATTGATTTGTATCTGGATTGGGATTTGATTGTGCGATCAGGCAGACAGGATTTGACACGGGCAGATTATTTCTTCCGAAGATGATATATTTTGTTGGGGCTCATGGAATCGTGACTGTAAGCGTATTGAGACTTTATAGTGAGGTCACTAGCTAGTATCTCAGGAGATCGTCGACTTTGCGCATTGGTAAGTATGCTGGTTTGTTTATTCGGTAATAATGATGATCGATCGTTGTCGTGATGGTTTTGGGATATTTTTGGTTAAACGGGTTATTTGTTCTATGACAGATTGCAAGTTTCGAGGCCGAAACTTATTTTAAGTGGTGTAGAATGTAATATCCGGAATTTCTACTACAGTTGTCTAACAGTATTTTATCCGAGTTGTGTTGTACAGCGTGGAATCTGTACAGTATGGATAAAATAATAGAAAGACTGAGGCAACTGTACTCGTATAATTGTAGTATTTGGTAGACAATTACAATTGAGGTTATCATATATCAGGTTATCGCACTTTTGATATTGGGTATATCATATGAGAATATTATTATATGAGTTCAGTGTGTCGTATGTTCGTTTTTGGTATGTCGAGACGTTGAACACAAATTGCGGGAAATGGCTAAGTATGGAACTATTAACGTACGTTAAGACTGTAAGATAACGTACGCTAAATCACAAGAGTTACGTACATTATGGCCGAGACATTACGTACGTAACAAGTGAATCGGACAAGATCGAGTCATGGTCGGCAGGTGGGCCCGGTGTCGGCAGCGGATGTAGACAGGCGAGTCAACCCCGACCATTACGTACGCTACGCATGTAGTATTACGTACGTAATATGGGTATGGTACTGTAGCAAGTCAACGTACGTATTACGTACGTTATGAAGGAAATGTTACGTACGTAAGCATGTTAACAAAACATGTCAGTTAGTTCTGGGATGAGGTTACATACGCTACGTGGGACGAGTAGTGTACGCTAAAGAGCATTACGTACGTTAATTATGAAGGATAACGTACGTAATGAGTTATGCAGTTTATAAAATGAAGTTCGTTCTTTCATTTCACTTCAGCACCTCACTTCGTTTTTCGTCTCCAAACTTTGAGAGGGAGAGATGTTGGCCTTCCTAAGTCGATTTTGAGCTTGAGGACTTGGATTTGAGGCTTGGATATGGAGATATGGATGATTCTTGAAGTGTTTTCTAGTGTTTTTCATCTTCTAAGAGGTATGTTGGATAATCCTCCTTTTCATTTCGGATTTTTGATGTTGTTATTGATAAATGATTCGTATGAAAAGGATTAAGATGTTGTTGTTTCGATTCTTGAGGTTATATGAATTAAATGTTGAAGGAAGATGGTGATATGATGGTTTATACCTTGAATATGTTGATTATGATTATGAAATCATAGAGTTCTTGATGTTCTTGGTATTATTATCTGTATTTGATCCGTATGATGATGATTGGGGAGTTGTTGTTACAATCCTTGAGGTTATGTAGAGTGTATATTGAAGAATACGATGATTCATGACTTAGATTACGAATTGGAAGATTATCTTCATGTTAAAGGATATCGAATTATGTTGTTTTAATGGTTATGAACATGAGTTCGAATCCCTTAGTGTTCTTGAGGAACTTTTGATGAATTTAACATAGCAAGACGATCGTATGTGGAATTATTGGTATTTTTATATATGAAGACCGAATGTTCGTTGCTCGTAGTGATAGAATTCGTATATTCTTGATGAAATACGAATCATAATATCAATTTGGAACCCGGAAAGATTGTGATTGATCGTCGAATATGATTTCCTTTACGTTCGTACCCGTGATCGCATTGTGATTGTGAATTCATAATTGTTTGAATTGGATTATTCGGACTTGTGTCTAATCGGGGTAGTTTTGGAACCGTTGGGGTTTATTGATCGGTTGTATTGATTGATTATGATCATCGAGTTGTAGTTTGTATTGTAGATATCGTTGAATCATTGAGATGATTTGGTTGGTCGTGTCGGTTGTTAATTGTTATCGGATATATGTTATTTGATTACTTCGATAGGTTGATATTATTGATCGGTGATTATAACTGGATGTTGCGGTCGTGTTCTAGTATGTTCGTGAATTGCTTCAGTCGGGGCCGATGACCTCATAGACGAAGGCATTGTGACTGGTAGCGGCTTCATCATCGTCATGTTGGTATCGAGGCAAGTTATTACTTGCTAAGTTATAATGTTTAATGAATGGTTTCTATAATGCATATAGCAATGATTATTATTGTAGACCCTGGAGATTTGGAGTTTATGTTAATTTCTGATTCTAGGAGTTAAATCATAATGTATATGATTTACTTTGGTTATTGGCATAATTGGGTATCGAGAATACGTTGTGATAAAGACGAGGATATGAGTATTTGTAGTCCATGGTACGTTTGGATCGCCGAGCATTGCGGATAATCGTCGGTGATGGTTTGATATCGAGATTGCTTCCGAAGGACTTGGGACAAGTATCTTATATCGGTTCGGTTAGTATTAGTGATTTGATCATGCATATTGTCCTTCATGTTGTTGAACATGGGGTCGTCTTAGTTGATTTGTCATATTGTCGTTCATGTTGATGAACATTTTGATTTGCATATGTGTACGCATAATTATGTTGTTTGTGTTGTGTTGATCCGATGGGATCGTGTGATCTATGCTGAGGGCGCTGGATTAGATGTCCACCTCGTGTTGGTCCGACAAGATCATCTTTGGATCTATGCTGAGGGCGCTGGATCATTGGACGGGTTTTTCCACCTCGTGTTTGTAACACCCCCAAAACCGTATGGGAATATTACACGCCATATACCCTTTCTACAAGGATCTACCAGGCTAAACATCCATAAACAACCAAATGCTTGCCCAGCCAGGGTCAAACAATATAATAATACAGACCGTTAAGATCACTTATACGTGAATACACATACCGATGAGGTCACACAACTTCATCAACAGAATTGACTAAAACAACATTACCCACACAGTGGTCGAAACACAATACAGCGGACGACTGAAATCAACTTTGACAACACTACAAGAATCAAAACAACTCTCTACTCTTGATTAGTATTGCAGCTCGTCATTCACTTGTGCCAATCCTGTGACTGCTCCCCTGAACCTGTATGTACCTGGACGCAAAATAGACATCCACCCCCCGATTACTCGGGGGTTAGTAAAACTCCACTGTTTTACTAGTGCAAGTATAATATGATACGAAATGCAACAAGTAAATAGCAACTGCGAATTTAATACAGAAATCAATTATCAAAATGTTCCCGAGAAGTTTTAGAATTTCGAACTCAAGCAAGAGATATTTGAAAAGGATCTCATCATCTCGGGAATTTTTAAAGGGAAGTTCTTTTGGACCTCGAGTCCCAATTTACAAAATCTTTTCGTAAACATTAGGGCCTCAGCCCGATTCTCGTTTCAAAACACACTAGATAAGATATCATTATGAGTCCGAGACCCACATTTAAAATGTTATCCAAATAATCACTGTTATACGATCATTGTTCGTACACATCATGTACCGAACTCCGGAGGCCTCGACGGACCTTACCCAGACCACACATACTGTTCGTACACATCATGTACTGAACTCCGGAGGCCTCGACGGACCCTACCCGGCCACAAACATCATTCGTACACATCATGTACCGAACTCCAGAGGCCTCGTCAGACCCTACCTGGATCACACACCTTGTTCGTACACATCATGTACCGAACTCCAGAGGCCTCGTCAGACCTTACCTGGAACACACACACAGATCGACACGACACAACTCATAATCATCAAATGTCAAGCCATTCCACATTACACTGAAATGTATAATCAAGTATGTAAACCAAAACAACACACATATCATAATCATCACAACAACTCAACAATGACCAACCACGCCCGGCACAAACTTAGATGATTTGCACATCCAACACAATTCCACGATGTTCACTAAGTGAAGGTATTATCTTTACCGTCAATCGTTCATAATAATCAATTCATACGAAGCATATTCGCTAAGATAAATCAATTCATCATAACCATAACACAACGTACCTATTCACAAGACACAATTCGTATAGTAAAATACTTTCCTTAACAATTCGTATAGTAAAATACACAATTCGACCGGGAAGCTCAGACCCCGAAGAAGACAACGAATGGAAGGGTTCCGATTCGAGTTCTTCACAAGAATTTCATCCCTAAGTCATATCGACGATAAATCAACAATCGTACGATGAATAATAATCGCACAACGCCCAATCCCCCCTCTAAGACCTTTTGTCGGACACCTTCAAGGCGTCGACTAAGAACTCGACCAAAACCACGAATCAATACAATCCAACCATGGAATAACAAGGGGAATGATAGAATACACCTAAATAATCATCAATACATCACAATTCTAAGTTATTACGGTTAAATCGGACGAAAACAAACAAAACCCCCAATTTACCCAAACTAGGATTTCCAGGAAATCTAACCTGATTCGCTCGATCAAAGGATGTTATAGGATGGATAATCGATGATATGAACTCCAAGACTTCATGGATTTGTTGTATGACAACATATCTCCACGCCCAAGAAGTCTCAGCCGCGGAAGAGGAAGAACGAAGTGAGAACAATGGTGAAAAAAACGTCTGCTGGCCTTAAATAGGCTGACTGCCGGCCACATAACATATGTAATCGGCCATGGCTAACGGCCGTAACCGGCCATGGCCGAACCAACTGCCCCAAATCTGCCGGCCCGTTACGTATGCTACCGGCCAGGGCCTTACGTACGTAACCGGCCATTGCGGCCGTAACTGTCGGGCCATAGCGGCCGATACTGCCAGTCTCGCCAAAGGACTTCGATCCGATACCCAAAAAATCCAGAAACTCTGACTTGAATGTAAACCGAAAACACGGTTACGAATTACTCGCAAAGAAGAATATAAGCGCTAAGAGAACACACGATTCCAACCACCTGAGGGTTCCAAATTCGACAACGGAAGTAATTACCCCAAACTTTGGGAAATTACGAAAACGACCCAAAATGTCCGAAATACACGATACACGATCGAAACACTAAACCAAAGCTTACAACATGAATAATAACATTAAATGAACTTACGAGAAACTCGAAACAACAGTTTCGGACGAGATTCGCGAGAATCGGACTCAAGTGCGGAAAAGTCGTTTAAGAAAACAGAACTCAACAAAACGATACTGAAACGAACTCGGATGGAAAAAAGCGCAGAATTAATCATTCTCGGAATAACAAAATGGTCACAATAGAGTCGTCGAAATGGACCCCCACCGAAAAAAGAAAATTACCGAAAATCGAAATTGCGGATATTACATTTTGTCCTCCTTAAAAGAAGTTTCGTCCCAAAAGTTAAAACAAGTAGGGAGAAGCAATATCCCAACAGGAAAACTCAACGATATACACAAGAAACGTGTAACTTTCGCCCATTTGCGAAACGTTACAAGCAGGGCAAAGGAATATATGGCGTGAAAACATGCCCCACGATGGCCAACACAATGCCACCGACTATGATTCAAAACAATAACGAGCAATTAACGACACATCACATGCACACATTTAATCAAAGAAACGCACGCGACAAAAAGTCGCACCTGACTAATACGGCTATGCGATAGAAACAAATAGAGTATCACGATAGAAATCACTATGATTCTCATCAACAAGAAAATGTCCAATGTCAAAACACAAACAATTCAAGATAACAGAAAACAAGAATACCGGATATTACATTCCATCATACTAAAAATAAGTTTCGTCCCGAAATTTAAACTAAGGTTATTACAGTGATACGAAACAAAACATAACGACACATAATAAAATACCATGTTCATGACCCCGCGGTCCACTGTCACGCCTCCGTAGGTTCAACAACTAAACGAGAACTTATACAAAACAAAATAATCCGCGCAACGAGTACCAAAAACACTATCACTGGACATCATTGGGCCCTCCGGAAGTAGGAATGGAACTCCGGTCCCTTATCATCTCGGCAACAATCTCGCAGTACTGAACTCGATGCCCCTCGTGTCCACAATTATAACAAGTCACTGGCGGTTTCTTACAATGCGGGCATTCATGGCCTAGAACGTTACAGTTGAAACACCTAAGAGCATTACCAGAACTCAAAGACACCTGCTCGGGTCTTTTAGGTTCCACAGTTGACCGAACAGGTCCCATACTCGACTGATACAAGGGTTGAGGTGTGAGAATCCCAATTCCCTCACTTCCTGATGCGTCATCAGAGATCTTCTGCTTCTTCGCTACCGATACGGAATCGGTAGACATTATAGCCATCTCAAAAGAGAAAGCTCGATCCTGATAGTCCTTCAAGGTTGTACACATAAAAGGAGCCATACACTGCCGAATCTGAGGTTTCATACGCATATCGAAATAACGAACCTTATCTGCCTCACTTTTCACCTGATCCTGAACATAACACAGTTATCGATTGTAATCGACTATTGCTTGAGACACCGACATGTCTCGGGGCATAGCCGAGAAAAACTTAACAATCCTACGCCCTTTAATAGGCGGCGGATAATACTCGGCCTCCATGGAAATCTTGAATTCGGCCAAAGTAGTTGTACGATCACTAGGCGCTACGGCCTCCCACCAGTGTGCAGCTTCCCTGTCAAGCAAGTATTGGGCGATGGGTACTCTTCTCTCATTGGGGCAAACTACAGCATCAAATGTTCTGCCCAACTAGAAGAGCCAGTTCTCCCAGCCTAACGAGTCCGAAGAACCAACAAAACGGGGCGGGTGCATTCTCATCACAACTTGTAACCACTTACTAGCTCTGTTATCCTCATCCGGAATCCCGTACCGGTGTACGATATGATTCATATGCGCCAACTGGTCAGCCACCTGACGAAGGATGGTGGCGGCGCCAATGTCAACATTACCTCTGGATGATTGCTACTGATCACCTGATGGGTCATCATGACCGTCCGTACTGAGATGATTAGCATTCGACAACGAGCGAGTCACCCTCTCACGCTCCTGATCAAGACCCCGACTACGACCACGTCCTCGGCCTCGACCTCTCGGCATACTGAACGGACGACCAATTAGAATAACACAACCAAACAAATATCACAACATCAACATAGGACGATAAATAGCAGCACGATAAAACATCAACTCCAAGTCATCACACAAGTGCACGAACTAACACTGTAATTTAAGAACTTCATTCAAAAATAATTCACACAGTCACATCAACAGAGATGTTTGGATTTTACCAAATCAAACATAGTCAAAACCACACACGTATCGTAGGGATCAAACACTAGCAACAAAAATAAAATATTTCGGGGGTATTATTCAAATGATAAAATTTTAAAATTCTCAAGTTTGAAAAATTTGGTGAAATGAAATTTTTGAAAACACTTTTAATACCTCGGTCGTTTAATCAAAACCATGTATCTCATTATCAAAATTGTTTTGATTGAAGCTATTTGCAAAACAACACGTTGAGGCTTCAATCTTTTCGCTAGAAGATATCGTCAAAATGACCTTATCAATATATCATTATCTTTACTAGCGATATATAGGGTAACAACATGTTACCACGCCAACCATCACTAATATATCAACAAACATTAAATAATCAGTAAAAAGGGGCACGAATACAACTGTAATAACAAATTACTACCGGGTGAGTCAAAAGTTTACAGCCGTAACAACATACAGTTTATGGCCGTAACAACTCTGAGCTTACGGCCGTAATGGAAAACATCTTAGGGCCGTAACATCTAGCTCCAGGACTGCAGAATTGTCACAGCAACCTCCAACAGGGCTCCGAGAGTTAGGGAACGATACCTAACAACGTATCCCAACATTTAGAGAACACTGAAACATTCTCCGGCGAGCACAACAACACCACAAACTTATCACAACCAGTTAGCCCCAACACGTGGACATATGAAGTGCAAAATTCCGAAAAGCAAAAATCGTTCTGCAAAATAAAAATTTTCCAAAATCCTTTCGTTCATAACCAAAAACAACGGTAATATTTTACAATGTCCGAAGTACTTCAAAACACACTTTCCAAATACCGTCTGATGGTGTCATTTGAAAATACACGGCTCATTTGTCAAAATTTAACCAATTTTAAAATTCCATATAAACTGTGGTTGACCGCACCATCAAAACATTTTCCAAAAATCGATATCTATAAAAATGCTCAAACCGTAAAGTCCACCAGGAAAAACATTCTAAAACCTACCCGTAGCGGCATAAACATAACAATAAAAAAAACAATAAAACTAAAAATCACATGCCCAAACGGCAAACAGGATCGCCAATCCAATTGAATACATCTCATAACATTAAGTTTAAACATACAACAAAATCATTCCTCGGAGTTTCTCACGAACTCAATCGTTGATACCTTATTCGAAACCCATCAAGGTTCTCAATTTTCACACCATACCACCCCCACAGTGGTTCAAAGGTAAAACAACAACAGGCCTAGTTTTATGCATATACTATGTGTCACACGTATTAAATACAACTATATTCACAACACCGTGCGAATAAAATTATGCACCGCAATTAACTCACTTAGATAAAATCACGACACACAGGTACCTCGCATAAAAGAGGAGACTTACGTCCACAGGCCGCACGGAGATGACGGTCGCCCACGATACTAATCTCATCCGACAACATATCCGACACGTTGTGACTACGCACAACTCAACTTGTCACCTGACGACTCGAACTACAAGACAACACATTACTCGACAGATCACGATTCGGCTCGACCCAACAGCCTAGGTTTCCGCAACCTAAGCTCCGATACCATAAATATAACACCCCCAAAACCGTATGGGAATATTACACGTCGTTGACCCTTTTTACAAGGATCTACCAGGCTAAACATCCATAAACAACCAAATGCTTGCCCGACCAGGGTCAAACAATATAATACAGACCGTTAAGGTCACGTACACATGAATACACAGATTGATGAGGTCACACAAATTCATCAACATAATTGACTAAAACAACATTACCCATACAGGGGTCGAAACACAATACAGCGGATGACTGAAATCAACTCTGACAACACTACAAGAATCAAAACAACTCTCAACTCTTGATTAGTATCGCAGCTCGTCATCCACTTGTGCCAATCCTGTGACTGCTCCCCTGAACCTGCATGTACCTGGACGCAAAACAGACATCCACCCCCCCGATTACTCGGGGGTTAGTAAAACTCCACTGTTTTACTGGTGCAAGTATAATACGATACGAAATGCAACAAGTAAATAGCAACTACGAATTTAATACGAAAATCGATTATCAAAATGTTCCCGAGAAGTTTTAGAATTTCGAACTCAAGCAATAGATATTTGAAAAGGATCTCATCATCTCGGGAATTTTTAAAGCGGAAGTTCTTTTGGACCTCGAGTCCCAATTTACAAAACCTTTTCGTAAACATTAGGGCCTCAGCCCGATTCTCATTTCAAAACACACTAGATAGGATATCATTATGAGTCCGAGACCCACATTTAAAATGTTATCCAAACAATCACTGTTATACGATCATTGTTCGTACATATCATATACCGAACTCCGGAGGCCTCGACGGACCTTACCCGGACCACACACACTGTTCGTACACATCATGTACCGAACTCCGGAGGCCTCGACGGACCCTACCCGTCCACAAACATCGTTCGTACACATCATGTACCGAACTCCAGAGGCCTCGTCAGACCCTACCTGGATCACACACCTTGTTCGTACACATCATGTACCGAACTCCAGAGGCCTCGTCAGACCGTACCTGGAACACACACACACACACATCGACACGACACAACTCATAATCATCAAATGTCAAGCCATTCCACATTACACCGAAATGTATAATCAAGTATGTAAACCAAAACAACACACATATCATAATCATCACAATAACTCAACAATGACCAACCATGCCCGGCACAAACTTAGATTATTTGCACATCCAACACAATTCCACGATGTTAACTAAGTGAAGGTATTATCGTTACCGTCAATCGTTCATTATAATCAATTCAAACGAAGCATATTCGCTAAGATAAATCAATTCATCATAACCATAACACAACGTCCCTATTCACAAGACACAATTCGTATAGTAAAATACTTGCCTTAATAACCGCTACCGAGTACTCCGAAGAACAGGGTTCGACCGGGAAGCTTGGACCCCAAAGAAGACAACGAACGGAATGGTTTCGACTCGAGTTCTTCCCAAGAATTTCGTCCCTAAGTCATATCAACGATAAATCAACAATCGTACGATGAATAATATTCGCACAACGCACAATCCCCCCTCTAAGACCTTTTGTCGGACACCTTCAAGGTGTCAAGTAAGAACTCGACCAAAACAACGAATCAATACAATCCAACCATGGAATAACAAGGGGAATGATAGAATACACCTAAATAATCATCAATACATCACAATTCTAAGTTATTACGAATCGGACGAAAACGAACAAAACCCCCAATTTACCCACACTAGGATTTCCAGGAAATCTGACCTGATTCGCTCGATCAAAGGATGTTATAGGATGGATAATCGATGATATGAACTCCAAGACTTCATGGGTTTGTTGTATGACAACATGTATCCACGCCCAAGAAGTCTACAGCCACGGAAGAGGAAGAACGAAGTGAGAAAAATGGTGAAAAAACGTTTGTTGGCCTTAAATAGGCTGACTGCCGGCCACATAACGTACGTAATCGACCATGGCTTACGGCCGTAACCGGCCATGGCCGAACCAACTGCCCCAAATCTGACGGCCCGTTACGTACGTTACCGGCCAGGGCCTTACGTACGTAACCGGCCATTGCGGCCATAACTGTCGGGCCATAGCGGCCGTTACTCGGCCAGGTCCTGCCAGCCGGGACTCGGTCGATCCGACGGTCCGAAAAATCCCGAACTCCGACCTGAATGTAAACCGAACACGGTTACCAAGTACTCGCAAAGACGAATCTAAGCGCTAAGAGAACACATGATTCCGACCACCCGAGGGTTCGAAATTCGACAACGGAAGTAATTACCCCAATCTTTGGGAAATTACGAAAACGGCCCAAAACGTTCGAAATACACGATACACGATCGAAACACTAAATCAAAGCTTACAACATGAATAATAACATTAAATGAACTTACGAGAAACTCGAAACGACAGTTTCGGACGAGATTCGCGAGAATCGGACTCAAGTGCGGAAAAGTCGTTTAAGAACACAGAACTCAACAAAATGATACCGAAATGAACTCAGATGGCAAAAAGTGCAGAATTAATCATTCTCGGAATAACTAAACGGTCACAACAGAGTCGTCGAAATGGACCCCGACCGAAAAAATAAAATTACCGGAAATCGAAATTGCGGATATTACATTCTGTCCTCCTTAAAAGAAGTTTCGTCCCAAAATTTAAAACAAGTAGGGAGAAGCAATATCCCGACAGGACAACTCAGCGAGATACACAAGAAATGCGTAACTTTTTTCCATTGGCGAAACGTTACAAGCAGCGCAAAGGAATATACGACGTGAAAACACGCCCCACGACGGCCAACACAACGCCACCGACTATGATTCAAAACAATAACGAGCAATTAACGACATATCACATGCACACATTTAATCAAAGAAACGCATGCGACAACAAATCGCACCCGACTAAAACGGCTATGCGATAGAAATAAATAGAGTATCACGATAGAAATCACTCTGATTCTCATCAACAAGAAAATGTCCGACGTCAAAACACAAACAATTCAAGATAACAGAAAATAAGAATACGGGATATTACAGTGTTGGTCCGACGGGATCATCTTGGGATCTATGCTGAGGGCGCTGGATCATTGGATTACCCAGTGTCGTGTTTATGGAATCACGTGGATTCGCATCGTTATTTTTATATGTGTTGTTGTATGTATATTATTAGTTATCCACCTCGTGTTGATCTTGTAGGATCATCTTGGGATCTATGCTGAGGGCGCTAGATCATGGAGTTGCCATTGAGTATACATTTTTATTCTTTTTGAGCATATTGATGTTGTCACATGAGTATGCATTTGTGTAACACCCCAAACTAGGCGGATATTATAGTGCCGTGGACCCCGACTGGGACCCACCAGGCGAATGAAAATTAATGAATTAAATAATATAATTGTAGTACCGAACCACATTATATCATCAATTACTCCGACGAGGAGTTTCATTACAACACACCCAAGATAATACCGAATACATGTATATTTTATATGAAGATAAAATACACAACACTGAATGGAACGGAGTATCCAAATGGAAATCTGCAGCGGAAAATAAATGACGACAACATGAATGACTGAAAGGATTGGGGCCCCCTACTAGTGTCACTGGGACTCCTCGCCATCAACGTTCTATTCCCGTGATTTTGCCTTGCCATGACCTGAAAATAATATCCCCCAACGGGATCAGTTACACAGAACAACAATCCTCAAGGGTTGAATATACATAATCATGATATATCTCAATTATGAAATGTCCTTAGTTATGAATTTAAGCTGAAGAGGAGCATCATAGTATGCCCGTAATGTTCTGTGCAAGTGTACAAGATGAGTGCCCAGACACACCAGTCCTTGTACCTAATTAGTCTCACGGAGGTAAACGTTACCGTGTGTACATTCCAATGTATCGGTGAACCCAACACATGACTATCGTGTGCTCTACTAAAAATTCCACACATCCGCACCCGGCCACGCGATATGAACCCATAAGGTCACAGGATCAAAAGTAACCATAGTGAATATCAATGAATAATAATCCGACAATGTCAGGAATGACTCACCGAGATGAAAATAATAGTTAAGTGAATGATAGCTCAATGAAATGATTGGAACCATCGTTCCTCGTGAATGAAGTGATTATTCGAAAATTACAAGTCTCAATACGGTTAATACATTATGAATAAGTTATGATTATGAATGAACAACAACAAAATGAATGAATATCCTTTTAACTGAGTAAGAATTAACTTACTCAACACCGATGAAGAATGTCCTTCCACGAACAAACATCCTAAATGAGATGTCGGTCGCTCGAACAACCTTGAATAACACAATTACCAACAATCCGTTCAACATACGAATCAAACACGAGTATAACTAACTCAAAACGTCGATACGACTAAACCAAACTCATTGGGGCATTATATCAAACACGTTGTGACCAAACTTCGATTGTTTACAACTAAACCTTAACTATACCAATATCAAATCCCCAAGAAGTGTTTCAAACCAACAAAACATCTTCAATACAATCAAAAATCCAATATGAATATCTGAATTCGTGATTACAACAACAACTAATCAAAAACCCCCAAATCCAACTCAATATTCAAAGTGTTCTTGAACAACCCTTCAATAATCCAATGAATATTGATACACACTCATAATCATACGTACATCTCTTCATACAACATGATTATAACATCCAAAACATCATATCTCAATATAAAATCGAAATCCAAGATGTTTGAAGAATATTACCTTTGAAGATCCAAACACTTTGATCCGAAGAAAACGCGTTAGATCGACTATCCAAGCTTCCCAAATGAATGAAGATGATGAAAACCGAACACCCAAGTGATTGATGATGAAAAATCTCTCCCTCAAACCCTCTCTCTCGGATACAAGGTGAAGAAATGAGAAAATGAACTCAAAGTTCCGTCCAAGTCCTATATAAACTGCCGAATGTTACGGCCGTAACTCGGCCTACTTACGGCCGTAACATCCCAAGTCAACGGCCTTACGGCCGTAACCAACCATCTCGTACGGCCGTAACTCGACTTCGTCTAGAATCTGCCTACAGTCATACGGCTGTACCTGCATCTGCCTTACGGGCGTAACTCGCCCTCGTCCAAACACCTGCCGACCATCATACGGCCGTACCCGCACATGCCTTACGGGCGTAACTCGACCGATACGGCCGTACCCGGCCAAACTTACGGGCTTATGAAGCCTTCATCAAAACTGCCTGGGCACCCTACCTGCATCGTACGGCCGTAACCGGCCAAGCCTTATGGCCGTACCAGCCTCATCTTATGGCCGTATGCTGCAACCCTTATGGCCGTAAGTCTCATTCGTCCGAACTGGCCTGAAATCAACGAACGCTTGTTACGGCCGTATCTGACAATCCTTACGGTCGTTACTCACCTTCGTACAAAATCACCATGAGCCAATGAATGCATGTAACGGTCGTAATGCCTGAATAGTTACGGCCGTAACTCGCTGCTCGAAGTACAAAAATCCGACAACTCCGTCTACTCGTTACGAACGGTGAATGATCGACGTACAATACTTGTATGATTATAAATAAGTCCAATAACACGTGATAGATGATACTTCCAACACAAGACTATATTCACGATGATTATGATAACACTCTCATCTCGACTCTCAATCGGAGATGAATGACGATCGGTAACTGATACACGGTTACAAAATGCCAACGATGAAAACAAATGAATGAATCATGAATGATGAGTGATTATTAATGAGTGAGAAATTACTGAGTGACCATTAACTGATTGATAGTTACTGAATGATAATGAATGAATTACATCCGGGTATTACATACTCCCCCCCTTAAAAAGAGTTTCTTCCTCGAAACTAAGGGTCAAATAACTCGGGATAACTCTCCCGCATACTATCCTCGATTTACCAAGTAGCCTCTTCGACTCCGTGTCTAGACCACTGAATCTTGACCAAAGAAATCATCTTGTTCCTCAACTGTTTGATTCGCCATTCTAAAATTCGTATAGGATGTTCCTCATACGAATGATCATCCGCGATCTCGATTTCGTCGAAATGAAGTATGTGACTCGAGTCGGCAACATACTTCCGCAACTGAGAGACGTGATACATATTATAAATTCGGCTCAACGCCGGAGGTAAAGCCAATCGATAAGCCAGACTGCCTACTCGATCCAAAATCTCAAACGGTCCGATGAATCTCGGACTCAACTTCCCCCGTTTTCCGAATCGAAAAATACCTCAACTCGGGTACACCTTGACCAACAAGTTGTCGCCTAACTCGAACTCTAATGGTCGACGATGATTATCTGCATATGATTTCCGTCGACTCTGAGCGGTCAACAAAGGACTCCTAATCAAAGCTACCTTCTCACGGGCAGATATAAGCATATCGGGCTCGGTGCCGATTGATTCTGATAAGTCATCCCAACACAAAGGAGATTCACAACGACGACCGTACAAGGCCTCGTAAGGTGCCATCTTAATCGAAGCATGCCAACTATTATTGTACGTGAACTCAATCAACGGTAGTTGGACTTCCCAATCGTCTTTCCAATCGAGGACGTATGCCCTCAACATGTCCTCCAATGTCTGAATAGTCCTTTCTGGTTGTCCGTCGGACTGAGGATGAAAAGCGGTACTGAGATTAAGCTGAGTTCCCATAGCACGATGAACTGATTTCCAAAAATGAGACACGAACTGTCCATCACGATCGGAAACGATACTTTTAGGAGTACCGTGCAGTCTCAATATCTCTTTGAAGAATAACTGAGCAAGTCTCTCGGGACCCCACGTATCCTTAATCTCAAGGAAAATGAGCTGACTTAGTTAAACGGTCCACAACTACCCAAATTGTATTCATGCCACGATGACTCGTCGGCAAACTCGTGATGAAGTCCATAGAAATATCTTCCCACTTCCACTCTGGAATAGGGAGCGGTTTCAGCATACCTGCCGGTCGCTGATGTTCTATCTTGACTTGCTGACAGGTTAAACATCTCGAAACAAATTCTGCGACTTATCGCTTCATATTACTCCACCAGTAATTTTGTTTCAAGACTTTGTACATCTTACTGGACCCCGGATGAATGGAATAAGGGGTAGCATGAGCCTCTTTCAAAATCGAGTTTTTCAACTCGTCATTCGGCGGTACGCATAACCGATTCTTAAATCGCAAAAGTCCATCCTCGTGGACCACAAATCCAGGGGCTTTCCCTTGAGCCACACCCTCTCGGATGCGTAACAATGATGGGTCTGAACCCTGATTCACTCTGATTGTCTCCTCAAGTGGCGATGAAATATCTAACATGCAAAGTTGCCCTTGCACTTTCGAAAGAAATTCCTGCTGAAGCTCCTTCTGAACTGTCAAACGAGCAAGCATTTGCTCCTGAACGGACTTACGACTCAAGGCATCGGCAACCACGTTTGGCTTACCTGGATGGTACAGGATCTGGTTATCATAATCTTTCATTAGTTCCAACCACTGCCTCTGTCGCATATTTAACTCCTTCTGAGTAACTATATACTTCAACTCTTGTGAATATCTGACAGGTAACGCCATAAAGGTAATGACGTCAAACCTTCAATGCGAAAACCACGACTGCTAGCTCCAGACCATGGGTCGGATAATTAACCTCGTAAGGTCTCAATTGTCGTGAAGCATAGGCAATAACCTTCCCATTCTGCATTAATACACATCTAAGACCATGTCCGGGCACGTCACCATAAACCACGAATCCTTCCGTCCCTTGTGGAAAGGAAAGGACAGGTGCTGAAATTTACCGGCTCTTGAGTTCCTCAAAACTCCAATGACACACGTCGGACCACGTGTATTTCTTATCCTTTCGCAAAAGGTTCGTCATTGATTGAGCGATTTTAGAAAATCCTACCACAATTCGCTGATAATAACCGTCTACTCCGAGAATGCTTCGGATTTCCTTAACGTTCTTCGGAGGTAACCAATTCCGGATAGCCTCCGTCTTCTGAGGATCAACATATACACCGTCTGATGAAATTACATGCCCGAGAAACGACACTTCGGACATCTAGAACTCACACTTGGAAAACTTTCCATAAAGCTGCTCTCGTCTCAACACGTCGAGCATCTGATGAAGGTGAAACTCGTGCTCCTCCCGGTCACGAGAATAAATTAAAATGTCATAGATGAAGACAACCACAAACTAATCCAAAAAGTCGATGAAAACCCGATTCATTAACTCCATGAATACCGCAGGTGCAATAGTTAACCCAAACGGCATTACCCCAAACTCATAATGACCATAGCGTGTTCGAAACGTTGTCCTCGCGATATCCGACTCTCGAATTTGCAACTGATGATATCCAGATCTTAAGTCGATCTTGGAAAATACTAAATCTCCCTGAAGTTGATCTAAACCGTCATCAATACGGGGAGAGGATACTTATTCTTGATCGTCACCCTGTTCAACTCCCGATAATCAATACACAAGCGAAACGAACCATCCTTGTTCTTGACAAACAACACTGGTGCTCCCCACGGGGATGTACTCGGTCGGATATAACCTTTCTCGAACAACTCCTCAAGTTGATTCTTCAATTCCTGCATTTCGGTCGGGGCCATCCGGTACGGTGCCTTCGATATTGGGGACGTACCGGGCTCCAACTCAATCGTGAATTCCACATCTCTCTATGGATGCAAACCAGGTAACTCGTCTGGAAAAGCATCGGCATAATCTTTCACTACCGGAATATCCGCCAAAATTATTGGTGATTTCTCGGTTTTGGCCATATAGCACCAATAACCAACACACCCCTGATCGAGCAATTTCACTACTTTCATCAAATTAATGACCTTACCAGAACAGTCGGGATTACCTCCCTGAAAGACACATTCGACCCCATCGTCTGAAATGATAGTGACCATACGCTTACGGACACTAATGATGGCATCGTGACGATCCATCCAATCAATACCCAAAATGACGTCGTCTCTCGGTAAATCTACCCTGATTAGATTTGCTAGACATACACGACCATGAAGCTGAATCGGAAAATTCTAAATCTCACGATTTCCGATAATTCTTCTACCGTCAGGTAGACCAATGACATAGGCCTCACAACTAGTAGCACTACCCAGACGTAGTCTACTCAAACATGACTCGGAAATGAATGAATTCGATGCACCAGTATCAAAAAGGGTACACACAGGTTGAGATAGAATATCGAGTGTACCTGAGATCATCCGGGCCTCCGGATCGTTAGTCTTCATCATCTCATAAATACGGGGCTTGCTGGCCCCCGAACTGGATGCTCCCGTCTGATAGCTCTTAGCTCCACCTTTGTTTGCTCGAATCGTCTTGAACGACGCATACTGAGTGGCCTAATTCTGAACGGCTGACTGCTTCGGGGCCTAAGATGACGCCGGAATAGGTTTTGATTCCCTTCGGCAAAAATGGGCCTTATGCTCTGCAATCCCACAGTTATGGCATGTGATAGTCTGCCTCGGACACTTGGTGCTGACATGACCAAGTTCCCCATAGTTGAAATAGGTGATGGCCGAACTGGCCACTCGGGACTGTGATTCCGCCGGTCTGGGCGCCACAGGATGTCGCTCAGAGAAAGTAGAGCCCGCACGAGGCTTCTTGAAGGCTGTCTGACTGCCTTCAGACTAATTACGATTCTTTGACTTCTTGCTAGCAGATGAAGGTTGTTGCTTAGCAATCTCCTTAGCAGTAAGCTCATAAGTAAGAGCTTTCTCAATGAATTCGGCCAGAGTGGTGCAATTATGATTAAGTAACTGCATCCGCCTGCGGGGTTTCATCCTCTTGCTGAAATACTTCATCTTATCCGCCTCGGAGTGAATGATAGATGAGGCGAAAGGAAGAAGTTCCTGGAATTTCTCGGCGATCACTACTAGGAAAATAGGATTCAACATCGCCCAATTTACATCGGTTTTTAATAAAAACGATGTAAAAAAAAGACGGTGGTGTAATTGTAATTTTTTTAAACGTTAACATCGGTTCTTAGCAGAACCGATTTGAATTTCAGTTGTTTAACATCGGTTTTGTAAAAACCGATGTGAATATCAGTAGCTTAACATTAGCTTTTTAGAAACCGATGTGAATATCAGTAGTTTAACATCAGTTTTTTTAGAAACCGATGTGAATAGCAGTAGTTTAACATCGGATTTAATGTGTAACCGATGTGAAACGTTTATATTTTTCTTTCAACCCTACGCAGGCAGTCTTCCTCCTTTCATTTGTCTTTAACACTCAACGAACAGTCTTCCCCTTTCATCTTTCTTCTCGAAACTTGTCCAAGAAAACGATAATCAGTGTTCCTTCATCATCCCTAATCTCAATCGCTCTACATCATCCATCATCCCCGTTTCATCAATCCCTCAAAGGTGAAATCTCCCAGCAGCCAAATTTAGGGATAATTACGTGGTGAGAACATGATTGAGTATTACGCCGTTTTAGTGTAAAGACCTAGGGTTTTTTTGGGCGTCGTCTCCGATTAAACACACTAGAAAGAGAGCCGCCAGTTCCCCAACAAGCGAACAGCAGATATCGCCGGCAGTCGTATTCTCCAGAGGTAACTCAATCCTTTGTACTTTTCGTTGCACTTTTGATTCTATGGTCTGGTTTTCCTTCTTTGTTTTTGTGCGCATGAATTTGAAGCTTGGCGAATGGTTTTATTTGAACACTTAAAAATTCGTATTGGTGCCTTAAAATTGTGTTACCATATCCCATTTGTTCATATTTCTGTATTTGAATGAATATTTTGTTTTATTGGTGAAGCTTATCATCATGAAGTGATCTTATCTGGCTTTGTTTGATGCTTGAAATTTTCACCGTTCAAACTATTGTATTGAAATATTTTGATTAAAATAAATTTTACCAATTAAAGGATTTTCATTTGTACAATATTGCTGGCTGTGAATCCTTTCTATGTAAATTGCTTGTTGATTTATCGAAAATTTGTTCGGTTCAGGTATTTCGACCTTTGTTAGATTTCTCGATTTTAGTTAATCTCAATTTTTGACAGCTTTTAGTTAATTTTCATGCTGTCAGGATTTTCCGACTGTTTTTTAACCCGTTTCTAGTCCGAGAAGGGAAAAACTTATAAAAGTGTAAATCATGTTTTTACCTTTAAAAGTAGTGCTCGCGCACGTCGTAACTCTTAAAAACGAAGAAGTTATGGTCTATCAAAAGATATGCTGAAAATATATATTTTTACACTATTGATAGCTTTTAGTTTATGCTGAAAATTAACTTCAAAGTCATTTTTGGATGCCTTAACATCGGAATTAGCTGAAACGGACGAAATAAAAGTTGTAATGTTTTATATATACATATTAGTCAAGTCGGATACTTTTAAAAATGTTTTATACTTGTTTAGTCGCTAAACGTGTATATTACGACTATTGATAGTCAACATCGACAAAACTCTATTTTACCAACTAAATCTTTATACAAACATGTACGGGCGATATAACATTTTATAAAATGCATACATAACATATCATTGTTGTGCAACCCAGTGTCAAAACAAACATAATACCATAATAGTTACATTCTTGCGGAATCTTACTAGTTACATTCTTGTTAGATGTTACTTTTGTTTTGAATATCTTCTCGTCATTTGGTTTTGAAACTATTTTGTTTGTCCAAATTGATCTAACAGTCTTAAAATGGATCGAGTTTGGATGAAAGCTAGTCGAATAAGTGATGAATATGAGAATGGAGTTGAACAATTTCTAGAATTTGCACAAAAAAATCGACCAGAACCCGATCAAAAGTATTATTGTCCTTGTATCAATTGTGTGAATGGAAGAAGACATGAAGTTGGCAAGATTCGAGAACATCTTCTTTGTGATGGAATTAACAAGAATTATAAAATATGGACATGGCATGGTGAATTGATGGACTTTTCAAGTGAGCACTCGAAAGACACTCATGACATTGATGTGGATACATATGATCGAGTTGAAGACATGATTCATGATGTTGGACAAGAAACTTTTCAACGAGCACATGTGTATGATACGTTGAAAAGTGATTCAGAGATACCTTTGTGGCCGGGATGTAAACTCTTTACACGGTTGTCAGCAGTGTTAAAACTGGTTAATCTGAAGGCAAGAAATGGATGGAGTGATAAAAGCTTTACCGAATTTCTTGAACTGTTGACGGAGATGCTTCCAGAAAATAACACATTACCGAATCGTGATTATGAGGCAAAGAAGATATTGTGTCCGATGGGAATGGAGTACAAGAAAATACACGCATGCCCCAATGATTGCATATTATATAGAAAAGCGTTTGAAACATTGCATAAGTGTCCCACATGCGGGGTATCGAGGAGCAAATCCAAGTCTGATGATTTTAGTTGTGATAGCACAAAACGAGGTTCCCCTGCGAAGGTGTTATGGTATCTTCCAATAATTCCAAGGTTTAAGCGATTGTTTGCTAATGCAGATGATGCGAAGAACCTCATATGGCATGTGGATGGGAGAAAATGTGATGGACAGCTTCGCCATCCGGCTGATTCTTTACAGTGGAAGAAAATTGATAACTTGTTTCCAGATTTTGGGAATGAGGCAAGAAATCTTAGACTCGGACTTGCTACAGATGGGATGAATCCATTTGGTAACATGAGTTGTAAGCATAGTTCATGGCCAGTTATGCTTGTGATTTACAATCTACCTGATTGGTTGTGCATGAAATAGAAATATGTTATGTTATCTATGATGATTTCAGGCCCAAGACAACCAGGAAATGACATAGATGTTTATCCAAGTCCTTTGATTGAAGACTTGACAATGTTATGGAAGGAAGGGATAAACGTGTTTGATGGGTATCGTCAGCAAAGTTTCAAGTTGCGTGCATTGTTATTTTGCACCATTAACGACTTTCCAGCATATGGAAATGTGAGTGGGTATGGTGTTAAGGGGCATCACGCATGTCCTATATGTGAAGAAAACACAAGTTACATACAACTAAAGCATGGGCAAAAGTCTGCTTACACTCGACATCGAAGGTTTCTTGAACGTTATCACCATTATCGTAGATTAAAAAAGCTTTTAACGGATCTCAGGAGGATGGAACTGCACCTACACCCTTGACGGGTAAACAGGTTTATGATCGGGTTAAAAACATCAATACTATATTTGGGGAGACCAAGAAGAAGGCTATTGAGAAAAATATCTGGAAGAAGAGGTCGATATTCTTTGATCTACCATACTGGTCCCATCTAGATGTTAGGCATTGTATTGATGTTATGCATGTGGAGAAGAATGTGTGTGATAGTGTAATTGGTACACTTTTGAAAGGCAAGACGAAAGATAATGTGAAGGCTCGACAAGATTTACTTGAGATGGGTATACGACCAGAGCTACATCCACAATTAGTAGGTAAACGTACCTATTTGCCTCCAGCATGTCATACTTTATCAAAAAAAGAGAGAACAAGTTTTTGCCAGTGTCTACGGGGCATGAAAGTGCCGCAGGGATATTCTTCCAATATCAAGAGTCTTGTGTCATTGCAAGATCTTAAGTTAGTTGGATTGAAATCTCATGATTGTCATGTATTAATGCAACAACTCCTGGCGGTGGCTATACGTGGCATCTTACCTAAAAAGGTAAGACATGCCATAACTCGCTTGCGCTATTTCTTTAATGCCGTATGCAGCAAAGTGGTTGACCCTATGAAGTTGGATGAGTGGGAAAAAGAGGCTTCCGTTATCTTATGTCAATTAGAGATGTATTTTCCTCCTTCATTTTTTGACATCAGGGTTCACTTAATTGTTCATTTAGTAAGGGAAATTAGAGTATGTGGTCCCGTTTATTTAAGGTGGATGTATCCTGTTGAGCGGTACATGAAGATCTTAAAAGGGTATACCAAAAATCCACATCATCCGGAAGCATCTATTGTCGAGAGATACATTGCCGAAGAAGCTATTGAGTTTTGTACAGATTACTTGTCAAAGATAGAAGCTGTAGGGCTACCGAAGCCTCGTCATGATGGGAGACATGAAGGTAAGAGAACTCACGGTGTGAAAGTCCAAACTAAGAGTCAAGACGAAGTGTTTCAAGCGCATTTGTATATATTAAATAACACTGACGAGGTCCTCCCTTACTTGACTGCTCACAAAAATATTCTAATGATGAATTATCCTCGCATGAACGGAAAATGGTTGTTGAACGAGCATAACAAAACTTTCTTAAAGTGGTTTAAAGAAAAAATTAGTCTTGATAATAGTGCTTCCGATACATTAAAATGGTTGGCACACGGGCCTAAGTTTGATGTCATTACTCGGAGTGGATATGATATCAATAATTGCTCCTTCTACACAAAGTCACAGGATGACAAGAGTACTGTTCAAAACAGTGGGGTCACTCTTCAGGCCGAGTCCATGCACTTTTCTAGTTCTAAAGATAAAAATCCTGTTATGGCATCTGTAACTTACTTTGGAGTCGTTGAAGATATTTGGGAGGTTGATTATGTCATATTTCGAGTGCCTGTTTTTAAGTGTAAGTGGGTTGATAATAACACAGGTTTGCGAATTGATGAGTTCGGATTTACATTGGTAGACCTTCGCAAGGTAGCTTGTATGGACGAGCCTTTCATCATGGCATGTCAAGCAAAACAGGTGTTTTATATCAACGATCCATGTGATGAAAGATGGTCAGTGGTGCTTCAAGGTAGAAGAATGGATGTTACTCATGAAGATGAAGGCTCAACACTTGAAAATTATGAGACTGTTGCACGCATGCCTTCTATGATGGAAGAAAATGAAGTGGATGATGTACATGCTACTCGTCATGATCACGATGAAGGCATCTGGGAGAACGTTCTTATATAAACTAGGCTTTTACCTTTGGATTTTTATTTTGTTATTTTCTAATATTTAATGTGTAATGTTAAACGTGATTTCAGTTTACAATCTTGGGAATGAATATTTAATATGTGTAATCTGTGAATGAATGAATGATGGATATTTTTTATTGTGAATTAATTATTTGTTTGATTACCTTGTCCAGTTTGAAAATTGATCCACAAACATGGAGTTGGATCTCTCATGTTAGATTGGACCTTGTCATGAATGAATGAACGAATGAATGAATATATAAGGAAATATATGAGGAAAATAAACAACTTCTTAACACAAACAAGCGTCTACTCTCATGTTAGTTTGGACCATTGTCCTTTGTATCTTAACTTTCAGCAACCTGCTACTATAAGAAGACCAAGTGTGGTTAAATTTCTGAACTGTGTGATTGAGAAGGAACTGTTCCTAGAAATTGTGCAGAAGAATTGGGATATGTACCTCTGTTATATGGTTTGCCGGGAGTTCGCTTTTGTCGATTAAAATTATCTTGCTGCATATGTAACGGTGGTAGATTTAGTAAATTGTTATATGAATATTTGCTGAAGAAAGAAGTTTTTATTTTTATTTTTCTAAAGATTACTTATTCGTTGAGCCCATTTGAACTATATATGTAACTGGTGTTAAGAGTATTAGTTAATTCTATGACCATATAAAAAAGGTGAGAAGGAAAATGCTCGTTCTTAAATTAAAATGAGAACAATTTCATTTGGTTGAAGGTTAATATGATTTCC
Source organism: Orobanche coerulescens (assembly GCA_033398695.1). Taxonomy (NCBI): domain Eukaryota; kingdom Viridiplantae; phylum Streptophyta; class Magnoliopsida; order Lamiales; family Orobanchaceae; genus Orobanche; species Orobanche coerulescens. The sequence continues at coordinate 175,568,442 of CM065802.1, read as the reverse complement.
GTTTTGTCATGTATCGATGCTTCATGTTTGTACTTGGTAAATGCTTAGTGCAAAGTTCAGCTGTTTCTGTCCGACTGTCCGTTGGTTTGTTTGCCTTGATGCTTAACCATGTTTTTTAGTTTCAAAACCGAAGCAAGTTTTTGAACGAAGTTGTATCATTTGACAAAATCTTTTTGTGAAAGCATATTATTCAGTTGTGCTCGTTAGTTTTTGTGTTGTGATTTTGCTGAGTAATTGGTGATCGCATTGTTATTTTGTATAAATGTTTTGGTAGTATTGCCTGATAATGAACTTGGATTATTTTACTTTTGTGTTGTGTTCTTTATGTGATTATGGTTTTCATCTTCTCAATTTTTGGTATCCAAATCTGTCGTGTGGTGAAGGTTATGCAAAAACTATTTTTCTTGCTTTTCATAATGCACTGATCTTTACCCCCTTCTTTTTCCGTTTTTTCTTTATGTCGTTTTTTCATTTAACAGATCTATTGCTTTATAATTAATCTATGTTATTTTTTATTAAAACATTGCCTTTGGAGCATCTTTGTTTTATTTGATCGGGACGTGAATAATTTACATGTGGGATTTTTTGTTGTACAGAAACACAGAACGGAGGTTCAGACTCTTAATGCAATAGAGCATGTCACTGGATATATATATATATATATATATATTATATATATATATATATGTGTGTGTGTGTGTGTGTGTGTACATATGTATGCATTATGTCATTTTGATTTTTATGTTCCTAAAATATTCCCTAATTCTGTAGTTTTAGCAGGACGGTGAAGGTTTGAAAGAACCCCCTCTGGTGGTGTACAAAGATGATACCTCTAATTCTGCAGTTAACCTTAGTTATAGTGAGGATACAAGCGCTGATGAAGTTAGAAATGCAGTAAATGACGCTGACTTGTTGAAAAATAGTGGTTGGTATTACTTGTATACATTTTGTTTCAAAATTATTGGTTGCTCATCTAATGTGCAGTGATATGTACCTTTGCTTGCTCTCGTTTCAAGTTCAGCAACTAGAGATGAACATGATACAAATGGAAGTGGCCAAATAAGACATCAAGAAGGGTTGGCTGTATCTGGGGCAAGGGTATGCAAAACTCATTTCCAAATATTTTGTTTGCTTATTCTCTGTGTGTGTGTGTGTGTTTAGCTTTACGATATTCTATGATAGTAAGCTTTACATATATGGATGCTCCTTGGTTTATAGGACTGGAGTCATATAAATTGATATGTGAAAAAATTAAATTATTTGGATATATGTCTAGTTTTAATGTAATTATCCAACAAATGCAGCAATACTGTACCTGTACCTATACGACGGTACAAGCTTTGACGGTGATGTATGAGTCTGACTAAGTCCTTGCTTGGGTAACAACTAAAATCATCAGTAGCTTGAAATGTGTATTTGCTGATGTATGTCGCCACTGCAATGAATTTGTGGATAGAGTTAAGTTGTGTGTAAACTAGTTTTGTGCTGAAATATTTTCCAAGTAACTTTATTTGTGAGATTAGGAATGGAGAGAGAATTTTGGAAAGTTAATGTTAATTGAATCGCCCTCCAAAGTCTATAATTAAGTGGAAGGGCGATGATATGCCCGTTTTCGAAACATGCAAGTAAAAGTTTAGTTGTATGTATAATATGTTAAAATTTTTACCCAGGATAAAAATGTAATTGAGATGCTAGAGAGCATGCTCTAGTTATTTTACTTCTCACCATTTATTTTGTTCAAGGGGCTGAACTGCTTTCAGTTCGTTCTATTAACAAGATCCATGTACTGTTAAGAAAAGTACAAATATTTTCTGATGTCATAACTTTTCCATTTTCTTCTTCACTTCACCCTTGTATTGTCATATAATTTATTACATCAACTATATGTTAGAGAATGCAAGATAAAGTACTAATAACCTGTGAAATGTATGTATTTTCTTGTTCTCTGTTGCATCAGATCGTATTGCATCTGTTATGTTCAGTAGTCCAGGGTTAATGATATCAAAGCTGTTTCGCCTTTTTATTTTTTTCTTCTTCTGCTCATTCAACTCAATGTATCTTGTTTTATTTAACCTTTGAATGCCTGAGTGATTGTGTAGTTGCTTCATTAAATGTTATTTGCTGATTGACTTGTGCTTGTAGGATTGTGTTCAGCTTGTACTTCTTCTTGATTGAGCTTGTTAGGGTAGAGTTAGATGAGCTTGAGCTTGTTAGCTATATAGGACAGCTTTGTGGCTATTTGATTAACTGTGATTGCTCATTTGGGACTGCTGTTGCATCATTTAATTTTGAGCTTTTTCATACTGTACAGAACTTTCTTCCGTAGAGGAAATATTTTAGAAATAAATATATTTCCACACATCCTGCTATTTGTTTTATATTTGAAGATGACATTTCTATAGCTTAAAAATGAATTTATTTTATTTCATTGCTTATGATCTTCTTATTAACTTATTACTAAACAGACACATGTCTACTCCACCGAGATCTCGTTCCACTTCTCCAGCAGAGACTATATCGCGAAAAACTAGACAATCGACACGATGTAGAGATATGACAAAAACACGAGTGGATGGAAAAAAATTACCGCTTGACCTCGATAAGGTCACAGGAAAAACCAAAAGAGATCATAAAGTGAAATTAAGCACGTATTTGAGAAAACTTGCTCGAGATAATGTTTCTATTTTGCACCTTAGATGGTTAGAAGTACCAGAATCGGATAAGAATATGATTTGGCAGGATGTTTTGGTATGTTCAGTAAAACCTTATGTAATACCCGTAATTTTGATCCCCGGAAATTTTCTATTTTTGGCGGAAGTCTATTTGGCCGACTTACTTGGGACCGTTTCGTCATCCTGAGAATGATTAATTCTACACTTTTTGTCATCCGAGTTCGTTTCGGTATCGTTCTGTTGAATTCCGTGTTCCTTAGCGACTTTTCCACGTATGAGTTCGACTTTGTTAAATCACCGTAAATTCTTGGAAACTCCAAAAATTCTGAATCTTTGCAATATTATAAAGCATCGAGTTAGCTTTCCAATGGTTCAAACGGTGAGTCAATCGGAGTCCAGACGAGGGAGTTATGGTCGAAATAGCTAAGTCACTCTCATTTTCCAGATTCCCAAAACCTTTGTACCGTGCCGCGGCACACAGGCTGAGCCGCACACCGCCGAGCCCCGGGAGCGAATTTTGGGCCTGTGCCGCGGCACACATATACCGAGCCGCGGCACACATGACAGATGATTACCCCTATATCTGCGTTTCTCAAGCGTTTCAACCGATAATTCTCATTTCTTCACCATCACACGAGAGGAAAGGCTTGAGAGAGGGAGGTTTCTTCACCTATCACTTGAGGGTGTGATTCCTCTTCATCTCTTTTCGATTGTGAAGCCCGGATCATCGTTCTATCGCGTGCTCTTCGAATCATAGTGCTTGGATCTTCAAGAGGTAATTTCTTCAACATCTTGGATTTCGATTTTGTATTGGGTAATGATGTTTTGGATGTTAAAATCATGGGGTATGGAGTGATATACGCATGATTATGGACTTGTTGGAGCATTCATCGGATTATTGAAAGATTTTTCAAGAACACTTCGAATTTTATGTTGGAAATTGGGGATTTTGTTTGACTTCATCCTTTTAATCCGTAGTAATTTAGATTAGTGATGGATTGATGATGATTTAGGTGTATTCTATCATTTCCATCGTTATTTCACGGTTGGAGTGTATTGATTCGTCGTTTCGGTTGAGTTATTAGTCGACGCCTTGAAGGTGTCCGACAAAAGGTCTAAGAGGGGGGGTTTTGTGCGTTGTACGATTATTATTCATCGTACGATTGTTGATTTATCATTGATATGACTTAGGGACGAAATCCTTGTGAAGAACTCAAGTCGGAACCCTTCCGTTCGTTGTCTCCTTCGTGGTTCAAGCTTCCCGGTCGAACCGTGTTCTTCGGGATCTTCGGTAACGTTTATTAAGGCAAGTATACATTTATGATTGTACGTTCTCGACTTTGAAAGTATGAAATATTGATGATATGATTATTTCTAGCCACTCCGGGACGGGCCTATGGTCCTCTGAGGGTTTCGTAGCCTCTGGTGCGATTCCATGGTTGATATGAACGAACCATTTCTACGGCATTCATATGAAATAATGTTGGCATGTAATGAACGAACCATTTTGACGGCATTCCTACATGTAACGGCGTATGATATGAACGAACCGTTTTTACGGCATTCACATACGTCTTGAGATTTTAGTCATTCCGGAATACTAGTCTTAAATTGATGAATTGACGGATATTGATGAATTGACGGATTACATTTACTTTATTGTCGAGGAGTATTATGTCTCATATTGTTATACTTGCACTAGCTATTCGACGGCTAACCCCTTTATGGGGGAAATACGTTTCATGTATTTCAGGTTCCAGGAAAGCGGATAGACGGGTATCGGGTCGGCATGAAGATGATGGGCAAGTGTGATACTGTGTCTTGTCTCCGGTTATTTTCTTGGATTCCTCCATTCAGTGTTGTTGTACTGGGATGGATTTTTAATACTCGAGTATTGTATTTCAGTTTCCTTGATGTTCCGGCCTGTGTTGCCGAGGTATTGATTTGTGCAGTGATGTATATGGTTTCATTGGTTATGGTTTTGAATACCATTTGTATCGTCTTTCATTCTATTGTATGTAGACCTTATCGGTCAAGTTTATAGTTCCGCGTATGTTTAGCCTTGTGGGTCCCACGGCGGGGCTCACGGCCGTAATATACCCCGAATAACTTGGGGGTGTTACGAATATGGTATCGAGCTTAGGTTTATGGATACCTAGCCAGCCGGTCTTTTGGGTCGATTGAGTCGGCATTTGCCCACGTATCACTACTCGCCATCATCACAAGGCGACCGGTACTTGTAAGTCCTCTCACTCTTCTTGTATTCTTCTTAATCGTTTCGTTATAGCTTGGTATTCTTGGGAATTGGTCACTTGACGGGTGCGATTTGGATTATACTTCCGCACATGTGTGCCTTTCAGAATGTTGACTGAAAGTAGGAAGAATCGTGGCCGTGGTCATGGACGTGAACTCTTCCTTGAGATTTTGTTAAGTTGTTAATGGCGATAATGGTGTGTATCGATATTAGGTTGAGACTTTGTTTAGGAGTCGCATGCTAGTATCACGGGAGATCTTCGACTTCACTGACCTGTAAGTATGTTGTTCGGATTATTCGATAATTCTTGGTTATCTTGGTGATTTTAGATTTTCCGTTGAAATGTTGTTTGTACGAGTGATTGTAAGTTTCGAGGACGAAACTTATTTTTAAGGGGGGGTAGAGGGTAATACCCCGATTTTTCGGATATATTTTTTTTTTCGTTTATATATTGGATATCGTGGATGGTTAATTATGCTCGAGGACGTTGTGAACGTATGACAATGTTATTGAATTGAGTATATGTATTGATTTTGCCGTATGCTCGTATTTGGTATGTCATGACTTTGGACAGGAATTGTTGAAATTGGCTAAGTATGGAATTATTACGTACGTTAATAAGGTGAGATTACGTACATAAGATTGGCATGATTACGTACGTTAAGGCTAAGGTATTACGTACGTAACGAAGGCATCGGACAGAACCGAGCCCTGATCGGCAGATGAGACCCTGTTTCGGCAACTTTCGGCGGAGGATGTTGACAGGTGAGTCAACGTACGTGTTACGTACGTTATACAGGACGTGTTACGTACGTAACACAACCATTGTACCGTAGCAAGTCAACTGGTATATTACGTACGTTTTATGGTATGGGTTACGTACGTAATGGACTGCACGGAATGAGACAGTGAGTTGGTTACGTACGTTATGGATATTGGATTACGTACGTTAAAGTTGTTACGTACGTTAAGAAAGGACACTCGTACGTAATGAGAGTGCAATGTATATATTGAAGTGTTGCCTTTCATTTCTCTCACGATCCTTTGAGATATTTCTCTCCAAAACTCGTCCCTCTTTACTTTTAAGAGTGTTCTAAACGCTTTTAACATGATTGTGAGCTTGGAGTCATGGAATTAGAGCTTGGTTATGGAACTATTGTTGATTCTTGAAGTGATTTATTGTGTTATCCCTGTTCTATGAGGTTTATGTTGAAGGAAGATAATAATATGCTTTGAATATGTTGATTATGATTATGGAATCATAGAGATCTTGCTGTTCTTGAGGCCATATGATGACTATGATGATTTAATGATTCTTGGAATGGAGTTCAATTATTCTTTCTTCGTGGTTCGTCCATACAAGGTAATCCTTGTATCCCTTTGATAGTGGCTCATTTTTTTTTCTTTTTGGATTACTACTTGGGAGGGAGTATGTTGGGAATCGTGTATGTTGATGTTCGTCTTATTTCAATGAAAATGCATAAATTGGACTGTACTTTTATCCGCGGCGTGAGTATTTTTTGAAATGGATTTTTGGTATTTTGCCAACTGAAATTTTATTTTGTAAAACCGATTCCCTAAACTGAGTTTTGACATTTTAACCTTGATCGTTTTGACGGTATTTGGAAAATGATTTTTTTTGTATTTGAAAAAAATATTACCGTCATCGGTCTTTTGGCATTTTTGAAATGACGTGGAAAATTGTGCTTAGCACAGTAAATCCTTGTGAGAAGGGTTTACGGCGTGTAATACTCCCGTAAGGTTTTGGGGTGAAGATTGTAGTATTCGGATATTGTTGATGTCATTTTGGATATTCTTGGTCTATGGTATACATTTCGGAAGGAAGTCCGGATAGAGGTATGTTTTGTGGTAATCGTACATAGAAGATTGTGTACGGGAAGGTATTCGGTATTGAGGTATTATATGGTATCATGTGATAATGCTATACGAGATTTATTGGAATCGTAATAAGAGATTTCGGATGTTGATATGATTATTGAGATCTTCTTCATATGACGATAAGGATTCGGTTGTGATTCTTGAGGTTGTATGAATGACATGATGAAGAAAATGGTAACATGGAGATATATACCTCGGATATGTTGTTCTGAACGTGATTTCGGATATTTCATGTTCTTGAAGAACTCTTGAATTATACGAGGTGATGAAAATTTTTAAGAAGTGTTGATGTTTTGAATATGAATATGGAATTTTCATATCTAGAGCTAAACTATGTGTTGGAAATAATATTCGTATAGGAAATACGAATGTGATTATGAGCTTGATGAGACTATTATTCATCTCTGAATTTGGAAGCTCATACGTACGGAGCAAATATTCAAATCGAATGATTGGAGTGTTTGATAACCTTAAAATATGATTATCTATAATGCTGAACTAATTGGATGGTTAGAATTAACGATGATCATCGGAAAATTTTAACTACGGATTTACGAGAAGGGAACCTTGTCAATTCGTATTTAAGAATTGAGTTTGGAACCGATAATATTTAGACCCTTATTATTGGTCCGAATTGGTTGCTGATATGATCATCGGATTTCGGCTCGTATTGTGGACATGAATTCGTGAGGGTCTGAGTTGGACAGTTCAGACTGTGATTGGTCGAGATATGGTGAAACGATTGAGTTTGTGGTTTGGTGGTATTGATATTGGTCGTCATCGAACCGGTTGATTATCAATCCTTCGTTTTACAATAAGATATGATGTTTGATCATAGATTATGGTATTGTGTTGCGGTTAAGGTTGAAGGGTTCGTAGATTAACTTGGTCGAGACTGAGGGAAATTCGTAAGACGAAATCAACTGAATTGGTAACAGTTCGTTGTATCGATATCGAGGCAAGTTTTATACTCGTACTAATCAATGAGACTAATGTTATTGTGTAGGCGTACGAATGTGTGTATCATTTCGGGACTTGGCCTCTTTATGATTGTATTGATATCAGGGGATTGGTTGACACGACGCCCGTCGGCAAATTATGCCAAATGTTACTGTTGGTTGTAAATGGCCGGTTCGAGGCATTACGATACTTGTTGGTAAAGTTGCTATCGATAGCCGGTTCGCGGTATCGATGTATCGATTATTATTGTTCGCGATTAATGTCGTTCTGAGACATCGTTGAATCTTTGTCGTCGAATTGGAACTGTTGCTATGATGTTGCGTTAACCGATTGGGGACGTTTGATATATCCTTTTGTCATCTCCGTTTCGGTGGTCGGTTTAAGACACCGGGACATCTATTCTATCGTATCATTGATTATCGATTGACCGTTCCAAGGTAATCGAGGTATTGAATTGGGATTATCGAAGATAATTCCCATCCGTTGTCAAAGATATTCTCATCCATTGTATCGTTGTTATCGATTGGCCATTCTACGGTAATCGAAGTATTGAATTGGGACTGTCGAGGAGAGTTCCCATCCGTTGAATTATTATTGTCGTGTTGACCGATTCAAGGCAGCACACTATTATTCTTGTGAACTCGGTAATTTTGTGATCGTTGAAGGTTGAGGATTTTCCCGAACTGTTGTGTTGTGATCGTTGCTCGTATTAATCGGTCCTTAGGGATTTTGATCCCAGGATGGTTGTTTTGAATATCGTTGGTCGTGTCGATCTTTCATTATTCGTGTGTCATCGTTCACTTGGTGAGTCGTATGATCCGTATTGGATGTTTTATCCCTTGAGTTTCGTTGTCATGTTGTATCGTGGCATATCTGGAATCATGTCTGCGTGCCGATTGGTTATGTGTAGGATTTTTAGCCAGGCACTCGATGGTCATGCGTGGATATTTCCGCATTGGACCGTGCACACGAGACGTAGTTCTTGAGGCTAATTAGGCACATTGTCACACGTATATTCTGGATTCCGTATACGGGGTGGACATGTGCACGGACGCATTTCCGGATCGGGCGTACTGTGATGTCCCTCTTGAGCTTTATTGATTGATCGTTCGTAGTCCATGTTGTATTGGATATGTCCGACGATTTGCGACTGGTTGTTCATACGCCGAGGGGTATGTCCGACAGTCAGGTTTGCTTCTTTGAGATTTGTATTGTGATGATTTACAGCTTTGGGCTGTTCGTCTTTCAGGCCATGGTGATGTATCGGTATTTCCGTTGGAGCCTTCGGGCATTGTGAATTCGTATCTTTTTCGGCATTGGTTTGGTTTGCCTTCGGGTAATGTATTGTGGTGTTCTATATTGATGATTCGCCGTTTGGGCGTAAGTTTCGGTTCTTGTGCATCTCGTTGAGTTTTTCCTGGCGAAATACTTCTTCTCCCTACCTGTTTTAAGTTTCGGGACGAAACTTCTTTTAAGGAGGGTAGAATGTAATACCCGTAATTTTGATCCCCGGAAATTTTCTATTTTTGGCGGAAGTCTATTTGGCCGACTTACTTGGGACCGTTTCGTCATCCTGAGAATGATTAATTCTACACTTTTTGTCATCCGAGTTCGTTTCGGTATCGTTCTGTTGAATTCCGTGTTCCTTAGCGACTTTTCCACGTATGAGTTCGACTTTGTTAAATCACCGTAAATTCTTGGAAACTCCAAAAATTCTGAATCTTTGCAATATTATAAAGCATCGAGTTAGCTTTCCAATGGTTCAAACGGTGAGTCAATCGGAGTCCAGACGAGGGAGTTATGGTCGAAATAGCTAAGTCACTCTCATTTTCCGTTCACCAAAACCGCTGACCCGGTGCCGCGGCACACCTGGGCTGAGCCGCGGCACACTGCCGAGCCCTGGGAGCGAATTTTGGGCCTGTGCCGCGGCACACATATACTGAGCCGCGGCACACATGACAGATTACCCCTATATCTGCGTTTTTCTGCGCGTTTCAACCGATAATTCTCATTTCTTCACCATCACACGAGAGGAAAGGCTTGAGAGAGGGAGGTTTCTTCACCTATCACTTGAGGGTGTGATTCCTCTTCATCTCTTTTCGATTGTGAAGCCCGGATCATCGTTCTATCGCGTGCTCTTCGAATCATAGTGCTTGGATCTTCAAGAGGTAATTTCTTCAACATCTTGGATTTCGATTTTGTATTGGGTAATGATGTTTTGGATGTTAAAATCATGGGGTATGGAGTGATATACGCATGATTATGGACTTGTTGGAGCATTCATCGGATTATTGAAAGATTTTTCAAGAACACTTCGAATTTTATGTTGGAAATTGGGGATTTTGTTTGACTTCATCCTTTTAATCCGTAGTAATTTAGATTAGTGATGGATTGATGATGATTTAGGTGTATTCTATCATTTCCATCGTTATTTCACGGTTGGAGTGTATTGATTCGTCGTTTCGGTTGAGTTATTAGTCGACGCCTTGAAGGTGTCCGACAAAAGGTCTAAGAGGGGGGGTTTTGTGCGTTGTACGATTATTATTCATCGTGCGATTGTTGATTTATCATTGATATGACTTAGGGACGAAATCCTTGTGAAGAACTCAAGTCGGAACCCTTCCGCTCGTTGTCTCCTTCGTGGTTCAAGCTTCCGGTCGAACCGTGTTCTTGGGATCTTGATAACGTTTATTAAGGCAAGTATACATTTATGATTGTACGTTCGACTTTGAAAGTATGAAATATTGATGATATGATTATTTCTAGCCACTCCGGACGGGCCTATGGTCCTCTGAGGGTTTCGTAGCCTGCAGTGCGATTCCATGGTTGATATGAGCGAACCGTTTCTACGGCATTCATATGAAATAATGTTGGCATGTAATGAACGAACCGTTTGTGGCATTCCTACATGTAACGGCGTATGATATGAACGAACCGTTTTTACGGCATTCACATACGTCTTGAGATTTTAGTCATTCCGGAATACTAGTCTTAAATTGATGAATTGACGGATATTGATGAATTGACGGATTACATTTACTTTATTGTCGAGGAGTATTATGTCTCATATTGTTATACTTGCACTAGCTATTCGACGGCTAACCCCTTTGTGGGGGAAATACGTTTCATGTATTTCAGGTTCCAGGAAAGCGGATAGACGGGTATCGGGTCGGCATGAAGATGATGGGCAAGTGTGATACTGTGTCTTGTCTCCGGTTATTTTCTTGGATTCCTCCATTCAGTGTTGTTGTACTGGGATGCATTTTTAATACTCGAGTATTGTATTTCAGTTTCCTTGATGTTCCGGCCTGTGTTGCCGAGGTATTGATTTGTGCAGTGATGTATATGGTTTCATTGGTTATGGTTTTGAATACCATTTGTATCGTCTTTCATTCTATTGTATGTAGACCTTATCGGTCAAGTTTATAGTTCCGCGTATGTTTAGCCTTGTGGGTCCCACGGCGGGGCTCACGGCGCTGTAATATACCCTGAATAACTTGGGGGTGTTAAACCTTATCCACTTAACTTGCATGTTTGGACATTTTAAGATATTTTACCATATTATTATTATTGCCTAATTCTTTAATTTTCATTGTTATTGTTAGTCCAACTTTGATATTAGCAATAACGAACAATTGAAAGATAAGATATTGCAATCAGTGGGCTTAAAGTGGAGAAAGTTTAAATCAGAATTGACACGTGACTGGGTATATGGTGCATACAAGGACATGTCTCCTTGTGAAAAATACAATATCTCGGAGACTGATTGGGACGAATTCAAAAAGATTAGACTAGATCCTTCTTGGGAGGTAAATCTGAGTTTTATTGTCTACTGCAATGCTTTTGTATTGTTATTCTTGTGTTAGTGTTTCTCTTCATAATCACAGGTAAAAAGGAAAAAAGCACAGGACATCCAAAAACTGAACACGGCTCCCCATACAATGTCTCGTGGAGGTTATGATTGGCTTGAAGAGAAGATCATGGAAAGTAAACTAAAGCAACGGCAAGAGGAAGCCAAACAATCTGGTGCTGATACAATTGTTGATCCTCCATCTCCTCCGACACGCCACCAAAAATATAAGTTGGGTCGAATTAAGAAATCGGGTGAGATGACATCTGATGCAGCACGCGAGATCGCTAAGAGAATTGTAAGTTATTAATTTTGTTCTGCTTTTGCTTTACCTTACTTGAATTCTTGATTCGAGTGGCCTCTCTCGCTTTTCCTATATGTACATAATAAAACCTCTCGTGTTTAAGCTAAAATGCACCAAACAAACACCCCATAAAATCCTCTTCCGTTGAATTTCCGCAAAAAATTAACGGCGTTGATTTTCGTTAATAAAATATAAAAATATTAAAAAAAATATTTAAATTCAGAAATGATTTAAAAAATCTGAAATTATTTTTGAATTTCAAATTTGATCTAAAAAACCAGAAAATTAACTAAATATTTTAAACTATTCAGAAATTCAGAAAATATATGTGACAAAATATATTTTGAATTTCTTTAATTTTTTTGAAGGAATTCCTTAAAAATTAGCATGAAATAATTACATTTTTTAAAGTAAAAAAATTATATAATTTTAGGTTAGTGTATTATTTTAGGTTCATCCTTGTAATATTGGAAATGTAGGAAGGAACACACAATCTCCAGATCTTCTACTGAATTAGAATACGGGATACATATACATGATATGAAAATTTGCTTATAATGCCGTCTCTGGATTAAAACAAGAACTGGTACCAGAAAAACATGAACAGGTAATCATAATCAGAAGGAGATCTTGTAAACATGAATAGGTAATTCACTTAGAATTCACTTTTTCTATATCGTGGGCATGTTTTACCTTGTAATAACTAGAAAGCTCTAAATGCTTAAAGACCATTTCACTGTTTGACTTGTTGTTATTAATTTTTATTTAAATATATCATTGTTTTACAAGTTATTCAAATGCTCTATCTTTATTTGTTGTAGGATGAGTTTGAGGAGCAGTGCTCACAGGGTTCCTTTGTTAACGAGGGTCGCAAGGATATATTAGCAGCTGCAGTTGGGCGACCAGAGCACCCGGGTCGTGTTCGTGGTGTTGGATTCGGTGTGGGAATTCGAGAGTACTTTGGAGGTCGTTCTCGTGGGTCGGCAACATCATCAGTAAGTCCAGAATTTTTGGAGCGCCTAACACAAAAGATTACACACGAAGTCACACAAAACTTAATGAAGCAGTTCGGCCCCGCTTTGGAATCATTGAATCAATATCAACATACTCCAGTACATAATGACATACCTCCTCTACGTGTCAGCACAAAGGGGAGTTGTATTGTCACTGCAAACCCCTCAGGGGAGGAGAAAAACGTGGACAAGGTCGATCGAGTTGAGTTGTATATCGATGAGCATCCTCCTCGTCTGGTAGCCCTTGGGAGAGTTATTAAGGGGGGGCCAACCTTACACGGTGTGCCTCTATCTGGTGATTTAGCTAGAGTGATAGTTGAAGATGTTCGAGACCCTGATGCTCCAGTCCCGGTTCCTACGTCGGAGGTAAGTTTAGTGGGGCAAGCCGTAGGTGGTTTTATTGCATGGCCAAGGCGTCTAATCAAATCTGTTTTAGCACAGGTATTTCTTCCTTTTGTCTTTATTAGAAAAAGTATACATTTTATTAAATAGAAATAGAATAACTAATAATAGTCGGATATAAGGGGTATTTTAATTGTGAAACAAAAAATGACTAGATTTTTTTTGAACTTTTCTTCATTTAATAGTGAAGTTTGTGTTAAGGCCGTACTGTGATGGTTAAGTTTTTCATAGCAGGTTATTTGGTTGATTAGGGTGGTTAATATCTGATGAAGTTTCTATATTTTTCTTAGTTATTCAAAAAAAAAAATTCCAGTGGTTTAATTTGGTAGTTCATTTCCTTAGTTAAGATGTAAGTTTCGACTGTAGAGGTGTTCTGTATTCTTGGATTAATTTCTGTCGAGGTAACATGTTTTGATACTGCTTGATGTTCATGTGTATCAAGAGAGAGTAGCTGTAGAATCAAGATTTTATACATGGCCCTCAATCCTCTTAATTAGTTGGCCACAACATCTTCTTGTAGATCTAGTCACTATGTCGGTTTAATAGTCGACCCAGCCTGTGTTTTCTTGTTTGATTATTGTTCGTACCCCACGACTATTGAAAGAAAAATGAAAAAAATTATGAAGCCACAAGTGTTTTTTCTTTATTGCTTTCATAGGTTTATCCTTTTTCCACAAACTTAAATTGTGTAAAGAAAAGAAAAATAAGAAAGGAAAGAAGCAAAACATAAGCAACAATTAAGCTTAAATTGTACTCTTCAGTTCATGTTTCGAAAACACTTCTCATCCCATTTAAAGAGTTCTATTGTTTTATATCCGATGTCCTTACTTTTATATTATTTCATATTTTTTAAGGATATTGTGCAACCAAAAAAGAAGTGAGTTCGACCGGTTGATGATTCAGAATCCGTACAAGATCCAATTTTGGAATTGCTTAAAATTTCCCCATCCCTTTATAATAATCCTTTGCGGGTGCCGTTGGGTGATTTCTTTGGCGTAGTTGATACTGAGGTGCCATTGTACATATGCCACACCGATGTTTTAGAAATCTTTCAAGGGAATGATTGGCTTAGCATCTCAGTTATGCAACTCTGGATCACGTAAGTAAATTTTATAACTAATTTTTAATAATATGAGTTTATGTTAGTGATATGTCTGAGATTTTGTTAAATCGTTTTTGTGTGAAACGTAGCTTTATCATGATGATAGTGTTAATTGAGATTCAATGTTGTTGATGATTATTACATACACTAAACACTTTTGCTAAAGTCAGTGAACAAATTGTGATTTTATAGTGTCAATCGGTTATACAACTCTGATAATAATCTGCATTTAATTTATAGTTATCAAAAGTTAAACTTCTTTTTATTGGATATTAGGTACCTAAAATCATTAATCGTAGACACGATGAATGATAATTTGTATGGATTCCTTGAGCCTCAGTCCATACAAAGTATGGGTAATAAGAAGTCTGAAGCCACATCGTACATTCTACGACATATCCAGGATTCAAAAAAACAGATTTTTCTAGGAGCTTATCACCACGAGTAAGTACAACGACCTATGATTAGCGTCAGATTTTAAACAATGCAACACTTTTGGTTAAATAAGAAATTTTATAACTTGTTTATCAAAATTAGCTTGTTTCTTTTCAAAATGCAGGCGACATTGGCAACTCTTGGTAATTTTACCTAAGTAAGGGACTGCCGTGTGGTTTTCTTCATTACATCGTAAGCCCGATCAGGATATCAAATTCATAGTGCAGAGGTAAGCTTCTGAAGAAGTGAAATGAATAAAGATAGAATAATTTATACATTTCTATCCAGTTTTTTTGTTAAGATAAGTTTGGTTGAATTAAATACTAGTGTTTTAACAGAGTTTATACTTCCATCTTACTACTAGTATTAATAGGTTTGATTTGTTTGTTTTATGTGGATTTCTGGTTATAAAATTTAACCGGCAACATTGAAGTGGCTGATTGGATTTCTGGTTCATGTTGAATTATTTAGATTAAACCTCTATATTGAAATTAAACACAAAAATAAACCTAAATGCGGAAGCACGTTGGAAGGCCCATCCCAGAACTCATACTATAGGCAGACGAATTCACACTTCAAATACTTCCAAGTCTTTTACCCTCATTTTAAACTCTGGTGAGAGAGAAAGAGGTGCTCTGAGAGGAAGGAATGGAAAACGTAAATATACGTAATGTAATCTTCCAGAAATGTAAAAACGAGAATTTGTATGACAACTAAGAGAGAGAGAGAGGAAACACAAGGCAAAAGAAACTACAAATAATGGCAGTGCTGCTACTACAGAGAGAAAATAGGAAACATAACGAATTCTAAGACACAAATGGGAGTAAAACAGCACAGATAACTTGTTTATACCTTTTGTCGTGTTAGTTTTGTACAGTGATGTATGGTATTTCTGCAGTTGAGGAACAAATTCCATATTTAGCTGACAGTGCAGCAGATCATAATATATATTTACGTGTAAAAAAAATATAATATATCATATGCACCTATAGATGGAAAGCCAAGATATCGAGCCGAGCATTCCAGAGTCATACGAGGGAATGCGGTAAGGCTCTACCTTTCCTTGTTGTTAGCGGATGTAAGCCTACCTTTGTCAGTTCCGCATCTGGATCTGCTGCTATGAACCCATAACGAAAGGTTCCGGTGAAGAGGTCTCGTAGCCTGAAGTCAATCAATCCACCACGGTGGATCATGATAGGAGGTCGGAGGACCCTGTGAAGCGGCTGGATGGATAAGGGAAGCGCATGTTTATGAGACCTTCCCACCCAAAGCTGTTGGAGGCTCTTCAAGACCTGCCCTTTCTCTCTTCTTTCCACTGGAGGAAATCGAGGTTTTTTATGAGCAGCTCAAAATCCTCTATTTGCGTAAGGCGAACTGAGATCAACGAGAAAGAGGCCCAAAAGGCTTTTAGCATAGATCATGAAGCCTTCAACTTTTATCAACTTTTATCAACTTCATTTGAATCTATCTATTTCAGTGATTTAGCATACCTTGATTTAGTTGACTGTCTTATAATCCTGTGACTTCTTGTACTATTCATAACACAATTATATTTTCCTTACTTCTAGTATTGTGACCTCATTGAGAGTGTTGGATGGTGCGCACACGAGTAAATCCAAGCAGGTCATTCAATGGATTTATCCCAAAGTAAGTAAAATTTTAATCCCAAAACTTACGTATAATTTTGTGTGATTTTATCTTGCTTGACAAATATTCTTTTACCGATTGCAATTTTTAATATTTCTTTTTTTAGTGTAATAAACAAAATGGTGGTTGGGAGTGTGGATATTATGTCATGAACTGGATGCGGACCATAGTTCAGGCTGGTATTGCAGAAAATTGGATGGAGGTAATTTTATCAAGTCAAACTAATCATATATTTTTTTTTCTGTTTTTGTACTGAAAAGTATTTTCATAAATTATATGACAGATATTTAGTGATACTCAAGCGCTTCCTGAAGAGAGCATTAAAGAAATTCGAATGCAATTGGCGAAATATTTTCTTACCAAATTTGTTTAGATTTTTTCTATGACATACAAACGGTTGGTTCTTGTTATTCTCGAATCGGTAAGTTCATGAAGTTAAAAGTTTTCGGGACTTTTATAAGGATGTGTATTTTTATTTTGTAGTTAGTTGATAATGCTTGTTGTAAACAGTTGAGATAGTTACAAAATTCTTTGCTTCATAGTTGATAATACATTTGTTGCTTAAAAATTATGTTTGGTTGGTTGTTGTTTGAGATGTTGTTTGGTTGGTTTTCGTTTGAGATGTTTGGTTGTTTTCGTTTGTGATCAGAAAAAATTATTGGTGTAGGTTGGGCCAATTTTTTTATACACGAATTGACTGGGTAATTTTGGGAACCATCCACATCGGTTTGAAACCGAATTGAACAACCGAAAAAACATCGGTTTTCAACTGATGTGAATTGAAACCGATGTGAATTAAGTGTTATTCACATCGCTTGCAACCTATGTAAATTCACATCGGTTATAAACCGATGTGAATTAAGAGTTATTTACATCGGTTGAAAACCGATGTGAATTTTTAGAAAACCGATGTGAATTAGAATTTTTCACATCGGTTAAAACCGATGTAAATTCACATCGGTTATAAACCGATGTAAAAAAACGACATCGGTAGATACGACATCGATTTTATAACCGATGTGAAACAACTAAAAAAACCGATGTCGTGTCATGTTTTCATAGTAGTGGATGGCGAGAACATCATCTTCCGCTGAGGGGTCGGGAGTGAGTAATTCTGATAACTTGGCCTCTCTGAGTGGGGCCGGATAATACCTCTCCATCATGAGAGTCTTGAATTGATCCCAAGTACATGATCCGTCGGTGGGTTTCAAACATAACCACCATGAATGAGTGCTCTAACCCAGATAGTAAGCCGCAACTGAAACTTTGTGTCCTTCGGGACACTCTACCATAGCAAATAACTTCTCGAAATGTTCGAGCCAGTGAACAATAGCTGCCAGTTCAGATGAACCCTCAAAAGTAGGTGGCCTATGGCGAGAGATGTCGCCAATGATACTACTCACACTCCTCTCTTGCCACTGAGGTGGCGGCGGAAGAGCCTGTTGATTTTGAGTAGCTAAGTTATGCATCGTCTCCACCAGTTGTGCCATCTGAGTCATTTGGGCCATCATGCCCTGCATAAAAGCGAGTGGATCAACCCGAACATCTTCTGACTGAGCTGTGTCCCGGGTACGACTCCCTGATAGTGAATGATTATTTCCCGGGTTTCAGCCCGCACCGCGGCTTCTACCCATGCATCCCCTGACAGCTCTCTCCATACTGAAGTAGGAAGGTCGCATGATAATCATAGATCTCGTATGAGTACCGCATTATGATTTACGTCATGAAATGATGAAAATGAGCGTACGTGCTCTAATACAGTGATTATATGAATGGTTAACTGAGGTGACATGATTATCTGATGATGTTCTTGGAATGATTATCTTGAACAGGTTAACAAGATTAATGATATGATCTTCAAGATCAACAACTGAGTAATAAAATGAACTGAGTGATTAATGAGTTAACATGATCAACATGATCAAAATGAAAATGATGTTTGAGGATTGTTAACTGATGAATTATGAATGAATGATTATTGCCAGAAATTATACCATGGCGTTAGAAGTCTTCCAGTTCTTTCGGTCTGATGGGCTCAGCATTTGCACAGGTCACACGTGACGCGAAAGTACAATGATACTAGTCTGATGACGATGATTCCAAATGAGACATGACTCGGAAGGTAGTATTGAAAACCAATCTCCGATACCAACTATATAACACCCCAAACTAGGCGGATATTACAGTGCCGTGGACCCCCGACTGGGACCCACCAGGCGAATGAAAATTAATGAATTAAATAATATAATTGTAGTACCGAACCACATTATATCATCAATTACTCCGACGAGGAGTTTCATTACAACACACCCAAGATAATACCGAATACATGTATATTTTATTTGAAGATGAAATACACAACACTGAATGGAACGGAGTATCCAAATGGAAATCTGCAGCGGAAAATAAATGACGACAACATGAATGACTGGAAGGATTGGGGCCCCTACTAGTATCACTGGGACTCCTCACCGTCAACGTTCTATTCCCGTGATTTTGCCTTGCCATGACCTGAAAACAATATCCCCCAACGGGGTCAGTTACACAGAACAACAATCTTCAAGGGTTGAATATACATAATCATGATATATCTCAATTATGAAATGTCCTTAGTTATGAATTTAAGCTGAAGAGGAGCATCATAGTACGCCCGTAATGTTTTGTGCAAGTGTACAAGATGAGTGCCCGGACACACCAGTCCTTGTACCTAATTAGTCTCACGGAGGTAAACGTTACCGTGTGTACAGTCCAATGTATCGGTGAACCCAACACATGACTATCGTGTGCTCTACTAAAAATTCCACACATCCGCACCCGGCCACGCAATATGAACCCAGAAGGTCACACGATCAAAAGTAACCATAGTGAATATCAATGAATAATAATCCGACAATGTCAAGAATGACTCACTAAGATGAAAATAATAGTTAAGTGAATGATAGCTCAATGAAATGATTGGAACCATCGTTCCTCGTGAATGAAGTGATTATTCGACAATTACAAGTCTCAATACGGTTAATACATTATGAATGAGTTATGATTATGAATGAACAACAACAACAGGAATGAATATCCTTTTAACTGAGTAAGAATTAACTTACTCAACACCGATGAAGAATGTCCTTCCACGAACAAACGTCCTAAATGAGATGTCGGTCGCTCGAACAACCTTGAATAACACAATTACCAACAATCCATTCAACATACGAATCAAACACGAGTATAACTAACTCAAAACGTCGATACGACTAAACCAAACTCATTGGGGCATTATATCAAACACGTTGTGACCAAACTTCGATTGTTTACAACCAAACCTTAACTATACCAATATCAAATCCCCAAGAAGTGTTTCAAACCGACAAAACATCTTCAATACAATCAAAAATCCAATATGAATATCCGAATTCGTGATTACAACAACAACTAATCAAAAAACCCCAAATCCAACTCAATATTCAAAGTGTTATTGAACAACCCTTCAATAATCCAATGCATATTCATACACACTCATAATCATACGTACATCTCTTCATACAATATGATTATAACGTCCAAAACATCATATCTCAACACAAAATCGAAATCCAAGATGTTTGAAGAATATTACCTTTGAAGATCCAAACACTTTGATCCGAAGAAAACGCGTTAGATAGACTATCCAAGCTTCCCAAATGAATGAAGATGATGAAAACCGAACACTCAAGTGATTGATGATGAAAAATCTCTCCCTCAAACCCTCTCTCTCGGATACAAGGTGAAGAAATGAGAAAATGAACTCAAAGTCCCGTCCAAGTCCTATATAAACTGCCGAATGTTAAGACCGTAACTCAGCCTACTTACGGCCGTAACATCCTAAGTCAATGGCCTTACGGCCGTAACCAGCCATCTCGTACGGCTGTAACTCGGGTTCGTCCAGAATCTTCCGACAGTCATACGGCTGTACCCGCATCTGCCTTACGGGCGTAACTCGCCCTCGTCCAAACACCTGCCGACTGTCATACGGTCGTACCCGCACATGCCTTACGGGCGTAACTCGACCGATATGGCCGTACCCGGCCAAACTTATGGGCGTATGAAGCCTTCATCAAAACTGCCTCGGCACCCTGCCTGTATCGTACGGCCGTAACTGGCCAAGCCTTACGGCCGTACCAGCCTCATCTTATGGCCGTATGCCGCAACCCTTACGGCCGTAAGTCCCATTCGTCCGAACTGGCCTGAAATCAACGAACGCTTGTTACGGCCGTATCTGACAATCCTTACGGCCGTAACTCACGTTCGTCCAAAATCACCATGAGCCAACGAATGCATGTTACGGTTGTAATGCCTGAATAGTTACGGTCGTAACTTGCTGCTCGAAGTACAAAAATCCGACAACTCCATCTACTCGTTACGAATGGTGAATGATCGACGTACAATACTTGTATGATTATAAATAAGTCCAATAACACGTGATAGATGATACTTCCAACACAAGACTATATTCACGATGATTATGATAACACTCTCATCTCGACTCTCAATCGGAGATGAATGACGATCGGTAACTGATACACGGTTACAAAATGCCAACGATGAAAACAAATGAATGAATCATGAATGATGAGTGATTATTAATGAGTGAGAAATTACTGAGTGACCATTACTGATTGATAGTTACTGAATGATAATGAATGAATTACAACCGGGTATTACATACTCCCCCCCTTAAAAAGAGTTTCTTCCTCGAAACTAAGGGTCAAATAACTCGGGATAACTCTCCCGCATACTATCCTCTATTTACCAAGTAGCCTCTTCGACTCCGTGTCTAGACGACTGAATCTTGACCAAAGGAATCGTCTTGTTCCTCAATTGTTTGATTCGCCGTTCTAAAACTCGTATAGGACGCTCCTCATATGAATGATCATCCGCGATCTCGATTTCGTCGAAATGAAGTATGTGACTCGAGTTGGCAACATACTTCCGTAACTGAGAGACGTGATACATATTATGAATTCAGATAAACGCTGGAGGTAAAGCCAATCGATAAGCTAGACTGCCTACTCGATCCAAAATCTCAAACGGTCCGATGAATCTCGGACTCAACTTCCCCTGTTTTCCAAATCGGAAAATACCTCGACTCAGGTACACCTTGACCAACAAGTGGTCGCCTGACTCGAACTCTAATGGTCGACGACGATTATCTGCATATGATTTCTGTCGACTCTGAGCAGTCAACAAACGACTCCTGATCAAAGCTACCTTCTCACGGGCGGATATAAGCATATCGGGATCGGTGCCGATTGATTCTGATAAGTCATCCCAACACAAAGGAGATCGACAACGACGACCGTACAAGGCCTCGTAACGTGCCATCTTAATCGAAGCATGCCAACTATTATTGTATGTGAACTCAATCAACGGTAGATGGGCTTCTCAATCGTCTTTCCAATCAAGGACGTATGCCCTCAACATGTCCTCCAATGTCTGAATAGTCCTCTCTGATTGTCCGTCGGACTGAGGATGAAAAGCGGTACTGAGATTAAGCTGAGTTGCCATAGCACGATGAACTGATTTCCAAAAATGAGACACGAACTGTACGTCACGATCGGAAACGATACTTTTAGGAGTACCATGCAGTCTCAATATCTCTTTGAAGAATAACTGAGCAAGTCTCTCGGGACCCCACGTATCCTTAATCTCAAGGAAAATGAGCTGACTTAGTTAAACGGTCCCAAATTGTATTCATGCCACGATAACTCGTTGGAAAACTCGTGATGAAGTCCATAGAAATATCTTCCCACTCCCACTCTGGAATAGGGAGCGGTTTCAGCATACCTACCGGTCACTGATGTTCTATCTTGACTTGGTGACAGGTTAAACATCTCGAAACAAATTCTGCGACTTATCGCTTCATATTACTCCACCAATAATTTTGTTTCAAGTCCTTGTACATCTTACTGGACCCCGGATGAATGGAATAAGGGGTAGCATGAGCTTCTTTCAAAATTGAGTTTTTCAACTCATCATTCGCCGATACGCATAACCGATTCTTAAATCGCAAAAGTCCATCCTCTCGGATGCGTAGCAATGATGGGTCTGAACCCTGATTCACTCTGATTGTCTCCTCAAGTGGCGATGAAATCTCTAACATGCAAAGTTGCCCTTGCACTTTCTAAAGCCAGACCTCAATCTCGGGTCTAAGAAATTCCTGCTGAAGCTCCTTCTGAACTGTCAAACGAGCAGGCATTTGCTCCTGAACGGACTTACGACTCAAGGCATCGGAAACCACGTTTGCCTTACCTGGCTGGTACAGGATCTCAATATCATAATCTTTGATTAGTTCCAAACCACTGCCTTTGTCGCATATTTAACTCCTTCTGAGTAACTATATACTTCAACTCTTATGAATTTCTGACAGGTAATGCCATAAAGGTAATGATGCCAAACCTTCAATGCGAAAACCACGGCTGCTAGCTCCAGACCATGGGTCGGACAATTAACCTCGTAAGGTCTCAATTACCGTGAAGCATAGGCAATTACCTTCCCATTCTGCATTAATACACATCCAAGACCGTGTCCAGACACGTCACCTTAAACCACGAATCCTTCCGTCCCTTTGTGGCAAGGAAAGGACAGGTGTTGAAATTCACCGGCTCTTGAGTTCCTCAAAACTCCGCTGACACGCGTCGGACCACGTATATTTCTTATCCTTTCGCAAAAGGTTCGTCATTGATTGAGCGATTTTAGAAAATCCTACCACAATTCGCTGATAATAATCGGCTACTCCGAGAAAGCTTCGGATTTCCTTAACGTTCTTCGGAGGTAACCAATTCCGGATAGCCTCTGTCTTCTGAGGATCAACATGTACACCATCTGATGAAATTACATGCCCGAGAAATGACACTTCGGACATCTAGAACTCACACTTGGAAAACTTTCCATAAAGCTGCTCTCGTCTCAACACGTCGAGCATCTGATGAAGGTGAAACTCGTGCTCCTCCCGGTCACGAGAATAAATTAAAATGTCATCGATGAAGATAACCACAAACTGATCAAAAAAGTCGATGAAAACCCGATTCATTAACTCCATGAATACCGCAGGTGTAATAGTTAACCCAAACGGCATTACCCCGAACTCATAGTGACCATAGCGTGTTCGAAACGTTGTCCTCGCGATATCTGACTCTCGAATTCGCAACTGATGATATCCAGATCTTAAGTCGATCTTGGAAAATACTGAATCTCCCTGAAGTTGATCTAAGAGGTCATCAATACGGGGAGAGGATACTTCTTCTTGATCATCACCCTGTTCAACTCCCGATAATCAATACACAAGCGAAACGAACCATCCTTCTTCTTGACAAACAACACTAGTGCTCCCCACAGGGATGTACTCGGTCGGATATAACCTTTCTCGAACAACTCCTCAAGTTGATTCTTCAATTCCTGCATTTCGGTCGGGGCCATCCGGTACGGTGCCTTCGATATCGGGGACGTACGGGGCTCCAACTCAATCGTGAATTCCATATCTCTCTATGGAGGCAAACCAGGTAACTCGTCTGGAAAAGCATCGGCATAATCTCTCACTACCGGAATATCCGCCAGCATTATTGGTGATTTCTCGGTTTTGGCCATATAGCACCAATAACCAACACACCCCTGACCGAGCAATTTCACTACTTTCATCAAATTAATGACCTTACCAGAACAGTCGGGATTACCTCCCTGAAAGACACATTCGACCCCATCGTTTGAAATGATAGTGACCATACGCCTACGGACACTAACGATGGCATCGTGACGATCCATCCAATCAATACCCAAAATGACGTCGTCTCTCGGTAAATCTACCACGATTAGATTTGCTAGCCATACACGACCATGAAGCTGAATCGGACAATTATGAATCTCACAATTTCCGATAATTCTTCTACCGTCACGTAGACCAATGACATAGGCCTCACAACTAGTAGCACTACCCAGACGTAGTCTACTCAAACGTGACTCGGAAATGAATGAATGCGATGCACCAGTATCAAAAAGGGTACACACAGGTTGAGATAGAATATCGAGTGTACCTGAGATCATCCGGGCCTCCGGATCGTCAGTCTTCTTCATCTCATAAATACGGGGCTTGCAGGCCCCCGAACTGGATGCTCCCGTCTGATAGCTCTTAGATCTGCCTTTGTTTGCTCCCATCGTCTTGAACGACGCAGACTGAGTGGCCTAATTATGAACGTATGACTGCTTCGGGGCCTAAGATGACGCTGGAGTAGGTTTGGATTCCCTTCGGAAAAAATGGGCCTTATGCCCTGCAATCCCACAGTTATGGCATGTGATAGTCTGCCTCGGACACTTGGTGCTGACATGACCAAGTTCCCCACAGTTGAAATAGGTTATGGCCGAACTGGCCGCTCGGGACTGTGATTCCGCCGGTCTGGGCGCCACATGAGGTCGCTCAGAGAAAGTAGAGCCCGCACGAGGCTTCTTGAAGGCTGTCTGACTGCCTTCAGACTAATTACAATTCTTTGACTTCTTGCTAGCAGATGAAGGTTGTTGCTTAGCAATCTCCTTAGCAGTAAGCTCATATGTAAGAGCTTTCTCAATGAATTCGGCTAGAGTGGTGCAATTATGATTAAGTAACTGCATCTGCCTGCGGGGTTTCAGCCTCTTGCTGAAATACTTAATCTTAGCCGCCTCGGAGTGAATGATAGATGAGGCGAAAGGAAGAAGTTCCTGGAATTTCTCGGCGATGGCGAGAACATCATCTTCCGCTGAGGGGTCGGGAGTGAGTAATTCTGATAACTTGGCCTCTCTGAGTGGGGCCGGATAATACCTCTCCATCATGAGAGTCTCGAATTGATCCCAAGTACATGATCCGTCGGTGGGTTTCAAAGCTAACCACCATGAATGAGCGCTCTTACCCAGATAGTAAGCCGCAACTGAAACTTTGTGTCCTTCGGGACACTCTACCATAGCAAATAACTTCTCAAAATGTTCGAGCCAGTGAACAATATCTGCCGGTTCAGATGAACCCTCAAAAGTAGGTGGCCAATGGCGAGAGATATCGCCAATGATACTACTCACACTCCTCTCTTGCCACTGAGGTGGCGGCGGAGGAGCCTCTTGATTTTGAGTAGCTGAGTTATGTATCGTATCCATCAGTTGTGCCATATGAGTCATTTGGGCCATCATGCCCTGCATAAAAGCGAGTGGATCAACCCGAACATCTTCTGACTGAGCTGTGTTCTGGGTACGACTCCCTGATAGTGAATGATTATTTCCCGGGTTTCATCCCGCACCGCGGCCTCTCCCCCTGCATCCCCTGACAGCTCTCTCCATACTGAAGTAGGATGGTCGCATGATAATCATAGATCTCGTATGAGTACCGCATTATGATTTACGTCATGAAGTGATGAAAATGAGTGTACGTGCTCTAACACAGTGATTATATGAATGGTTAACTGAGGTGACATGATTATATGATGATGTTCTTGGAATGACTATCTTGAACAGGTGAACAAGATTAATGATATGATCATCAAGATCAACAACTGAGTAATGAAATGAACTGAGTGATTAATGAGTTAACATGATCAACATGATGAAAATGAAAATGATGTTTGAGGATTGTTAACTGATGAATTATGAATGATTATTGCCAGAAATTATACCATGGCATTAGAAGTCTTACAGTTCTTTCGGTCTGATGGGCTCAGCATTTGCACAGGTCACACGTGATGCGAAAGTCTAATGATACTAGTCTGATGACGATGATTCCAAATGAGACATGACTCGGAAGGTAGTATTGAAAACCACTCTCCGATACCAACTCTGTAACACCCCAAACTAGGCAGATATTACAGTGTCGTGGACCCCCGACTGGGACCCACCAGGCGAATGAAAATTAATGAATTAAATAATATAATTGTAGTACCGAACCACATTATATCATCAATTACTCCGACGAGGAGTTTCATTACAACACACCCAAGATAATACCGAATACATGTATATTTTATTTGAAGATAAAATACACAACACTGAATGGAACGGAGTATCCAAATGGAAATCTGCAGCGGAAAATAAATGACGACAACATGAATGACTGGAAGGATTGGGGCCCCCTACTCGTATCACTGGGACTCCTCACCGTCAACGTTCTATTCCCGTGATTTTGCCTTGCCATGACCTGAAAACAATATCCCCCAACGGGGTCAGTTACACAGAACAACAATCCTCAAGGGTTGAATATACATAATCATGATATATCTCAATTATGAAATGTCCTTAGTTATGAATTAAAGCTGAAGAGGAGCATCATAGTACGCCCGTAATGTTCTGTGCAAGTGTACAAAGATGAGTGCCCGAACACACCAGTCCTTGTACCTAATTAGTCTCACGGAGGTAAACGTTACCGTGTGTACAGTCCAATGTATCGGTGAACCCAACACATGACTATCGTGTGCTCTACTAAAAATTCCACACATCCGCACCCGGCCACGCAATATGAACCCAGAAGGTCACACGATCAAAAGTAACCATAGTGAATATCAATGAATAATAATCCGACAATGTCAAAAATGACTCACTAAGATGAAAATAATAGTTAAGTGAATGATAGCTCAATGAAATGATTGGAACCATCGTTCCTCGTGAATGAAGTGATTATTCGACAATTACAAGTCTCAATACGGTTAATACATTATGAATGAGTTATGATTATGAATGAACAACAACAACAGGAATGAATATCCTTTTAACTGAGTAAGAATTAACTTACTCAACACCGATGAAGAATGTCCTTCCACGAACAAACATCCTAAATGAGATGTCGGTCGCTCAAACAACCTTTAATAACACAATTACCAACAATCCGTTCAACATACGAATCAAACACGAGTATAACTAACTCAAAATGTCGATATGACTAAACCAAACTCATTGGGGCATTGTATCAAACATGTTGTGACCAAACTTCGATTGTTTATAACCAAACCTTAACTATACCAATATCAAATCCCCATGAAGTGTTTCAAACCGACAAAACATCTTCAATACAATCAAAAATCCAATGTGAATATCCGAATTCGTGATTACAACAACTAATCAAAAACCCCCAAATCCAACTCAATATTCAAAGTGTTCTTGAACAACCCTTCAATAATCCAATGAATATTCATACACACTCATAATCATACGTACATCTCTTCATACAACATGATTATAACGTCCAAAATGTCATATCTCAACACAAAATCGAAATCCAAGATGTTTGAAGAATATTACCTTTAAAGATCCAAACACTTTGATCCGAAGAAAATGCGTTAGATAGACTATCCAAGCTTCCCAAATGAATGAAGATGATGAAAACCGAACACTCAAGTGATTGATGACGAAAAATCTCTCCCTAAAACCCTCTCTCTCGGATACAAGGTGAAGAAATGAGAAAATGAACTCAAAGTCCCATCTAAGTCCTATATAAACTGCCGAATGTTACGGCCGTAACTCAGCCTACTTACGGCCGTAACATTCCAAGTCAATGGCCTTACGGCCGTAACCAACCATCTCGTACGGCCGTAACTCGGCTTCGTCCAGAATCTGCCGAAAGTCATACGGCTGTACCCACATCTGCCTTACGGGCATAACTCGCCCTCGTACAAACACCTTCCGACTGTCATACGGCCGTACCCGCACATGCCTTACGGGCGTAACTCAACCAATACGGCCGTACCCGGCCAAACTTACGGGCGTATGAAGCCTTCGTCAAAACTGCCTGGGCACCCTGCCTGCATCGTACGGCCGTAACCGGCCAAGCCTTACGGCCGTACCAGCCTCATCTTACGGCCGTATGCCGTAACGCTTACGGCCGTAAGTCCCATTCGTCCGAACTGGCCTGAAATCAACGAACGCTTGTTACGGCCGTATCCGACAATCCTTACAGCCGTAACTCACCTTCGTCCAAAATCACCATGAGCCAATGAATGCATGTTACGGTCATAATGCCTAAATAGTTACGGTCGTAACTTGCTGCTCGAGGTACAAAAATCCGACAACTCCATCTACTCGTTATGAACGGTGAATGATCGACGTACAATACTTGTATGATTATAAATGAGTCCAATAACATGTGATAGATGATACTTCCAACACAAGACTATATTCACGATGATTATGATAACACTCTCGTCTCGACTCTCAATCGGAGATGAATGACGATCGGTAACTAATACACGGTTACAAAATGCCAACGACGAAAACAAATGAATGAATCATGAATGATGAGTGATTATTAATGAGTGAGAAATTACTAAGTGACCATTACTGAATGATAGTTACTGAATGATAATGAATGAATTACAACCGGGTATTACATACTCCCCCCTTAAAAAGAGTTTCTTCCTCGAAACTAAGGGTCAAATAACTCGGGATAACTCTCCCGCATACTATCCTCGATTTACCAAGTAGCCTCTTCGACTCCGTGTCTAGACCACTGAATCTTGACCAAAGGAATCGTCTTGTTCCTTAACTGTTTGATTCGCCGTTCTAAAACTCGTATAGGATGCTCCTCATACGAATGATCATCCGCGATCTCGATTTCGCCGAAATGAAGTATGTGACTCGAGTCGGCAACATACTTCCGCAACTGAGAGACGTGATACATATTATGAATTCGGATCAACGCCGGAGGTAAAGCCAATCGATAAGCCAGACTGCCTACTCGATCCAAAATCTCAAATGGTCCGATGAATCTCGGACTCAACTTCCCCCGTTTTCCGAATCGGAAAATACCTTGACTCGGGTACACCTTGACCAACAAGTGGTCGCCTGACTCGAACTCTAATGGTCGACGACAATTATCTGCATATGATTTCTGTCGACTCTGAGCGGTCAACAAATGACTCCTGATCAAATCTACCTTCTCATGGGTAGATATAAGCATATCGGGCTCAGTGCCGATTGATTCTGATAAGTCATCCCAACACAAAGGAGATCGACAACGACGATCGTACAAGGCCTCGTAAGGTGCCATCTTAATCGAAGCACGCCAACTATTATTGTACGTGAACTCAATCAACAGTAGTTGGGCTTCCCAATCGTCTTTCCAATCGAGGACGTATGCCCTCGACATGTCCTCCAATGTCTGAATAGTCCTCTCTGATTGTCCATCGGACTGAGGATGAAAAGCGGTACTGAGATTAAGTTGAGTTCCCATAGCACGATGAACTGATTTCTAAAAATGAGACACGAACTGTACGTCACGATCGGAAATGATACTTTTAGGAGTATCGTGCAGTCTCAATATCTCTTTGAAGAATAACTGAGCAAGTCTCTCGGGAACCCACGTATCCTTAATCTCAAGGAAAATGAGCTGACTTAGTTAAACGGTCCACAACTACCCAAATTGTATTCATGCCACGACGACTCGTCGACAAACTCATGATGAAGTCCATAGAAATATCTTCCCACTTCCACTCTGGAATAGGGAGCGGTTTCAGCATACCTGCCGGTCGCTGATGTTCTATCTTGACTTGTTGACAGGTTAAACATCTCGAAACAAATTCTGCGACTTATCGCTTCATATTACTCCACCAGTAATTTTATTTCAAGTCCTTGTACATCTTACTGGACCCCGGCTAAATGGAATAAGGGGTAGCATGAGCTTCTTTCAAAATCGAGTTTTTCAACTCGTCATTCGCCGGTACGCATAACCGATTCTTAAATCGCAAAAGTCCATCCTCGTGGACCACAAATCCAGGGGCTTTCCCTTGAGCCATACCCTCTCGGATGCGTAGCAATGATGGGTCTGAACCCTGATTCACTCTGATTGTCTCCTCAAGTGGCGATGAAATCTCTAACATGCAAAGTTGCCCTTGCACTTTCTAAAGCCAGACCTCAATCTCGGGTCTAAGAAATTCCTGCTGAAGCTCCTTCTGAACTATTAAACGAGCAGGCATTTGCTCCTGAACGGACTTACGACTCAAGGCATCGGCAACCACGTTTGCCTTACCTGGCTGGTATAGGATCTCGATATCATAATCTTTGACTAGTTCCAACCACCGCCTCTGTCGCATATTTAACTCCTTCTGAGTAACTATATACTTCAACTCTTATGAATATCTGACAGGTAACGCCATAAAGGTAATGACGCCAAACCTTCAACGCGAAAACCACGGTTGCTAGCTCCAGACCATGGGTCGGATAATTAACCTCGTAAGGTATCAATTGCCGTGAAGCATAGGTAATAACCTTCCCATTCTGCATTAATACACATCCAAGACCGTGTCCGGACACGTCACCATAAACCACGAATCCTTCCGTCCCTTTTGGTAAGGAAAGGACAGGTACTGAAATTCACCGGCTCTTGAGTTCCTCAAAAATCCGCTGACACGTGTCGGACCACGTGTATTTCTTATCCTTTCGCAAAAGGTTCGTCTTTGATTGAGCGAATTTAGAAAATCCTACCACAATTCGCTGATAATAACCGGCTACTCCGAGAAAGCTTCGAATTTCCTTAACGTTCTTCGGAGGTAACCAATTCCGGATAGCCTATGTCTTCTGAGGATCAACACATACTCCGTCTGATGAAATTACATGCCCGAGAAACGACACTTCGGACATCTAGAACTCACACTTGGAAAACTTTCCATAAAGCTGCTCTCGTCTCAACACGTCGAGCATCTGATGAAGGTGAAACTCGTGCTCCTCCCGGTCACGAGAATAAATTAAAATGTCATCGATGAAGACAACCACAAACTGATCCAAAAAGTCGATGAAAAGCCGATTCATTAACTCTATGAATACCGCAGGTGCAATAGTTAACCCAAACGGCATTACCCCGAACTCATAATGAACATAGCGTGTTCGAAACGTTGTCCTCGCGATATCCGACTCTCGAATTCGCAATTGATGATATCCAGATCTTAAGTCGATCTTGGAAAATACCGAATCTCCCTGAAGTTGATCTAAGAGGTCATCAATATGGGGAGAGGATACTTATTCTTGATTGTCACCCTGTTCAACTCCCGATAATCAATACACAAGCGAAACGAACCATCCTTCTTCTTGACAAACAACACTGGTGCTCCCCACGGGGATGTACTCGGTCGGATATAACCTTTCTCGAACAACTCCTCAAGTTGATTCTTCAATTCCTGAATTTCGGTCGGGGCCATCCGGTACGGTGCCTTCGATATCGGGGACGTACCGGGCTCCAACTCAATCGTGAATTCCACATCTCTCTATGGAGGCAAACCAGGTAACTCGTCTGGAAAAGCATCGGCATAATCTCTCACTACCGGAATATCCACCAACATTATTGGTGATTTCTCGGTTTTGGCCATATAGCACCAATAACCAACACACCTCTGACCAAGCAATTTCACTACTTTCATCAAATTAATGACCTTACCAGAACAGTCGGGATTACCTCCCTGAAAGACACATTCGACCCCATCGTCTGAAATGATAGTGATCATACGCTTACGGACACTAATGATGGCATCGTGACGATCCATCCAATCAATACCCAAAATGACGTCGTCTCTCGGTAAATCTACCACGATTAGATTTGCTAGCCATACACGACCATGAAGCTGAATCGGATAATTCTGAATCTCATGATTTCCGATCATTCTTCTACCGTCAGGTAGACCAATGACATAGGCCTCACAACTAGTAGCACTACCCAGACGTAGTCTAATCAAACATGACTCGGAAATGAATGAATGCGATGCACCAGTATCAAAAAGGGTACACACAGGTTGAGGTAGAATATCGAGTGTACCGGAGATCATCCGGGCCTCCGGATCGTCAGTCTTCTTCATCTCATAAATATGGGGCTTGTCGGGCCCCGAACTGGATGCTCCCGTCTGATAGCTCTTAGCTCCGTCTCTGTTTGCTCCCATCATCGTGAACGACGCAGACTGAGTGGCCTAATTATGAACGGCTGACTCCTTCGGGGCCTAAGATGACGCCGGAGTAGGTTTGGATTCCCTTCGGCAAAAATGGGCCTTATGCCCTGCAATCCCACAGTTATGGCATGTGATAGTCTGCCTCGGACACTTGGTGCTGACATGACCAAGTTCCCCACAGTTGAAACAGGTGATGGCCGAAATGGCCACTCGGGACTGTGATTCCGCCAGTCTGGGCGCCACAGGAGGTCGCTCAGAGAAAGTAGAGCCCGCACGAGGCTTCTTGAAGGGTGTCTGACTGCCTTCAGACTGATTACGATTCTTTGACTTCTTGCTAGCAGAAGAAGGTTGTTGCTTAGCAATCTCCTTAGCAGTAAGCTCATAAGTAAGAGTTTTCTCAATGAATTCGGACAGAGTGGTGCAATTATGATTAAGTAACTGCATCCGCCTGCGGGGTTTCAGCCTCTTGCTGAAATACTTAATCTTATCCGCCTCGGAGTGAATGATATATGAGGCGAAAGGAAGAAGTTCCTGGAATTTCTCGGCGATGGCGAGAACATCATCTTCTGCTGAGGGGTCGGGAGTGAGTAATTCTGATAACTTAGCCACTCTGAGTGGGGCCCGATAATACCTCTCCATCATGAGAGTCTTGAATTGATCCCAAGTACATGATCCGTCGGTGGGTTTCAAAGATAACCACCATGAATGAGCGCTCTTACCCAGATAGTAAGCCGCAACAGAAACTTTGTATCCTTCGGGACACTCTACCATAGCAAATAACTTCTCGAAATGTTCGAGCCAGTGAACAATAGCTGCCGGTTCAGATGAACCCTCCAAAGTAGGTGGCCTATGGCGAGAGATGTCGCCAATGATACTACTCACACTCCTCTCTTGCCACTGAGCTGGCGGCGGAGGAGCCTGTTGATTTTGAGTAGCTGAGTTATGCATCGTCTCCATCAGTTATGCCATCTGAGTCATTTGGGCCATCATGCCCTGCATAAAAGCGAGTGGATCAACCCGAACATCTTCTGACTGAGCTGTGTCCCGGGTACAACTCCCTGATAGTGAATGATTATTTCATGGGTTTCAGCCCGCACCGCGGCCTCTCCCCGTGCATCCCCTGACAGCTCTCTCCATACTGAAGTAGGAAGGTTGCATGATAATCATAGATCTCGTATGAGTACCGCATTATGATTTACATCATGAAATGATGAAAATGAGCGTATGTTCTCTAATACAGTGATTACATGAATGGTTAACTGAGGTGACATGATTATCTGATGATGTTCTTGAATGATTATCTTGAGCAGGTTAACAAGATTAATGATATGATCTTCAAGATCAACAACTGAGTAATGAAATGAACTGAGTGATTAATGAGTTAACATGATCAACATGATCAAAATGAAAATGATGTTTGAGGATTGTTAACTGATGAATTATGAATGAATGATTATTGCCAGAAATTATACCATGGCGTTAGAAGTCTTAAAGTTCTTTCGGTCTGATGGGCTCAGCATTTGCACAGGTCACACGTGATGCGAAAGTACAATGATACTAGTCCGATGACGATGATTCCAAATGAGACATGACTCGGAAGGTAGTATTGAAAACCACTCTCCGATACCAACTCTGTAACACCCCAAACTAGGCGGATATTACAGTGCCGTGGACCCCCGACTGGGACCCACCAGGGGAATGAAAATTAATGAATTAAATAATATAATTGTAGTACCGAACCACATTATATCATCAATTACTCCGACGAGGAGTTTCATTACAACACACCCAAGATAATACCGAATACATGTATATTTTATTTGAAGATAAAATACACAACACTGAATGGAACGGAGTATCCAAATGGAAATCTGCAGCGTAAAATAAATGACGACAACATGAATGACTGAAAGGATTGGGGCCCCCTACTAGTATCACTGGGACTCCTCGCCGTCAACATTCTATTCCCGTGATTTTTCCTTGCCATGACCTGAAAACAATATCCCCCAACGGGGTCAGTTACACAGAACAACAATCCTCAAGGGTTGAATATACATAATCATGATATATCTCAATTATGAAATGTCCTTAATTATGAATCATCATAATACGCCCGTAATGTTCTGTGCAAGTGTACAAGATGAGTGCCCGGACACACCAGTCCTTGTACCTAATTAGTCTCACGGAGGTAAACGTTACCGTGTGTACAGTCCAATGTATCGGTGAACCCAACACATGACTATCTTGTGCTCTACTAAAAATTCCACACATACGCACCCGGCCACGCAATATGAACCCAGAAGTTCACACGATTAAAAGTAACCATAGTGAATATCAATGAATAATAATCCGACAATGTCAAGAATGACTCACCGAGATGAAAATAATAGTTAAGTGAATGATAGCTCAATGAAATGATTGGAACCATCGTTCCTCGTGAATGAAGTGATTATTCGACAATTACAAGTCTCAATACGGTTAATACATTATGAATGAGTTATGATTATGAATGAACAACAACAAAAGGAATGAATATCCTTTTAACAGAGTAAGAATTAACTTACTCCACACCGATGAAGAATGTCCTTCCACGAACAAACGTCCTAAATGAGATTTCGGTCACTCGAACAACCTTGAATAACACAATTACCAACAATCCGTTCAACATACGAATCAAACACGAGTATAACTAACTCAAAACGTCGATACGACTAAACCAAACTCATTGGGGCATTATATCAAACATGTTGTGACCAAACTTCGATTGTTTACAACCAAACCTTAACTATACCAATATCAAATCCCCAAGAAGTGTTTCAAACTGACAAAACATCTTCAATACAATCAAAAATCCAATATGAATATCCGAATTCTTGATTACAACAACAACTAATCAAAAACCCCCAAATCCAACTCAATATTCAAAGTGTTCTTGAACAACCCTTCAATAATCCAATGAATATTCATACACACTCATAATCATACGTACATCTCTTCATACAACATGATTATAACGTCCAAAACATCATATCTCAACACAAAATCGAAATCCAAGATGTTTGAAGAATATTACCTTTGAAGATCCAAACACTTTGATCCGAAGAAAACGCATTAGATAGACTATCCAAGCTTCCCAAATGAATGAAGATGATGAAAACCGAACACTCAAGTGATTGATGATGAAAAATCTCTCCCTCAAACCCTCTCTCTCGGATACAAGGTGAAGAAATGAGAAAATGAACTCAAAGTCCCGTCCAAGTCCTATATAAACTGCCGAATGTTACGGACGTAACTCAGCCTACTTACGGCCGTAACATCCCAAGTCAACGGCCTTACGGCCGTAACCAACCATCTCGTACGGCCGTAACTCGGCTTCGTCCACAATCTGCCGACAGTCATACAGCTGTACCCACATCTGCCTTACGGGTGTAACTCGCCCTCGTCCAAACACCTGTCGACTGTCAAACGGTCGTACCCACACATACCTTATGGGCATAACTCGACCGATACGGCCGTACCCGGCCAAACATACGGGCGTATAAAGCCTTCGTCAAAACTTCCTGGGCACCCTGCCTGCATCGTACGGCCGTAACCGGCTAAGCCTTACGGCCGTACCAGCCTCATCTTATGGCCATATGCCGCAACCCTTACGGCCGTAAGTCCCATTCGTCCGAACTGGCCTAAAATCAACGAACGCTTGTTACGGCCGTATCCGACAATCCTTTCGGCCGTAACTCACCTTCGTCCAAAATCACCATATCCAAACGAATGCATGTTACGGTCATAATGCCTGAATAGTTACTGCCGTAACTTGCTGCTCGAAGTACAGAAATCCGACAACTCCATCTACTCATTACGAACGGTGAATGATCGACGTATAATACTTGTATGATTATAAATAAGTCCAATAACACGTGATAGATGATACTTCCAACACAAGACTATATTCACGATGATTATTATAACACTCTCATCTCGACTCTCAATCGTAGATGAATGACGATCAGTAACTGATACACGGTTACAAAATGCCAACGATGAAAACAAATGAATGAATCATGAATGAGGAGTGATTATTAATGAGTGAGAAATTACTGAGTGACCATTACTGATTGATAGTTACTGAATGATAATGAATGAATTACAACCGGGTATTACAATTTGTAGGTCTTGTGTTAGGACCGTGTTCGTATGTTGCTTTGATCTGATCTCGGATTAGACTGACATGATTGTTGTGGGATTGTACATCTTGAGGTATGTTCTATATTCCTTTGGTAATTGTCTTTAGTGGACAATCGATTATTGTGTCGATATGTGATGATGTCACCCGATGGATTGGGATTGGACTAAGTTAGTAGATTTCGTAACAGTGATTTATGATGATGCTTTGAGAACCTTGAGTTCCGTTTGAGATACAGTACAGATGATTAGTTATGGGCTTATCATGTTGTTGAGGATGCGAGATGTGAACTTTGGTAAAGTTATGACGATAAGATTACTTTGGTCGTATTCTTATTTTTATATTCTCATTGGTATATAATTATTGATGTGATGTGATTGACATCATTGTTGGATATTATGGCTGACCCCGTCGTGGGCTTTCTTTTTAGGTTCTTGGATTTTAGAGCTTGTAGCGGTCATGGAGAGATGAGCTTCCCGGAGGATACTGGCTAAGCCATGTGTTCGTGTATTGAGTTCCCTGATCGGTTCTTGTATTCCGCTGCTAGATTACTTTGAATGGTTTGTCTTTTCCGCTGCGTGACTATTTTTTTAAATAACCTTTTGTTATCTGG
The DNA here is from genome assembly GCA_033398695.1 of Orobanche coerulescens. Lineage (NCBI taxonomy): Eukaryota > Viridiplantae > Streptophyta > Magnoliopsida > Lamiales > Orobanchaceae > Orobanche > Orobanche coerulescens. The sequence continues at coordinate 175,531,215 of CM065802.1, read as the reverse complement.
TAACTTAGGTTACTTTGGCATTCATTTCTAAATTATTTTGTCGGTACGTGTAAGCGATAGCTTATCGTATGTTTTCAAACTGTGGAGTCTTGGTATTTCGGGCCTTGTGGTTTCAAATGAGTTTTTACGACGGTTTTGATAAATGGATTTTATATAGTCTTCAAATGTTTTTAAAAGATAGTACCGTCGTTAGCCTCTTGGGCATATGTGATTGTTTGCGAAAATTTCCTTCAGTCTTGTGGGTTCCATCTCGGGGCCCACGGTGCTGTAATATTCCCGGTTAAATCTGGGGGTGTTACTTGCACCGGCGATCACTCCCCTTTCTCGGAGCCGCTCATTGTCCGTGCCCTTTTTTATTGCACCGGCGATCACTCCCCGTCCTCGTCGGCCCCGGGTGTCACATGTTCACCAGCTTCCGCTTGGTTCATCCCCAAATCTCACCGTACTGAGAGAGGTCTTGCTCCGATACCATTCTGTAATGCCCTGACTTTCTAAATTAAAAAAGAACGTTACACAGCTCAATTTTTTCTTAAAATTTCTTATATAAATTCGCAGTATTTGCGGAAGCATTTTAGTCAATAAATCTTCAATAAAACTCATTTATTCAAACATCAGTACAATTTTACAAAAACATGGGAAATCAAATATTTGGACATAGTCCGTTGAAACTACATTCGTTGAAGAACATCAAGTGTTTCGCAAAAATAATAACAATTACTGCGACAACATCTTTTATTCTTTAGAATTTCATCATGTTGGGAGTATGATTCATTTTCTTCTTGTCCCGTTCGTCGATTCCTTAGCCTAAAGAACATAAACGGTGAGGTGTTAGTACGCGAGCATACCCAGTGAGATTAAACCCTTATAAATCGTCAAAATCATATTGTGTAATGCACATAAAACATTCTTATCTGTGTGAGACTCATCTCGGATTTCTTTCATTCTTTCGACCCCTCGCGGGTCGTCATGTTACACGACACAATGATGACCATAACATATTAAAACAGTATAACCTCACCTCGTTTGCTGAAATCTTGAAATATCTTCCTTTGAATTTGACTCGGTTGTCCTTCTTCGATCCCGGATATGCTGCCCCTAGCACTTGAAAATGTTTTTTCATATTTCCGGCCATAAATTATTGATGTAAAATCTGAAATCTCTTTGGGGACTTTTATCAAACACTTTTGAAAAACTGTCAGATTTGAGCTTCCTTTTCATCGGGCTTTTTGAGGCCTTTTAATTTCTGGAAGGGAAATATGTTATGGGCGTTTTATTATAGAGTTACACAGCTTCAAAATGGTATATTATTTGTTGGAATATACTTACATATATATGTATTTATAGGAGTCCAAAATCGGTAGAAAATCAACTTTACCCGGACAGCTGGAAGCCTTATCCGGACAGCTGGCCGAGAAGCTTCTGTCGGTCGTGACCGGCCTTATCCGGACCACTGGCCGAGAAGCTTCTGTCGGTCGTGACCGACCTTATCCGGACAGCTGGACATCCTTCCCGATTCTCGTTTCAAAATACACTAGATAAGATATCATTATGAGTCTGAGACCCGTATTTAAAATGTTACCCAAACAATCACTGTTATACGATCGTTGTTCGTACACATCATGTACCGAACTCCGGAGGCCTCGACGGACCTTACCCGGACCACCCACACTATTCGTACACATCATGTACCGAACTTCGGAGGCCTCGACGGACCCTAACCGGCCACAAACATCGTTTGTACACATCATGTACCGAACTCCAGAGGCCTCGTCAGACCCTACCTGGATCACACACCTTTTTCGTACACATCATGTACCGAACTCCAGAGGCCATGTCAGACCCTACCTGGATCACACACCTTGTTCGTACACATCATGTGCCGAACTCCAGATGCCTCGCCAGACCCTACCTGGAACACACACACACATACCGACACGACACAACTCATAATCATCAAATGTCAAACCATTCCACATTACACCGAAATGTATAATCAAGTATGTAAACCAAAACAACACAAATATCATAATCATCACAACAACTCAACAATGACCAACCACGCCCGGCACAAACTTAGATGATTTGCACATCCAACACAATTCCACGATGTTAACTAAGTGAAGGTATTATCGTTACCATCAATCGTTCATAATAATCAATTCATACGAAGCATATTCGCTTAGATAAATCAATTCATCATAACCATAACACGATGTCCCTATTCACAAGACACAATTCATATAGTAAAATACTTGCCTTAATAACCGCTACCGAACACTCCGAAGAACACGATTCGACCGGGAAGCTCGGACCCCAAAGAAGGCAACGAACGGAAAGGTTCCGACTCGAGTTCTTCACAAGAATTTCGTCCCTAATTCATACCAACGATAAATCAACAATCGTACGATGGATAATAATCGCACAACGCCCAATCCCCCCTCTAAGACCTTTTGTCGGACACCTTCAAGGCGTCGACTAAGAACTCGACCAAAACGACGAATCAATACAACACAACCATGGAATAACAAGGAAAATGATAGAATACACCTAAATAATCATCAATCTATCACAATTCTAATATTCCGGTTAAATCGGACGAAAACGAACAAAACCCCCAATTTACCCAAACTAGGATTTTCAGGAAATCTGACCTGATTTGCTCGATCAAAGGATGTTATAGGATGAATAATCGATGATATGAACTCCAAGACTTCATGGATTTATTGTATGAGAACATGCCTCCACGCCCAACAAGTCCCCAGCCACGGAAGAGAAGAAAACGAAGTGAGAAAATGGGTGAAAACCCGTCTACTGGGCCTTATATAGGCCACTACCGGCCGCATTACATACGTAATCGGCCATGGTTTACGGCCTTAACTGGCCATGGCCGAGTCTTCTGCCCAACACTGCCGGCAGCGCTATGTACGTGACCGGACAAGGCTTACGTACGTAGCAGGCCTTACAGCCGTAACTGCCGGACCATTACGGCCGTTACTCGGCCAGGTCTTGCCATCCAGGACTCGGTCGATCTGATGGTCCGGAAAATCCCGAAACCCATACCTGAATATAATCCGAAGATACAGTTATGAAGTACTCGCAAAGACGAATCTAAGCACTGAGAGAACACACGATTCCGACCACTCGAGGGCTCGAAATTCGACAACAGGAGTAATTACCCCAAACTTTGGGAAATTACGAAAATGGCCCAAAACGTCCGAAATACACAGAGTTGTCTGAGGAGGTCGCGGCACTGGCTGGTGTTGTGGCCGGGACTTTTGTGGTAGGCACAAAATTTGCTGCGGTCCAGATGACCGTTGTCCTTCATCGGCTTCGGCTTCCTAAGCCATTCGCGCCCCTTGATGGCATTGAAGATATGGGCCGGAGACAGATTGAGGTTGCGGAGGAGGTGAACTTCCACATCCTCGAAGGCCTTGAACTCACCGGGCGGTTTTGCGACCGCCTTTTTGGGTTTGGCGACCGCCTTCTTCGGGATGGGGGATGGCGCCTTCCCTTCTCCGGTAGATCCCTCACCTAAGCGAAGGGTGAGCATCCTCTGCCTGGCCAGAAAGTCGGCGGCCTTGACGCGAGATATCGCGTAGGTTGGGGGGATGTCCTTCGTGAGGTGCCTGAACATGGGTGAATGGCCATAGAATCCCCCTAGGACCGAGTATAGGGCAAGTTTATCACTATGGGCTCGCCGGTGAGGACTATTTCATCCACCCGGTCGATGTAATATTCATCGGGCTCGTACTTCCCCTGCCTGATCTTCATCATGCGGTGGGGACCTTCTGGACGAGCGACTTTGGGGGCGAAATACGACGTGAAGTCGTTCGCCAGCTTCTCAAAACAGTTGATTGAGCGTGGTGGCAATGAGATGTACCACCTATGGGCAAGATCGCCCAATGTTAACGGGAACATTCGACACTTCGTCGCGTCCGATGCCCCGCATCCGGTCATGTAGATCCGGAACTTGCTCAAGTGGGTCTCAGGGTCTGATCTACCCTCATATAGAGGTGTTTGAGGAGGAGCGATCTTCGGTTGTACGGGGGCAAGCTCAATCTAGACCGCGAGCGGCTCACTCGGCTCGGCGATCGATCTCTTGGCGCCTGCCCCATTTTCTATGAGCGCCTTCATTTCATTGAGCTGGTGCTGCATTCCTGTTGCGAGGAAATCCCTCACACTATGCCGCAAGTGCACGGTGTCAACAAGTAATAAAGTGATAAGTAAGATATCGTTCCCTCGAGGACTGATTTCACTAAGTACCAAAATATAATCGACTCGTAATTTTATTTGAAGAACAATTATATAGAAATTATATCTAAACTAATTGCATAAAAATAAATATAAAATAATAATAATAATAATAATAATAATAATAATAATGGTGTAGGATTATGATTTTCACCTCAAACAATCAGGAATGATTTTTATTCAATTCAATTCACTTTTATTCAATTGATTGTAAGCCAGGAATTCCTAAATTATTCTAAAGCCTTTCCCAAGGTCGATAGAAAATACTACGAATTATTAACTCGATATATCCCTATTCGAATTAGATACTTTATAGCTAAAACAGTTCAAGAATTCCCAAAATAAATAGGCTTCACAATTCCCATGAGTATATCCCTATCTCACGAAAATCATGATTATTTTCACAAGAACAATGCCTAAATTTCATCTCCCGAATCCATAAAGACATTCAAATCAATTCAACTATTGGCCAGACAATTGAAAGCATTGAAAACAGTAAGAAGAATCTAATTCAATAGAATAACGAATGAATTGAAATAATAATAAATAATTCAAACCGTCATGTAATCGGCTACAATCACAATCCTACTCGAATAGATCTAGGAAAAAATTAAGAAAAACCGTAAGGATCCGTGGTCTTGTCGTTGCCCACAAATCTCCTCCTTGTGTTCTTCGATCCCGCGATGTCTTCCTATCGATCTCCTCTGGATTTTTTTTTCTTTTTCAGCCCTTCCATGCTTATTTATAGCCCTCTTCAGCCTCTAAAACGCGTCCATGTGATTAGGTCGAGAACAGGCTCCAAAACGGCCCAGGAACGCGGAATATTCAGCAAAACCGCCCGGTGGGCCGCAGCTCACTTAATCTGTGCCACGGCTCACACTGTCTTCAGCGCATGCCTGGGCGCCTTTTTTCCTTCCTGGGCCGCGGCTCATCATGCTTGTGCCGCGGCTCAGGGTACAGTGTGCTCGGCGTTTTCTGGACATCTTCGTGTGCCGCGGCTCACTTGGTTCGTGCCGCGGCTCATGACCAAAAACTGCTGTTTTCGCCCGTTTTTCATTGTTCGAGCTTCCGGACTCCAATTTCCTGCAAAACATATAAGAATAGTGCATTAAAAGCTCATTTATTCTGATTTAGGCTCAAGATGGATATAAAATAATGATAAATAAGCGCATAAAAATACGCCTAACAAATACCCACAAACTTGAGCCTTTGGTTGTCCTCAAGCAAATATTATCAATTTCAAACAAAAAGTATCGTGAATAATCGTGCAAGTCCATAGTGCTCAACTTAATCAATACTACCCTGAAAATCTCAAAGAATAATATAAGTATCGTAATAGTGAGTCACGTCTAGGACACTGATTCCACAAAGTAACCAATTTCAGTCCTAATCAATCGTTCATGAAGAAAATCAAGCTTAAAGATTAACAAGCGTGAATTTAACCGACCGCCAATATGAAGGGTTAAAATAAACAAGCCAACTCCCCCAGTCCCATAGTCTAGTGGCAAAAATTTCAAGAGTTTCATCATCAATAATAACCCTCAGACAGTATTCCCTTATATATGATCAATAAGATGATTCGAGTTAACCACTAGGTTCGGATCTCGGGATGTTTCATCGGGATAATCCTAGGGTGGAATTCCATTCTCATATATTGGGGAACCGTTTGACGTAAAAGACACTCATGGGGCACATGGATGCTTCTAGTTACTAAGTCCCCCTCCACAGCGGAGAAACAACTCGAATAGCTATTCCCGCATGTCTGATTCAAGGTCACTGTTTTACGCGAGAGTAAACAACGGGTCACGCGAATACCCCCAGTTACTAGGCTCCCCAACATCGGTAATGCGATATCTCTAAACCACTAGTCTAATCAGGGTTGTCGTTTTACGCGAGAGCAAACAACGGGTCACGCGAATACCCCCGGTTACTAGACTCCCCATCATAGAACATGTATAAATCTCGACTTTTTGGGAAAAACTGTCCGACTCTAAACTCAATTTAAGTGCCCACAAGACTTATGTTACTGGACAACTAGCTAACCAAAAAGTATAACCAAACGTATAGGCGGCGATTTGAAAACATGTATGTCTCCTTTCTTATCTGCTAAGATTTCTACAAAAACGAAAAAATTTCGGACCTAAATGAATACTCAACAGAAACAGATATCGCTGACTACAACTCGACTAAAACTCAACCGTTTCTTCCCCGAGAAATCAGTATCGTAACATCAGTTTTACACAAAAAGAAGCACGAAAAATTCACGTTTTTAGCAAAAACCAACAACAGCATGCAAGGACAATAAACCAATGATGGAATCGCAATTTATAACCAAGAAAAATAAATAAATTATCACATGCTTCAATTTGTTCCACTACACATAAAATCATCAACAATAAAACTCATGTGAAAATAAAAGAGATAAGGAAAAGTGAATCTTATTCCAAATGTCTTCTTGAACGCCAGCACATGTCTGAGTGGAACCGTCTGTCAATCCATACTTCAAGTAATGCTCAACATCACCAGGGACCCCCAAACTTAGTCTCTAGTCATGAAATAACTGTAGACATTAAGTCAAGAAAGACTAGCATATGAAGGATAATACTCATTGGGGTAAAACAAAATATTATAGAAATCAGGGCCACCAAGAATACACGAATCCAAACGAAATAACAAGACAAAGGAAAAAATTATTAACTAAAAATCAAATAAAAACAACTAACTAGAAAGCACGTAAAAATGATGGGTTACCTCCCATCAAACGCTCTATTTTACGTCTTGAGCACGACGTGGCGGAAAAATTTAACGTGGCTTCTTTCTAGGGAGATTGCCAAATACCCCCTTCTTACAATCTATAAGCCTCTTATTCCACAAGGGAGGCTTTGGTTCATGCATGGTTGCCAAAAATAATGAGTAAGAATAATTATACGGGCAACCAAAAAATAATGGAAGAATAAAATAATTATAAGGGATGAAAAAATAAGCAGAGTTCGAATGGGTAAATAATAAAGACTTATCACGAATAACCACATTAGAACTCAGCCTCAACAAAATCAAAAGTGATGCGGTCAATCTCTCCCATTATGGATTTAGGAAAAATTATGCGCGGTACCGTTAATAAAATTTCAGGCACAAAAGTGTTCACCTTATCATTTGAAGTTTGATGACAATTTAATGAAATTTCTTTATAAACATCATCAATTATAACTTCTTCTACAGGCTCATCACACTTTATGTAATTATCAGGTGCTGGGGGATCGACCCTAAAACTTAGCATGTCTTTCTTCTCAACCTCCCCCTCTACTTCACTACTAAAGCAATGAGCTGGAAAATAACCATAGTGAATCTCAAGACCACGACTTGCACATTCTCGCTCAAGAGGAGTACTATCAGGATTTTCGAGAGTGTCTACACAATGTTCAAACATAGTCTTTTGTTTTGGGGGAGGGGGCTGACTGACCCTATTAGGCAAATTATTAAGATCATCGAAATTTATGAAATGCCAAGGGTCACGATAATCAAAGGAAAACATAATAAAAAAAATAAGAAAGGAAAAAAATATAGAAACTAAACTTCAAATTAAAATTAGAGTCGCTTGGTAATGATATTAGCGAAAAATCAGTCCCCAGCAACGGCGCCAAAAACTTGTTGCGAGGAAGTCCCTACACTATGCCGCAAGTGCACGGTGTCAACAAGTAATAAAGTGATAAGTAAGATATCGTTCCCTCGAGGACTGATTTCACTAAGTACCAAAATATATTCGACTCGTAATTTTATTTGAAGAACAATTATATAGAAATTATATCTAAACTAATTGCAGAAAAATAAATAAAAAATAATAATAATAATAATAATAATAATAATAATGGTGTAGGATTATGATTTTCACCTCAAACAATGAGGAATGATTTTTACTCAATTCAATTCACTTTAATTCAATTGATTGTAAGCCAGGAATTCCTAAATTATTCTAAAGCCTTTCCCAAGGTCGATAGAAAATACTACGAATTATTAACTCGATAAATCCCTATTCGAATTAGATAATTTATAGCTAAAACAGTTCAAGAATTCCCAAAATAAATAGGCTTCACAATTCCCATGAGTATATCCCTATCTCAGGAAAATCATGATTATTCTCACAAGAACTATGCCTAAATTTCATCTCCCGAATCCATAAATACATTCAAATCAATTCAACTATTGGTCAGACAATTGAAAGCATTGAAAACAGTAAGAAGAATCCAATTCAATAGAATAACGAATGAATTGAAATAATAATAAATAATTCAAACCGTCATGTAATCGGCTACAATCACAATCCTACTTGAATAGATCTAGAAACTAAGATGCGGAAAAATTAAGAAAAAACGTAAGGATCCGTGGTCTTGTCGTTGCCCACAAATCTCCTCCTTGTGTTCTTCGATCCCGCGATGTCTTCCTATCGATCTCCTCTGGATTTTTTTTCTTTTTCAGCCCTTCCATGCTTATTTATAGCCCTCCTCAGCCTTTAAAACGCGTCCGTGTGATTAGGTCGAGAACAGGCTCCAAAACGGCCCAGGAACGCGGAATATTCAGCAAAACCGCCTGGTGGGCCGCGACTCACTTAATCTGTGCCGCAGCTCACACTGTCTTCATCGCATGCCTGGGCGCCTTTTTTCCTTCCTGGGCCGCGGCTCAGCATCCTTGCGCCGCGGCTCAGGGTACAGTGTGCTCGGCGTTTTCTGGACATCTTCGTGTGCCACGGCTCATGACCAAAAACTGCTGTTTTCACCCGTTTTTCGTCGTTCGAGCTTCCGGACTCTAATTTCCTGCAAAACATATAAGAATAGAGAATTAAAAGCTCATTTATGCTGATTTAGGCTCAAGATGGATATAAAATAATGATAAATAAGCGCATAAAAATACGCCTCACAATTGCGGCCATCGCCGTAGCCTGACTGCTCGCGGTTTGGCTCTCGGAGCAGGATCCGAGGCGATCATGCACCGATCTCCTGGCCCCGTGGTAGGTGACGAGGTCTCTTCCGCTGAGCTCAATTCTTGGGCGAGCGGGAGCTAGACGGCCGGCCTGTGTTCTGAGCGTTGGGTACGCCGAACTCCTGGTGATGGATTCGGACTCCGATGTCTCATGGCTGGGGCACGAATGCCTGGGTCGCCATGAGGGATCACTCCCTAGGCGGATGAAGACGGAATTGTCCCGCCTTACGAGCGTCTTTTCCTGTGGCTCGGGTCTTTCTGACGATTTCTCGACATATAGCCCCTTGAGCGTTCGCTTGCCCGCCCGGCGGATGGCTGATGGAGTAATGGTGGGTGAGTCGCATGCTCTCCGTCGCTCCCTTAGGATGGCCATTGCCTCCTCGATCTATTTCGTGGTTTGGAACTGATCGAGTGAGAGGTTGGGGCCGTCCGTCGGGGGCGGGAGCGAGAGTCTAGTGTCGCCGCGGTCGCCTTCTGCCGCAGGTTGGGACTCGGCCTGGGCTGGAATAAGGTGTTCAGCAGATCGTAGGGTGGCTCTTTTCGAGGTCGTGGCAGACGTCATTATTCTGGAGGTTTTTCTTTGAAGAACAGTGAGTTTTTCTTCAAGTATATGCTCCGGAGAACAGTGAGTGTTCTTCGAAATGGTCGGTAAGAAAATGAAGGTAGATGCCCTCCCTCTAGCGCCAATTGTTGTTACCCAAAATATTATCCGGAGATGATATGCTGAAATGGATGAGTAACAAACAAAATATGAGAGCACGTCCATGAGGAAGTAAATAACACAAGATTTGTCGGGGTTGTTAGTCCCGGGCTTGAATGCTCTCACGAGATATTATTAATACGAATACTTGAGAGTACAAATATTAATGTTAGAGTACAATTACAATGAGTGTAAAGAATCTAGTTATCTTAGCTCTTGAGTGCTGAAGATGGTCGGAAGAACCAGAGTTGAAGCTCTGTGAGTTCTTGTTACAAAGATGAAGAGTTCTCTGTATTGTTTTTTGTGTGTAATCGTGTTAACGTTGTAACCCTTTTTTGTAATGCTGGAGGCCTCCTATTTATAGGAGAAGAGGTTGCTGGGATGTCCCTGTCCACTGCGGACGATCGCCGTTGTTGTTACCCAAAATATTATCCGGAGATGATATGCTGGAATGGACGAGTAACAAACAAAATGCTAGAGCACATTCATGAAGAAGTAAATAACACAAGATTTGCCGGAGTTGTTAGTCCTGGGCTTGAATGCTCTCGCGAGATATTATTAATATGAATACTTGAGAGTACAAATATTAATGTTAGAGTACAATTACAATGAGTGTAAAGACTCTAGTTACCTTAGCTCTTGAGTGCTGAAGATTGCCGGAAGAACTAGAGTTGAAGCTCTGTGAGTTCTTGTTACAAATATGAAGAGTTCTCTGTGTTGTTTTCTGTGTGTAATCGTGTTAACGTTCTAACTCTTTTTTCTAATGCTGGAGGCCTCCTATTTATAGGAGAAGAGGTTGTTGAGATGTCCCTGTCCACCACGGGCGATCGCCGTTCCTGCATTTAAATAAGGCGGGCGATCATTCCAGCACGTGGGATTGTTTCCTTAAAGTCCGCAGCTGCTGCTGGCAGCTAGATGCGCGAACCAATGAGGAGGCGACAGGTGCCTCTTCTCGTTGCCTTGGAAGGTCCTACCTAGGATCTTTCGGCGGGTCTGTCGGTAGGTGAGGCCGTCCTTATCATTGACAGCTACTGATGGTCTGGAGTAGGGCCTGTTCTTGCGGTGCCACTTGCGGATCGGCACGTGGGCCTCCATCCCGAGATTCGGTCTTCGTAGACTTTGACGAATGTCGGATTCACACGTGGCATGGGACGGTCGTCCCCGGTCGGACATTAGAGGCGATCACCATATGCCAATAGACGATCGCCTTGGACATCGACCTCTAGGTAATTGCCCAGCATCTATCTTCTTTGGTTGGCTTCCGACCATTCTGCCTGTAACACCCCCAAGTTATTCAGGGATATTACAGCGCCGTAAGCCCCACCGTGGGACCCACAAGGCTAATCATACGCGGAACCATAAACTTTTGACCGATAGGGTCTACACACAATGGAATGAAAAATAATACAAAGGTATTCAAAACATAACCAATGTATTCACAAACATCACAACTCGAATCAATACTTCGGCAAACACAGGCCGGAACGTCAAGGAAAAGGGAAAACAATACTCGAGTATTCAATAGTCAATCCAGTACAACAACACTGAATGGGAAGCTCCAAACATAACTGGAAGAAAGACACAGTATCACACTTGCCCACCATCTTCATGCCGACCCGATACCTGCCTGTCCGACCTCCTGGAACCTGAAATACATGAAACGTATTTCCCCCATAAAGGGGTTAGCCGTCGAATAGCTAGTGCAAGTATATCAATATGAAACACATTACTCCTCGACAATAAAGTAAAAGTAACCATCAATTCATCAATTCAAGACTAGTATTCCGGAATAACTAAAATCTCATAAGACGTATGTGAATGCCGTAGAAACGGTTCGTTCACCTCATACGCCGATACGTATGTGAATGCCGTAGAAACGGTTCGTTCACCTCATACGCCGATACATGTAGGAATGCCGTAAAAACGGTTCGTTCATTACATGCCAACAATACATACATGAATGCCGTAAAAACGGTTCGTTCATAATATGCCATCAATATATCTATGAATGTCGTAAAAACGGTTCGTTCATATCATACCATCAATATTTCTTACTTTCAAAGTCGAGAATGTACAATCATAAATATATACTTGCCTTTGAGACATCGAGAAAAACGAACCGAAAAAGGGGTATGAGATCGGTAGGTCCAAGAACGCGCTTCCGGCACCTAAATGATTTGCAAGGAATATGATAATCAATTATCCATATTCAAATTACACGAAGAAACCCCCGAAACCCGTCTACGATTCATAAAGATATATGGATAATCACTAGAGGTTGGAAAATCGTCCAAAATCTCACAAGTCCGAAAACGGCACAATCCAACCATAAAATCGTAGGAAAAGCATGCATACGGTATAGATACATCATAATCTCAAGGTTCTGAAGCTTCCAAACGGATAAATCGGACGAATCTACGAAAAACCCCAAAATTCCCAAAAAGTAGGGTTCTAAGGATGTTTACCTTGATTCGGACGTTAGGAGGAAATTAGATGTTGAGAAATCCTTGTTCTCCAACCAAATATGTTGTTGTTAGAAGGAAGATCGCTTCTAATCGCCTAAGGTCGCCTCTCCCGAGTGATTCCCGTCGAAAAGGAGTGAAGAAGGTGAGAAATGACGAAAATAAAGTCAACTGCCATATATATATATCTGTCCAGTCTAGCGCACACTACGCATCCTTCATTAGCGTGCGCTAGCGAAGTCACCGGATAGTCCAGTGGCTTCTGCCGGCTCCGTTAGCGTGCGCTAATCGTCTATCCCTAGCGTGCGCTAGCCCAAAATGTGGCATCCAGTACTGGCGTCCAGAACTTACTGTCTTTGCCCTGCTCAAAACTTAGCGTGCGCTACCGCTATTGTTTAGCGTGCGTTATGCAATAACTTTAGCGTGCGCTAGCTGAAGCCTAGCGTATGCTATCTGATAGTCCAGAAAACCTGGCAACCTCACTGCCTCTGCTGACCAGCCCGGTAGCGTGCGCTACGGACGGATGTTAGCGTGCGCTACTGACCACGAATAGCGCGTGCTAGCAACCCCTAGCGTGCGTTAATCCGCCCGTCCAGAGAGCAATTCGAAATACTGGCTCTGACCTGACTGATTCTCCTAGCGCGCGCTATGGCTCAAAGCTAGCGTGCGCTAATCGAGCAGAATTAGCGTGCGTTAGCCTAGGCCTAGCGTGCGTTATATCTCTGGTCCAGAACATTTCCGAAAGGTCCCGACGACATGATCAAAAACCGAACGAGATACGAAACTCAATAACAATATCCACAACATCCCCAAGCATTTACAGAGCGACAACATAAGGAGGACGACAAAGTTAAATAGTCAATAAAAGTACGGGTATTACATTCTCCCCCTCTAAAAAGAAGTTTCGTCCCGAAACTTAAGAAATAAATAGTTCGGGGTATTCTACCCGCATCTTCTCTTCCGTCTCCCAAGTTGCCTCCTCGACTCCATGTCTCGACCATTGCACTTTAACCAGTGGAATGGTCTTATGCCGAAGCTGTTTCTCGCGACACTCAAGGATCTTCACGGGTCTCTCCGGAAAGGTAATATCCTCGGCTACGTCAATCTCACTGTAGTCGATAATGTGGCTCGGATCCTGTACGTACTTTCTCAACTGAGACACATGAAAAACACTATGGACGTGACTCAAAGCTGGAGGCAACGCCAAGCGATAAGCTAAATCTCCAACTCTGTCCAAAATCTCGAAAGGTCCGATATACCTCGGACTAAGTTTCCCCTTTTTCCCGAAGCGGAAAACTCCACGGGTCGGCGACACCTTGAGTAAGACATGATCCCCCACTTTGAACTCCAAGGGTCGACGACGAGTATCAGCATAAGATTTCTGACGACTCTGGGCAGCCAGCAATCGGTCCCGGATAATAGAAATCTTTTCCTTAGTCTCCATCAACATATCCGGCTCCGTCCCAACTAGTTCAGAAGCCTCGTCCCAACATAATGGCGACCTACATCGCCTACCATAAAGTGCCTCGAAGGGTGCCATTTGGATCGACGCATGCCAACTATTATTGTAAGCAAACTCGATCAACGGCAAGTGAAGCTCCCAATCATTACTCCAGTCTAAGGCACAAGCCCGTAACATATCTTCCAACGTCTGAATCGTCCTCTCTGTCTGACCATCCGACTGAGGATGAAAAGAAGTGCTCAATCTCAACTCAGTACCCAAAGCCTGATGAACGGCCTTCCAAAAGTGCGATACGAAACGGCCTTCTCGATCAGAAACAATGGTTTTGGGGGCACCGTGTAGCCTCACAATCTCAGCAATAAAAGTTCGAGCTAGTCTATCCGGTCCCCAAGTATCCTTAATACCCAAAAAGTGTGCAGACTTGGTTAACCTATCGACAATTACCCAAATCATATTCATTCCGGCCCGAGTTCTCGGCATGCCAGTGATGAAATCCATAGAAATGTCTTCCCACTTCCACTCGGGAATGGGAAGCGGTTTCAACAACCCCGCTGGTCGTTGATGTTCGATCTTGACTTGTTGACACGTCAAGCACCGTAGTACAAACTCCGTAACATCCTTCTTCATGTTATTCCACCAAAAATTACGCTTCAAATCTTTGTACATCTTACTCGTCCCGGGGTGGATTGAGTAAGGCGTAGCATGCGCTTCTCGGAGAATTCTCTGTCTCAACTCTAAATCGTTCGAACACAAAGCACATACGAAATCTTAGAATACTATCCTCGTGTACCATAAAGCCAGGAGCTTTTCCTTTAATTACATCTTCCTTCAGTTGAGAAATCATCGGGTCACTCCACTGCTTCCCTTTGATGTCATCAACTAAAGACGAAGTAATTTCGAGAGTACACAGCTGTCCCTGTACTCGTTGAAGCCAAACTTCTATCCCTTGCTCAATTAAGTCCTGACGAATTTTCATCTGAGGTGTAAGAACCACGAGCATTTGAAGAGATGCCGATTTGCGGCTCAAAGCATCCGCAACAACATTAGCTTTTCCGGGGTGGTAAAGAATTTCCAAATCATAATCCTTTATCAACTCTAACCAACGCCTCTATCTCATATTCAGCTCCTTCATCAAAATATATTTCAGGCTCTTGTGATCGGTATAAATCCGGCACGGCGAACCATACAAATAATGTCGCCAAATCTTGAGTGCGAAGACAATTGCGGCCAACTCTAAATCGTGAGTAGGATAATTCATCTCATAAGGCTTTAATTGTCGTGACGCAAAAGCTATTGTCTTATCATGCTGCATAAGGACACAACCTGTGCCTTGACCAAGCGTCACTGTAAACTGCAAAGCCTTCGCTACCACGTGGTAAAGTTAGAATCGGCGCTGAAGTCAATCGTCTCTTTAGTTCATCGAAGCTCTGCTGTCTCTCATCCGTCCAAACAAACTTTTCAGTCTTCTGGAGTAATTTTCGTAAGCGGTCGAGCGAGTTTCGAGAACCCCTCGACAAACCGACGGTAATACCCAGCAAGGCCCAAAAAGCTACGAACCTCCTTAACATTTTTAGGCGGTGCCCAATCTAGCACTGCCTCGATCTTCTGCGGGTCTACACGAACCCCTTCGGCCGAAATCACATGGCCGAGCAACATAACTTCTTCCAACCAAAATTCACATTTCGAGAATTTTGCATAGAGGTGCTCGGTTCTCAAAATGTCTAATATCAAACGCAGGTGTCGGGCATGTTCCTCCTTATCTCGAGAGTAGATCAAGATGTCGTCAATAAAGACGACTACACATCTGTCGAGGTAGTCGATGAATATCTTATTCTTTAATCGCATGAAAGCGCCGGTGCATTAGTCAACCCAAAAGGCATAACTACAAATTCATAATGCCCATATCTCGTCCGAAATGCCGTCTTCTAACGTCGACTCCCTCACCCTGAGTTGATAATACCCGGATCTTAAATCAATTTTCGAAAAGCTGACCCCTTGCAATTGATCAAATAAATCGTCTATACGTGGCAAAGGATACTTGTTCTTGATGGTTACTTTGTTCAGCTCACGGTAGTCAATGCACAAACGTAGTGAACCATCCTTCTTCCTCACAAAAAGAACAGGCGCGCCCCAAGGCGAAGCGCTCGGTCTGATGTACCCTTTTTCCAGAAGTTCTCCCAATTGATTCTTCAATTCTTGCATCTCGGAAGGTGCCATCCGGTAAGGTGCTTTAGAAACCGAAGCCGCATCTGGCTCCAAGTCCACGGCAAATTCTATTTCTCGATCTGGCGGTAATCCCGGGAGGTCATCCGGAAAAACATCGGGGTACTCACTAACAACCGGAATCGAAGAGAAATCGATTTCATTTCCTTCCGTTTTCAAGGCATAACACCAATAGCCCGCACAACCTTTATTCAAAAGTTTTACGACCTTCATGGCACTGATAAGTAACTTGGATAGTCCCGACTTACACCCCAAAAATGAGTACTCAGATCCGTCTTCAGTCATCATGGTGATAACCTTAGTACGGTAGTTCATAATCGCTTGATGACTATCAAGCCAATCCTCGCCGAGGATCACGTCCTCGCGTTCCATATCAACTACAATTAAATTCGATAACCAATCCATACCGGATATAATCACCGGAAAATCTCTAATCTCCCGGTTCCCCACAATTCTATCCTTCAGCGATCTCACGATGAAGGGATCGCAAGTAGTCGGACAAGTTATATTCAAACGGCGTACACACTCCAAAGAAATAAAAGAATGTGTAGCACCCGAATCAAAAAGTACAATTTGGATGAGATAGGATATGAATGGTACCAAGCCACCCAGTGTCGGGTTAAATGCCTTTCGACGCATCTCATAAACTCGTGGTTGCACCGAACCGACGCTAGAGTTTCCTCCAAAGATTCTCGACCCGTCCCGGCCCCGCCAAAATTCTGCGAGGTTGACCAAAAGATTGTCGATTAATACCTTGATCAAGAGGTGTTGGGGCGAAGCCCGAGTGTCCAAAGTGGTTTGGCTCGGAACAATAAACCGCTCTATGCCCCATCGACCACACGTGTGACACTTTAATGGTGGAAAGTAGCATTCGAACTAAAGTGGCACAGGCGACCACAATTATAGCAAGTCAGCATGCGATTTGAGGTACCGGAGTGGGACGGTAACCCCTCTTCCCTTTATTAGAACGTGACGACTGTCCGGCAAAACGGTTAGTCGTCTGTGACTTCTGAAAGTTGCCACCCTTAGAGCCAGAAAAATTTCCCCCGACTTTCTGCTTCTTCGGTTCTTCAACGGTATCATTGTCGGGGATCAACATATCATGGGTCAAAGCTCTGTCTTGATACTCTTTTAGTGTGGTACAAGCAAATCCGGCCATGTACCGCCGTAAATCCAAATTCATCCGCATATCAAAATAACGGATCATATCACGCTCGTTACGCACTTGATCCTTCACATGGATCAATTGTTGGTTATACTCCACGATCGCCTGCGAAACGGGAATATCTTGTGGTTTAGCCTCGAAGAAGGCTCGGATTCGGCTCTCTCGTACCGGCCAAGGACAAAACTCGGCCTCCAAGAGCTCCTTAAATTCATCCCACGAGGCAATACGATCTTGTGGTTTGATGACCTTCCACCAAGTAGCGGCCTCCTTAGTGAGGAAATACTGAGCAATTGGTACTTTCCTCACCTCGGGGCAATCAACCGCCTCGAAAATCTTCTCTAATTCCGCTAGCGCCTTCCCACCTAACAGTGCATGGCACCGCCAAACTGTGGAGGGTGCATACGGATTACATTCTGAAGCAAGGCATCCGTGTTTGGGTTGGGGTTATTCAGTTGAACAGTTTGGGCCAAAATAGTCATCTGAGTAGCCAATTGTTGAAGTGCATTCGCCACTCCAACGTATGCGTTGTTCCCCTGACCGTCTGACTGGTCGTGCTGACTCTCGGTGTCGGGATGCACCGAGTTCGACAAACTGGGGTTGGTCGACCCCGCAACTGAACTGATGGAAACGGCCGCGCCACGACCCCTTCCTCGTCCACGGCCACGACCACGGCCACGGCCCCTACCAGCTGACATACTGAAGAACACACAAGTCACGTAAGCACAATTCAATCACGCATCATCAAAGTGTCCGATTCTCAAGAATACTGATAAAAGGAAGCAAAACGAATAAGGAAACACCAGAAGAGTGAGAGGTCTTACAAGTACCGGTCGCAATGTGATGATGGCAGAGTAGTGATACTGTGGATAATTGACGACTCATTCGACCCAAAAGACCGACAGCCCAGGTATCCATAGACCTAAGCTCTGATACCATATTCTGTAACACCCCCAAGTTATTCAGGGATATTACAGCGCCGTAAGCCCCACCGTGGGACCCACAAGGCTAATCATACGCGGAACCATAAACTTTTGACCGATAGGGTCTACACACAATGGAATGAAAAACAATACAAAGGTATTCAAAACATAACCAATGTATTCACAAACATCACAATTCGAATCAATACTTCGGCAAACACAGGCCGGAACGTCAAGGAAAAGGGAAAACAATACTCGAGTACTCAATAGTCAATCCAGTACAACAACACTGAATGGGAAACTCCAAACATAACTGGAAGAAAGACACAGTATCACACTTGCCCACCATCTTCATGCCGACCCGATACCTGCCTGTCCAACCTCCTGGAACCTGAAATACATGAAACGTATTTCCCCCATAAAGGGGTTAGCCGTCGAATAGCTAGTGCAAGTATATCAATATGAAACACATTACTCCTCGACAATAAAGTAAAAGTAACCATCAATTCATCAATTCAAGACTAGTATTCCGGAATAACTAAAATCTCATAAGACGTATGTGAATGCCGTATAAACGGTTCGTTCACCTCATACGCCGATACGTATGTGAATGCCGTAGAAACGGTTCGTTCACCTCATACGCCGATACATGTAGGAATGCCGTAAAAACGGTTCGTTCATTACATGCCAACAATACATACATGAATGCCGTAAAAACGGTTCGTTCATAATATGCCATCAATATATCTATGAATGCCGTAAAAACGGTTCGTTCATATCATACCATCAATATTTCTTACTTTCAAAGTCGAGAACGTACAATCATAAATATATACTTGCTTTTGAGACATCGAGAAAAATGAACCGAAAAAGGGGTCTGAGATCGGTAGGTCCAAGAACGCGCTTCCGGCACCTAAACGATTCGCAAGGAATATGATAATCAATTATCCATATTCAAATTACACGAAGAAACCCCCGAAACCCGTCTATGATTCATAAAGATATATGGATAATCACTAGAGGTTGGAAAATCGTCCAAAATCTCACAAGTCCGAAAACGGCACAATCCAACCATAAAATCGTATGAAAAGCATGCATACGGTATAGATACATCATAATCTCAAGGTTCTCAAGCTTCCAAATGGATAAATCGGACGAATCTACGAAAAACCCCAAAATTCCCAAAAAGTAGGGTTCTAAGGATTTTTACCTTGATTCGGACGTTAGGAGGAAATTAGATATTGAGAAATCCTTGTTCTCCAACCAAATATGTTGTTGTTAGAAGGAAGATCGCTTCTAATCGCCTAAGGTCGCCTCTCCCGAGTGATTCCCGTCGAAAAGGAGTGAAGAAGGTGAGAAATGACGAAAATAAAGTCAACTGCCATATATATATCTGTCCAGTCTAGCGCACGCTACGCATCCTTCATTAGCGTGCGCTAGCGAAGTCACCGGATAGTCCAGTGGCTTCTGCCGGCTCCGTTAGCGTGCGCTAATCGTCTGTCCCTAGCGTGCGCTAGCCCAAAATGTGGCATCCAGTACTGGCATCCAGAACTTACTGTCTTTGCCCTGCTCAAAACTTAGCGTGCGCTACCGCTATTGTTTAGCGTGCGTTATGCAATAACTTTAGCGTGCGCTAGCCGAAGCCTAGCGTACGCTATCTGATAGTCCAGAAAACCTAGCAACCTCACTGCCTCTGCTGACCAGCCCGGTAGCGTGCGCTACAGACGGATGTTAGCGTGCGCTACTGACCACGAATAGCGCGCGCTAGCAACCCCTAGCGTGCGTTAATCCGCCCGTCCAGAGAGCAGTCCGAAATACTGGCTCTGACCTGATTGATCCTCCTAGCGCGCGCTACGGCTCAAAGCTAGCGTGCGCTAATCGAGCAGAATTAGCGTGCGTTAGCCTAGGCCTAGCGTGCGTTATATCTCTGGTCCAGAACATTTCCGAAAGGTCCCGACGACATGATCAAAAACCGAACGAGATACGAAACTCAATAACAATATCCACAAATCCCCAAGCATTTACAGAGCGACAACATAAGGAGGAAGACAAAGTTAAATAGTCAATAAAAGTATGGGTATTACACTGCCGATCGCCATTGAGGCGTATAAGTCGCCGCACAACAATTGCCCCCCAGCTCGCTACGATGTTGAAGACGTGGGGTGAGGTGGCTCTGCTGGCAATCGCTTGTTTTGGACGAGCGACTCATCTACTTATGAAGTGGACGATCGTCTCCCAGACGAACTGATTTCGAATTTGGACGACCTCCCCGGACGCTGAAAAGAGCGGGAAGTGGAAGCGGGCTCTGAAACGTCACTGGGGCAAGTGTCGCGCTCCCGTTGGGGGAGTCCAACGGTTTTGTCAGACTTGTCGTCTGGCGTACCCTCGAAATGACGCGTATGCGGATTTCGAGGGTGACATTAAATGCGACTTATCCGACGGTTGCACTTCAGCCCTCGAAATTCCGCTTATTTGCCCAGAAGTCCCTGATCTCGCCTATAAAAGGGGCTAGGGCTACTGGGGTTAGATCTTTATGCACTTTTGCCTGAGAAGAAGATATAGTTGAGATTTCTTGAAGCTTTATGCGTCGATCGACGTTCGACTCTGTCTCTAGGTAAGAACACAAACTTCTCCCCCCCTTTCTCTTTGAACATGTCTGGAGGAGGATCCACCGTGTAGGGGTGGGCATGGGACGGGATGGGTCGGGATTGGGCGAATCCCGTCCCGTCCCGAAAATAAATTACCGGGATGGGACGGGACGGGATTGTGTATTTTGAAATTCATCCCGCACGTCCCGATCCCGTTCGGGTTCGGGTCGGGATCGGGACAGGACGGGATATCCCGCACATTTATTGACCTTGACAGAAACTGTGAAAAAACGAAAGAGACAACTATAAATTTTAGAATTATCAAATGAATGAGGTAGAAATTTAAAAAAATCCAAACTAGTTATTCCAAAAAAAAGTGACTCTCAATATCCATTAGAAACTTAAAAAATACACAACAAAATAGATAGTAACGTAAACACGCACAAAGGACAATAGATCAATAATCCAAATGCATAGCGAATATTACATCAAAATCAACACGTGAAGATAAAATTCAAATTGAAAGTGCAGAAAACTTCAACTTAAAACTGAAAATTTAAAACTGAAACTTTGATGTTTCATACATCATACATCAATTTAGGGTTTACATGTTTAAAAGATAAATGAAAAATTGATTATATTAAATATTACGGGACGGAACGGGATTGATCGGGACGGTCCCGATCCCATCCCGTCCCATTTGAATAGTAACAGAGCGGGACGGGACGGGATGGGATTGCCATTTTAATAAACTATCCCGTCCTGTCCCGCTAGTTTTCGGGACGGGATCGGGACGGGATCGGGATTTCGGGTTCAAGTGCCCAGCCCTACCACCGTGTATGAGGCGGGTAGCACTTCTGCCGCCGCGACTTCGAATGCTCGGGATGACACCTCTACGGATTTTCATGTGGAGACGGCCGTCGAGGCCATTCGCACTGGGATTGAGCCCGCATAGGTTGAAGAACTCTTCAACGAGGCTGACGCGGCGAGGTTGGCGGCGGCGGAGTAGAAGCGCTCGCCAACCAACGAGGATGAGGCAGTGAGAGTGTACTGGGAGCAGAACAGTGTGTTCGTCCGGGCCTTTCTGGAATTTGCCGAGCTTATGGAGAGGCTGGTCGGACCACGTCCTAAGTTTGATTTTCGCGCACATTCGGTCGCCCACCCTTATGAACCCATAAAGTGGACATCATTTCGGGCCGCGAACCGCTCCCCGTGGACCCTCGGCCAGATTAAGAGTTCGGCGACTAAGAAGGATTTGAGTCGCTGGAGGGCGGAGTTCCATGTCCCCTCCGATGTTTCACTGTATGTGCCCGCCGAGAACGAGCGCGCCGACCAACCTCCCCAGGGTATGATCGCCGTTAATGAGTTGATCATGGGGGCCGGATTGCGGTTCCCATTGCCATTCGCTTTGTCATATCTATTGACCGCCTGGAATGTGGCGCCGCTCCAACTGATGCCGAACGCCTGGTTGCAGATCATCGGCACTTTGACTTTATTTGGCTGTCACCGGCTGTTCCGTCTTCCATCTGCGCTGGAAATGAACTACCGCTTTAAGCTGACGGCGCAGAAGGGTTCAGTTGGCGGCTACCACATTCAGGGTCGCATGGGTCGGGTGGTCCTTGGGGTGCCGAACAAGGTCCGGGGCAACCTGACAAAATGGTGTTGGGTCGGCGGAGCGTGGAAATCGGCCGCGAGCGACAAACCCGAGGATGAGTTGCATATCCCCACCGGCTTTCGGGAGAGGAATCCGAGTAAGGGTTTTAACTCTCCCTTCATTTGGATACACCTCGAACTGATCTAATTTGGTTTTATTTTTGCAGGCCCCCTTCTTCTAGCGCCAATTGTTGTTACCCAAAATATTATCCGGGGATGATATGCTGGAATGGACGAGTAACAAACAAAATGAGAGAGCACGTCCGTGAGGAAGTAAATAACACAAGATTTGCCGGGGTTGTTAGTCCCGAGCTTGAATGCTCTCGCGAGATATTATTAATATGAATACTTGAGAGTACAAATATTAATGTTAGAGTACAATTACAATGAGTGTAAAGACTCTAGTTATCTTAGCTCTTGAGTGCTGAAGATGGCCGGAAGAACCAGAGTTGAAGCTCTGTGAGTTCTTGTTACAAAGATGAAGAGTTCTCTGTATTGTTTTCTGTGTGTAATCGTGTTAACGTTGTAACCCTTTTTTCCAATGCTGGAGGCCTCCTATTTATATGAGAAGAGGTTGCTGGGATGTCCCTGTCCACCGCGGGCGATTGCCGTTCCTGCATTTAAATAAGGCGGGCGATCGTCCCAGCACGTGGGATTGTTTCCTTAAAGTCCGCAGCTGCTACTGGTAGCCAGATGCGCAAACCAATGAGTAGGCGACAGGTGACTCTTCTCGTTGCCTTGGAAGGTCCTACCTAGGACCTTTCGGCGGGTCTGTCGGTAGGTGAGGCCGTCCTTATCACTGACAGCTACTGATGGGCTGGAGTATGGCCTGTTCTTGCGGCTCCTTTTGTGGATCTGCACGTGGGCCTTCATCCCGAGATTCGGTCTTCGCAGACTTTGACGAATGTCAGATTCACACATGGCATGGGACGGTCGTCCCCAGTCGTACATTAGAGGCGATCGCCAGATGCCAATAGACGATCGCCTTGGACTTCGACCGCTAGGCACTTGCCCAGCCTTTGTCTTCTTTGGTTGGCTTCCGACCATTCTGCCGATCGCCATTGAGGCGTATAAATCGCCGCACAACAGTATGTATAAATTGAAAGACCAAATCGGTCTATTGAGTCATTTATCTTTAGCCTTAAAGGGAATGTTGAGATGTTTAATTGTCTTACCAGTCTGGTAGATCCTTGAGAGAAGGGTTGACGGCGTGTAATATCCCTAAGAGGATTGGGGGTATTACATAAATGGTATCGGAGCTTAGTTGTGGAAACCTAGGCTGTCGGGTCAAGTTGTGTCTGTTGAATTTTGTCTCGTCAAGATCTTGTCTGACTGAATAGTGTTGCGACGCGTCATATGAGTTTGTTGGTCGTGATTAGTATCGTGGGACGATCATCATCTTCGTGCGACCTGTGGATGTAAGTCTCCCTTCTTTGTGTTGTGCCTCGTGTGACACGAGCTACTTGTATGATTATTTGCTAAGTGATGGAATCCTTCTGTAGATTTTGATTTCATGATATGTGGTTATTCGACTCTCATATTTTGTTTATATGAGAAGTGGTGTCGCTGCTAATGTATTTTTGACTGTTGGTTTCATCCGCTGCGTGTGTATTTCAAAGTGATTTTCTCATTTTGCGAGTATTCTCGTGAAACCTTTGTGCTTAATATCGAATGGGAATGTATATGGGTGTGATTTGCTCACTCCGGGAGGGTCCAACGAGGCCTCGGGGGTGTCCGTGAATTCACTCCGGATTCACGAGTTTGTTCGCTAGCCAGTTCGGGAGGGTCCTTCGAGGTCTCGAATGGGATCAGTGACTTCGCCCCGATCCTAGGCGGTTTTCGACTGTGATATTCGACTGTTTGTTTTTCGGGAAAAGATAGGTCTTGTTTTGAATTTGAACAATTTGATGCGTGTACTATAATGTGTATAAGCGAATGTTCATACGTGTCAGTTTTGGGCATTCTGACCTATTGGATTTCTGAAACCTTGAATATCTTAGAAAATAAATTTCGAGACGCAATTTTAAAATGGATTATTTTCTCGCAGTATTTTTAAGGTGCCTACAAGTGCCGCGGTATGTTTTAAGATTCTTCTACCTTGAGGACCAAATATTTTGAGACATTTTCAGTAATCTGGGAATGCATTTGCTTAGACCCGAAGGTCGAATATTTCTGAAAATTTTAATTAAAAGAAAGGTGTCCTCATTTTTATCAAACGCAAGATGGTTTTTCAAAGTCTCGATAATGATATTTCATGTTTGTATTACTTTTTTCGAAATATGATACTCAAGATCAACTGATGTTCCCAAAACTATTTTCGAAAAGGTGGTTTTTGTTTTTAAAACCTATCGTTCCTGTGTGCGGTCCAGGAATGTATGTATGATGTTCGCACTGTCATTAGGGTGTTAACACCCGAGTTGTGATTGAACTGGTGGTGTAACCGTTGAGTCGTTCGCCACGTATTTGTTGTGTTAGCCTCTGTGAGAGGTGTGATGTTGGTCTTTAATGTTGTCGTTTTGTGGTGATTTGCATGTTATAGCACCTGTGCGAGCTGTTAGAGCTTGGTTTTGTATGATTGTGTACACCTGTGATTGTTTCATGATGTTTTGTGGTTGTGTGCTGGTTATCGTTCAGGTCGTTGAAATCGCCGAATGTATGCCGTCGTTGATGTGATTTGGTGTATGTGGGTTGTCTTACGTGGATATGTTGTGCTGATTGGCATCTCTGGTATGTTATTTTGCGATTCCATTGTACCTAGCAGTTGTATTTTTGGTATGCTGAGGTGATTCAACGGTAATGTGCCGGGGCACGTATGTGCAAATTGTCCTTCCCCGCCAGTAGCAGATTACAAGTGTGGACTCGAGGGACACGGAATCTAGTCTCGCAAGTTGGTTATCGAGTCTTCCGGGGTACAAACTTCAGCACAGTTATCAGGATCGACTTGAGAGGCCTTTGAAAGATGTTTCTGTCGGTTGTTTGTTGTGTTGTCACCTTGCTTTCGTTGTTGTGAGTTTCGTGGACGACACTTCTTTTATAAGATGTCGGATGTAATACCCGTATTATTTTTGACTTATGCACTTTCTCTTTCTCAATTATATCGACTCGCTCGTGTTCGTTGATACTTTCTGAACTTGTTCGGTATCTCGGTTGTCATCGTTTAAACGGGTTGTGACCTTGTTTTGGATCAATCTGTTTATCGTTGTGACCTTTTCTAGTTCGGTTCGATTCTTGTGAACCTTGTTCGAAATTAACGTCTTTTAGTTTCTATAAGTTCTTTTATTATCTTGAGTTGAAGTGTGAAATTCGGGGTCATTGTTCGACCGTTGTTGTTCGATCATTGTTGTTCGACCGTTGTTATTCGACCGTTTTTGTTCGATCATTGTGTTCGATCTTGTTGTTCGATCATTGAGGTTCAATCGTGGTTGTCCGATTGTTGAATGCCTGATCTCGTACAGTGAAGAATTGTCATTCACCGTTAGTCAGCTGTTTCGATTGCGGTCAATTGGGACACCGAGCCGTGCATTACGAGATGGTAGCTGAGAGTTTGGAGATCAGGTTTGTGTCTCTGCTCCAAAAGGACACGGAGATGCCTAGTGTGGTTTTCAAGAATTTAGGCGTAGTCGGAGTCCTTCTTGTCGCGGATTGTTTCGTGTTTAATTTTGTAATGCCCGGATACTTAATGTGTAATTATCCTGTATTCGATCTTGTAAGATTCGACTCTGTGATGTATTAATCGATGATTGGTTTTCCGTATTCGTATCCCTACATCTTTGTATTTTTTCATGCATGCATGCATAATTCTGCACGTGATAATGTACGCTAGAAAATGATCTTAGCGTACGCTAAGAATGCAATATAACGTACGTTAGCTGTTGAGCTTAACGTACGTAAGATCAGCCAACTCAAGATCCGACAAGGGTCGGCGTGTGGGGGCCAGGGGAGATTCGTGAGAGGTTCCGCGTGAACCTGGACAGTTTTCCAGCTAAGCAAGTCAACGGACTTAACGTACGCTAAGGGGGATTTTTAACGTACGCTAGGGTCCTAGATATTACGTACGTAAGGCCTGTATGATAACGTACGTAAGCCAATACCAGAAACAGGTCAGTGAGCTCTGGCCAGACGTTAGCATACGCTAATGTTTTAGTATAGCGTACGCTAATACTGTTACGTACGTAGTGGACTTTGGGTAACGTATGTAATGGTTTAGAATTCTATTTATAGACCTCGACCCCATTTCATTTCTCATCCTTCATTTGGCCGATTTTCGTGTTCTGGAGATTGTCCAATACTATATACCTCTCATATCATCATCCTAGCTCGAGTTTGAAGATCATAGACCGTTGGGGATTGGTGTTCAAGCTCTTGGTGTTGAGTTTCTTCAAGTTTCTCCTTGTTCTTCACTATTTTGAGGTAAGTGATTCTTCACCAACTTGATTACGTATTCTTAGGGATATTTTGAACATGTTTTTGAGATTATCAAGTCAGTTATATTCATGAGTAGTCGAACATCATGATTTTAGAAGATTAAGTTCAGTTATGCTTCGGTTCTCCATTGTTGTTAAACATGTTGATCGAGCCTATTAGTGACTAGACTCTTCATATAGCATTCTGAGATTTCAAACCCTATTACAAATAGTCTTCAGAGATTATCTAACTCCTTAGAAATTATTGATCGAGCATTTCGTTGGAGAAGTTAATGGATTAATCTTGGAGTTAATTCCTAGAAGGAGATGATAATCAAGAGGAACCTAGTGATTTAGTTCTTATGATGATTCGTAGAAGTGTTTCTATATCTTGTTATGGAAGAATATGACTAGAACCCTTCTAAGATGAATTTCATGTCATAATTGAAGTATCCGACCGAAAGATGCGTTTAAACTTGAATAGTATTCGATGAGATTGTCGTTCGGACGAGTAGCGTAGTTTTGATTCAACCGAACGAATTGGGGCAGATTTAGTTCACTCGCCATGATAGGGTATAACATGTCTTTTAATGATCCGTTTGATGATTAAAACGATTATCTGGAACCGTTAGTTATACCGGTGTTATTGTTCGTTGATGATTTGGATTTTGGGGAGTTGATCGAGTGAGAATTCTCCAAGCGGATTGAAGCCTATTCGTAGTAGCAATTCTTATCGCCATTTTTGAGGCAAGTATCGTATTTTGAAATTGTTATTGTTGATTATTTTGATCATGTACACTGTTGGTTCATATTGTTGAATAAGATATTATTTTCATTGAATTGTCATGATATTGGTTATTGATTACTTGTATGTTTATGTTGATGAACATAGCGATTTTGCATATATGTATGCATAAGTTGTGTTTGTGTATGTTGTGCGATCTATGCTGAGGGCGCTGGATCGGATATCCACCTTGTGTTGGTCCGATGGGATCATCTTGGGATCTATGCTGAGGGCGCTGGATCATTGGATGGGTTTTCCACCTCGTGTTGGTCCGACGAGATCATCTTGGGATCTATGCTGAGGGCGCTAGATCGTTGGAACACCCATGTTGTTTTGATGGAATCATGTGGATTCACATTGTTGGATTCCGGTAGCGGAAGTCCGTATTGTGTATTTTATTATGCATTGTTGTTGCATATTCGATTTGTGTATTATGATACTTGTACTAGCATCGTTTTGCGAACCCTTTCGGGGGTGGACATTTGTTTTGATGTTCAGGTAGCCGAGGAGCGAGGAAACAACCACAGTACCGACATGACGACAAAGGGGCTCAGTGATGTTAATTGTTCTTACCTTGTCTTTCTGGTTTATTTTCAGTACTCGAGTACGCGTGTCTTGTTGATGTTTTGAGACGATTGTAATAATGGACTCATTTGAACTATTTGAACTGGTTTTGTATTTTGAACTTTAATGGTACTGTTATATTATTCCTACATTTTTCCAATTAGCCTTGTAAACTCTTATATAAAGGGTTTACGGTGCTGTAATTATTTCGCCTCGAGGTGTTACAAATTTCTATTTTCAACTGTGCGCGTCTTCTTGTAATAGACGCTTTTTGTTTCTCGATTGTTCGGATAATTAATTTGATTGCACTATCTATTTGGTGATACTTGACACTTGTTGGTTTTATTATGTCCTTGCTTGTGACATTGTGATGATTGTCGTTGAGCATGCTTTCGTGCGGTACGTCTCTTTGCGTTTCTTGTAATATTTCGCCGGTGGGCGTAAGTTGCGCGGTTCTTGTGTATCTCTTTGAGACGTTTCTGGTGGGATATTGTTCCTCCCTACTTATTTTTAAGTTTCGGAATGAAACTTCTTTTAAGGAGGGTAGTATGTAATATCCGCAATTTCGATTTTTGGTAAATTTCTTTTTTTGCCAGGAGTCCATTTTAACGGCTCGCTTGTGACCATTTCGTCATTTTGAGAAAGATTAATTCTGCACTATTTGACATCTGAGTTTGTTTCGGTGTCGTTTTGCTGAGTTCCGTGCTTTTTGGCGACTTTTCCGCATTTGAGTTTGATTCTTGCGAATCTCGTTCGAAACTGTTGTTTCGTGTTCCCCATAAGTCCGTTTAACTTTTTCAGATGTGTTGTGAACTTTGGTTTGGTTATTCGATCCCGAATCGTGGTTTTCAGGTGTTTTGGGCCATTTTGTAATTTTCCAAAGTTGTGGGTTTCCATCTTCGTATTTATTTTCGACCCTTTTCATGGTCGCGTGTGAGTTTTATCAGAGCTCAAGCTCTTAGTATGATCATATTCTGAAGCTTTCCGTACGTACCTTGAACTTGAAGATTCGATCGGAGAAATCCGTCGTCGTACCCAGTTTTGAGGGTATTGTTCCTGTTATTTCTGAGTCGTTAGCGCACGCTACATCCGGGTGGTTAGCGCGTTCTAAGGTGCAGTAGTTAGCGCACGCTACGGGTTTAGTAGCGCACGCTAACTAGTAGTTCGAGGCAGTCTAGGAGCTACTGGACTGGGACTGGAGTCTCGTTAGCGCATGCTACGGTTGGTAGATAGCGCGCGCTATCGTCTGCTTAGCGCATGCTATCTGTCCTTTCCAGCGCACGCTACCTGGTAGGTGCATATCTGTCCAGGAGCCACTGGACTGGATTGTTGGCTCGTTAGCGCACGCTAACAGTGTTGCAGGCGGAATGTCTGGGGCGCTGACCCCGTTAGCACGCGCTAATGTGGTGTGTTTAGCACACGCTAATAACTGTCCAGTATAAATACTGGACAACACCTTTTATTCCATCATTTATCTCCCTCTTCGTCTCTTTTCATCGGGAGCAAGTTCTTGGGGCGATTTTGGGCGCTCTTCATCATCAAGTGTCATCTTGGGATGGATTTGTGTGTGTTTAACATCACTTAATCCATTGTTCTTTGCCGGATCGAGGTATTTTTCTTAATTCCCTAGAGTTGACTTTTTGGGAGTTTTGTTCTTGATTCCAAATCCAATCCGGTTTAGACGAATTGATTGATGTTATATGTTGTTGTTAAACATGTTTATAGATTGTATATCCATATCTTCGGTTCGTTTTAACCCAAAGGGTGATTTCGGTGTTCTTGAGATGTAGTGAACATTTAATGTTCGATTAAATATTCGAATGAGTTTTCCTTCGATAGCTTGCTGTGATCTCCGTTATGGTATTGATCCTCGTTGTAATCATGTTTTTGTTGTTTCTTCCGGAGGATTATAGGTGCTCGAGGATTCCGAGTTGATCTCCATTTTGTGTTGGTAATTCGTGTGGTGTTATTCTCATAGTTTTCGCAGTGCTATTGTATTCTTGATTATGTTCAGGAGTTCGGGGCTGCCCAACCGCATCCCGTTCATCGTCTCGTTTCGATCGTGGTTTCAAGGCAAGTATTTTCTTATACGATTTGTGTCCTGCAAATAGACTTTACATGTTGGATTTACGATGGTTGGTTTACCCTCGTGAATATGATTCGTGTGAATTGATTATGATTTGATTATTTTGAACGTTGAGGGCTTTAATAATACCCCTGCTTGTTTAATATTGTGGAATCATGTATTCCGTGTTAATTGTGTTGTTGTGTTGAGATTGATTGTTCATGATAGAGGTATTGTGATGAGTATGATAATGGTGTCGGATAAGTGGCCATCTCTAGTAAGTATTCTTAATGAACTTACATTCTTATCATATTAGTATTTCATGAGTGGTGTGTGTGTGTATGCTCACTACGGGTTAGATCCGATGGCGTCTCGGTAGGGGTCCACAGAGGCGTGGGTCCGCGGTTAATTGTGGTGCATTTTTATAAATGTGTTTTGGGTTATGGCGTTTCCGGAAACGAGTGTTTTTGAACGGTGATTTCATGATTGCATGCATTGACTAAATGTGTAATGGGTACGATGTTCATTTGGCCTACTTGGCTAGGATAGCACTAGAGTATTTTGTCGTATGTGTTTAGTCCTTTAGTTGTGAGGTTTTGATGTGGGAAAATGGACCTTGCTATTGTTCTCCTGTACTGTGATTTGATGAGATTTGGGATGAGATCCCAACGATTTTGTAAAGGTCATTTTCCGGAAAGTGATTTTGGGCCAAGACCCATTCATTTTGAAATGATTATTTTTTTTCAACTAAGGGCTTGAGGTCCAACAAGGTTTCTACTTTTAAAATCCCCGAGATGATGAGTTTATTTTCAAACACTTCATTAATTGCTTTCTAATTAATAAAACCTCTCGGGAAGACTTTGTTAGTTAATTGTCGTACCCGATTCGCGAATTCTATTTGTTTGTTACATTTCGTATGATTATGTACTTGCACTAGCAAAATAGTGGGATTTTGCTAACCCCCGAGTAATCGGGGGGTGATGTCTGTATTGCATTCAAGTTTTGGGGAGCATAACACAGGGTTGGCATGAAGGATGATGAAAGATGATCGATACTAATCACATGAGGATCCATACGATGTCATATTGGTTTGGTTGTACTTTATTTCCACTGCAGTATTTTCCCCGTTGTACGGAAGTGTGTTGTATTTTGACCTCTGCGTGGGTATGTATTGAAATTGAGTTGTATGTATAAATTGAAAGACCAAATCGGTCTACTGAGTCATTTTTATTTAGCCTTAAAGGAGATGTTGAGATGTTGAATGTGTTACCAGCCTGGTAGATCCTTGAGAGAAGGGTTTACAGCATGTAATATTCCTGAGAGGATTGGGGGTGTTACAGGATGCATGTCAGGTAATATGTATATTGCTGACTGGAAGCCTGCGATCTCCACTATTCCTTGTTTTGTTGCCAAAGGCACTGCATATCAAAGCTGGCTATGGCACAAGAGGATGTCTCACATCAACTTCAAGACAATCAACAAACTTGCCAGACAGGGAATGGTTATAGGCTTGCCCGATGTGTCATTTCAGAAAGACAGCGTCTGCGGACCCTGTCAGAAAGGCAAAGAAGTCAAAACCACCCTGAAAAACAAATCATATCTGTCCACTCACAAGGTTCTGGATATGCTACACATGGACCTCTACGGCCCTGTAGACCTATAAGTTTGGGAGGTAAGAAATATTGTCTGGTTATTGTTGACGATTACTCCAGGTATTCTTGGACAATCTTTCTAAGTAAGAAGAAAGAAACTACAACAAAGTTGCCAGAGCACCTGAAAAAGCTTCATAATGAGAAAGTGTTGAGTATCGTGTCCATTCATTCCGACATAGGTACTGAATTCACAAATCGCTTTATAGAGCAATACTGTTCCGACAATGGAATACAGCATGAATACTCAGCAGCCCAGACTTCTCAAAAAAATGGTGTTGCTGAGCGAAAGAATAGGACGCCCAAGGAAGCTACAAGAACCATGATCTCCGCAAGCAAGTTGCCGCAGCGGTTCTGGGGTGAAGCAACAAATACAACGTGCTACATACAAAACCGTTGTATCATCAACAAACATCACAACAAAACAGCATATGAGGTATGAAATAATAAAACTCCATTAGTCTCGTACTTTCAAATCTTTAGATGTAGGTGTTATGTTCTGAATAATGAGAAAGATCAACTCAAGACCTTTGACGGGAAGTTGGATGACGGAATCTTTGTGGGATACTCCTCTGTCAGTAAAGCTTTCAGGATATTTAACAAAAAGAAGCTGACAATCGAGGAATCTCTCCATGTAGTGTTCGAGGAACCTCATTTCGATCCTATAGGAGTAGAAATCTTGACCCAGAATATCCGAACACTCCCCATTGATGACCCTCAACCTCCAATAGAACCTGTCGTAGACTTAGAAATCAACCCGCAACTATAAGAACAGAAGTAGTCGAAGCCGATGCTGTACAAGCTGAAGCTACAGCACCTCAAAATACAGTACGGGATGCCGAACTAGGACTTGACAGGAGATGGTTGAAAGATCACCCAAAGGAGTTAATTATAGGTGATATTGATGCTGGTGTATCTACCCGAAGAAGAATACAATGTACATAAGGAACTGTACTGTGTGTGCAAGAAGAATCCGATTTTGAGAAATCTCCTTTTCCTGTATGGAAATTTCAATTTGAACTTAGGAGACTTTCTATGTGCACCCTAGTTGTATTCCTAGCTCAATCGAAAGAAACGATGTATGGTATCTAGTACCCAGGCCAGAACATCAAGCTGTAAATGGAACCAAATGGGTATTTAGAAACAAGAAGGATGAGAATGGACTTGTTATCAGGAACAAATCCCGTCTAGTCGCACAAGGCTACAGACAGAAAGAAGGCATAGACTACGATGAGACATTTGCCCATGTAGCCAGACTAGAATCCATTAGGATATACCTCGCTTTTGCCGCCCATAAAAGTTTTATAGTATATCAAATAGACGTTAAGAGCGCATTCCTGAATGGAGACCTCGCCGAAGAAGTCTATGTTGAACAACCACCAGGGTTTGTCAACACTGAAGGCAGAGACCTAGTATACAGATTACGGAAAGCTATGTATGGACTTAAGCAAGCATCGAGAACATGGTACGAAACCATGTCCCTATACCTTACCGATAATAGATTTGAGAAAGTGCGGTGGACAAGACTCTATTCAAGATACAGGAAGGAGATGACCTGTTAATGGTGCAAATATATGTCGATGATATTATATTTGGTTCTACTAACCTCGCTTTATGTGAAAGGTTCTCTCATCGCATGCAAAGTAAATTTGAAATGAGTATGATGTGGGAACTTAATTATTTCCTAGGATTGCAGGTGAAGCAATTGCCTACAGGAATCTTTATCAACCAGGAGAAGTACAGCAAAGAGCTACTCAATAAATTTGGGATGAACAACTCCAAATCCTCGTCAACCACTATGATTAATTTCATGCAAATTAGTGCTGATGAAGCTGGAAAGCTGGTTGATCAATCACTCTACAAGAAGCTAGTTGGCTCACTCTTGTACCTAACGGCATCAGGCCCGATATCCCATTTGTTGTAGGAGTGTGTGCTCGGAATCAAGTAGCACCTAAGGAGTCACACTTCATGACAGCCAAAAGAATCCTAAAGTATGTGAAAGGAACAGTTGATGTAGAATTGTGGTATCCTAAGGAAGGAGGATTCGATTTGGTTGGCTGCAGCGACTCAAATCTCAGAGGCTTTAAGTTGGATAGGAAGAGTACAAAAGGTACTTGTCACTTTCTTGGACCTAAACTTGTGTCATGGTTCAGTAAGAAACAATTGTTCGACTCGCTTTCTACAGCTGAGTCGGAGTACTATGCCGCTGGAAGTTGCTGTATGCAATCCTCTGGATGCAACAACAATTATCTGATTAAGGAATCAGCACCAGAGAGACGCCAGTCATGTGCGATAGCACGAGTGCAATTGCAATCACAATCCTGTATTGCACTCGCGAACTCACTTCATCAGGGATCATATTGAGAATAAGGTCCTGTTCTCTTCTGCATGAAACAACCAAATCGAATCGAATCGAATCGATTGCAACTTAATCAACTAAATCAACTAAATCAACTTTACCGAATCGAATCAATCAAAGTAAGTTGTGGGTATGATGCAACTAAAATTACAAGAAATATTTGAAAAACAATATCTTACTAATTTTATTAATTAAATTAGTTAAATAAAAATATTGATTTCAATATTATTTTTAAAATATTTATGATATTATAATTTCCCTTTTTAAGTTTTAATATTTTCTTACAGGTAAAATATATCAAATTTACCTTTGTAATAAAAAAACAAATTTCAGCATATATATATAATATTTACACTCCTCTGGTCCTCCGTGATAAATATCTAATTCCCTATCCCAAACAAACCCTCCCTCTTGGCTCTCCCTCGATTCCTTTTTTTCTCGCCGCATAGCTTCGTCTTCTTCGGATTCTTCGGTCTCTTCCTCTCGATCTGGTATCAATTATCAGTCATATTTTTGCTTCAACCTGCTCTCTAGTACTCTCTCTCTCTCTCTCTCTCTCTCTCTTCTATCTCTATCTCTCTCTGTATATATATGTATATGTGTGTGTGAATTTGTATAAAAGAAATCATTTTTGATGGGGGAGGGGAAGAAATTGCGGGAGATGACGTGGATTGATTTTACCTAACCATAAGGATTCAACAAATTTAGCAATCCAATTGAGGTTTTCTAGAGAGGCAGTCTTTGAGTCTTCTGTCCGAATGATCTTGTCTTCAATACTTAGTCTAGAAATATGAACTGCTCATAGGCAAGTTAAAATGAATGAAAAATCTTATATGACTGTGTTGTTGTGTCACGATTTATTCATCCCGACAGGCGATCGACTATAAGGCCGAGCGACCAAGTCAACTCTAGTCAAACTATGGCTAGCTCGCCAAGTCGAAGATATCAAACCACCATCAGGTACCTAGCGATCGACTCCCAAGGCGATCGCCCTTTGGCAGCTGGCGATCTACTCTAGTGACCGGCTAAGGGCAATCGACCTATGCCCCGAGCAGAGATGATCGCCCGTCTAAGTCATCGAGGACTGGATCTCAGAAAAGCACCCACGTGCAGATCCACAAAAGGCGCTGACAAGATCTTTTGCTAACAGACAAGATCTTTGACCAAAGCCTGTCACCTACCCCACCTCAGGGCATGTGAGCCGTTAGTTGTCTGTAGGGCGGCATGTGACTATGTCAGGTCGCGTGTAAGCTCCGCTTTGGACCGAGCAATGATCGCCAACAACTCCCCGCAGCTTTGAGGGGACAGCCCATGTGCTAAAAAGACGATCGCCCGATTATTATATTGCGAAAAGGCGATCGCCCGGCGTATCCAAGCCCTATAAATAGAGAACCTCCTCCTACTGGAAAAAGGTTGGAAATCCATCCCATTAACGGTTCAAAATTCATTCGACTTACGCTCGTAACTCATTCTCTCACATTCCGATACGTTCCCTAAATATCAAGAACATACATATCATCAAGCTCTCGGCTATCTCACCGAATCCATCTTAGGACTTCTCCCTAAATCTCTCGCCCGTAAGACGATCGATGTGCAAAGCAAGTCTCCACTAGACAGATTCCAAGGGATTCATAAGCCCAGGAGCACAAGCATCCATCTAAATACTCGCCGTGAGAGACGGCCGATCTCTCACCGCCGCGACTGTTCATCTCCTTTGTTACAAGAACTCACAGAGCATCAAATCTGGTTCTTCCGGCAATCTACACGCTCACTAGCTAAGATAACAAGAACCTTTACACTCATTGTATTTGTATTCTTACATTAGTACTTGTATCCCCGAATATTGGTGTTAATAATATCTCGCGAGATCATTCAAGCCCGGGGCTAACAACCCCGGAAAATCTTGTGTTATTTATCATTCTCACGGAAGTGCTCTTGCATTTGTTTGCTATCCCATCCATTCCAGCAATATCTATCTCCGGATAATATTTTGGGTAGCAACAATTGGCGCTAGAAGGAGGGCGTCTAACCCTCAAACTTTTATTCCTACCGTCCCGAAGAACACTCACTGTTCTCGGGGCACATACTTGAAGTGACACTCACTGCACTTCAAAGAAAACCTTCAGAATCATGACATCCGCCGGTCCATCGAAGAAAGATGCTCTCCGAACCGCCGGACACCATATCCCGGCTCAATCCGAACCCCAGCCAACGACAGGGGGAAGCCGCAGCAACGCGAGACTCTCGATCCCGCATCCAAGAGATGGCCCCAACCTCTCACTTGACTGGCCCAAACCAAGGAACAGATCGAGGAGGCTATGGCCATCCTGGAGGAGCGACGAGAGCACGTGCGTCGCCCTGCAATAACACCCTCGATCATCCGCCGCATGGGAAAACGGAAATTCAGCTGCTACCAATGAGCGATCGCCGAAAGCCCCAATGCGCGAGGAAAGGCTCTCGCACGACCGGGACGGATCTATATTCAATCGCTTGGGACGCGACCCATCCGGACGACCGGGCATTCGGGCCTAACCTTGAAAAGACGGAATCCGAATCCGTCACTGTGACTTCGGCCTACCCGCCTCACACCAACGCAGTCGCCATCTCGACTCCCGCCCGATCGCTGTGGATCGCATTGATCGCCTCGGCTCCCGCTCCGAGCGCCGAGCCGCAAGCAATCAGGCCACGGCGATGGCCGCCATACAACGCCAGCTCGACGAGATGAGAGCACTCTTGGACACCGGGCAAGCACCAAGCAAAGATCGCCGGCCGACCGAGCCACTCGCGGTCCACATCGAGCTTGCCCCCATACACCCAACGATCGCTCCTCCCAAAACACCTCTGTATGAGGAGATCGGACCCCGAAACCCACCTGAGTAAATTCCGAATCTACATGACTGGGTGTGGGGCATCTGATGCAACCAAGTGCCGGATCTTCCCGTTAACATTGGGCGAGCTGGCCCATAGATGGTACGTCTCACTACCACCGCGATCTATCACATCTTTTAAGAAATCGCGAACGACTTCACGTCATACTTCGCCGAGAAGGTCGCTGCACTGAAGGCCCCCACCGCATGATAAAATCAAGGTGGGAAAGACGAATCGACGCAAATTACATTGACCGAGTGGACGAAATCGTCCTCACCGCGAACCGTCGCTGACGAGCTCGCTCTCTATTCGCCATGGGGGATTCCGCGGTCACTCTCCCATGTTTAGACATCTCTCCAAGGATATTCCCCAACTTACGCGATCTTCCGCGCTAAAGCCGCCAACTTCCCGGCCGTGCAAAGGCTACTCACCCTCCGCTTAGACGAGGAAACGCCACCTCTTGTCCAAGATAGCGATCGCTAAAGCAAAGAAGGCGATCGCCAAGACACCGGAGATCTCAAGGCTTTCGAGGACATGGAAGCCCATCTCCTCCATACGCTCAATGTAACTCCGGCACATATTTTCTATGCCATCAAGGGGCACGAAGAGCTCAAAAAGCCAAAGGCGATAAGGGACCACGGTCATCTGGACAACAATCAATATTGTGCCTACCATAAGAGTCCCGCCACGACCAACAAATGCCGCGACCTCCTCAAACACTGAGATTGTTCGAGGAGGGCAAGTCAAGGCCTTATTGGTTTAGCCAAGTCCCTACCTACCTCTATGGACGATCGTCCGAGTCGAACACAAAACAGGCTGGAAAGCTCATACGAGCCGACCCCTAGATCAACCTCGGCGACCGTCTCTACATGCTTCAATCAAGAAAAGTAGACCTCGGAAGTCTCCCCGATCTCCTTCCTTATTCAAGAAACCGGAGGACTCGATCGCCATCTACAGATTCACCATCTAACATGATGGACTAAGGCACGAGATCACCTCCCCCGCACAACGTACACCGTCGAAGGTCGGCATCTGCATGACGATCCAAGGTGGAAGAGTGCAGCCATGGTCCTGGTGGTCGATGGAACCGACTGCTTAGGCCATGCAAGGTCCCTTTGGGCCAAGATCGCCCGCCCTTCGTTTAAATACGAGGCCAGCGTAGTCTGAGGGCCCTCCAAAGTTAATTAGTGGACACGATCGCTCGCCCTCAAAGGTTCATCATCTAACATGGTGAACCCGGACAATGCGACGTGCCACAACCCCCGTCTCAACGTACACCGTCGAGGTCGGCCATCTCCATGGCTGGCCGAGGTGGAAGCAGAGCTAACTAGCCGCGGGTGCGGAGTTGATTCATCCGACGCTGCCCCGCGCAAGGACTCCTCTAGACCGAGACCGCACGCCCTTCGTTTAAATACGAGGCGAGGCGCAGCCTAACAGAGGACCCTCATAATAAAGTGAGTCACGAGACACTCAATGTCTTCGCGCATCAAGACATGATCAAGGAGTCGGTCCATCGAACTCCGCGATCGTGCACGGTTCCTCAAGAAGGACGACCGTCCCCGAGGACTCGACAAAGTTGAAGACCGCTCACTCAAGGAATTATTTTCATCCCCTTCCTTCCACTAAGTGAATAAAAACAAGGGGCAATAAGAGTGCGGACTACCTACACGACGATCGTCGCTATTCAACCACATACGGAGATCGTCATTTTTTCAGATATAGTGCAGCGATCGAATTTGTTGTAAAAAACTTATCTTTATGAGTTTATCAATTCATTTGGAACTACCCTCGCAACGATCTCTCCTCACACATTTGTACAAAGTCAAACAAAGACTTAAAAATAACCATTCATTCAAGTGATAAGTCAGAAAGACAAATGCTCATTTCATTACTTGAAAAATCGGAGTACATGATCGCCCGAAGGCCTAAGTGCTACAAGAGAAAGCTACAAACTACAAAGAAAGTAAGCTAAAAGCGTAAAAAAGGAAGCGCATTAGGCCCCTGCCGGGCCTTCGCCATCAGCATTCGGCGCGGTCCCCTCATCTTCCGGAGCATCGGGATGAGCAAGACTGTCTGGAGACGGATACCATCTCAAATCCACGCCGATGTCCGCCAGGTCAAAGATCGGCAAGGAGAAAGCCGAATGGAGAGGATGCTCCAATGCATATGATTTGAACTTCTCAGCTAGAGGACCGACCTCCAAGCCTCCCTTCTTAGCTGCTCGGATCGAGTCGGCGAACGCCAAATAATAGGCGAACTCGCTGACATACTCCAAGTTTTGGAAGGGATCGGCCTTGGTCGCCTCAACCTCTCCTCTCAGCTCGGCCATCGTCTGTTGCGATCCCTGGAGCTCGGCCTCCTCGCAAAGAACCTTCTCTTTCGCCTCCGCCTCGGGCTGGTCACCGAGCGATCGTCACCTTCGACGATCGGCCTCCCTTCAAGAACATTCCGCGCCTGGACGGCACTCGCATCCGGTCCCTAAATCGGTCGACCGCCATTCGATATTTCTCGCCTCTTTCTTCTCCAGCTCAAGCTCATGGCTCGCCCGCTTGGCCGCCTCAAGGAGTCCTTCTCCATCGCCGCGATCTTGTCGCAAACTGCATTCTCTTTCCGAGCGCCTCGAGATCCTCCCGAAGGCGACAGTGGAGGGCCGCCTCAAACTCCCCGGGCACTGACGGCCATGGTCGCCGTCTCAAGAGAAAGGGCGACAACAAGATGCATCGAACTCGCGATCGCCGACGAGCGACCGCATCCAGATCGTCCACGCCTTCGCAAAGCGTATGCCTTGCTAACATATGGAGGAATGTCGCAGGAATGGCGACGAGATCGGCTCGCCAGAAAATCCACGACCATCGGTGGACAAGACGGATCGGCGCGACGGACCCTGCATCAAAACAACTAAAGTTAATACAACTCCTATGCAGAGGAAATTTTCAACGCAAGAATGCCATCTACCTCTCAGCCTTCTCGGGATCCCGACCGAAAAACGGTTTCCCTCGAGGAGTCTCTGCATCTGCGATCGCCATCTCCCGCAGAAAGGCCGCGGAGGGCGGCTCGCTCTCTGGAGCAGCGATGGTGATCGGCACTTCATCGCCCGGGGCAGGAAACGAAGTTTCTTCCGGCCTCGGCCTCTTGCGATTCGCCCGAAGCCCCTCCTACGGAATTTCCTCCTCAACCACGACCTGCTCCACGCGAGGCTCCGGCTCCACGCGAGGCTCCGCCTCCGGAACTATAGGCAATGCAACGGGTGGAACCCGAGTCGACCTCTTCGCGTGAAGACGGCCTAGGACTCCTGGGTTCGACATAGCGATCTCGACCGGAGGCTCCAAAAAACGAGGGAAACGAACCTCTGCAATTAAAGACGATCGACTAACGGTCAGGCACTTTCCTCAAATAAGGCGATCGCCTAGAAATTGAAGGTCGCATAAAGTCATACCTGGCACCGCGAGATGTCTCGGGAAGCGGAATAGTCGAGCCGACAACCAGCGACTCTCCTTGTTGATCCGAGTGGCGTCTAGGTCGTCGTCCGACAAGCTCCTAATTCGCTCCCAAACAACGAGAAAGTCGAAAGGCAGCTCTTCGATCGCCGGAATATGAAAACCTGCAAAACAGAAATCAAATTAGATCAGTCCAAAACGCATCCAAACGAAGGGAGAGTCTAAACCCTTACCGGGATTCCTCTCCCGAAATTCAGTGGGGATCTCCAGTTCGCCTGTGGGATTGTCGCTCGCCGAAGCTCTCCACTTGCCAGCAACCCAGAACCACTTCGTCTGATCGCCCCGTATCTTATTCGGAACTCCATGAATCACCCGGCCAGAACGGCCTTGAATATGGTAACCGCCGACCAACCCTCTATGAGCCGTCAGTTTAAACAAATGGTTCATCTCCAACGGCGACGGGAGACGGTACAGGCGGTGACCGCCGAATAGGGTGAGAGTGCAGATGATTTGGAGCCAGACGTTCGGCGTCAGCTGAAGTGGCGCCACATTCCAAGCGGCCAACAGGTGGGAGACCGCAAAGGATAGAGGGAAGCGTAGCCCGGCCTCCATAACGGCCTCACTCACTACGACCATACCCATCGGAGGCTGGTCGGCTCGTTCATTCTCCGCGGGCGCGAACATGTCCACATCTGAAGGAACATGGAATCTTGTCCTCCAGACGGCCAGATCTCTCACAGTCGCCGAGCTCCGTATTTGGCCGAGCGACCACAACGATCGCGCTGCACGACATCGCGACCGCTTGGGAAGCACATAGGGATAAGCGACCGAATATCCCCTAAGTCGAATCTCGGAGTAGGACCGGCTAACCTCTCCATTATTTCAGCAAAGGCCCTATAGGCCCGACCAAAATCACTATGTTGCTCCCGGTAAGCCCCGATCGCCATATCTCTCTCGATCTGCGATCGTCTCTCCTCAAGACTCGACTCCTAGCAACATCGGCCTCATTGAACAAAGCCTCAACTTCATCGGGTCGATTCCGGCTCGAATGGCTTCAGCGCGTCTCCAGTGGAAGACGGAAGAAGTTTCTCCCTGGCAACCGATGTCCCGGCGGCGTAACTAGTTCCCGCTCCAAACGATGATGAGGTTCCGGCCATTTTTAGAGATAGGAAAGAAGAAAAGGATTTTTCTTACCCTACGGTGAAATCGAACGACGATCGGCGCTAAGATCTTCGAAAAATCGGCGCAGTCCTTCTTTCTCCAAATAAGTACGCGTGAGTGAAGCTTCAGCCCCGTGCCCCCTTTGTATAGGAAAAGGCAGGGACCCGATTGCAATTAGGGAAAACCTCGGGGTCGGATCTCAAACGACGCGCTAGTTGAACCTCGAGACCCGCGTCGCGTCTTTTCGAGGACGCGTCACCGAGGAGTCATTAATGACCGTTGGCGTCCCCCAATAGAAGCCCGACACGTGCGAGGAGACTTTTCCACTCCCATTGTTTTTCCCAAGACAGCCTGCCAACCAGTCGTCCGAATCCAGTATATCACCAAAGACGATCGCGGTCGATTAAACACAAAGTCGCCGGCAAAAGTTCACGATCGCTAAGAGAGCCACCTCACCCCACGTTTCCAACGTATGAGCGAGCTGGGGCAATTGTTGTGTCACGATTTATTCATCCCGACAGCGATCGACTATAAGGCCGAGCGACCAAGTCAACTCCAGTCAAACTATGGCTAGCTCGCCACGTCGAAGATAACAAACCACCATCGGTACCCTAGAGATCTACTCCCAAGGCGATCGCCCAAGAGACGCTTGCGATCTACTCTAGTGACCGGCTAAGGGCAATCGACCTACGCCCCGAGCAGAGATGATCGCCCGTCTAAGTCATCGAGGACTGGATCTCAGAAAAGCACCCACGTGCAGATCCATAAAAGGCGCTGACAAGATCTTTTGCTAACAGACAAGATCTTTGACCAAAGCCTGTCACCTACCCCACCTACCGGCATGTGCGCCGAAAGTTGTCAGTAGGGCCGCATGTGACTAACTCAGGACGCGTGTAAGCTCCCCATTGGACCGAGCAGTTGACTGCCAACAACTCCTGCAGGCTTTGAGGGGACAGGCCCATGTGCTAAAAGACGATCGCCCGATTATTATATTGCAGAAAAGGCGATCGCCCGGCGTATCCAAGCCCTATAAATAGAGAACCTCCTCCTACTGGAAAAAGGTTGGAAATCCATCCCATTAACGGTTCAAAATTCATTCTGACTTACGCTCAGAACTCATTCTCTCACATTCCGATACGTTCCCGGAAATACTGAAGAACATACATATCATCAAGCTCCAGGCTATCTCACCGGAATCCATCTTAGGACTTCTCTCCCTAAATCTCTCGTCCAGAAGACGATCGACAGAAGCAGCAAGTCTCCACTAGACAGATTCCAAGGGATTCATAAGCCCAGAAGCACAAGCATCCAGCTAAATACTCGCCGTGAGAGACGGCCGATCTCTCACCGCCGCGACTGTTCATCTCCTTTGTTACAAGAACTCACAGAGCATCAAATCTGGTTCTTCCGGCAATCTACACGCTCACTAGCTAAGATAACAAGAACCTTTACACTCATTGTATTTGTATTCTTACATTAGTACTTGTATCCCCGAATATTGGTATTAATAATATCTCGCGAGAGCATTCAAGCCCGGGGCTAACAACCCCGGCAAATCTTGTGTTATTTATCATTCTCACGGAAGTGCTCTTGCATTTGTTTGCTATCCCATCCATTCCAGCAATATCTATCTTCGGATAATATTTTGGGTAGCAACATGTGTATTACAACTGATCTTATGATTGGCGCGTAGGCATAATCTTACAGAGTGGTCTAGGTTGAATACAACTTGACCTATGAACAGTTTGAAGACAAGTTCTTACAGCTTTAAGACTTAACAAGTTTATACTTATTCAAATATTGCAAAAACAAACATTAAAACAGTAAGTTTAGATTACGAGCTGTAATCTTTCAAGAGATCAATTTTATTGATAATCAGAAAGGATTACATTGCTTGAAAAATCTAAATACACAAACTGCGATGATAAACCTATAGGAAAAACAAAATACAAGGAAACAAAAAATGCAGACAGAGAATGTCTCCAAGGCCTTCTGTCAGGATCATTTTCGGTTCCTTTCCACCAATTGACTAGGGAGTCATTGCCTCGATCCTGATAAATGCTTCTTCCTTCTGGGGTTTGATCATATATAAGTATCCAGTCCTCAGGGTGGGTGATCCGTTCACCTTTCAGATGCCTTGATTTCATTAGCATTTGCA
The DNA here is from genome assembly GCA_033398695.1 of Orobanche coerulescens. Taxonomy (NCBI): domain Eukaryota; kingdom Viridiplantae; phylum Streptophyta; class Magnoliopsida; order Lamiales; family Orobanchaceae; genus Orobanche; species Orobanche coerulescens. The sequence goes on along the minus strand of CM065802.1, from coordinate 175,487,369 downwards.
GAGGGAGCTTTCCTTCTACTAATAGCCTCGAGAACTCATTCGTGGCATCCTGCAGAGTTTTGAATCTGTTGAACAGGGAAGATTCACAGATGATTGTACAGAAGTATCTCATCAGTTGTTTTTTCTCCCAGTTCTTCAGATCATCAGCCAAAGGCTGTTGACCAGTGGGTAGCAATATCTCAGACGGCTTTCACACATTATTTTTCCAGGGATGTTGGGATCTTGGAACTCCAGTCGAGATCCAGATACCCTGTATCCTTTTGTAGGTGCGTCCAGACGGCCTATCTCAGCAGCAACACTATATTCCAGTGCTACATCGATCTCTCTCTCTCTAGTCTCCATCGGCGGCCAGCCCCTATGGCTCCCCCTTTTTGGCATCATCAATATATGATACCTTGGTATGAATTGCCTGTAGGAGCTTCAGAGCGTCATCTTATTTGGTCGTGAGAGTATTGATCTTATCAACCAGAGTACCGAGCACCAGAGACATGTTATATATCTTTTGATCATGGTCTATCAGTCTGGTTCCGATCTCCTTGAGGGCAGCAACCGTCTTAGCCTCTGCAATCCGGAGCTTTTATTTTTATTGCCGAAGGACTCTCTCCTGATGCTGCTTGAGCTGATTGAGCGCTTTCCATAATGCATTAGGCATTAGGCCAAACGCATCCTCGACATTGGTTATTGCAGTCTTCATATCGGAGAGCTCATCCTGGGCAGTTCCTCGCATCTAATCGAGTTCTTTCTTGATGTCATACAGTGCCTTCACGACATCTTATAGGAACACTGTCTGTTGGCCAATTGCATGGAGTTGCTCGATGTGGGCTTCGGTTCGCAGGGGGCCGGGACGTGCGATTTTGGAATCCTCAGGCTCATTGAGTTTACGGTGAACCACATGATGATGGGATCATTGTGGTCTATCATCAGGTAATAAACCTTCATCGGAATCTGACTTGGAGCTCACAGAGATAGGAGATGCAGTGCATCTTGAGCGGGCTCTTCGGCAGCTGGTGCTTCGTGAGCAGGAACTTCAGAATCTGGTGCCACGGAAGATTGTGCAACAAGGTCAGTCTCGGGGATAGGAGGGACTGATTCCTCCTGTTCAGCTTGTTTGTCTATGGTCGGGAGTACAGGAGGGACCGAATCCTCCTGCCGACTCTCATCTTCCGTCTGATCTGGAAGAGGGACTGATTCCTCTTGGCGGATGGCGTGGTCGGCGTCTTCTTGATGTTGCGGGATAGGATGGGCTTCCTGTTCAGGTGCTACTTTTTCTTCAGAGGTAACAGGAGGGACTGATTCCTCCTGCTGTTAATCGTTAGTAGCTTCCTGTTGCGAGGGGGACTGATTTCTGTCAGATGTCCCGTGACCCTGTTGGCTGTGGTGATTGGCCATTTCTCATTCCCTGCCCTCTTCACGTTTTATTCGCAGACCTGCCTGTAATGCATCATCCTCAGCATCTGAGTTAGGGTCAGAGTGGTGACTTGGTTATGGAGCTTTGTCAGTGTACTGCGATTTCCCTTTCAGTCTGACCTTCTATTTTGCCTTGTAATAGTCAGAGATGAGCTCATGGCAAAAGTGATCCTCCAAACGGATCAAGACTTCAACATTTTGGGTGTCCATGACCTCCAGAGTGAACAATTCTTCTACCTTCCGGTCAGCCTAGTTGTACAAGGTGTTATATGGGGTGACCCTGTATGACTTCCATATCTTGAAGCGTTAAAATGCTTGCTCTATTTGGACTTGAAGAAGAGTATTGTTGATTATTTCTGTTGGGGAGGGACTCCATACAGTAATTGGGTTTACTATTCGGATTGGATCCTCAATAGGTATGGGAGCCTGTTTCGGAGAGGAATCCCGGATAGGGGATGGTACCCAGTGGGGAGAGGGATCCTATACAGGTGTGGGTACCATTTCAGGAGTTGCGGCTTTCATCTCCAAGGGGGCAGCCGATTCTCCAAAACCCTCCAGTTTGGCAAACAGTTGTTCTTCCATCATAGCCGCCATAAGCTCGGGATCTGTTGTCTGTGCAGTAACTGTTTCTTTCATAGGGGTTGCGCCTTGTGGGATAGGATCAGCGATAGGAACATGAGAGGCCTCTAAGCAGCTGCTGCGGGTACTGTAGGCACAGTATTGGAAGACTTCTTTGCCTTCTTTTTCTTTTTCTCGATAGCATGAGGGGCACTTCTATTCTTTGATTTCTCTTGGCTCGCGATCCGCTCAGTGACATCTCTTGGGTCATTTGAGATTAGCAAGGACTTTGGGTTTGGTCTTTTAGCAATCAAAGGCGATTTCTTGAATACAGTGGAAGTCATCCCTCCAATGAAGTTCTCGGGGCCAATCTTCTTGGAATGCTCGGATTGTTTGACTCCACAAGTGGTAAGGATATAGTTTAGAATGAGGCCGAAAGATTTCTTAGCGGACTCAGGTTTGGCAGCCTCCTCCTATATCCTTTTCAGTGAGATCTGGCACCAATTGACCTTTTCTCCTGACATGATGGCCACCATCATCCGGAAGCGAAGGTTTGTGCACATTTCGAATGCTCATGTCTGGTTCTCAATAACCTGGCAGCATAAGTCATGCAGATAGACATAAGGAAGACATAAATTCTCTTTGTGGCATGAAGGATGAATGTTCTGTGCATCCCCATCCCCAGTAAATAGCCTCCAGTAGGCAGTCAGCAATTCCTCCGACCCGAAGGTCTCCAGTTCTTCCATCTTCAGGCCATCCGATGGCAGCCTGTAGATCTCTTCAAGCAGATCTTTGTTCAAAGAGACTTGAATCCCTTGAACAGATGCAGAAATTTCAGATACAATACCTCCTTTCCTCTTAGACGCATAAATGATTGATGCGTTCAGGTAGTATTCTTATACAATGCTCTCATCATATAATTCGGTGTGGTGGGTAGCAAGGTGGTAGAGCCCTTGTTGTTTCACCCACGAAACAACGACTTCCATTCCATTGGAGTCTTCTTCTTCGAAGACAATTCTTTCCATCACCACAGACCTTGCGAAAACGTGTCCATCGATGATAGTCTCTTTCTTCTTCATGGAGAGGGAGGAAGTTTTAGAAGTAGTCATTTTAACAGAGAAAGGTTGAAGAGAACTTGAAAATATTGCAAAGAAAATGCAGAAAATACAGAGAAGAATGTAGGCTGTTTTGCTTGATACTAGTTTAAAAATTTCAGAAAGCATAAAGAGTCTAAGGGAGCAAGATACAATCCTTTTATAGGGTGCAAGGAAGATTAGGGTTACATATAGTGCACTGTCAGATTTAAGGGATGGAAACCGTCTTTTTAAAATGAACGTACAGGATGGATTCAGAATAACTAGTACGTTTGATCCATCTGTTTTTGAAATGGTAATCGGTCCCACTTCTGACAGTTCGTCTTCCCGCATTGCCCTAAATAGCGGTTTTGAAATGATTACAATCGCATTATTTGAGGCATTGAAGTCCAGATGTCTTTAAGGCATTAAAGAGTAAACCGTTTGAAATCTAAACAGGGCACGTGGACTTAAAAATATTTTAGTACGAATAGTACTATAGTATATTATATTAATTGACATCCTACAGTGTATGTGATGTATCCGCAAAAATACAGCGTTCCCCCTTGAAAGGTACATACAAGATTCAATTCTTACACCAATATCTGTATTAATACTGTATTCATGGGTCGTATTATATTCCCCCTTAATTAACGCCCATGTTAGCTGTAGGAAGGTTTTATGCCTTCTTTGTCCTACAGTACTATCTGACTGGTTCTGAGTGTACAGTTAATTAATGTGGATACTGTATTCTTTGGTCTTATAGCATTCCCCCTCAATTGATGAGTAAAACTTACATGGAGTCCTACTGTAGCATTCCCAATTCTTGACGAAGCATGCAGAATCTGGTCGTGCTGAGAGGTTTTGTAAAGATGTTGGACAACTGAATGTCTGTATGAATCTTTCGATCCGGACATCCTTACAGCCTGTTCTCCCCATCTTATTTTCGATTCGATTCAATTGATTCGATTCAAATCGGCCTGGGCTTCAATTCGATTCGATTCGGTTCCTAATTTATTTCTCTGATAATAAAACAATGATAATTATTATTATCATTATTATTATTATTACAATTACTATTGGTTTTACTATTAATATTAATATCATTATTATTATTATTATGTTGATAATGCTAAATATTATTTTGCCAATTTCTTTTTTCTATAAATAAGTACACATTTCAATAATATCTGCCATTGACCAAAGTACATAATTTTTAATAGATGACAACAATAATACTAATAATAATAACCACAATAATATTTGTCATTGTTGAAATGATCATATTTTGTAATACATGTTATGATAATACTACTATTGAACATTAACTAATCTTTATAATCGGTTAATTCTTCGTCTTCTTCTCGTCCATAAATTTGCTCCATCACCTCGGGATTATTCTGCATTGACTCCCATATTTATTCAGTTATTTTCTATCGTACATTAGGTGTAACTTTTTTTTCTGCTATCATCGTACATATTATGATCAATTCTTGGTTCCATGACTTCAATTTTGTTCATGAAATGAACCCCTAGATCATGTAAACCAATAAAATTGTGTAGAGTAAAACAAGCGATGATAATTTTCAACGGATTAGCCTCGTGTAATACCCGGTTGTAATTCAGTCATTATCATTCAGTAATTTCATTCGGTAATTGTCACTATGTAATCTTTCACTTGTTAATAATCATTCATCCGTGTTCACCGTTCGGAATAAGTTCGAGTTGTGTATCGATATTGTTCGTTGTTTCAACCTTATTCGGGAATCGAGACAAGATTATTATCTTGATTGTTGTAATTGATTCATTAGTCGATGTTGACGTTGGAATTCATGTCATTTCAAATCTCTTCATTGTTCAAATCGTGTTCTTGTTGGATGAACCCTTGTAATTATTACTTGGAACCTCCGTTTTGGGGTTTCCGTACTTCCATTTCGTGTTATTGGTTCCCAAATATCAATTCCTATTGCCTTTATTCCCTTCCCGGGTCATTTTTCATCATTTTAGGACCCAAGGGGGTGTGGGCCGCGGCACAAGGAGTGTGCGCCGCGGCACACACATTTTCCAGTTTTTGGCCGAGCACTCTGTACCTTGTGCCGCGGCACATGCCGCATGTCCGCTGCACACTGCTGAGTCACCGCCATGCACACCTGTCCGGCCGCGCACACTCGTATTTCATTTTCGCCAAACCTGCTCGTACCTTGTGCCGCGGCACATGCCGGCAGGCCGCGGCACACTCGCCTCGTGCCGCGCACGCCGCGATCGCCGGGGCAGATTGGCCCCGTGCCGCGGCACACTTCGGCCGGGCTGCACAGACACAAGGCGCCAACTCTATAATTGCGTTTTTTGAGCGAGATCAGCTCATTTTTCTTCATTTCTTCACCTTCATACGAGAGAGAGAGCTTGAGGGGAGAAACTCTTCATCATCCATCACTTGAGGGTTTGATTTTCCTCATTTCCTTTCGATCGTGAAGCCCGGATAGTCGATCTAACGCGTGTTTTTGGATCAAAGTGCTTGAATCTTCAAGAGGTAATTTCTTCAACATCTTGGATTTCAATTTTGTATTGAAATATGATGTTTTGGGTGTTAAGATCATGTTGTATGAAGTGAGATACACATGATTATGGATATGTTTGATTATTCATCGGATTATTGAAGGATTATTCAAGAACACTTTGAATATTGAGTTGGATTTGGGGGTTTTCGATTAATTGTTGTTGAAATCACGATTTTGGATATTCATATTGGATTATTGATCGTATTGAAGATGTTTTGTTGGTTTGAAACACTTCTTGGGGATTTGATGTTGGTATTATTGAGGCTTGATTATAAACAATCGAAGTTTGGCCACAAAGTGTTCGATATAATGCCCCAATGAACTTGGTTTAATCGTATCGATGTTTTGAGTTCGTTATATTCGTGTTTGATTCGTATATTGAACAGATTGTTGGTAATTGTATTTATTCAAGGTTGTTCGAGCGACCGATATCTCAATTAGGACGTTATTCGTGGAAGAATAATTGTCACCAGTGTTGTGTAAGTAAATTCTTACTCGGTTAAAAGGATATTCATTCCTTTTGTTGTTGTTCATTCATAATCATAACTCATTCATCATTGTATTAACCGTATTGAGACTTGTAATTGTCGAATAATCATTTCATTCATGAGGAACGGCGGTTCCAATCATTTCATTGGGTTATCAATCACTTTACTATTATTTTCATCTCGGTGAGTCATTCTTGACCTTGTCGAATTATTATCCATTGATATTCATTGTGGTCATTCTCGTTCATATGACCTTCTGGGTTCATATTGCGTGGCCGGGTGCGGATGTGTAGAATTTTTAGTCAGGCACGCGATGGCCATGTATTAGGAGTGATACATTGGGATGTGCACACGGTAACGATTACCTCCGTGAGACTAATTAGGTACAAGGACGGGTGTGTCCGATCATCCGTCTTGTACACTTGCACAGAACACTACGGGCGTACTATGATACTCCTCTTCAGCGTAATTCATAATTAAGGATATTTCATAACTTCAGATGTATCATGATTGTGTATTTTCAACCCTTGAGGATTGTTGTTCTGTGTAACTGACCCCGTTGGGGGATTTTGTTTTCAGGTCACGGCAAGGCAAAGGCACGGGAAGAGCATGTTGACGGCGAGGAGTCCCAGTGATACTAGTAGGGGGCCCCAGTCATTCCGGTTATTTCAGTCATTTCAGTCATTTCCGTCATTTGTATTTTCCGCTGCAAAATTCCGTTTGAGATGTTTATTTCTTCAGGGTGGTGTATTTTATCTTCATATAAAATATACTAGTATTCTGTATTGTCCTGGTGTATTGTACTTAAACTCCTCATCGGAGTATTTGGTAATATAATGTGGTTCAGTACTACAATTATATTATTTAATTCATCAGTTTTCATTTGCCTGGTGGGTCCCAGTCGGGGGTCCATGGCACTGTAATATCCGCCTAGTTTGGGGTGTAACAGAGTTGGTATCGGAGCGTGGTTTTGAATACTACCTTCCGAGTCATGTCTCATTTGAAATCATCATCATCGGACTAGTATCATTGGACTTTCGCGTCACGTGTGACATGTGCAGATGTCGAGCCAATCAGACCAAGAACTGTAAGATTTCTAACGCCATGGTATAATTTCTGGCAATAATCATTCATTCATAATTCATCAGTTAACAATCCTCAAACATCATTTTCATTTTTGACCAGGACGGTCATTTTAACTCATTAATCACTCAATTCATTTCATTACTCAGTTGTTGATCTGGAAGATCATATCATTATTCTTGTTAACTTGTTCAAGATAATCATTTCAATAATTTCATCAGATAATCATGTCACCTCAGTTAATCATTCATGTAATCACTGTGTTAGAGCGTGTATGCTCATTTTCATCATCTCATGTCATAATCATAACGTGATATTCATGCGGGGAATATAATCATCATGTGACTTTCCTACTTCAGTATGGAGAGAGCAAGAAGAGGACGCGGAGGACGAGGCCGTGGTGCGGGCCGAATCCCGATAGCTCGTGTGAATACACGTGTTAACGTAAGGAATAATGCTAATTCATCGAGCAGCGATGCTGCAACTCATTCACCTGGACGTGATCATTCACTATCGGGGAGTCGTACCCGGGACACAGCTCAGTCAGAAGGTGTTCGGGTTGACCAACTCGCTTTTATGCAGGGCATAACGGCCCAAATGACGCAGATGGCACAACTAATGGAGACGATGCATAATTCAGCTAATCAAAATCAACAGGCTCCTCCGCCGCCACCTCAGAGGCAAGAGAGGAATATGAGCAGTATAATCGGCGACATCTCTCGCCAAAGGCCACCTACTTTTGAAGGCTCATCTGAGCCGGCAGATATTGTTCATTGGCTCGAACATTTCGAGAAGTTATTTGCTATGGTAGAGTGTCCCGAAGGACACAAAGTTTCAGTTGCGGCTTACTACCTGGCTAAAAGCATACATTCTTGGTGGTTGTCGTTGAAGCCCACCGAAGGATCATGTACTTGGGATCAGTTCAAGACTCTCATGATGGAGAGGTATTATCCGGCCCCACTCAGAGAGGCCAAGCTGTCAGAATTACTCACTCCCGACCCCTCAGCAGACGAGGATGTTCTCACCATTGCCGAGAAATTTCAGGAACTTCTTCCGTTCGCCTCATCTATCATTCATTCCGAGGCGGATAAGATTAAGTATTTCAGCAAGAGGCTGAAACCCCATATGAGACTACAGTTGCTTAATCATAATTGCACCACGTTGGCCGAATTCATTGAGAAAGCTCTTACCTATGAGCTTACTGCTAAAGAGATTGCTAAGCAGCAACCTTCATCTGCTAGCAAAAAGTCCAAGAACTGTAATTAGTCTGACGGCAGTCGGGCCACTTTCAATAAACCTCGTGCGGGCTCTGCTTTTTCGGAGCGACCTCCTGTGACGCCTAAGCCCGCGGAATCTCAATCACGAGCGGCCAGTTCGGCCATCACCTATTTTAACTGTGGGGATCTTGGTCATGTCAGCACCAAGTGTCCGAGACAGTTTGTCACGTGCCATAATTGCGGAATTGTTGGGCATAAGGCCCGTTTTTGCCGAAGAGACTCGAAAAATACTCCGGGGGCATCTCAGGCCCCGAAACAATCAGCTATTCAAAATCAAGCCACTCAGTCTGCGTCGTTCAAGATGACAGGAGCGAATAAAGGTGGAGCCTTTAGCCATCAGACGGGAGCGTCCGGTGCCGGGACTAGCAAGCCCCGGATTTATGAGATGAAGAAGACCAACGATCCAGAGGCCCGGATGATCTCAGGTACACTCGATATTCTATCTCAACCTGTGTGTACCCTTATTGATACTGGTGCATTGCATTTATTCATTTCCGAATCATGTTTGAGTAGACTACGTTTGGGTAGTGCTACTAGTTGTAAGCCTTTAGTCATTGGTCTACCTGATGGTAGACGAATTATCAGGAATCGTGAGATTCAGAATTGTCTGATCCAGCTTCATGGCTGTGTATGGCCAGCGGACCTAATCGTGGTAGATTTGTAGAGAGACGACGTCATCTTGGGTATTGATTGGATGGATCGTCATGATGCCATGATTAGTGTCCGTAAGCGTATGGTCACTATCATTTCAGACGATGGGGTCGAATGTGTGTTTCAGGGAGGTAATCCCGGCTGTTCTGGAAGAGTTATTAATTTGATGAAAGCAGTGAGATTACTCAATCAGGGGTGTATTGGTTATTGGTGCTATATGACTAAAACCGATAAATCATCGATAATGTTGGCGGAAATACCGGTAGTGAGAGAATATGCCGACGTATTCCCAGATGAGTTACCTAGTTTGCCTCCACAGAGAGATGTGGAATTCACGATTGAGTTGGAGCCTGGTACATCTCCAATATTGAAGGCACCGTACCGGATGGCCCCGACCGAAATGCAGGAGTTGAAGAATCAACTTGAAGAGTTGTTCGAGAAAGGTTATATCCGACCGAGTGCGTCCCCGTGGGGAGCACCGGTGTTGTTTGTCAAGAAGAAGGATGGTTCTTTTCGCTTGTGTATTGATTATCGGGAGTTGAACAGAGTGACAATCAAGAATAAGTATCCCTTACCCCGTATTGATGATCTTTTGGATCAACTTCAGGGAGCTTCAGTATTTTCCAAGATCGACTTAAGATCTGGATATCATTGTAACACCCCAATTCACAAATGGGACATTACACGCCATAGAACCCCCATGAGGTCTACCAGGCTAACTCAAGACTCATAAACCACAAAGATATCCCAAAAGATGCACTCAAAAGGTAAATAAGGCCGTGGCCTCGGCCAAAACATTTTAACGGAGTACATGAAGCATATGTTAAATACCAATTCATTGCCCACGCAGGGGACTTAAACCAAGTTTAAAAATAAACAGTCTAACTCCAATACTCGACAAATGCAATGTCAAAACATAAAACTACAGACTCGAGCCACATCATCATGCCAGCCCATCCTTTGCGTGCATGTCCCGTGCATGCTCCTCAGCTCTCCCGTTACCTGAAATGCATAAGTCGCATTTCCCCCATTTAAGGGGTTAGCATTCGAATAGCTAGTGCAAGTACATAATTACACAACATTATATACATACACGATTCAACGCAAACAAAATATTAGGAAAATCATTTTGAAAATCAATATTCTGGAATATCACATTTACACCAAAACAGTATATCAACAAGTTTTCCACCTCACAATTATCCACGCTTGGTAACTCGCGACCGTACCCATTAGTATCGGCCCCCAGAGGTCCCGTCGGACCATCCCCAGGTGAGAAACCACTTCCGCGGCTGTACCCATTAGTATCGGCCCCCAGAGGTCCCATCGAACCGTCCCCAGGTGGAAGAACATCAACGCACGCACCCAAGTCCACTTCCGTGGCCGTACCCATTAGTATCGGCCCCCAGAGGCCCCATGCCATCCCCTGGTGGAAGAGTGACCATCACAATCATTCAATCATCCGATATACATCATTCGCATCAAAACCGTACACACATAATGAAATATAATACATGTACTTGCCTTGGATGACACGACGCGAAGAAAACTGCAAAAGGAAAGGTTTCAGTCCGAACAATCTTCCCAAATCCGTCCCTAACAAAATAATGATATACAACCAATCTCAACAATATGAATACGAAGAAATTCATCCTAGTTCTACCCGTTGGGACAATTCATCGAACATCAAGAGTGCATAGGGAGTTGAAATCGGTCAATGGTGTAATAACGGGATTTCATCCCATCCAATAACAAGGGAACCAAGAATCATGAGTATGCTATCGAAATCTAGCAACAACATCGGCTAAATCGGATTAAAAGACAAGATCACCACCAAACCCTCCCCAAATTCATACTAGGGTTATAGGAGATCTTACCTTGATTCAAAGCCGAACAATAGATAATTTGGTGATGTGGTGATGATATGATGCTAAGTTATACTTTCCAAACGGTGTTTGGATGAAAATCTGACGAACCCTCGCCTTGGAAGTCGCCCCGACGTGAAGAAGAGAAGAGGAATGAGAAAATGACGAAAAAAAATGACTCCTGCCAGTTTATAAACTGACTGGTGTTACGGCCGTAACACCTCATCCATACGGCCGTAACTTGTTGATATTACGGCCGTAAGTACATGCATTTACGGCCGTAACAAGTTCTATGGACAGGTCTGGGCAAAACCGACGAAGTTCACTTACGGTCGTATGATCTAAGAGATACGGCCGTAACATTTCTTACGGCCATAATTGGTACATTATACGCCCGTAAGTTGCTACTGGAGTCACACGAAGGAAGAAAACGAAGCTGGCTTACGGCCGTACGGTGAATGACTTACGGCCGTAACTCTCGAACATTACGGCAGTAACATGGGGGCTTACGGCCGTAACCTGCTACAGACAGCAGTTGTGAGAAAAATAAAGCTCAACGACAACCAAACAGATAGAATAGAGGTATACTTAACGAGTATACGAAGATTTCCTACTAATGGGATGATTACCATAATCGACACGTGGCCTCGACTGTCCGGAGGTCAGGATAAACGAATAACAACCGTAATGCCCAATATAAATCAGAATTTATAAAAATGACCCCAAACATCCGGAATTCACGATACGACGTCGGATTAACAATCCGAAACTCACAACATGCTCTGCTCAACCATACGAAATTATGGGAATGGGAAAATGACGAAATCGAACGAGTTTAACGAGAATCGAATACACATGCGATACAATATAACTCAAGATGAAATTACGTAAAAACATTATCGAGACTCGTCCAAACGGAGAAACTCCAAGAACAAAATAGATTCAAAATTCCAAACCAGTGCAAAGCGAGTTGTCCAAAACAAATATACACCAAAAATAGAAATAACCAAAAATGAAAAATGCGGATATTACATTATCTCCCCCAAAAAATAAGTTTCATCTCGAAACTTACAACACGAATAACTCGGGGTATCTCGACCTCATACTCTCCTCCGTTTCCCACGGGGCTTCCTCGGATCCATGCCTCGACTATTGCACTTTAACCAAAGGAATGGTTTTGTGCCTGAGCTGCTTCACCCGACGCTCTAAGATCTAAATCGGCCTCTCCTCGAAGGTAATGTCGGGCCCCAACTCGATCTCTCCAAAATCAATAATAAGGCTAGGGTCCGGTACGTACTTCCTAAGCTGGGAAACATGAAATACGTTATGCACGTGGCTCAGGGACGGCGGCAAGCCTAACCGATATACAAGCTCTCCAACTCTCTCTAGGATCTCGAACGGCCCAATAAATCTCGGACTAAGTTTACCCTTACGACCGAAGCGGTAAACTCCCCGTGTCGGCGACACCTTAAGCAACACATGGTCTCCCACCTCAAACTCCAACGGCCGGCGACGTGTATCGGCATAAGACTTATGCCGGCTCTGGGCCGTCACCAACCTATCGCGAATCAGAGCAATCTTCTCTCTCGCCTCAACTACCATATTGGGCTCGGTACCAATCAGCTCGGATGCATCATCCCAACACAACGGCGATCTGCACCTCCTCCCATACAATGCCTCGAATGGGGCCATTTTGATCGAGGCGTGCCAACTATTGTTGTACGTGAACTCGATCAATGGCAAGTGCGATTCCCAATCATCCTTCCAATCTAAGGCACAGGCTCTCAACATATCCTCCAGTGTGCAGATCGTCCGCCGATCAGTCCGTCTGTCTGAGGGTGGTAGGATGTACTAAGTCTCAACTCGGTCCCCAAAGCTCTATGAACGGCCTGCCAAAAATGTGAGATGAACCGGCCATCACGATCCGAAACAATACTCTTAGGGGTCCCATGCAACCTTACTATCTCCGCAATAAACACTCGTGCTAGTATCTCTGGTCCCCAAGTGTCCTTAATACCCAGAAAATGAGCTGATTTGGTCAGTCGGTCGACAATAACCCAAATCATGTTCATTCCAGTCTGGGTCCTAGGCATACTAGTAACGAAATCCATAGAAATATCCTCCCATTTCCACTCTGGAATAGGAAGTGGTCGCAAAAGTCTCGCGGGTCGCTGATGCTCGATCTTAACATGCTGACAGGTCAAACACTTCGACACAAACTCGCTAACGTCTGTCTTCAAATTACTCCACCAGTAGTTACTCCTCACATCCTTGTACATTTTGCTCGTACCAGGATGTATGGAGTAAGGCGTAGTATGAGCCTCACTCAAAATCTTCTGCCTCAACTCAATGTCATTCGGTACACATAATCTGCCGCGAAATCTCAAAACGCCATCATCCTGAACCACAAATCCAGGGGCTTTCCCCTTCCTCACATCCTCCCTCAACTGGACCAAAAACGGATCGTCATACTGTTGGGATTCGGTGCCTAAAACGAAGGCCCAGCGGAAGCGGTAAAACGAAAATTAATTCGATCCGAATCCCTACGATGATCGATCGAGCTACGTATATACGAATATATAAACGAAAAGCAAGAGTTGTAAAAAACTAACCCTCGAAGTCCGTTGATTAAATGGTAACCTTCTCTTGAGCTATTCCCCAAGCTCTTGAACGATCCAACGCCGAAAGCACCGCGTCTCTACTTGCCACGCGCCGGAGAAACGAACGGAATGACAACACCTTGCTATCCTCCGAGGATACGGCTAGAGCTAGGTGATGAAGCTATATATGTAAAGATTACTACACTCTAAGTGTTTTAATCTTACTCTCTCTTTATGTCTTGATATTTTTTCTCTAAGAAAAACAAGAACAAGGTTGAAGAAGAAGATGACTAAAGAGAAAACAATTTTCTCTCTCTCTCTCAAACTCAATGATACGTAAATGCCAAGAAGTATTGTGAGGATGAGAGATCAAAGTCTTGTATATATTCTTATTCAACCCACATGAATACAAATACATATATCATGATTTGATTCCCCATATAATGTATATGATACTTGTCCCCTCAATCACATGAGATTCCAAAACCATGATGGGGACAAGTCAATACACACACATGGTAATAAGTGGGGGGTTGGCCCATGCTAGAAAACGGTCGAGTTCGGTTCGTTTCGGACTCCGTGAGTCCAAACAGATAAACTCCTATTCCGCTCCGATGTATTTATGTCGTTTAATTAATCCAATTAATTAAACATATCAAATACAAAATAACATAATTAATTTCTCCAAGAAATAATTATATTCATGAATTAAATTAATCACCCAAGAATTTATTTAATTCATTAGGCCGTAAATCAATTTATCCAATAAATCGATTTAAACATCCAATGTTCCAAAATTAGATATCCAATATCTAATATTCATAATGAGATAATTAGCTCGATTCATTCCGTTGTCAATCCTAATGCGCGACTCGGTAGGTCCGTCTCAGTCAGTAATGGGAGGAACCAAAGAGTAGTAGCACCACCTAGCCAGCCTGGTGGCCTACACTGTACCCGATCTAGAACGAATGATTGGGATCATTCAAGAACCATTCTGTCGTGAATACCAGTATACGTATAAACCCTTCTTTCAAATGTCCCGATCAAGTTATAGGGTCACGGTCAGTCAAACCATATCTGTACTTGACGCTATGCATGCGTTAATGCAAATCGAGATCATCGAGCCGCCGTGTATCTAATACAACTAGCTCCAATGCTTTGGCCAAAGACTTATGATCTCATTTGCCAATAACCGCATAGGACATATAACCCGCTCACTAACGGGAGAAAGAATTCTATCTTGGTATTCATGGGACTCGCTACTTGCCCGTCAAGATGCACGTCGAGGTTGACCCCGCCTTAGGTTTACGGTGGTCGAACTACTCTAATGAAAATCTTGACGTCACAAGCACATCCCTACTAAATCCTCAAGTCGAAGGTTCACGAATACCTATCACAACCTTTCGATTCCGTCATTGACATCCGGAGTGAAATCCATGTGACGAATCGAGGGTGAGTCGGTTCGAGTATACTAATCCAATTAGCATACCTATAACGTGTGCTCCCACTAACCATTAGTGTTCGATGTGCACTCTCCATGTCAAAGAACACGTCATACAAGTCTTCACATAAACTTAACGCCCCAAGTTTCATCGACTTGCGACGATTAAGTATTTGAGCTATAACCTTTCCAAAGGCCGACCCCTTATCCAATAAGGAGTGGAACGCGTTTGCTCTCAAATACATGGACTAGTTTCTATATGTTTATTTACGAGTTAGGAATGCCAGTAACTACCGGTAAATAAAGAAACATTCATTTGCCTTATATAAATGGTTTACATAATTACAAGTACAATGCCCTCACTCAACAACCTCGAGTGGCATTCGAGGGCATACTCTAACAATCTCCCACTTGCACTCAATGCCACACACTATGGTATCTAATACCCATGTTCTCCGGATGACGCTCCAAGCTAGTCCGAGATAGTGGCTTGTCGGTGGATCGGCGACGTTGTCGGCCGAGTCTACTCTATGCGGCACAATGTATCCCTTGCGAACAAATTCTCTTACGAGATGATACTTCCTCTCAATATGTTTGGTCTGTTGTGAAACCTCGGCTCCTTGGCACATGTACTGACTCCGTCGTTGTCGCGATGCAGTAGACAGGCACTCGGACATGGTATCATTTGAAGTTCTCCTAGAAACTTCTTAATCCGTAACCCTTCCTTGGAAGCCTCCGAGGCCGCTTGATACTCGGCTGACAGTGGAATCGGCGGTCGCGCTTTGCTTGGCACTACGCCAAGATATCCGCTCCTCCATTAAGAGTAAATATGTAGCCGAGTGGACATCGAGTCGTCCTTCGGTCCTTGGAAGTCGAATCGGTGAATCCCACCACATCCAATTCTCCACCGCCATACATTAGAACCATATCTCTAGTCCTTCTTAAGTACTTGAGAACGTTCTTTCTGGCATCAATGTTCCCTACAGGTTTGCACGAAACCTACTCACCACGCTTACAGCATGCGCGATGTCAGGTCTTGTACACAACATAGCATACATAAGGCTACCCACGGCCGAAGCATATGGTATATTACTCATTTCCTTTCGTTGTTCCTCACTTTGAGGACACATCTTCAAGGTGAGTTTTATTCCATGTCGCATCGGTAGGAACCCTCTTTTAGAATCATCCATCTTAAATCGCTTTAAGATCTTATCTATATAGAGGGCTTGGGAAAGGCCTATTGTTCTCTTCGCTCTATCCCGGTAGAGTCGAATACCAAGAATATAGGTTGCTTCTCCCAAGTCTTTCATGGAGAAATTACTCGAAAGCCAAGCTTTCACAGAACTGAGCATTCCCACATCATTTCCTATTAGTAGAATGTCATCTACATATAGTACTAAGAATGCGATCTTGCTCCCACTAACCTTCTTGTATACACAAGGTTCCTCTTCATTTTGCACGAATTCAAACTCTTTGACCGCCTCGTCAAAACGAAGGTTCCAACTACGCGACGCTTGCTTCAGTCCATAAATGGAACGCTGGAGCTTGCACACTTTATGAATATCGACTTCGGACACAAACTCTTTAGGCGGCTCCATATAGATTTCCTCCTCGAGGAATCCATTAAGGAAAGCCGTCTTTACGTCCATTTGCCATATCTCATAATCGTGGTAGGCTATAGCAAGCATCATGCGAATAGACTTGATCATGGCTACGGGCGAGAAGGTATCGTGTGTCGATCCCTTCCTTTTAGGTATAACCCTTTGCCACAAGCTGGCCTTATAGGCGTCAACCTTGCCATCACCATCGGTCTTTCTCTTGTAGATCCACTTGTTCCCAATAGGCACTATGCCCTTGGGGCGGTCTACTAGAGTCAGACTGATTGACATGCATCGAGTCTATCTCGGCTTCCATAGCTTCACGCCATTTCGCGAGTCTACATCCACCATCGCTTGGTCATAGGTTGTTGGGTCGGTCTCTTGGCTATCACTTGGAACCTCATGGAGACCCGGCTCCTCCAAGTGCACAAGCCCATACCTCTCGGTGTAAATGAGACACCTACTAGACCTACGAGGTGGTTGTACTTGTGTTTGAAAGTTCGGTTCCGATTTCTTGCACGTGTCTCTCGAGGAGTTTCATTGTATTCTTCTAAAGAAATACTTCTACCTCCGCCTTCTGAATGAACTCATCTTCCAGAAGTGTGCTTGTAAAGCAACAATGATCCTTCGATCTTCGGGCATGTAGAATAGATATCCCATCGTCCCAGAGACGGAATCCAATGAAACGTCCCTTCGCACCTAGCTTCCAACTTTTCCACCTTAGTCTTCTTGACATAGGCGGGACATCCCCAAATCCTAATATGATTAAGACTTGGTTTCCTTCCTTCCCACATCTCATGTGGAGTTTTAGGAATGGATTTAGAAGGACATCTGCTCAAGATATACGCGGCGATCAGTGCATACCCCCACAGGTAAATCGGCAAGTCAAGATAGCCCAAGATGGAACGGACCATGTTCAACAGGTCCGGTTCCTTCTTTCTGACACACCATTTAACTGAGGAGTACCTGGAGGTGTTAGTTGTGAAACTATTCCATGTTCCTTAAGGAACTCGTCAAACTCCGTACTCATATACTCACCACCTCGGTCCGACCGAAGTGCTTTGATATGATTACCGCTTGTTTCTCGACTAGGGCCTTGAATTCCTGGAATTTCTCAAAGGCCTCGGATTTATGTTTCATTAAGTATACATAACCATACCTAGTATAATCATCTGTAAACGTAATGAAATATTGATATCCGTCACGTGCTGCTTCCAAAGCACCACATACATCGGTATGGATTAATCCCAGTTTATCAGCGGCTCTTTGAAATGTCCCTTTGAAGGGGGACTTAGTCATTTTGCCTTTAAGGCAAGATTCACAAGTAGGAAAGGTATCCGATCCCAATGGACCCATAAGTCCATCTTTTTCCATCTTGTAAACCTTGGTCTGACCAACATGACCAAGTCTAAGATGCCATTTCAAAACTTGATTTGTTTCATCCCTACCGTTTTCTAGTTATAGTATTCACAACTACTTTGTTCTTTGAGATTTAGATGATACAATCCATTCAACAATGTAGCAGTACCCACTAGTTTATTTCTAAAATAAATTTTGCAGAACCATCACCAATGAAAAATGAAAAGCCTTTTCGGTCCATGACCGAATGGATACAATGTTTTGTGCCCCTTGGGCAAAACAAGTACATCTTCTAAAGTCAAAACAAAGCCGGATTCTAAACCCAAAAGAAGTGATCCTATGTCGGTCGCCTCGACACTATGCCCGCTTCCGACCGTGATCATAACTTCTCCACTCCAAGCTTCCTACTTTGTTCCGCATCCCGATTCACGGTACAAATATGAGAACTAGCACGAGAATCCAAGATCCAGAAGTAGAAAATACATGCAGAACAATTTGTTTCCAAAACTAAAAGTTACGTACTGAAGTGCCATGAAGAATCGGACAGTCTCTAGCCCAAAGGCCCACTCACCGCACTTGAGACAAGCATCCTTCTTCTTCTTGTTCTTTGGAACCATCGGGGCCTTGCCCTTACCCTTAAGGTCCTTAGCATGTGGTCCATCCGCTTCTTGGTCTTTTTCTTCTTATTATTAGACTTGCGAAGTCCAAGAAATCACAAGAGCGAGACTCCTTCATCCATGAGTCTTCATCCGAGACCGAGTCATAAGTTTGTTCATTAGCCCGGCTAAATTACATGCAATCTCATTGCGGTTGAAGTTCATAACAAAGCGTGAGAAGGAATCGAGAGAGGCTGTAGGATAAGGTCGGTTTGGAGAGAAGTATCCATTTTAAAATCAAGAGCCTCCAATCTCTCGATCATGGATATCATTTTGAGGACGTGTTCCCCAACCTTCTCACCTTCCTTCATCCTTGCACCGAACAGTTGCTTGGATATCTCATATCTAGCGATTCTACTATGCTCACCATAAAGCTCGGTTAAGTGAGATAAAATCGCTAGCGAAGTCATTTTCTCATGAGCTCTGAAGCTCATTAGACATGGAAGCCATCATATAAGCACGGACTTTCACGTCATCCTTAACCCACTTTTCGTGGTTTTCAATCTCTTCTGATTGGCTCGGGTCCGCACAGAGGCGCCGGAATGTCCGTCTCCAAGACGTATCCCGGTGCCTCTATCGAGGACAATCATCGATTGCGGAGCCAATCCACAAAGTTAGGTCCCATTAAGGTGTTCTTTTCGAGTAGAATTGCGAGTGGATTCATTGTCATATTGAGATTTATGCATTAAGTATAGCAGTTAATTAGTGACTCATTCAATTATGTTACGAGTATAGAATTTAAGGTCTTTTCTATTCTTGTTACCCAGGCTCCCACT
Organism: Orobanche coerulescens; assembly: GCA_033398695.1. NCBI lineage: Eukaryota > Viridiplantae > Streptophyta > Magnoliopsida > Lamiales > Orobanchaceae > Orobanche > Orobanche coerulescens. The sequence continues at coordinate 175,467,979 of CM065802.1, read as the reverse complement.
ATTTTTATCGGAATAACACACTCCCATGTGAAATCCTAAGTATCGTCGCTCTACTTCATAGTGGTGATCGAGTTCTTTATAAATTTTAATAGAGGGCAACCGAATGTGTTTCTAGTCTATTAATTTTCATAAAGTGGTGTCCAACACCAACCCATCTAATGGATGATTCGATCTTTTTTCCCTTGTTCACTCCCTCAACCTATACGGTTTCTATGGTTCGTGAACAAGTTAAGTTTATACCATCGACGCAATCGGTTTCACAATCAATCTTATCCTAAGCAACCTATCGTGTTTCTAGGGATAAAATTTGCTCCAACCGAAGGCATCCAATGCGCTCCGGTAATTTATCCGTCCTCCCCGAACGACTACCCCGATAACTCGGAAGCATAGCACATCCGGTTTGGATTTCAATTTCCGAAAACTCGATGGAGGAAGGAAAACCTTGAAACCTTATAAACTTAATTATTTGTTGTGGGAGAATTATCGCGATTAACGTTACACTTTGCACATTAATCGTTTAAGCGCGTTTGTGGCATTCATACAATATGAAACAACCAATCACAACCTAGTTGCTACCAACATGTGGTTCATGGACCGTTCCTAGAAAACAAAAACTCCGTAATCTAATTACAAGTCTTCGTCTTGAATCTTCGTCTTCTCGAAATGGATCTTCCTCCGGTCTTCGTCATTACATATAAATTTTACATTGAAAATTGCATCCTAGATACAAATTTTTCTAGTAAAATAAATAGGCTCAAAACGGCCTTTACAACCCAATCGAATAAAACGAACGATTCAAAACTAAGTCCACGAACCACATCCCCATTCAAAAGCATTCATTCAATAAATACTAAATAAATGGAAAGCGTAGAGATACATTGATCCAATCAACAATACGAACCGATCCAATCGATTCACACAATCGGTAATATAATAACGTTCAAAATAATTCTCGACCATAAATATTCCAATTAATCAAATTTCCTTATAAAATGAAATACCATAAATCATTTTAATCATATTAAATCCAATTTAACATGCGGGAGATTAATTTTCAAGAATACACGGAAAAATCGAGCCGGGCGAAAATGGCTCGCCATGGCCGAAGTCATCGCCGGCACTGGCCGGCCGATCAAGCTGGCATGGCCGAGTCACGCCGGCGGCTTACCGCCAGTGCACGGCCCGTGTCTCGACACGGTCTGCCGCTCGGCACTGGCTTTGGTCGCTGACACGGCCCGTGTCACCGGACACGGCCGAGTCACCTGGCGACTTCTCGCCTTTGTCCGAAAAGTCGTCCACGACGATTCGAGCTCGATTTTGACCGGATATCCAATATCAATATTTTTCAACATTCATATCTTCAATATAAATCATATTTCCAAGAAATTAAGATTTATATTTAGACATAAACTTACGAAAAATATAACTACAACGAACGTAAAAATATATACCACGATTATGACTAAAATGATTCCAAATCATTCACCATCTAATCAAGCATTCCAAATGCCAATATCGTATATACGATCGCAAGACCTACGCTCCGATACCACTGTTGGGATTCGGTGCCTAAAACGAAGGCCCGGCGGAAGCGTAAAACGAAAATTAATTCGATCCGAATCCCTACGATGATCGATCGAGCTACGTATATACGAATATATAAACGAAAAGCAAGAGTTGTAAAAACTAACCCTCGAAGTCCGTTGATTAAATGGTAACCTTCTCTTGAGCTATTCCCAAGCTCTTGAACGATCCAACGCCGAAAGCACCGCGTCTCTACTTGCCACGCCACGGAGAAACGAACGGAATGACAACACCTTGCTATCCTCCGAGGATACGGCTAGAGCTAGGTGATGAAGCTATATATGTAAAGATTACTACACTCTAAGTGTTTTAATCTTACTCTCTCTTTATGTCTTGATATTTTTCTCTAAGAAAACAAGAACAAGGTTGAAGAAGAAGATGACTAAAGAGAAAACAATTTTCTCTCTCTCTCAAACTCAATGATACGTAAATGCCAAGAAGTATTGTGAGGATGAGAGATCAAAGTCTTGTATATATTCTTATTCAACCCACATGAATACAAATACATATATCATGATTTGATTCCCCATATAATGTATATGATACTTGTCCCCTCAATCACATGAGATTCCAAAACCATGATGGGGACAAGTCAATACACACACATGGTAATAAGTGGGGTTGGCCCATGCTAGAAAACGGTCGAGTTCGGTTCGCTTCGGACTCCGTGAGTCCAAACAGATAAACTCCTATTCCTTCCGATGTATTTATGTCGTTTAATTAATCCAATTAATTAAACATATCAAATACAAAATAACATAATTAATTTCTCCAAGAAATAATTATATTCATGAATTAAATTAATCACCCAGTAATTTATTTAATTCATTAGGCCGTAAATCAATTTATCCAATAAATCGATTTAAACATCCAATGTTCCAAAATTAGATATCCAATATCTAATATTCATAATGAGATAATTAGCTCGATTCATTCCGTTGTCAATCCTAATGCGCGACTCGGTAGGTCCGTCTCGATCAAGAATGGGAGGAACCAAAGAGTAGTAGCACCACCTAGCCGGCTGGTGGCCTACACTGCACTCGATCGAGAACGAATGATTGGGATCATTCAAGAACCATTCTCGTCGTGAATACCAAGATACGTATAAACCCTTCTTTCAAATGTCCCGATCAAGTTATAGAGTCACGGCCACCAAACCATATCTCAGACTTGACGCTATGCATGCGTTAATGCAAATCGAGATCATCGAGCCGCCGTGTATCTAATACAACTAGCTCCAATGCTTTGGCCAAAGACTTATGATCTCATTTGCCAATAACCGCATAGGACATATAACCCGCTCACTAACGGGAGAAAGAATTCTATCTTGGTATTCAGTAGGACCTGCTACTAGCCCGTCAAGATGCACGTCGAGGATGACCCCGCCTTCCGGTTTACAGGTCGAAATACTCTAATTAAATTCTTGACGTCACAAGCACATCCCTTCTAAATCCTCAAGTCGAAGGTTCACGAATACCTATCACAACCTTTCGATTCCGTCATTGACATTCCCGGAGTGAAATCCATGTGACGAATCGAGGGTGAGTCGGTTCGAGTATACTAATCCAATTAGCATACCTATAACGTGTGCTCCCACTAACCATTAGTGTTCGACAGGCACTCTCCATGTCAAAGAACACGTCATACAAGTCTTCACATAAACTTAACGCCTACCAAGTTTCATCGACTTGCGAACGATTAAGTATTTGAGCTATAACCTTCCAAAGGCCGACCCCTTATCCAATAAGGAGTGGAACGTTTTGCTCTCAAATACATGGACTAGTTTCTATATGTTTATTTACGAGTTAGGAATGCCAGTAACTACCAGTAAATAAAGAAACATTCATTTGCCTTATATAAATGGTTTACATAATTACAAGTACAATGCCCTCACTCAACAACCTCTGAGTGGCATTCGAGGGCATACTCCTAACACATACTGCTTCGTCTTGATATCATCAGTCAAGGACGAAGTGATCTCTAACGCACATAACTGACCCTGAACTCTCTGAACCCAAACCTCGATATTCTGACTGATAAAATCTCGCTGGATCCTACTCTGTGGTGTAAGTACCTCTAACATCTGTAACGCCATCGGCTTCCGGCTCAACGCATCAGCCACTACGTTAGCCTTACCCGGATGGTAAAGTATCTCGAGGTCGTAATCCTTAATTTGCTCCAACCACCTACGCTGTCTCATATTCAACTCTTTCTGACTGAAGATATACTTCAAACTCTTGTGATCCGTAAAAATCTTACACGACGACCCATAGAGATAATGTCTCCAGATCTTTAAGGCGAAAACGACCGCAGCTAACTCCAAATCGTGCGTGGGATAATTTACCTCATAAGGTTTCAACTGGCGGGACGCATAAGCAATCACCCTGTCTCTCTGCATCAAAACACATCCGAGCCCAAGGCCCGAAGCATCACTATACACTACGAAATCCTCGTTCCCCTGAGGCAATGCTAAAACGGGTGCGGTAGTTAAACGTCTCTTTAACTCGTCAAAACTATCCTCGTCTGCTCACCCACTCAATTTCTGAGTTTTCTGGAGCAACTGAGTGAGTGGTCTAGCGATCTTAGAAAATCCCTCAACAAATCTACGGTAATAGCCGGCAAGACCCAGAAAACTCCTCACCTCCTTCACATTCTTAGGCGGCTCCCAAGTCATCACTGCCTCTATCTTCTGCGGATCTACCCGAACTCCCTCTGCTGAAATCACATGCCCGAGGAACATCACTTCTTCGAGCCAAAACTCACACTTAGAGAACTTCGTGTACAACTGCTCAGCTCTCAAAATGTCTAATACAATCCAGAGATGTAAGGCGTGCTCCTCCCGACTCCGTGAATAGATAAGAATGTCGTCGATAAAGACGACTATGAATTTGTCCAGATACTCAACATAAACTTTGTTCATCAACTACATGAACACTGCTGGGGCATTGGTTAGCACGAAAGGCATAACCACAAACTCGTAATGGCCATATCTCGTCCGAAAGGCAGTTTTTGGTATATCGATGTCCCGAATCCTCAACTGGTAGTAGCCCGATCGCAAATCAATCTTCGAAAAGACTGTCGCCCCCTGAAGCTGATCAAACAAATCGTCAATCCGGGGCAAAGGGTATTTATTTTTGATGGTCAACTTGTTTAATTCTCGATAATCGATGCATAAACAAAGCGATCCATCCTTCTTCTTAACAAAAAGTACAGGCGCACCCCAAGGCGATGCGCTCGGTCGAATATACCCTTTTATCTAACAACTCTCCTAACTGATTCTTCAACTCTAGCATCTCCGACGGTGCCATACGGTACGGTGCTCGAGAAATAGGGGCCGTATTCGGCTCAAGATCAATAGGAAACTCCATCTCTCGATGTGGTGGTAATCCCGGCAAGTCATCCGGAAATACGTCGGGATACTCGCTAACAACTAGAATCGACGATATGTCAACCCCACCATCTTCTGCCTGCAGAGCGAAACACCAGTAGACGACACAACCCTGGTTCAGAATTTTCATCGCCTTCAAGGCGCTAATCACACTCCCCGATCTACCCGGCTTACAACCGACGGGGGTATGCTCGGTGCCGTCCTCGGCAACTATCGAGATGGTACGAGTCCGATAGTTCATGATAGCACCATGACGATCCAACCAATCGTCCCCGAGGATCAAATCCTCACCCTTAAGGTCTATAACAATGAGATTCGAGGGCCAATCCCGGCTCCCGATCCTCACTGGGCAATCCCGAACTTCCTGGTCCCCAACCATACGATCCCCGCTTGGCGTACCCACTACAAACGGCTCACACTCAAACAAGCAGTCAAAACCAATACGACTCACACAATCCGAAGCAATAAAGGAATGGGTAGCACCCGAATCAAAAAGCACTGAAACTGGATGAGTAAGGATCTGAGTGGTACCTGACGCCACTGGAACGTCTGCCTCCTCTGTGCGCCTCATCTGATATAATCGGGGGTGAACTGAACCCAAACTCGACGTTGTACGGCGATCCGGCTGACCCCGACCCCTACCACGGCCCGAACTCTGCGGAACATGAGTAGCTGGAGTGCTGTGATCCCTCTGATCGGCGGTGGTAGTCGGAACTCTAGCGGCCCTGGTGGCCCTTTCACAATGAGATGCCCGATGCCCGGTCTGTCCGCAAGTAAAGTAAGTAACTGACGGAAATGGGCAATCCTTCATAACGTGCTCGGGCTGACTGCAATTAAAACAAACTCTCCCTCCAGGTGCCGCAGACTGGACCGAACAGTTACCCTGAGATCCATCGGCCTGATGAAACAGCCTCTTCCTAGGTGTAGGAGCAGAACGAGACCTCGAAAACTGACCACCTTTACCGGCCGAGAATCCGCCAGTAGTCTTCTGCTTCTTAGCTTCCGAAACCGACTCTGATTCCGGGACAGCCATCTCGATCGCCAGAGCGCGATCCTGGTATTCCTTCAAAGTGGCACACATGAGTGGTGCCATACTCTGCCTGATATGCGGCTTCATGCACATATTGAAGTAACGGATTTTATCAGCCTCCGTCCTCACCTGATCTTTCACGAAACCCAACTGCTGATTGTAAGAGATAATGGCCTGAGAAATCGGCACATCCTGGGGTGTGGCAGTGAAGAACTCCACAATTCTGCATTCTTTGACTGGCGGCGGATAATATTCTGCTTCCATAGCAGCCCTGAACTCCTCCCAAGTAGCCCGACGGTCTCTGAGCGCAATGGCCTCCCACCATTCCACAGCTTCCTTATCCAGGAGGTACTGGGCAATATGTACCCTCCTGTCTTCGGGACAAGCTACGGCATCGAAGGTCCTGGACAACTGAAAAAGCCAATTCTCCCAACCGAGGGAGTCAGAAGATCCGTAGAAACGAGGAGGGTGCATCTTAGTCACCGTCTGAAGCCACTTACTAGCTTCCTCTTCAGGTGTTGGGGGCGGATTCTGGCGTCCACCCTGAGCTATCTGAGCAAGTTGGGCTACTAACTGCTGCAGTACTGCAGTAGCCCCGGCGTTGGCATTATTACCCGATGGCACTGAGTGAGAGGCTGAGTCCGCAGAGGACTGAGAGAGTGAGACCTCTTCATTATCAGCACCCCGTCCACGGCCTCGGCCGCGTCCCCTAGCTGGTCTACCACGACCCCTCAACATACTGAAGAAATATGAAAAGGACAAGATCAGAAAGATTCACAATTTACAAAGTTAGTATCACAATTCACAATCCCGAACAACGCAAGAAAACGAATTACAGAAGTATAAGAGTTCGAGAGGACTTACAGCCACGGGTTGCACAAAAGACGGTAGAATGACGATATTAGGCTCAACGACTGACTCAAACAACTTAACTAACAGACCCAAATTTAACCGACAGCCTAGGCATTCAAAACCTAAGCTCTGATACCATAAATGTAACACCCCAATTCAAAAATGGGACATTACACGCCATAGAACCCCCATGAGGTCTACCAGGCTAACTCAAGACTCATAAACCACAAAGATATCCTAAAAGATGCACTCAAAAGGTAAATAAGGCCGTGGCCTCGGCCAAAACATTTTAACGGAGTACATGAAGAATATGTTAAATACCAATTCATTGCCCACGCAGGGGACTTAAACCAAGTTTAAAAATAAACAGTCTAACTCCAATACTCGACAAATGCAATGTCAAAACATAAAAATACAGACTCGAGCCACATCATCATGCCAGCCCATCCTTTGCGTGCATGTCCTGTGCCTCCTACTCAGCTCTCCCGTTACCTGAAATGCATAAGACGCATTTCCCCCATTTAAGGGGTTAGCATTCGAATAGCTAGTGCAAGTACACAATTACACAACATTATATACATACACGATTCAACGCAAACAAAACGTTAGGAAAATCATTTTGAAAATCAATATTCCGGAATATCACATTTACACCAAAACAGTATATCAACAAGTTTTCCACCTCACAATTATCCACGCTTGGTAACTCGCGACCGTACCCATTAGTATCGGCCCCCAGAGGTACCGTCGGACCGTCCCCAGGTGAGAAACCACTTCCACGGCCGTACCCATTAGTATCGACCCCCAGAGGTCCCGTCGAACCGTCCCTAGGTGGAAGAACATCAACGCACGCACCCAAGTCCACTTCCGTGGCCATACCCATTAGTATCGGCCTCCAGAGGCCCCATGCCATCCCCAGGTGGAAGAGTGACCATTACAATCATTCAATCATCCGATATACATCATTCGCATCAAAACCGTACACACATAATGAAATATAATATATATGTACTTGCCTTGGATGATACGACGCGAAGAAAACGGTAAAAGGAAAGGTTTCGGTCCGAACAATCTTCCCAAATCCGTCCCTAGCACAATAATGATATACAACCAATCTCAACAATATGAATACGAAGAAATTCATCCTAGTTCTACCCGTTGGGACAATTCATCGAACATCAAGAGTGCATAGGGAGTTGAAATCGGTCAACGGTGTAATAACGGGATTTCATCCCATCCAATAACAAGGGAACCAAGAATCACGAGTATGCTATCGAAATCTAGCAACAACATCGGTTAAATCGGATTAAAAGACAAGATCACCACCAAACCCTCCCCAAATTCATACTAGGGTTATAGGAGATCTTACCTTGATTCGAAGCCGAACAATAGATAATTTGGTGATGTGGTGATGATATGATGCTAAGTTATACTTTCCAAACGGTGTTTGGATGAAAATCTGACGAACCCTCGCCTTGGAAGTCGCCCCGACGTGAAGAAGAGAAGAGGAATGAGAAAATGACAAAAAAAAATGACTCCTGCCAGTTTATAAATTGACTGGTGTTACGGCCGTAACACCTCATCCATACGGCCATAACTTGTGGATATTACGGCCGTAAGTACATGCATTTACGGCCGTAACAAGTTCTATGGACAGGTCTGGGCAAAACCGATGAAGCTCACTTACGGTCGTATGATCTAAGAGATACGGCCGTAACATTTCTTACGGCCGTAATTGGTACATTATACGCCCGTAAGTTGCTACTGGAGTCCTATGAAGGAAGAAAACGAAGCTGGCTTACGGCCGTACGGTGAATGACTTACGGCCGTAACTCTCGAACATTACGGCCGTAACATGGGGGCTTACGGCCGTAACCTGCTACAGACAGCAGTTGTGAGAAAAATAAAGCTCAACGACAACCAAACAGATAGAGTAGAGGTATACTTAACGAGTATACGAAGATTACCTACTGATGGGATGATTACCATAATCGACACGTGGCCCCAACTGTCCGGAGGTTAGGATAAACGAATAACAACCGCAATGCCCAATATAAATCAGAATTTATAAAAATGACCCCAAATATCCGGAATTCACGATACGACGTCGGATTAACAATCCGAAACTCACAACATGCTCTGCTCAACCATACGAACTTATGGGAATGGGAAAATGACGAAATTGAACGAGTTTAACGAGAATCGAATACACATGCGATACAATATAACTCAAGATGAAATTACGTAAAAACATTATCGAGACTCGTCCAAACGGAGAAACTCCAAGAACAAAATAGATTCAAAATTCCAAACCAGTGCCAAGCGAGTTGTCCGAAACAAATATACACCAAAAATAGAAATAACCAAAAATAAAAAACACGGATATTACAATCATCAGTTGCGGATTCGAGAGTCGGATATCGTGAGGACGGCGTTTCGAACACGCTATGGTCATTATGAGTTTGTGGTTATGCCGTTTGGATTGACTAATGCACCTGCGGTATTCATGGAGTTAATGAATCGGGTTTTCATCGACTTTTTGGATCAATTTGTTGTTGTCTTCATCGATGACATTTTGATTTATTCCCATAACCGAGAGGAACACGACGTTCATCTTCATCAGGTTCTCGACGTGTTACGACGAGAGCAACTTTATGGAAAGTTTTCCAAATGTGAGTTCTGGATGTCCGAAGTGACTTTTCTCGGGCATGTAATTTCATCAGATGGAGTGCATGTCGATCCTCAGAAGACGGAGGCTATCCAAGATTGGTTACCTCCGAAGAATGTAAAGGAAATCCGAAGCTTTCTCGGATTAGCCGGTTATTATCGGTGGTTTGTGGAAGGATTTTCTAAAATCGCCCAACCTATGACGAACCTTTTGCGAAAGGATAAGAAATACACGTGGTCAGACGCGTGTTAGCGGAGTTTTGAGGAACTCAAGAGCCGGTTAATTTCAGCACCTGTTCTTTCCTTGCCGCAAGGGACGGAAGGATTTGTGGTTTATAGTGATGCATCTGGACAGGGTCTCGGATGTGTACTCATGCATAATGGGAAGGTTATTGCCTATGCTTCACGACAATTGAGACCTTACGAGGTTAATTATCCGACCCATGACCTGGAGCTAGCAGCCGTGGTTTTTGCGTTGAAGATTTGGCGTCATTACTTTTATGGCGTCACCTGTCAGATTTTCACCGATCACAAGAGTTTAAAGTATATATTTACTAAGAAGGAGTTAAATATGCGACAGAGATGGTGGTTGGAATTAATCAAAGATTATGATATCGAGATTCTTTACCACCCGGGCAAGGCGAACATTTTCGCCGATGCCTTGAGTCGTAAGTCCGTTCAGGAACAGATGCTTGCTCGTTTAACAGTTCAGAAGGAACTTCAACAGGAATTCCTTAGAACCGAGATCGTGGTCTGGCTTCAGCGAGTACAAGGGCAACTTTGCATGTTAGAGATCTCATCGCCACTTGAGGAGGCAATCAGAGAGAATCAGGGTTCAGACCCAGCATTGTTGCGCATCCATGAGGATGTGGCTCAGGGGAAAGCCCCTGGATTCGTGGTCCACGAGGATGGACTTTTGAGATTTAAGAATCGGTTGTGCGTACCGGCGAATGACGAGTTGAAAAACTCGATTTTGAGAGAAGCTCATGCTACCCCTTATTCTGTTCATCCGGGTTCTAGCAATATGTACAAGGACTTGAAACAAAATTACTGGTGGAGTAATATGAAGCGAGAAGTCGCGAAATTTATTTCGAGATGCTTAACCTGTCAACAAGTCAAGATTGAACATCAGCGACTGGCGGGTATGCTGAAACCTCTCCCTATTCCAGAATGGAAGTGGGAAGACATTTCTATGGATTTCATCACGAGTTTTCCGACGAGTCGTCGTGGCATGAATACGATCTGGGTGATTGTGGACCGCTTAACTAAATCATCTCATTTCCTTGAGATTAAGGATACGTGGGGTCCCGAGAGACTTGCCCAGCTGTTCATCAAAGAGATAGTGAGACTGCACGGTACTCCTAAAAGTATCATTTCCGATCGTGACGGACGGTTTGTGTCTCATTTTTGGAAATCAGTTCATCGTGCCATGGGAACTCAGCTTAATTTCAGCACATCTTTTCACCCTAGTCCGATGGACAATCATAGAGGACTATTCAGACTTTGGAGGACATGTTGATGGCATGTGTCCTCGATTGGAAAGACGATTGGGAAGCCCAACTACCATTGATCGAGTTCACATATAATAATAGTTGGCATGATTAAATTAAGATGGCACCTTACGAGGCCTTGTACGGTCGTCGTTGTCGATCTCCTTTGTGTTGGGATGACTTATCAGAATCAATCGGCACCGATCCCGATATGCTTATAGCAGCTCGTGGGAAGGTAGCTTTGATCAGGAGTCGTTTGTTGACCGCTCAGAGTCGACAGAAATCTTATGCAGACAATCGTCGTCGACCACTAGAGTTCGAGACGGGTGACCATGTTTTGGTCAAGGTATCCCCGAGTCGAGGTATTTTCCGTTTCGAAAAACGGGGGAAGTTGAGTCCGAGATTTATTGGGCCATTTGAGATTTTGGAATGAGTAGGCGAGCTAGCTTATCGTTTGGCCTTACCTCCGGCATTAAGCCGAATTCATAATGTGTTTCACATCTCTCAGCTACGGAAGTATGTTGCCGACCCGAGTCACATACTTCAGTTCGACGAAATCGAGATCGCGGATGATTATTCGTATGAGGAGCGCCCCATACGAGTCTTAGAGCAGCGAATCAAACAGTTGAGGAATAAGGCGATTCCTTTGGCCAAAATTCAGTGGTCTAGGCATGGAGTCGAAGAGGCTACTTGGGAAACCGAAGATAGTATGCGGGAGAGTTATCCCGAGTTGTTTGACCCTTAGTTTCGGGGACGAAACTCTTTTAAGGGGGGGTGTATGTAATACCCGGTTGTAATTCAGTCATTATCATTCAGTAATTTCATTCGGTAATTGTCACTATGTAATCTTTCACTTGTTAATAATCATTCATCCGTGTTCACCGTTCGGAATAACTTCGAGTTGTGTATCGATATTGTTCGTTGTTTCAACCTTATTCGGGAATCGAGACAAGAGTATTATCTTGATTGTTGAAATTGATTCATTAGTCGATGTTGACGTTGGAATTCATGTCATTTCAAATCTCTTCATTGTTCAAATCGTGTTCTTGTTGGACGAACCTTTGTAATCATTACTTGGAACCTCCGTTTTGGGGTTTCCGTACTTCCATTTCGTATTATTGGTTCCCAAATATCAATTCTTATTGCCTTTATTCCCTTCCTGGGTCATTTTTCATCATTTTAGGACCCAAGGGGGTGTGGGCCGCGGCACAAGGAGTGTGCGCCACGGCACACACATTTTCCAGTTTTTGGCCGAGCACTCTGTACCTTGTGCCGCGGCACATGCCGATAGGGCTACGGCACACTGCCGAGTCACTACCGCGGCACACCCGTCCGGGCCACGGCACACTCATATTTCATTTTTGGCCAAACCCGTCTGTACCTTGTGCCGCGGCACACTGCCGAGACACTGCCGCGACACACTCGTCCGTGCCGCGGAATGCTGCCGATCGCTGGGGGCAAATTTGGCCCTGTGCCGCGGCACACAGTGCAGTCAACTTTATAATTGCGTTTTTTGAGCGAGATCAGCTCATTTTTCTTCATTTCTTCACCTTCATACGAGAGAGAGAGCTTGAGGGGAGAAACTCTTCATCATCCATCACTTGAGGGTTTGATTTTCTTCATTTCCTTTTGATCGCGAAGCCCGAATAGTCGATCTAACGCGTGTTCTTCGGATCAAAGTGCTTGAATCTTCAAGAGATAATTTCTTCAACATCTTGGATTTCAATTTTGTATTGAAATATGATGTTTTGGGTGTTAAGATCATGTTGTATGAAGTGAGATACACATGATTATGGATATGTTTGATTATCCATTGGATTATTGAAGGATTAATCAAGAACACTTTGAATATTGAGTTGGATTTGGGGGTTTTCGATTAATTGTTGTTGAAATCACGATTTTGGATATTCATATTGGATTATTGATCATATTGAAGATGTTTTGTTGTTTTGAAACACTTCTTGGGGATTTGATGTTGGTATTATTGAGGCTTGATTATAAACAATCGAAGTTTGGCCACAAAGTGTTCGATATAATGCCCCAATGGTTTAATCGTATCGACGTTTTGAGTTCGTTATATTCGTGTTTGATTCGTATATTGAACGGATTGTTGGTAATTGTATTTATTCAAGGTTGTTCGAGCGACCGATATCTCAATTAGGACGTTGTTCGTGGAAGGATAATTGTCACCGGTGTTGTGTAAGTAAATTCTTACTCGGTTAAAAGGATATTCATTCCTTTTGTTGTTGTTCATTCATAATCATAAATCATTCATCATTGTATTAACCGTATTGAGACTTGTAATTGTCGAATAATCATTTCATTCACGAGGAACGGCGGTTCCAATCATTTCATTGGGTTATCAATCACTTCACTATTATTTTCATCTCGATGAGTCATTCTTGACCTTGTCGAATTATTATCCATTGATATTCATTGTGGTCATTCTCGTTCATATGACCTTCTGGGTTCATATTGCGTGGCCGGGTGCGGATGTGTGGAATTTTTAGTCGGGCACGCGATGGCCATGTATTGGGAGTGATACATTGGGCTGTGCACACGGTAACGATTACCTCCATGAGACTAATTAGGTACAAGGACGGGTGTGTCCGGTCATCCATCTTGTACACTTGCACAGAATACTACGGGCGTACTATGATACTCCTCTTCAGCGTAATTCATAATTAAGGATATTTCATAACTTCAGATGTATCATGATTGTGTATTTTCAACCCTTGAGGATTGTTGCTCTGTGTAACTGACCCCGTTGGGGGATTTTGTTTTCAGGTCACGGCAAGGCAAAGGCACGGGAAGAGCATGTTGACGGCGAGGAGTCCCAGTGATACTAGTAGGGGGCCCCAGTCATTCCGGTTATTTCAGTCATTTTTCAGTCATTTCCGTCATTTGTATTTTCCGCTGCAAAATTCCGTTTGAGATGTTTATTTCTTCAGGGTGGTGTATTTTATCTTCATATAAAATATACTAGTATTCTGTATTGTCCTGGTGTATTATACTTAAACTCCTCATCGGAGTATTTGGTAATATAATGTGGTTCGGTACTACAATTATATTATTTAATTCATCAGTTTTCATTCGCCTGGTGGGTCCCAGTCGAGGGTCCACGGCACTGTAATATCCGCCTAGTTTGGGGAGTTACACCTCGTCCATTTGCGGCATCGATTTTAAAACCTTTCACCTATTTTTGAGAACCGTAAAAACCCTCTCAATTACATTTCGACAAGAAGAATGTCGGTAATTAAATTGCTCATACATTCCTTGTGGTGGAGTCCCTCTTCTGAAGTCAGGCAAATGGTATATCATCCCAGGTCCTAGATATGGACTCAAGTACCCTAGTGTCTTAGGAAACGCTGAATCAACTACATAGTATTTTCCTGTACAACAATCATAATGATAGTTTGTTAAAGTAATGTATTTTCCCTTATTATTCATGGCAATGTAAGTTAGCTAGTACCAGATGGTGGATGAGGGAATCCCATTGTAGCATGTCCTAAGTTTCGCCTCCATACGTTTGTATCATGTGAACTCCCTTCAGAGCCCACATTGATATGAGTAACCAACATGTTGAGTGAACACACGACCATAACATTCCATGTTTTGTCCCTGTGACGATCTCTAAATGCCCTGCCTACATCATTTGCAACAACTGATTGTATAAGGGTACCATCTATGGCACCAACACAATCCTAAAAATATAAGTATATTGTCATTACATTAGAACTATACATGTAAGATTATGTCATCGGATGGAGGATAAATGTCTTAAAGAAAGGCTAGTATTTGATGTTGCTTTGAATTTCAGGAGGTGTTTCATACAAACTTTGATATGGTCGAATTATTTGAGTCGAAAATGTCTCCAATGCTTGTAATACCTTTTTGTAATACTTCGAAATAGTTGATATTGAGTATTGAAATCTTTCAGCGGTATCACGAACAAAAGCAGGTTTGGCCAGCATGTACAACCCTAACCCAAGTTGCTCTTCAACGCGTATATATCTACCATATACTAGCAGTTGTGCTCTAAGGAAATCAGCCAAACTTATAAATATTTCTCTACTTAGCTGAAGTTGTTCTTTACACAAGTTATGATGGCCCGTCAACATCCCATGTATGAAATGATGCCCCGGTTCTCCCCCCGAACGCAAAGGCATCTGTTTCACTTGGGTTGTCAATCTCCTCAGCTCATGCAATGCTATACGTCTCAAACTTTGTTGCACCAAATCTTCATCCATTCTACATAGGCATATATACATTTATTGACATTTGATTTAGGCAAACATATAAAATACAAGAATACTTAATTCAATCATATTACAACAACAAACCACATAAGTTTCATAATAAGTTCCATAATAAGTTCCACATCTAAAATTATCATCAACATAAAATAACTAAAAGTTCTAACTAAAAAGCAATTCACCATAAAGTCACACAACTTTATCATCATCTTAAAGTACACAATGATTCTTCAAGAAATTACGTCTGCCCTTGTCATTATGCAAAGAGATTAAAAGATCGATGGCACACGAAGTGTTGCGAAAGCTATCAAGAATATCCACAACGAATTCATCCCCATACTTTGGGGCAATCCCCATAGAGTCCAAGATCTCATAAACTTCATCTTTATTTATAGGTTTAGAAGATTAACGCATAGAGGATTTCCTCATAATATCAAGACATGTATCGATATCTCGATCCCCTGTACTTTTCTTAGAGGGCATGCTACGCATATCACTGCTTTTATTCTTTTTAGAATCAATAGCAACAGTGGGAGAC
Organism: Orobanche coerulescens; assembly: GCA_033398695.1. Classification (NCBI taxonomy): domain Eukaryota; kingdom Viridiplantae; phylum Streptophyta; class Magnoliopsida; order Lamiales; family Orobanchaceae; genus Orobanche; species Orobanche coerulescens. The sequence goes on along the minus strand of CM065802.1, from coordinate 175,452,174 downwards.
TGTGAAGTCTTGCTTTCATTATTGTGGGTTTCAATATCATGAATACCATCAAATGGAGCGTGTTCAGAGTCACCAGAACCTTCAACTTGAATAGTTTTAACTTCCTTCTGTTTGGTGGCAGATGCTGGGGTATAAGATCTATCACCCATTGCATAACCACTATGCAAAATTTTATCCCATTCAGCCTCATTCTGTATATGGAGTCTTAAGAAACACAGTTGCTAGAATTTGTAGCGCTGCAATAAGATAATGTTGCAAAAAAAAAATATTTTCAGAATCACTAAATGTATATATTATATAAAATAAAAAGGAATAGCATGAATGAAAATAAATAAGTTACTATTGAGTGTTACGATTAGTTAACAAGTACCTTAACAAAACCCTTCCATTTTTCACCTTCCACATCAACAACAGGACAACCATTTTCGCTCCATCCGACACCAGTCCATTTCTTTAGTTCATTCCAATCCCTGTGTCTTTCTTTCATATTGGTGAACCAATTCTTAAAAGAAGTTGATGTATAATACTTTCCTGTTCGGGAGTTTAATGTTGTAGCAACACGTTCCCAATGAGTTTTCCCACCCGCGGAGGAGACATTGTTCGTGCAGGATTCCCAAAAGTATGGTAACAACATCCAAGGTGAAAGACGCCCTTTCCTTACTCATTGCAAACTAGATATTTCTAAAGGAGGATAAACAATCAAAAATTCATAAGCGAGTCTGCAATTTTTATTACTTCCCAATATTTCAAAAAAATTGCACTCCGACGGGGTATTCCCCTTAAGTAAAAAAGTATTTTGTCATCTATTGCCAACATACAGCAAGTAGTCTCAAAGAAGTCAGAAATCTGTCTATGGAAGCTGTTAGAACTCGTCATACAGCCCCAACATACAACAAAGAGTTCTTCGATAGTCCATCATACAGAACCTTCCTCATACAACAAAGAGACGTAATATGTTGGATATAGCATACAGGATGAAGGTGTTTTACTAGGGAAAAGTAAAACACATCCAACAAGACTTAATATAAAAAGGCTTTAAACTTGGGAAAAGTAATTCATTGTTAGATAAACATTGTTTATTCATAAAGTATTTACGGTTAAAGCAGCATTTATTGCTGATAGGACAACATTTAATGCAGCTGGAGAGAGACAAGTCTGAATGCTCTGAAGAGCATTTAATGCAAAGACAAAAAGGATGTCTGAAGCATTAAATGAGATCTACTTTAATTCAAACATTCAGCAGCTGCCAATCAAGTGACAGACGTCAACACCTCACCAACCGGCAATGGCTTTGTTTATAATGCATACATTTCCAGGGTTATAAATACCCCCAAGCCATAGGACACAAACACGAAGTTATTCATAATCGCGAAAGCTTTGGCAAGATCACTACCATTCTAGCGATTACAAAGAAGTACATTTCGTGAGCATACAACAGTATCCAAGCGAAGAAATATACAAGTCCTCAACGCAAACAGCACAACATGCAACTATTGTTCGTCCATGATAAAGCTGTTGTTTGAGAAGTGTTCTACCCTATTCGTTGAGATTATCATTAGCCCTGTGTGGACTAAGGATCCTTGCGTATTCCGACCTGTGTGGAAAGAATAGCATTGAAGATGAAGCTTCGATCTGTGTGACAAGAAGCGAGTCGAGAAAGAGCTCAAGCCAATCTGTGTGAACAACCCAAAGCTACAGTTCCTATATCAATATGTGTGAACGATACAGAGACAGGTTTAGTTAAAGTTACGTAGTTGTGTACGTAGTGATTTTAAAAAACTCTTTACTCCTATGTGGAGGGCCAGTGGACGTAGAGGGGTTTACCTCGAACCACGTTAAACTGTGTGTTATTTACTTTCAGTATTTACTGTTTTCATTCTACTGTGATTTGATAGTATACGTTGTAAAATCCTGTACGCACCAAGCAAACAGGAGAACACCTAGTTGCTGTATTTACAGCAACTCACACAACAAACTTCCGCTATGCAAACTAACTTCGAAAATCATACAACTTAATGTGTTTCAATATTCAAGTTGTTTATTGAATACTTAGTGGCCAACATAAGTCTTTTTTCTTAAAACTACCTTCAGTAAAATGAAGGGGCACGTCTCTGGAAGTAAAACAATGTAAATCAATTCTAGCTATGCAAAAATATTCTTTAAAAAACTTCAAGACAGCAAGAACAACGAGACAACATCTAGATTAGCAGAGGGGTAAAAATGGCTTTCAATAAAACTTTCCGTTTTGATATGAATTTTGCATCACAAACAATGTTGAAATGAAACAAAAGGAATTCAATTCTAAAACGTAAAAATTCTCAATCTATAGTAAAATTGATGATAGATACATGATTTAGCAAAATTGAAAAAAAAAATGGGTTCATAGAAACTTTGATTCTATGGCCGGAAGACTGAAGTGGGTTAAGAGAAACTTTGCTTCTATGGGGAAATCTGAAATTGGCCGGAAAAATGAAGTTTTTTCTATTGTTGATAGGAGAAAATGGATTACGCCGGAAAAATAAAGTTGATCGGAAAAAATGAAGTTGGTCGAAAAATTTGTCGGAGAAGACGACTGGAAAAGTCAACCTCACCGGAGACGATGACCGGTAACACGTGGCATGTTGACCAGCCAATAAACATCTGTCACGTGTCATTTAACTGCCAACTAAGCATTTCGTTAGTATTTAACGGAGAGAATTTGACGGAGGTCCTAATGTGGTCTAATGGAGCAAAGAAGAGGTCCTAGTTCGATACCTTTCAAAAAGTAGGTCTTCAAGTGCTAAAATGAGCAAACTTGAGGTCCCGTTTTGATCATTTAGCATATTATTATTAAATATTATAAAGAAAATTACACCCAATATCCCCAGAATACACACCCGAATCAGAGTTTACCTTGCAAATTCAATAATTACAAACAACCCCTCGGTGTTGATCAAAACCGACTGTGGCTTTCTCTTTCCGCCAACATGGATAATACATCAGCATAACATTAAAAAAAGTGAAATTAAATTCAAATTTAAATTTATAATAAAAAAATAAAAAATAAAACATAAATTCCAACCAAACCCTTACATCTCCCATTACCCGCTAAAAACCCTTATACGCCCTAACTACTATTAGAAGTAGAATTTTTTTTATCGGCTTAAAAAATCTAAGAAATAATAAAAACTTACAATAATAAATAATAATAATAAAAAACTATTGTTCATTTTCGTAAAATAATAAAAATAAAAAATAAAACAATATAAAAGTCTAATAAATATAACAATATCTAAAAGATATGGAAACGTTTAAATAAATTGGAATTTAATTCTTTTATTAATAAAATCTAGAAAACTAAAAAAATGGAACTTTAGGTACTCATTTTTTTTATTTCTGGAATATTAATATTGAAAAATCAAAAGTTTTATTTAAAATTCGAAAATAAAAAATTGAAAGAAAAAGAATCTTGAATAAATATATTTATAAACTATTCCTTATTAAAAAAATTGGAATATTAATTTCCATAAAATTAATAAAAAATTTGTAACTAGATCAAATTTAACGAGTAATCGAAGTAATTCGTCCAATATTATAACTAGTAATGTCCGTAGTGCGATGCATGGGCTCTAATTTAAATTCTTTAAATAGTTGAGATATTTACACATTGAAAGAGTTTAAATAATTAAGAGAAAAAATATTAAGATCAATATAACACAGTGCGATATATTTAATATTGTCCGAGATAAATGAAAATAACGATTTTTACAAATTGCGGAAGACCTCCCTATAGAAGACATTTCTTGTTGTGGTGATTTGTTGTTCTCTTTGTCGCCCGTCAAGATTTTGAGACCCTTTGGATGATTAACTCTTGATAAAGCCACATATAGTTGACCCTAACAAAAAAACTGATTTCCTTAGAAATAGTCCAACGTGAGTCAAAGATTGACATTGGCTCTTATTTATGGTCATTGCAAATGAAACAATCAAGGGATTTTGCCTTCTTGTGAATTTGACTGGTAGCATGGGATCAGAAGGTGTCAACGACATTCTAGGAATTAGCAATACACCATATATGGTCTTTGACAACACTAAAAAAAAGTGTAAAAAAGCATAAAATATGTTGCTATAAGCCCAAAATTGGTTTAAGGCTACACTTTCTCTAATTTTAGCGATGTTGGATATAGTCCCATAGCCTCAGGGGTGTAAGCCAACACTTTTCTCAGTTTAGGGCCACATCAGTATATATGTTGCATAAGGCATCTATGGCAATACTTTTTTTGTCTATGGCAACACCAAATGGAATGTTGCCATCGACCCTATTGCAACACCATATTTTCCTTCTGCAACACTGGTTCATGTAACACTTAATTGTTTTGGCAACACATATTTTTTGTTATTGCAACATATTTCTATTTAACACTTTTCTTATTTCAGCAATACTTTTTTTTGTTATTGTAATATTATTTTATTAAACACTCTTCATGTTTTAGCAATACCGTTTTTTGTTATTGCAACATGTTGTGTCGAGATTTACACTTTCCGACCGGCGATCGCCCCGGAGATCGGGCGACCTAGCCCGCTTAGCCAGGCGGCGAATCGCCGACCGGCGACCAGGCGGCCTAGCCTTAGCCCCGCAGACAACATGAATCGGCCAGCCGAAGATCCCAGGACAAGTCCCGGTGCCGAGCGATCGACATCCAATACGATCATCTCTCGGCGCCTGGCGACCGACTTCTGGCGACCGAATTCTGGTGATCGACCAATGCCGACCCTCAGTGACTGGCCGAGGACGACCCTCGGCGTCCAGCTAGAGACGACCGCTTCATGACGATCAGGGCCGATGGCCATCCAGTCGGCCAAGGCCGAGCCACAGGATAGCACCCACGTGCAGATCCACAAAAGGCGCTGACAGACCTGTCACCTACCTCACCTACCAACAGGGCCGCAGACCTGCAAAAGGAGCTGACGGACAAGACTGGTGACCACAGCCTGTCACCTACCTCGCCTACTGACAAGTCCGCCGAAAGTAACAAAGTGGGACCACCTGTGACAGTAGTTCCGGACGCGTGCTGTCTCCTCATTGGACCGCACAGCTGGCTGCCGGTTGTAGCCTCGGACTTTTGGCAGACTGCCCACGTGACCTTTAGGACGATCGCCCCATTATATTAATGGCCGAAAGACGATCGCCCGCTAGAGGCACCTCATCCCCTATATAAAGAAGGCAGCCTGCACTTGGACTCTCTCTCTGGCATTCTCGCATTTCACACACCATACAGAAGCAAAATACTCAGCACTTGGCTTTCTCCAACTCTTGGCAACAGCTATCTTTCGGTACTTACTTCTCCCGGCCTCTCTCATCAAGCAGGCGATCGGCAGGGACGAAGAACACCGAGCTTCGCTCAAGAGCCGGATTAATAGAGTCTTTTTACACTCATTGTATTTAGATTTCTCTCATTAATACTTGTATCCACGAATATATGTATTAATAACATCTCGCGAGAGCATTCAAGCTCGGGACTAACAACCCCGGCAAATCTTGTGTTATTTATCTTTCTCACGGAAGTGCTCCCGCAATTGTTGTTTGTTGTCCGTCTCCAGCAGTATTTAATCTTCGGATAGATATTTTGGGCAACAACAATTGGCGCTAGAAGGAGGGCATCTAACCCTCTAATTTATATTCCTACCGTCCCGAAGAACACTCACTGTTCTCGGGGCAGATACTTGAAGTGACACTCACTGCACTTCAAATAAATCTTTCAGAAAACATGTCTTCCGCTTCCGCGTCGAAGAAAGCCGCCGGCCAGCCGGCCGGACGCCGCGTTCCGTCCCAGTCCGAGCCACAGCCGATAGTGGAGGGTAGCCGCCGCGGTCAGAGACGCTCGATCCCGCCCCTGGACGGCGGCCCAACCTCTCGCTCGATCGGTTCCGAACCAAGGAACAGATCGAAGGGGCCCTGGCCGTCCTACAGGAGCGACGGAGTGCTCTCGACGCGCCTCCTGCTATCACCCCCTCGGCCGTCCGCCGGAAGTCCAAGCGGAAGCTCAAGGCGTTACCGGCCGAGCGATCGCCAGGAGGCTCCCGTCGGCAAGAAGAGGCGCTCGCCAGCCGGGGCACCTCTGTCTTCGATCGCCTGGGCAGTGACCCGACCTGGCAACCGGGGCAGTCCGGCCCCAGCTACGAGACGATGGAGTTTGAGTCCGTCACAGGAGCTCGGCCTACCCGACTCCCAGAAGGCAGCCCAGCCGTCTGGCTCCCCCTCGCCAAATAGCCGAGGCCGGCAACAGCGGAGTCCGGAGATCGGTACACGATCGCCTCGGCTCCTGCTCCCAAAGCCGATCTGCAAGCGACCAATCCGCGGCGATGGCCGCGATGCAACGTCAACTCGACGACATGAAGGCGCTCCTGGAATCCAGGGCAGGCGCCAAGAAGATGATCGCCGGGCCAAGCGAGCCGCTCACGATCGACATCGATCTCGCCCCCGTGCAGCACAAGATCGCTCCCCCGCAAACGCCCGTGTACGAGGGGCGATCGGACCCCCAGACGCACCTGAGGAAGTTCAACATCTACATGACCGAGTGTGGGGCATCTGACGCGACCAGGTGCCGAATGTTCCCTCGGACGCTGGACGACCTCGCCCACAGGTGGTACGCCTCGTTGCCACCTCGGTCCATTGGCTCTTTTAACCAGCTGGCGCACGTCTTCACGGAGTATTTCGCCACCAGGGTCGTCCGGCCAGAAGGTCCCCTTCGCATGATGCAAATCAAGCAGGGAGAAGAAGAGTCCGACTCGGACTACATCGACCGGGTAGACGTGATCATCCTCAACGGCGAGCCCGTAAGCGATGAGACCGCCCTCTACGCAGTCCTAGGAGGATTTCAGGGTTTTTCGCCCATGTTCAGGCATCTCACGAAAAACCAACCTACAACCTACGCAGCCTTCCGGGCTAGAGCCGCAGATTTTCTGGCCAGGCAAAGGTTCCTTCTTAGCCTGTGAGCAGCGCGATCGGTGCCCGGACGACGATCTCCCGCCCGATCGCCGATATCGACCTACGAATAAAGCGATCGGCAGCCGAGCGACGATCGCCAGTCATCCAGCCCGATCGCCAATCATCACGCTACATCATCAGCAACCCGGAGGGCACGATCGCCCTCTACAGTCCAGCATCTAACATGACGGACTACGGCATAAGATCGCCTCCACCGCACATCATAAAGCCATGGTCCAGGTAGTCGATGGAACCAGCTGCTTCGGCCATGCAAGGTCCCTTTCGGCCGAGATTGCCCGCCCGTCATTTAAATACGAGGCCGGCGTAGTCTGAGGGCTCTCCAAATTTAATAAGTGGACACGTGCCACAACCCCCGTCTCAACGTACACCGTCGAGGTTCGCCATCTTCATGGTGGGCCGAGGTGGAAGCAGAGCTAACAAGCCGCGGGCGTGGAGTTGATTCATCCGATGCTGCCCCGCGCAAGGACTCCTCTAGACCGAGACCGCACGCCCTTCGTTTAAATACGAGACGAGGCGCAGCCTAACAGAGGACCCTCATAATAAAGTGAGTCACGAGACACTCAATGTCTTCGCGCACCAAGACACGGTCATGGAGTCGGTCCATCGATTTCCGCGACTGTGCACGATTCCTCAAACAAGCGAAACCATCAAGTTTCCGAGGGGGATCGGCCAATGTTGTTTTTTGCAGGTACAAGGCCGAAAGATAGCTAGCCAATCGACCATGGTAGCCCAAGTCCGAATCCCAAGTCAGCTCAGCAAGATCGCCTGTCCTCATCCTTACACGATCGCCAGCAAGAACCACCTCGCCCCATGTCTTCAACATAGGAGCAAGTTGGGGGGCAATTGTTGTGTCGAGATTTACACTTTCCGACCGGCGATCGCCCCGGAGATCGGGCGACCTAGCCATCGCGAGCAGTAGAGGCAGAATCGCCGACCGCGACCGGGCGGCTAGCCTTAGCCCATGAGACAACATGAATCGGCGGTAGAAGGTCCCAGGACAAGTCCGGTGCGAGCGATCGACATCAATACGATCATCTCTCGGCGCTGGCGGCCGACTTCGCGACCGACTTCGGTGATCGACCAATGCCGACCCTCGGCGGCGGCGAGGCGACCCTCGGTGTCGGCTAGAGACGACCGCTTCATGACGATCGGGGCCGATGGCCATCCAGTCGGCAAGGCCGAGCCACAGGCGGCACCCACGTGCGAGATCCACAAAAGGCGCCGACACTGTCACCTACCTCACCTACCAACAGGCCGCAGACACTGCAAAAGGAGGCGACGGACAAGGCGGTGACCACACTGTCACCTACCTCGCCCTCTTGACAAGTCCGCCGAAAGTAACAAAGTGGGACCACCAGTGATAAGATTAGGACGCGTCTTTGGCTCCTCATTGGACCGCACAGCTGGCTGCCGGCTGTAGCCTTGGACTTTTGGCAGACTGCCCACGTGACCTTTAGGACGATCGCCCCATTATATTAATGGCCGAAAGACGATCGCCCGCTAGAGGACAAGGCACCTCATCCCCTATATAAAGAAGGCAGCCTGCACTTGGACTCTCTCTCTGGCATTCTCGCATTTCACACACCATACAGAAGCAAAATACTCAGCACTGGGCTTTCTCCAACTCTTGGCAACAGCTATCTTTCGGTACTTACTTCTCCCGGCCTCTCTCATCAGGCAGGCGATCGGCAGGGACGAAGAACACCGAGCTTCGCTCAAGAGCCGGATTAATAGAGTCTTTTTACACTCATTGTATTTAGATTTCTCTCATTAATACTTGTATCCACGAATATTTGTATTAATAACATCTCGCGAGAGCATTCAAGCCCGGGACTAACAACCCCGGCAAATCTTGTGTTATTTATCTTTCTCACGGAAGTGCTCCCGCAATTGTTGTTTGTTGTCCGTCTCCAGCAGTATTTAATCTTCGGATAGATATTTTGGGCAACAACAATTGGCGCTGGAAGAAGGGCATCTAACCCTCAAATTTATATTCCTACCGTCCCGAAGAACACTCACTGTTCTCGGGGCAGATACTTGAAGTGACACTCACTACACTTCAAAGAAATCTTTCAGAAAACATGTCTTTCGCCTCCGCGTCGAAGAAAGCCGCCGGCCAGCCGGCCGGATGCCGCGTTCCGTCCCAGTCCGAGCCACAGCCGATGACACTCACTGCACTTCAAAGAAATCTTTCAGAAAACATGTCTTCCGCCTCCGCGTCGAAGAAAGCCGCCGGCCAGCCGGACGGACGCCGCGTTCCGTCCCAGTCCGAGCCACGCCGCGTTCCGTCCCAGCCCTCTACAGTCCAGCATCTAACATGACGGACTACGGCATAAGATCGCCTCCACCGCACATCATAAAGCCATGGTCCTGGTAGTCGATGGAACCGGCTGCTTCGGCCATGCAAGGTCCCTTTCGGCCGAGATTGCCCGCCCTTCATTTAAATACGAGGCCGGCATAGTCTGAGGGCTCTCCAAATTTAATCAGTGGACACGTGCCACAACCCCCGTCTCAACGTACACCGTCGAGGTTCGCCATCTTCATGGTGGGCCGAGGTGGAAGCAGAGCTAACAATCCGCGGGCGTGGAGTTGATTCATCCGACGCTGCCCCGCGCAAGGACTCCTCTAGACCGAGACCGCACGCCCTTCGTTTAAATACGAGGCGAGGCGCAGCCTAACAGAGGACCCTCATTATAAAGTGAGTCACGAGACACTCAATGTCTTCGCGCACCAAGACACGGTCATGGAGTTGGTCCATCGATTTCCGCGACTGTGCACGATTCCTCAAACAAGCGAAACCATCAAGTTTCCGAGGGGGATCGGCCAATGTTGTTTTTGCAGGTACAAGACCGAAAGATAGATAGCCAATCGACCATGATAGCCCAAGTCCGAAATCATAAGTTAGCTCAGCAAGATCGCCCGTCCTCATCCTTACACGATCGCTAGCAAGAACCACCTCGCCCCATGTATTCAACATAGGAGCAAGCTGGGGGGCAATTGTTGTGTCGAGATTTACACTTTCCGACCGGCGATCGCCTCGGAGATCGGGCGACCTAGCCACTGCCGAGCAGCCGAGGCAGGACTGCCGACCGGCGACCAGGCGACCTAGCCTTAGCCCGGTAGACAAGCATGAATCGGCCAGCCGAAGGTCCCAGGACAAGTCCCGGTGCCGAGCGATCGACATCCAATACGATCATCTCTCGGCGCCTGGCGACCGACTTCTGGCGACCGACTTCTGGACGATCATCTCTCGGCGCCTTGTCGACCGACCCTTGGTGACCGACCAGTGCCGACCCTCAGTGACTGGCCGAGGACGACCCTCGGTGTCCAGCTAGAGACGACCGCTTCATGACGATCAGGGCCGATGGCCATCCAGTCGGCAAAGGCCGAGCCACAGGACAGCACCCACGTGCAGATCCACAAAAGGAGCTGACAGACCTGTCATCTACCTCACCTACCAACAGGGCCGCAGACTTGCAAAAGGAGCTGACGGACAAGACTGGTGACCACAGCCTGTCACCTACCTCGCCTACTGACAAGTCCGCCGAAAGTAACAAAGTGGGACCACTCGTGATGATTTAGGACGCGTCTTTGGCTCCTCATTGGACCGCATACCGTCACGGATGTAGCCTTGGACTTTTGGCAGACTGCCCATGTGACCTTTAGGACGATCGCCCCATTACATTAATGGCCGAAAGACGATCGCCCGCTAGGAGACAAGGCACCTCAACCCCTATATAAAGAAGGCAGCCTGCACTTAGATTTCGGTCTGGCATTCTCGCATTTCACAAGCAAAACACACAGCACTTGGCTTTCTCCAACTCTTGGCAACAACTATCTTTCGGTCTTACTTCTCCCGGCCTCTCTCATCAGGCAGACGATCGGCAGGGACGAAGAACACCGAGCTTCGCTCAAGAGCCGGATTAATAGAGTCTTTTTACACTCATTGTATTTAGATTTCTCTCATTAATACTTGTATCCACGAATATTTGTATTAATAACATCTCGCGAGAGCATTCAAGCCCGGGACTAACAATCCCGGCAAATCTTGTGTTATTTATCTTTCTCACGGAAGTGCTCCCGCAATTGTTGTTTGTTGTCCGTCTCCAGCAGTATTTAATCTTCGGATAGATATTTTGGGCAACAACACAACAGTTGTTTAACCAACACTTTTCCAATTTTAACTACACATTTTCATGTTATCTAAATTTCTAATGTCACAATTATATCCTAAAAATATTTTCATAAACAAACTATGACACCTTAAGTTATTTTTCCTCATAGTCTTTGCATTACTAAATGCTTCAAGAACAGGATTAGACTGCCAAAATTAAAAAGTTCATATAAAATTACTTCGCATATCTAAAAGAAAGTAAAAACTTAACCAACGTTTTTACTTATATTATACACCAAGTTTGATTAAAAAAATGAAAATAGAATTTTCAGTGATCTATATACTTCTAGGACTTGCTGCTCCACACTCCGTCCTTCACTTGCAGCTCTCCCACCCATGTATACAACATACTGCATAAGCATTTTTGTACTTTCTGTTTTGCCAGCTCCACTTTCTCCACTAACCAAAAGTGACTGGCTTACTCCCTTATTGACCATTTGCCTGCACCTCTGAAATCAAAATACTTAACGAGTTCAGAGACAGTAATATATGAAGTTTGCCTGTATGGTGAGTCTCCAATAGCAAATGGGTGCGGGCTCGGCTCATGTAAAGCAGCCCCTTTATACTTTTTCATCACATCCTTGTCAAATGTGGTAGATGTTGGAATGGACTGACAGCAAACAATATTTCACCTGTATAAGTCTACAAAGAAAAAGAAATCTTAAACTTGTCGTGCCAGAAAACTATTAAAAATGATAAAGAAAAATTAACTACAACCTCTGTTGATAACTCTAGAGAATAAAAAATCTGGAAAAGATAGGACTTTCAGGTCATATAGATATACTGCAAAGAATAAATCAAATAAGCATATGTAAGTTGCGGTACAACTATAGCAAATGTCATCAGCATAGAAGTTGCCACAACAAAAACTTTCATAACTAAACAGCAAAAAGAAAAATATTATTACAAAAAAAAACAAATGCTTACATATATTTCATTGAGATCATATCGGCAACTTATATTCTGCAAAACACCAGGCTCGTGCAGATAAGTTAGCTTTGTCATATCATCTAAAGCATTTTCAGGGAACTCAGAATCTTGTGGATGGACAGTTGATGCTTTACATACAACCTAAAAATATGAAAAGTGAAGTTGCCATGATAATTAATATATATCTCCAGGTTATAAGACTGACAATAAACATGACCAACAAAAAATGTTGCACCCACACACACACACACGGGGCGTGCATAAGTGCGCATACACACAGTGCGCATATGTGCACGTAATATGTGTACTGTGAAAAAGGTTCATGAAAAAAAGATTCAGCATATAAATATTATTGCTACCCTCTTGCGTTATAGGGAAAGACCAGAAAAGTAAGAAATACATATGGTCCAAAAAATGAATTTCATTATATTCAAAAATTCTTGACAATAGTACTCACCGCTTCAATGGTAGCCCATCTATAATAGTAATGACTATATCGTTCTACCGGATCTTTGGCCATCCCTCTACATTCCATAGTGACATCATACTATAATCACAATCAATATAATAAATTCAAAGACTCAGCTTCTCATATAACAATTGTTCAATTGTAATTTGAACTCATAGTATGATAGTACCCGAAATTAAGAACAATTAAAATTTAACAAACATAAAAATCCAACCTCACTTATTTGTTTTGCTAGCCGATATTGGTTACACGCGTGAAAAATAAAGTGTCTCTCACCGTGAAATGACCATGCACACGAAAAGGATCTAAGGATATCTCTATCAATTCTGCTAGAAATGATAGACTATTGTCCACTAACATATAACTGATTGCTATTAGATATGTGTACATATAGCTACCTGTTTGAGTAAGGTCATGAGGTCTCCTCCAACACAATACTCCAACACCAACCACAAGTGAGCAGTGGTTTTATACCTATAATGTAAATCAAGCATAAACACAGAATTCATTAGCTCAAACTCCAACGCTTATTCAACATGCTTATATATTGATAAATATTAACAATGCAGTCAAATGTAATATTCCTTTCTTTTAAAAAATGCCACTATATTTTCTGTCCTGTAAGTTAGCAGGCTTACCAGGAATTGAATTTCAGAACATTTGGATGATCTAGAGAGTGAAGAATATTAACTGCCCATAGACATAAGTATAAGAATCTTAGTTAAAGAGAAAGTAACACTAATACAATTGTAAGATGTTAAACTTAGTCGATGGTGTAACACCATGCTCATCAAAACTTAAACCTGATACCACAAGGGCAAGTTCAGGTTATGAGGAGAATATAATAGCATGCAAGGCATTAGGTATAGAAGTGATATACCGGATCAATTCCGCCATGTTCCTCCAATATTTTGCAAATCTCTACATGATTTATGCTACAGGCATCTGGAAGTGGTTGCAAATATTGAAGTTAAGACATGAGCATCTCGTCTTTCTCGTAAGCTACTGATTCCCACATGAAGGAAGCTAAACCACCGACAAGAATGCTATGTAAACTTAAAATAGAATAAGGGAGTAAACGGCTAACTATGCCACTGCCAACTACAGATGAAAATGTTTGCAGATATGTATTAAGCATATCACTAGCTCACCGTTTTCAGTATAAGCATTCGGAATTTTTAATACAAACAGTAAGATTCATATATCTGTGTCATTAATTATCGATAATCAGACATATTGATTATACTTGTATTCAACCCCCCTTTCTATAAGTATATTGTGGTTTAACAAATTCCATCTTATATGGCTATTTTTCTTATTTCTTATATTGAAATAATCATAGGTATTGTCATAATTCAAAATCAAAACCTAAAACTCTAAGAAACAACTATAGAAAAAGAACCATTAACTCTGAAACCTTACGGACTAGATTATGTCAGGCTTAAATTCTGAAACCTTAGAAATTATTGAAGGGGGGGCTGTAAAGTAGACCTAGAACCACCAACTACCACATCTTAATGTTAGTAAAATATTGGCTGACTGTAAACAAACATCAAGTTATAACACACAAACCAACTTAATCGAGCTTTATTCAAAAGTTTTGAATCAGGCACAAACATAACCCAACTTAATCGAAGCCCTAATTACATAAAAACAAATAGACAGATAGAAAGAAAATTTGGGTTTTCAACAACCCAAAATTTAAAATCATACAAAGCCCCAAAATTAGGGTTTAACCCCCCACCTAACTTAATAACTTAAAAGCTAAGTGAGTGAGTGAGTGAGGGAGACAGAGAGAGAGAAATTACCTACAAACTGAGATTACCTAGAACAGAGAGCTGCGTACCGAAGTGAGATGAGAGAGAGATGACAATACCGAGCACCGTGATATGAGAGAAACGGGAACAAGAGAACGAGAACAAGAAAGACTGAGAGAGAGAGAAAGAGAGACTGAGAGAAACATTACCTTCCGAAGAGAGAACAAGAGAACGAGAGAGTGAAGGATCGGGCTTCTATGGTGTTTTAAGAGTATTATTTGTAAATTATGTTCAATTGTTTGTGAATTGTGTTTTATTTTCTGTGTTTTTAATTGAGCAGGCTTATTTAGCGGGCATAATTGCATCTAAACTAAGAGTGCGCATTCGGATCGAATTGATCCGATTCGATCCGATCCGAATTTGGATTCATCCAAAATTTCGGATCACCTTTTGCTCAATCCGAAGTCCGAACCGATCGTTCGGATCAGATTCGGGTCAATCCGGATCCGGATCGGATCGGATTTAATCCGGAAAATCCGAAAATTTTAAAAACTAATTAAAATAATAAAAATCATAATCCAAAAATAATAAAAATTTCTTTTTTTTATATATATATATTTCGGATGGATCGGATTAATCCGGAAGTTTTTTCTAGCGTTTTACCTAAAAATAATATAAAGTTTCTTTTTTTTATATATTTCGAATCGATCGGATTAATCCAAAAATTCGTGAATTTAATCCGATCCGATCCGAAATTTTCGGATCTGTAAAATTATAATCCGAAATCCGATCCGAAGACATCGGATCGGACTGGTTTGGATTGGATTTTTGGATTTTCGGTGCGGTTTTCCGTATTCAGTTTTTCTGCACACCCCTAATCTAAACTCTAAAGGAGCGGGCTTTATTTTTTGTACTATGCAAATAATTGAGAAGGTGTGGGCATTTTCTCCCTTTTTAACACTTTTTTGGTATCTAAGGCGACATCAGTGTAAACGTTGGCATTGAAGAACTTATTGCATCTAAGGCAACACGTCTTCACATCAACGACAACATCAAATTATGATGTTGGCTTACATCAACTTTAATCTATTCTTAACCATCTAAGGCAACATTTTACGTGGCAACACCGGTTTTTAGTGTTGGGAAAGACCATATATGGTGTAGTATAGTGCTCGATGTCCTGCGTTACTTCCTGTTAAAATCTCAGCTTCAATGACATAGTTCCCAAGATTTGTCACGACCATTCTTGTACCATTGCATAGTCCAATTGAATGGTCGACATTTCGTAGCAACATCACTAGAGTACCTACTTTCAAATTAAGTTCATGGTTTGGAACCCCTAAAGATCTGATTTCATTCGAAATTCAGTTGTGTGAAGTGCATTTATGACATCAATTGTCTTGTTTGAATGACATTGTTCGTCCGAACATAAATATAAACGTCCATCTCCAGCTAATTGTGCGTTCATGTACTGATTCACTTCATCAACGACGTCTAGTGTAGGTGCCAAAATCGCCGTTTCTTTAAAGTAAGACGAATCTTCAGTGTAAATGCCAGAGGAGGAATATGTGCTCTCAACAATTGATGGGATAGGATTCTCGAAGTCTTGTATCAAAAAATCATGAGGAATGTAGAAAAAATATTGTTATTCTAAAATTTAGAAATTGTAGTAACTTACCGTAAAGTTTTCCTGTGACAATGTTGGTGTTTGTCTAAAAAATCTGCAAAGCTTTTAAGCACAAATCTCAAATTTGGAAATTCTTCTTCCAGATCTTCATATATGAGAGTTCATCCACAAATGTTGATCATGAAGGGTGCATCAGTTGTTGGACCTTCTATATAGTTTTCCTTCCTATAGCATGGGCCTGTGCTTCGAAACCCATGGTTTTCTTATTTGAGCATGGATCCTGTCTCCCTATAAATAAAAAGAATTACAAAGTGTTCCATCAAGTAAATGAGAGACATCTTTATATATGGAAATCGTAATCACAATGTAATAGAATCTTACTGTTTACATCGTGAAATATGCATTCAACTGTTTTTATGTCTCTTCCAGCAAAATCAAGCACATCATATGATCTGACCAGACGCAATCTCATGCTCCAAATTGGCATATTGTCTATATTTTGTTAATATATTTCTATGGTGATCGTTTCTGCAACTATAGGAAGAATGGAATGGAGCTGATGTGTATTCCTTGGTTGGGGGCTCCTTTTATACTGTTTTCCATTTTAATATATTGGTTATAAGGTAGTTTTATGTTAGTGACTAAAGTAGTGGACAATATGGTTGTTGTGGATAGGAAGACATAAACAGTTTTTTGTTAAACCACCACTCCTAATAAAACCGCCAATTCTAAAAAAACCCACCAATTCTAATAGGATAGTTTTTTGATAAACCGTCATTGCAACTACTATACAATAACCTGATAGTGAAGAATGTGGCCGTGATGATTTATTGTAATCAAGTTCTATATTTTTATCTTCAAATTTATTGTTTTTATTAATTTTTTTATTTAATTTTTTTTGCGACGGTTTTATTTATAAAACCGCCATTAGACCTACTATACACTAACTATAATTTGGGCGGGAAATCCCGTATTTTTATCTTCAAATTTATTGATTTTATTAATTTTTTTCTTTAATTTTTTTGCAATGGTTTTATTAAAAAACCATCATTACACCTATTTTTTCTTTAATTATTTTGCAAAGGTTTTATTAAAAAAAACCGCCATTATATCTATTAAATTTGAATAGAAAATCTCTTTCCCAAATGACTATATCCTTTTAATATAGAAATAGATCATATGAAAACTAATTAATTTGTGAAATCTAGAAACTTTTGTGGGTCATTGATATTAGTGATCTAACGGCTGTAGATGAGTAGAATTATATGCATTTATGTATTTTTTATTGTATTATTATTGCATATACTAGCGACCAACTTGATGCAATAAATAATAACAAATATGCAATGAAATTGCTTAATAATGCAATTGATTTCTAAATTTCACTATTAAGAGGGTTTCCACCATAGTCAATCCCTATATGATGATATTGAAATTCCCCAATTCAATGTATACTTTCACGTCTCGTTGGCCCTATATATAAAGAATTGGACTTTGGATCAGAAAATGTAGATCTCTCTCTTATGTTTTCGTATCCAGTTAATCATCCAAATTCAATTTCATATGAGAGCGTTTTGATCAAATTACAAAACAGTGTTCATTGTGCCAACAAGCGACATGGTCCTCTGGCAGGTAAATGACATTCGACACAGCCCATGTCGTAGAAACAGTCAGTTTTGAGAATCCCACATGGCCTGTGTCCTATGTAGGCGACATTCGACACGGCCGTGTCATATGTATGCATCCCAGAAGTTTATTTTTCCCATCTTTTTGACTCGTTCGTGCTCTGGATGCAAATCAACTCCATATTTGACATACTCTCACATGTTTCAAGCACAACTCGAACAAAATATGTGAATTCTCATAAAATAACAAATTCGTACATAAAGTGTCAAATTTACACACAAATTGTTTCTGAATATATAATAAGATGACCCCAATGAATGTGTGAAAATTGTGCTTATCAAATCCCCAAACTTATCCGATTGTTCGTCCTCAAACAATGAAAAGGAGAAATAAAAATTGTACACGAGTTAAGAGGTCTCATAATTAACAGTTGTCTCACGCTTAACAACATAAAGAAGAGCAAGAGTAATTAATTATTAAAATCTTGAGCAATCTTAAAAATTTCACCTTCACCACTAACTTGATACCGCTAAGAGTCAATGCGACTTCCACGAGAAGAGACATTTTGCAGACCATCAATAAAGATCAAACTAAAGGTCTATATAAGCTTGCAGATCGTTTCATTATCCTATACAATCAACACATTTGAGCCAAGAATCAACCAATACTAAATAAATCTCACCGGATAAGTGTATCACTCACTTTCAAGTGTATATGGAACGTCTTTGCACTCAAACTCATTCAATAATGTGAAAACTACCATAATCTTGCAAATTGTCTCATATTTCTACCACTCAGTTGTGTATGCAACTTTGTGAATAAAAAAGGTCTTTTTATTTGCTTGTAATGTAAGCTATTTGGTTGGTGTATGATAAAGATGGCCGAAATGACTTGATTTGAGCAACTTAGACTTGAAGAACACATAATCACTTCCACCAAACATCATATAACTTAGGAGCTTTCAATATTAAAAGTACCTTCTCTCGACCACCCTCTAATCAAAATAATAATAAGAACACATGTTTGAATTGAGATTCAACAACCTTATTTATCCGCCTTTTTTCCTACACACCCTAATGTTAAGGTTACCATTTTACGTGAATATAAACTGCGAGCAACGTAAATATACCAGGTTACTAGGTTCCCGATCATAAGAGTATGTAAAAATATTCTAATATTTTTCTTCAATTATCAACTTTTACTTTCTCAAATAACTGCATAACCCATAATATGGTTTATAACCCCTTCAAATCGCTACTTCTTTAAGTACCCTTCTTTATAGACAATTCTAAGAGCTCAAGTATAGGAAAAAAAGATGTAAAGAGAATAGAAAGCTCATTATGTGGTTAATAATAATAGGCTTAAAAGCACAATGAGGCTGATGAGAGAATTAATAATTTTTGGGTTGGGCAAATGATTTGAAAGCTAAACAAAATTCACCTAAGATCATCTTCACTAATGTGCATACAAGTGTGGCTTCGAAAATAGACCAAAGCAAGTTCTAGAGTTCCGCAACACGAGTGATATATTCAACTGATGAAAACTTACATAATAGCAAATAAAGCTCAAAATCTCTTAAGTTTCAGAAAAAATATCAAGCATTGTCTTCTCGACTCACATAGTATCATGCTTATTCAAAATCACTCAAGGTAAGTTCTAGACACCAAAAAGTTCTTCACTAAAATTGAGAGAAAATTAATAAAGTCAATTTAAGAGGTTAAAACATGATTAAAGCAAACAAGCAATTCACTAAAGTGTAAGATCTTATGCTCTTGAATTTTTTATAAGCAACCTACGTTCAAAAACCTCCCAACACTGAAATCCTTATTGACAACTACTAATTTATCCTCGACCTACATATATGCACATCAATCATCTTCAAATTCTTTTCCAATTTTCTACTAATACACACAAAGATAAATAACTAAAAGCAATAAATATAAATCCTACGAAACTAAAATAAAAACAAAATCTAAAATGCATGCAAATATATGAACATGTAAGAAAGAAATTAAAATACCCAAGATACACAATACTTTTTGTTAGGAATATTATTTTAGATTTTAATGATGTCATCCCCGTATTCATGATTAATTCAAATGTATATACTTGGCATTGTGAAGAAGAACCTAATTAGTATCTTCTATAGGGCTTAAAAAGATTAAGCTAAGTATCGATCATATTGATTATATAGAAATTTGGCTAAGTATAGAACTGACAAGATATCAAGTGAGTTACTATCAGGCGAGTTTTTGGTCAACACGAAATATCAGAGAGGTCTGACCAATATAACTATCAGGCGAGATATTTTCAGATGAGTTCTGGTCAACACAAGATATCAGAGAAGCTTGACCACAGGTGAGTTTATTATCAATCACGCTTTCAGACATAGAAAATATCAAGCAACTTCTTACTCCAACTGGAAGCAGACGAGTTTTCGGTCAAACAGTAATATCATATGAGGGTTGACCACAGGCGAATTTTTATCAGTCGAGGTTTTGGTCAATCTAAATATCAGATGAGGTTGACCAAACCAGTACTGCAACCAAGTATGTGTATCTGAAAACTAATTAACTTGTGAAATCTAGAAACTTTTGTGGGCTATTGATATTAGTGATCTAACGGCTGTAGATGAGTAGAATTATATGCATTTATATATTTTTTTTTTATTTTATTATTATTGCATATACTAGCGACCAACTTAATGCAACAAATAATAACAAATATACAATGAAATTGCTTAATAATACAATTGATTTTTAAATTTCACCACTAACAGGGTTTCCACGTAGTCAATACCTATATGAATATTGAAATTCCCATGTTCCGTTGAATGAAATTTCTGGAAGAGGAAACTAAAATTCGAACCAAATTAAAATAAGAGAAAGGAGGAACTAGAATTCTCTAGACTTCTAAGCCCCCAGGCCACAACTCATATATATGCACCCCTCTTCTTCCTCAATTTTCTTCATTAACACTAAAAGAAGTTAATATCTATAAGCGCTTTGTTATATTCTCTTTGTTGAATTCATAAATGGCTGGGAAGGGCGAGGGACCTGCAATTGGAATCGATTTGGGAACAACGTATTCATGCGTGGGTGTGTGGCGGCATGACCGCGTTGAGATTATCGCCAATGATCGGGGAACCGAACGACACGCCTTATGTTGCTTTCACCGATCTCGGCGTCTCATTGGCGACGCCGCCAAGAACCAGGTTGCCATGAACCCAACCAACACCGTCTTCGGTGAGTTATTACCATCTCTTCCGAGCGGCTCTTATTTTTGTCTTTTTGTTGGTTTTGCTCTTGCTAGCGTTTTTTATTTCATGTAAAAGAAGGCCGTTCTTTACCGAAAAGGGAAGAAGACGAAGAACGAGTCGTAGCCTAATACTTTGGATGATATTATGTCTGGATAATATCAATATATATATAAATATATATTTGGATGTGCGATTTTTTTTTCTTTATTTGCTGAATTAAACGCCTAATGCAAATAGTAAAAAAAAAAATTATGAACTCTGTTGCAGGTGGTGTGGTCATATTATTATCAGGATATATGGTATTAGTTGGTGTATTGTCTTGCGCATGGTCCATGTTGTTATTGGTCTATGTCTAATTATGGTGTTTTCTTGTGGCGCAGATGCTAAGCGTTTGATCGGTAGAAGGATAAGCGATCCATCATTCGAGCGACATGAAAGCGTGGCCATTCAATGTGATTGCGGGGCACAGCGATAAGCCCATGATTGTAGTATCCTACAAGGGGAGGATAAACAATTTCTTCCGAGGAGATATCATCGATGGTCCTCATCAAAATGAAGGAAATTGCAGAGGCGTACCTCGGGTCGACAATAAAGAATCTTTGTTGTGGTGTGCTGCATATTTCAATGACTCGCGGCGGCGAGCCACCAAAGATCTTTGGAGCAATTCTGGTCTCAACGTGATGCGGATCATTAATGAGCCGATCTGCCGGCCATTGCATACGGCCTTGACAAGAAGGCCGGCGGTGCGGTGAGAAGAATGTTCTTATTTTCGATCTTGGAGGTGGTACTTTTGATGTCTCTCTCCTTACTATTGAGGAGGGAATTTTTGAAGTTAAGGCCACCTGGGACACCCATCTTGGAGGAGAGGACTTTGATAACGAATGGTGAATCACTTTGTTCGGGAGTTTAAGAGGAAACACAAGAAGGATATTAGTGGGAACCCCGGAGCTCTAAGGAGATTGAGGACGCATGCGAAAGGGCAAAGAGGACTCTCTCGTCAACTGCTCGAGACCACCATTGAAATTGATTCTCTATACGAGGGTGTTGATTTTTACACGACCATCACCCGCGCTAGATTCGAGGAACTCAACATGGATCTGCTCGTAAAATGCATGGAGCCGGTGGAGAAATGCTTGAGGGATGCAAAGATGGACAAGAGGAGCGTCCATGATGTGGTCCTTGTTGGTGGCTCGACGAGGATTCCAAAGGTCCAACAGCTTATTGCAGGATTTCTTCAACGGTAAGGAGTCGTGCAAGAGCATCAACCCCGATGAGGTGTTGCTTATGGAGCTGCGATTCGCAGCTGATTTTGGATAGTGAAGGCAATGAAAAAGTGCAGATCTTCTTCTTTTGGATGTCACGCCGTTGTCGCTTGGTGCAGACTGCTGGAGGTGTTATGGTGTTCTTATTCCGAGGAATACGACTATTCCTACTAAGAAGGAACAAGTGTTCTCCACGTACTCGGACAACCAGTAAGGCGTCTTGATTCGAGGTTTTCGAAGGTGAGAGAACGAGGACGAGGGATAACAATTTGTTGGGAAATTCGAGCTCTCTGGCATTCCCGGCAGGGGTGTTCCTCGGATCACTGTTTGTTTCGACATTGATGCCAATGGTATCTTGAACGTGTCGGTGAGGACAAGACGACGGGCGGAAGAATAAGATCACCATAACAAGCGATAAGGGTAGTCAGTCGAGGAAGAGATTGAGAAGATGGTACAAGAAGCCGAGAGGTACAAGTCGAGGATGAAGAGCACAAGAAGAAAGTCGATTCGAAGAATGCATTGGAGAATTATGCCTACAACATGAGGAACACGATCAAGGATGACAAGATTGCCTCAAGCTTCCAAAGGTGAGAAAAGAAAAATCGAAGATGCGGTTGAGTCGGCCATTCGGTGGTTGGACGGAAATCACCGGCCGAGGCCGACGAGTTTGATGATAAAATGAAAGAGCTTGAAGGGATCTGCAATCCCATTATAGCGAAGATGTACTGTAGGTGCTGACATGGCTGCTGGAGCCATGGATGAAGATGGTCCCGCTAGCACAGGTGGTGCGGGCCCCAAGATTGAAGAGGTCGATTGAGCAAGGAGATCTTGTCTTTAGGTGTCGCTATTATTATTATTATTATTATTATTATTATTATTATTATTATTATTATTGTTCTATATTGTTGTGTGTGGAGTCTGGTATATTATTATTATTATTGTTCTATATTGTTGTGTGTGGAGTCTGGTAAATTGTCATCTCTTTGCTTTCTTTTGATTATAAGATCAAGTTGTCATGTCATTACCCAGTTTTTTAGGATTATGCCGATTTATGTGAGGTTATGAGATATCGGTTTTGGAATTAAGGATTGATATCATGTTTTGTTGCTTGATCTCTTTCTGCATCTCTGTTTTATTTATTAGTATATATTTAATTGGTTGGCTGGGGGTTTTAGGCTTGTGGATGTATCTAATCTGTAGCTTTTTCTAATATGGGAATTCGAAGATGACAGCTTTCAATTTCCCATCTCTGATTCTCTACATCACATGTCGTTTGCGACGAGTTTAATATTAGTGATGCCAACTGGTTCCGTGGAATGTGCATCTTTTTCTCTCACCAATAAACATTGGGTTGGCATTGCATTTTTTAGTTGACAAAAATTTCGCCCATCTTTTTGGTTACTATTCAATTAAAGAATTAATTAAATTAAAATATTAATAAAATCTACTTTGTTTGCGCTGCGTGTTAACAATATGAGAACCTTAAATAAATAATTTTAGCTTTATCTTGTTTTGGGTTTCTTGTTCAAATGTTTCATTGTTAATATGGCTATTGTTACGAGTCAAGGGGGGCTAGAATTTTTCGCCGCCTCAAGTCCCTATACCAGCATTTCTAGGATGGTTCTTGACTAATCAAGTCTTCCCGCTCTTTTCGATATTTGTGTTGACTCACATGTCATTTGTGTTTGAGAGGAACTAAATTCCGGACCAAGCTTGTGCATCATCGGCATGTTGATACGCAACAAAAGTCTTTAAAGCACGGGCATAAAGTAAGGTCCATATATGGGGATGCATTCTCCGATCTTGACTTTGCCACTAATTGAAAAGGTCTAGCTGTATAGCCCTCGATCACTTCGATCGCCTCTCAAGTTCTTGCGTTTCGTTTTTCCCTCATTCTGGCTAAGAAAACTTGAGACATGCCTATTTATAGCTCGATCAAAATATTATATTGATTGACTACTCCAATCGCGCGCTATGTGGCTCAATACCGCCATGCATCCTTGCCACTTATTCCGAGCAGTGATCGCATAACTTACTCGTGCATGCCTTGCACCGATTAAGGTCTTCTGGAACTGTCTACAACCTACTTGCCAATAGCATGCTAGAATCATTTCGCATCTGGCATGAAGGAGTCCAACACTCTACTTGGGGCATGCAATGCACCAAGTGATTGTTCGGATGATGACATGTGCTCCACGTCTCGCATGATTCGAAAATGTTCCGTAATCGTCAACCAAAATCGCCTGCGTAATTGTTTCTCCACGTCCTTGCTTGGTACAGGAGATTCTCGCGACTCCCATTGCCGCGGAGGATTCGGATAACATGTGTTGGACACTTACCTCTTCGGGTGCTTTCTCTTTGACGTCAGCTTGGTCTCACATTAGGGTGAAGGATCAGGCTTCTCATTTTCGGGGCCATATGGACTGCCTTACTTACACCTACGATATCGGTGTTTATTTGACGACTACTATTGTGATGGATCCCGACTGATGATGTGCTACAGTGGATTACTTTGGGTCAACGTGGATTAATGTACGCTAAGTGATATAGTCGATTACGTACATAACTGTGTTGATGTAGCGTACGTAAGAGAGAACGGGAACGAGGCAGTAAGCTATCATTGGACGATAACGTACGCTAAGGATATCAGATAATGTCCTTGTCGTAAAATTGCGGCAAGTACTTTATTATAGTTGCGTGTATTAATGTTGGTTATGTCATTGTATATTGTGCATATGTGATGTGATTAAATGTCCACCATGCTTTGGTCCGACGGGATCATCATGGGAATCTATAGTTGTGTGCGCTGGATTGTTGGACAGGTAATTCCACCATGCATTGATCTGACGGGATCATCATGGGAATCTATAGCTGTGTGCGCAGGATCGTTGGAATACCATGAGTATGTTGAGATTGTCATGATGTGTTACGTGTTGTTATTATTTCTCGTTGGAGAAACTTGTCATGATTATTGTTGAATAAATCGTTGTTGTATAATTATCGTACTTGTACTAGCATCGTTGTGCTAACCCCTTTGGGGGTGAACATTTGTGTTATGTTCAGGATCCAGGAGAGCGGGAAAACAACCACTAGACCTGCATGATGATGAGGGTGCAGAGTGATGTTATGGCCGGATTACTCTGTCATATGTTTGTGTTGTTTTCAATAAAGTACTCGAGTACGTTGTCGTTTGTGATATTGGATTTGGGTCATGTAGTAATATTCACTGTTTGGCATTTGTCTTCCCGTACTGTTTTCAAATTCGTGTTGTATTTTATTTCCGCTGTCGTTGTTTGTTAGTATTGTTATTTACTTTTCATTTCTTCAGC
Organism: Orobanche coerulescens; assembly: GCA_033398695.1. Classification (NCBI taxonomy): domain Eukaryota; kingdom Viridiplantae; phylum Streptophyta; class Magnoliopsida; order Lamiales; family Orobanchaceae; genus Orobanche; species Orobanche coerulescens. Next base: position 175,426,753 of record CM065802.1, on the reverse strand, counting down.
CTTGTAAGTTCTTATGTAAAAGACTTATGGCGCTGTAATTGTAATACCCGAGATCTTTGTTCCGGATTAAGTGAGTTTTAGGTTTCTAGGATTGGTATTGTCCTCATCGTTGGAATTTTGTGCCATGTTCGGATCACTATGCGAGTTTTTGGGTCTTTGTGGTGTAGCGCACGCTAACGCTTGTGGCGTAGCGCGCGCTACTGTGTTGTGGTTAGCGCACGCTACCGGATGTGTAGCGCACGTTAACTGGCAGAGATCCAAGAGCCACCGGATGGGGCCGAGTCTCGTTAGCGCACGCTAAGGTTGGTAGCTAGCACACGCTATTGACTGATTAGCGCACGCTATTTCTTCTTTCTAGCGCACGCTACCTGGTAGGTGCAGATCTGTCCAGGAGCTACTGGACTCGATCTGTGACTCGTTAGCGCATGCTACGCTCATGGGGCTAGCACACGCTAACAGTGTTACATGCGGTAAGTTCTGGGCGTTGACCTCGTTAGCGCGCGCTAATGCTGTCTGGTTAGCGCACGCTAATAACTGTCGAGTATAAATACTGGACAGCATACTTTCTTTCCCCATTTTCTTCCTTTTTCTCTCCTTTTCATTCCCAGCCGTCGGGAGTGAGCTCATGAGGTGATTTTGAGCGATCTTCTTCATCAAGCTTCATTTTGGAACGGATTTGTAGGTGTTTAACAACATCTAATCATCTTCTTGATCCAAATCAAGGTAATCTCTTCTTAGAATCTTAGTTCTTGAATTTTGGGGGTTTGTCCTTGGTTCTTTGATTTAATCCGAGGATGATGAATCGATGGTGTATTCTTGTTGTTTTGGTCTTGATCTTCGGATTTTTGAACTCATTCATGATTTTATATCACTCGGAACATAGTTCTTGATTTTCTTGAGAAACCCTTAGATCCTTGTTGTTTTTAGGATCGTTTTGGGTTCCGATTTGTGTTATTGATTCGTGGTGATGTTACTTTCATAGTATTCGTAGGGTTTCCGGATTCTGGGTCATTTTTGGATGTTCGAGGGCTGTTCAACCTCATCCGTTCGTTGTCCGGTTGCTCGTAGTTTCGAGACAAGTATCTTGCCCATATGTTTCATGTTTCGTAGACGTAATTGTGGGTGAATGATTTTATGTGCTATCCGAACGTTTAAATGAACCTTAAAAGGATCTGTATGTTCTCGATAAATGTCGTCTTTCAAATGATAACTTGTATGCTTCATAAATAAATGTGTTTTCGGATTATGTGTGTTGGTTTCGTATGTTGAAAGATGTTATAATAATATTTAGTGATATAGTAGACCGTATTAATTATCAAGGATTGTGTATTGATAAGTGTAATTGTTATGAGAAACTGTGATACCGTGTGATATGATTTGTGACTCCTTTATAAGGAGGTGGTAATGTTCCTTGTGGTTTGTAAATTGTACGTGCTTGTTATTGTGTGATCGTTGTAAGTGATGTGCCTCCGGGTAAGATTGTCGAATATCCAGGATCCGTACTTGCTAGTACGGGCCGGGCGTGACCGTAGGGTTATCCAATCGAGTATGTCTTGCGGGGACTCTGAGGTTTGTGGCTTGTTAGTGCGATGCCTGGATAACTTATGGTTGTGATTTGGTTGTGAACGTATCTGTGCTTGTGGTCACGTGATTGTTGTTACGGTGACATGTGATTTGGTATGGTTTCCCTGTGGGTTATTCACTCGGGTATGTTCTACGGGAGCATCTGAAGTCCGTGTATTGCTAGCACGGGATGCGAATAATCTATGGAAACATGTTGTTATGATATGATCGGGTATTAGACCTCGTGCTTTGTTACCGGAATGGTATGATTGGGTCGTGGACCCCATGCATTACTATCATAATTGTATTTTGGGAAAGTGATTTTTGGGCTGTGTCCCTAAATGGTTTTGAAAAGCTTTAGAATTATTAAATTCTAAATATTTTCAAAACTCCCGAGATCATAAAATATTTTACAAGATGTATATCGGGTTTACCCCTATCTTTCGAATGAACCGTTTTGGTCAAGTGATTTATCTCGGGAAGTACGTTCACGGTTATTATGTATTGAAGTATGATATGTATGGCTTGTATTTGTATTTTATACTTGCACTAGCAAAACAGTGGAGTTTTGCTAACCCCGAGTATTCGGGGGTGGATATCTGTATTGCGTCCAGATACTTGCAGGTTGCTGGGGAGCGAATCACAGAAATGGTACGAATGATGATGGAAGATGACGATACTAATCACATGAAGACCAGTTGTTGAGTTTTGGTAGAACCTTATTGTTTGGTTCCCTGTTTTATAGGTATGTTGATATATTCCAATCCCTGCGTGGGTATGCGTTTTGTGGAAGAGTTATGTATAGTTGATATGTGTAATGTGGAAAAGACCAAATCCGTCTAGTGAGTCATTATTAGCCATGTTGGCATGTATTTACATGTGTTTTCCGCTTTTAGCCTTGTAGATCCTCACGGAGAGGGTCTGCGGCGCTGTAATATTCCCAAGTGGTTTGGGGGTGTTACAGAATATGGTATCGGAGCAAGGTTGTGGAAACCAAGCTTGTCGGGTCGAGTTGTGTGTTGTCGGGTCTTATCTTGTCTTGTCTTGTCAGATTTTGTCTGACTGAGTCGCGTCGCGACACGTCGTTTGGAGGTCGGTCGTGATTAGTATCAAGGTGCAGCCATCATCTTCGCGCGATCTGTGGATGTAAGTCTCCCCACTATATTGTTATGTTCCGTGTTACATGAGCTTGTGTGATATTTTTGGTAATGTGCCGGTGTATATGTATATATTGTATAAATCGTTTTTACAGGAATAATGTTTTGGTGTGGTTACACTAAGAAGGCTTATTAATTTGATACTTTAAAGTTTCAAATATTTTGGGAAAGTCGCATAAATTTTCATTTTTTAAAACATCCTCCAAGAGAGGAAACGAGTTTGATTTTCGTATGATGACCTCGAGGCCGAAAATTTTGAGAATTCAAACTATATATATATATATATATTCTATTTTATTTTCATCTTGCATTGTATTCAAAATCTGATTTTTAAATACTCAAACGAGGTCTATCAAAAATTTACTTGAGACGTGACTTTCGCTTTCAATTTTTCGCTTGCACGAATTTCGGTTAAAAGGTATGTAGTGAGGATGTTATTGTTTTGGCTGTAATGCTGAGAGTTGTGATTAAAGTGGCGGTGTGAACGCTGAGTCCTTCGGTAGGCACTCGTCGAGATAGTTCTCTTGACCGAGAGGTGGAGACTCGGTCTGGAATGTTATTTAACTGCTGATGGTTATCTGTGTAATGTGATAATGATGTGAAATGTTAGTCTTCGGATTTATATGCTGTTGTTTATTTGTAATCTCCGGTCTAATACCGTTGATGGGTGATTATGAATGTGTTACCAAACTTGCACAGCTAGCACACCTCATCTTTTGTTGTGGAACACGCTTTCTAGTTGAGCAAAAGTTTAGGATCGCATTTTTCTTTGTCGGGCCTAACTTTTGCGATTGATCATCATGTAATATCCGCAATTTTCGATTTAGGTAATTTCTTTTTTCGGTCGAGTCCGTTTTGACGACTCGCTCATGACCGCTTCGTCATTCGAGAATGATTAATTCTACACTTTTGACATCCGAGTTCGTTTTGGTGTCGTTTCGTTGAGTTCTGTGCTTTTAGCGACTTTTCCGCACTTGAGTTCGATTCTTGCGAATCTCATCCGAAACTGTTGTTTGAGTTTCCCGCAAGTCCGTTTATCTTTGTTGGACGTGTTGTGAACTTCGGTTTGGTTATTCGATCACGTATCGTGATTTTCGGCCTTTGGGCCATTTTCGTAATTTCCCAAAGTTTGGGGTAATTACCTTCCGTTGTCGAATTTCGAGCCTTCGGGTGGTCGGAATCGTGTCCTACTAGCTCTTAGATTCGTCTTTGTGAGTACTTCGTAACCGTATCTTCGGTTCGTATTCGAGTTCGGGTTTCGGTGTCGTTTTGTTGAATTAGGATTTCTAAACGGCTTTTCTAGGTATGAGTTCGTCTTTGTTAGATCACCATTAATTTTTGGTAACTCCAAAATTATAAATCTTTGCAATATTATAGAACATCGAGTTAGCTTTCCAATGGTTCAAACGGTGAGTCAATCGAGTCGGACGAGAGAGTTATGGTCGTTTTAGTGAAAGACGTCGGCTATCGGGCACCGTCCGAGAGCCTTTCGGCCGATAGGGAGGGCCGATAGACTCTACCGCCGGCATTTGTATAGGGTATCGGTTGGGCCTATCGGCCGATAGGCTGGCCGATAGGTCCTGCCGTGTTACACTATAAATGTGTTGTTTCAACGTAAATCGTTCATTTCCTCCCCCTTCTTCAACCGTGCGAGAGAGAGAGACTTGAGAGGGAGAGTTCCTCCATCTATCACTTACTTGTGTAAATTTCTTCATTCCTTTTCGATCGGGTGGCTCGGATTGCGGATCTAACCCCTGGTTTTGGATTTGAATGCTTGATTCATCAAGAGGTAAGAATTCCTTTAACCCTACCTTTTTGGATAATTGGGGATTTTGGGGTTTTGTCCGATTCTTTCCGTTTTGTTGATGGATTGATGATTATTTAGATGTATTATATCATTTCCCTTGTTATTCCATGGTTGGATCGTATCGATTCGTTGTTTGAGTTGAGTTCTTGACCGACGCCTTGAAGGTGTCCTAAAATGTCTTAGAGGGGTATTCGGGCGTTCAACGATTATTCTTCCACGTATGGTCGATGATTTATTGATTGTATGATGTTATGGTCGTGTTTATTGCGAAGAAACACCGTTGAACCCTTTCGCTCGCCGCCGTCTTCCGTTTCGATAGCATTGGGCGTTTCGAAGCTTTCCGGTTGAGCCGTGTTCGTCGGAATACTTGCGTACCGATTTTGAGGCAAGTATCTTGTCCATACATTTCATGTTTCGTAGGCATAATTATTGATAAATGATTTTATGCGAAATCCAATGTTTAATGAACGTAATAAGGGATCGGTATGTTCTCGATAAATGTTGTCTTTCAACAATAATTCTTGTAATTCGTGAATATATGTGTTCTCGGAATATATGTGTTGGTTTTGTATGTTGAAAGATGCTACGATCACTTTGAGTGAGTTTAATAGACCGTAATCCTTTTCAGGGGATTACGTAATGTTATGTGTACTTGTTCGGTAAGAGCGTAATGTGTGCGATATTGGTTGTTATTCCTTCGTGAGGAGATTGTGACACTTGGTGTTGCTTGGTATTGGTATTTACTTGTGGTTGTGTGACATTAGTTGTGAGTGTACGTCGACTAAAGTGGCCATTCTAGCGAAGTACCTAGCATTTGTATGCACATTCTAGTATTCGAATTATGGCTTCCCGTGGCGTTGTGGATGATATGTGTATGTTCACCTAGGGACGGTCTGACGAGGCCTCTAGGGATACGTATTGCCGTGAGTGTGCGTATCGTGAACTGTGGTTAGCCACCCAGGGATGTCCGACGGGGCTCTGCGGGGTACGGTGGCCGTGAGTCTCGTACCAGGGTTAACTTTGAAATGTTTTGTTGGAGAACAGTGATTTTGGCGCATATTTCGTCGATTAGAATGGCAGTCAAATGGTAGGGTACTTAGCTGGAATGGCACCAATAAATGTGTTGTGTATGATTCGTCTCTTGGTTGTGATAATTTGGTATGGGTACGTGAGTCCTGTGGTTGCTCTGTGCATTGTAGCTCTGTGGTATGTTGAGTGAGACTGTTGTCATGGTAATGTTGGATACGGTGTAATTTCCACCGGGTTATTCTTGCGAGTATGTGATGTGGATGATTTGGGTCGTGGACCCCTGTGTTGTGATTGGAATGTTATAATTGGGTCGTGGGCCATGTTATCCGCTATCGGACTCGTATTTTGAAATAAACGATTGTTGTGCTATGTCCCTAAACATTTCGAAAGGCTTGAAAATTCTTAAATCCCAAACGTTTTCAAAAACTCCCGAGATCGTAAAATGTTTTGTAAGTTGTAAAATGGTTTTATTCTTATCTTTCGTAATCTAAATTGTTTTGATCAAGTGAATTATCTCGGGAAGTATATTCATGATTTCTATGTTCTTGGGGTATGATTTGTTTTTGCTGTCTTTGTATTTATACTTGAACTAGCAATACATTGGAGTTTTGATAACCAACCAGTATTCTCGGGGTGGATGTCTGTGTGCGTCCGTGTATTTGCGGAGTTCTTTGAGGAGCAATTCACAGGATCGTTACGAAGGATGATGGAAGACGGCGATACTAATCACATGAAGACCGGTGTTGAATATTTGGTGATGTCTTGTTTTGTCTTTCCGTTGTGTTTACTTTCCCCTATGCGGGATTGTTGATTTATGTTAACCCCTGCGTGGGTATGAGTTACGAGAAAGAGTAATGTATGGTCGATGTGTATGTTGTGGTAAAAGACCAAATCGGTCTAATGGTTCGTTAGTTAGCCATGTCGGCATGTATAGTGTTAATGTGTTTTCTGTATTTAGCCTGGTAGATCCTCACGGAGGGGGTCTGCGGCGCTGTAATATTCCCGAATGGTTTGGGGGTGTTACAATCTGTGAGTGGATTCCACTCGTGTTGTAATCTTTGTTGTGTGTGATTATGTGATTTTCGTTGCGTTAGATTGTTGCTTGTTAATATGCCGAGGGGCAGAGGTCGTGGTCGTAACCGTGGTACTGATGGCCACGGGGATCAGACCCGTGATCGAGAGAATATTGCCGGGAACGATATTGGTTTGGGTGTTGCTACTATATTGCAAAAAGTAGTGACTCAGTTGACCCAAGCGGTTAAACGTAGCATTGACGCGAATCAGAACGTCGGCATAAATCAATGGCTTCACGAGGTAGTTCGTATGAACCCCCCTCGATTCGCCGGTGCTGCGGATGCATTGGGCTGGGATGGTTGGATTTTCCATTTGGGAAAGATATTCGAGGCTGTCGATTGTCCCGAAGAGCGTAAGGTGCCTATCACTCAGTACCTTCTTGACAAAGATGCTGCTAATTGGTGGGAAGGTGTTAAACCTCATGATCGTAATGTCACGTGGGCGGAGTTCCAGGCATTTATGGAAGCTGAGTTCTGTCCGAAACTAATTAGAGAGCAGAGGATTCATGAATTTTATTTGGCAGAACCGCAAGATATTTCAGTGTCACAGGCTATCATCGACTATAGCAAACAACTCAGTTATATGCGAGATCGGGTAAGAACCGAGGAAGAGAAGATCTTTCCCTTTGACAGACGGATGAAGCCAGAGATTCGCGTGTATATGTCAGGACTCACTTGCACTTCGTTGAGGGACTATCAAGATCGAGCATTAGCCCGTGAACTAGCCTCGTTATCATCGGAGCGTGTGCCCGAGTCGAAGAAGAAGAGGAAATCCGATGACCTTGTGGACAGTGCAGGAGTTGGTGTTTCTAGTTTGCAACGTCGTAGTCTTTCCGCTGTGAAGCTCCGTCGCTCGATGCGTGGGACTGAGAGTTCCAAGTTATCTGCTTTGACTCCTGGTAAATCGAGGAGGTGTTTTAACTGCAATGTGTCGGGACATGTTCGTGCAGATTGTCCTTCTCCGCCAGTAACGCGTTACAAGTGCAGGCTCGAGGGACACCGGGTTCAGTTTTGCGAGTTGGGCACCGAGAATTCCGAGACGCGGACTTGAGCACTGATATTAGAATCGACTCCGCGCAGTCCCTGAGTGGCGTCTATCAGTTGTATGTTATGTTATTTCCCTCGCTTTGTTGTTTCGAATTTCGGAGATAAACTTCTTTCATTAGAAGTGAATCGGATTGTTGAATTTCTGTATTTCCAGTCTTGTCGACTCGTTCGTGCTCGTTGATATTTTCTGAACTCGTTCTATTCTTCACTTTTCATTGTTGGACAAGTTGTGGTACTGTTTCGGAGAAATTCGTTGTCTTTGTGACTTTTCCCAAATTCGACTCCATTCCTATGAGTTACATGTTAATGCATATCTTGTCGTTTTTACCAGACCATCTATTATCTCGAGTCGAGGTGTGGACTTCGGAATGGTTATTTGATTTTGTCGTCCGCCGTGATTCGAATACGATTGTTCGATCGATGTGTCTCGATCATTGTGTTTCGATTGCTTGTTGTCCAGTCTTGTTGGTCTTGTATCGTGATTTTCGAGCTTTCAGATTCCTTCACAATTTCCTTAAGTTCGGGAATGTTTTCGATCTTCCAATCCTCGTGTTGTGGAATTTCGTATTTGTTCAGCGATTAACTCGCGTTTTGATTGATGTACTGTTTGGGTTATTCAACCATACTGATTTTTGTCCGTGCGTTTTGTTATCATTCTGAAATGGCGATGTGGATATTAGCAGCCACGTGCTGCATGTGATTCGTTGCAAGTCCTTGGCAACGGATAGCGTGTGTTATCTGAGATTGTTTTGTGTCGATCGTTTTATGTTTTAAGTTTCGGGGACGAAACTTCTTTTAAGAGGGGTAGAATGTAATACCCGAGATCTTTGTTCCGGATTCGTCGAGTTTTAAGGTTTTTGATTCATCGTTGAAATTTGGGGCCATGTTTTCGGTGTACCTTATTGGGACATGTGTTTGGAGGCGTTTCGGATCACTAAGCGAGTTTTTGGGTCTTTGTGGTGTAGTGCACGCTAACGCTTGTGGCGTAGCGCGTGCTACTGTGTTGTGGTTAGCGCACGCTACCGGATGTGTAGCGCACATTAACTGGCAGTCCAGAGGCAGTCCAGGAGCCACTGGACTGGGACTGGAGTCTCATTAGCGCACGCTAAGGTTGGCAGCTAGCGCACGCTATCGACTGATTAGCTCACGCTATTTCTTCTTTCTAGTGCACGCTACCTGGTAGGTGCTGATCTATCCAGGAGTTACTAGACTGGATAGGTGACTCGTTAGCGCATGCTACGCTCATGGGGCTAGTGTAACACCCCCGAGATATTCAATGTATATTACAGTGCCGTGGACCCCTACATGGGACCCACCAGGCTAGACACGAATTATCACAGTAAAATCACACATCATCCAGATGAAAATCAAATAACACGCCCGGTATAACCGGCGGAATGATCAACATCGACAACCATAATTAACTCTAATGAATACGAATCACAATTCGAAGAGAAAAGTCTAAGCACTCGCGAGTATAATCTATAAGTTTAGAAAGTAGACAACAACCATATCGAATGGAACAACGGAAATAAAAGGACGCAAATGCACATGTCAACGACCCTGGCCGGCATCCTCGTACTGTCCCAGCGCCCGCTCATTCGGCTGATCATAACCTGAAATCCATAACAAGAATTTCCCCACAAGGGGTCCCCAGAGGGGTTAGCAATTATGCTAGTACAAGTAATTAAGGCAAACCATTCGCTTACACATTTCATAGTACAATGCACCAAATTCATTTCAAAACCAAAAACCAGACATGTCTTTTCTGGAAACAAACAGTCAATCAATTTGCCTAGGACCGGGACGAAGCCACAAATCCCACTCGAGACCTCTAAAGACCCCAGGATTTGTGATTCATGATGATGGAGTTTTGAGATTACAGAGTCGACTTTGTGTTCCCGATGTTGATGTTTTGAAGCAGACAATCATGAAGAAAGCTCACATTACGCGCTATTCTGTTCACCTAGGCACCAGTAAGATGTATAAGGATTTGAAGCAGAATTTTTGGTGGGGCAATATGAAGAAAGATGTGGCGGAATATGTCTCGAAGTGTTTAACTTGTCAGCAGGTTAAGATCGAACATCAACGACCCGCCAAAATGTTGAAGCCACTTCCAATTCCTGAATAGAAGTGGGAAGATATATTGATGGAATTTATCACTAATATGCCGAAGACCAGAATGGGGATGAACATGATTTGGGTGATAGTTGATCGCCTAACCAAGTCGGCTCATTTTCTGGGCATTAAGGATACTTGGGGACTAGAGGGGTTGGCACGAGTGTTTATTGCGGAGATAGTCCGATTGCATGGTACGCCGAAGACCATTATTTTTTACCGAGATGGTCGCTTCATGTCACACTTTTGGAAAGTGGTTCATAGAGCCTTAGGAACCGAGCTTAACTTTAGCACAACTTGTCATCCGTAGACAGACGGACAGTCCGAAAGGACTATTCAAATAATAGAAGACATTCTAAGAGCATGTGCCCTAGATTGGTCGACTGAGTGGGAAGTTCATCTACCGTTGATTGAATTCAGTTACAACAATAGTTGGCATTTTTCCATTAAGATGGAACCTTTTGAAGCGTTATACGGAAGGAGATGTAGATCACCCCTGTGTTGGTATGATTCATCAGACTTGATCGGGATGGAACTGGAGTTGATAGTACAGACTCGAGAGAAGGTAGCCTTGATTCGTGAAAGGATGTTGATTGCCCAGAGTCGGCAGAAATCTTATGCAGACGTGCTCCGTCGCCCGTTGGAATTTGGAATTGGGGGCCACGTGCTTTTAAAAGTTTCTCCTACTCGGGGTATTTTTCGTTTTGGGAGGAAAGGAAAGCTGAGTCTGAGATATATCAGACCATTCGAGATTCTTGAGAGAGTTAGGGAGTTGGCATACAGGTTGGCCTTACCGCCATCGTTGAGTCACGTTCATACTGTGTTCCACGTATCTCAGTTACAGAAGTACATATCAGATCCCAGGTGAGATCGAATTCGCTCAGGACGGCATGTTTGAAGAGAAACCGATCAGGATACTCGAAAATCGAGTCAAGCAGTTGAGAAATAAATCAATCATCTTGGTTAAGGTTCAATGGTCGCACCACAGAATTGAAGAAGCCACTTGGGAGACGGAAGATGGTATGAAGTCCAGATACCCAGAATTATTTTCAACTTGAGTTTCGGGACGAAACTCCTTTTTAGAGGGAGAGTATGTAATATCCAAATAAATTGTTGAGTATCTTCATCTGTATTTGAACCCTGTATTATTCGAATTTTTGATATCGATAATCGAAGTATGATCTTTTCCGTATTCGTATCCACATGCATGATAATATCAACTTGTAATTTTTCACATGCAACTACGCTATAATGTATGCTAGCTAGTAAGCGTAACGTACGTTATGTACTACGGATAGCATACGTTATGAATGAAGCATAGCATAGGTAAGGCAGCCAATAATTGATCAAGGCGTCGGGCACATGGGCCAGTTGGTGGTGGGTTCAGATAAGATTCCCGCAGCATGAACCTGGACAGCTTTAGGTCAATGGGGATTAACGTACACTAAGTGATGTATATAGCGTACACTAAGTATAGTCGATTACGTACGTAACTGTGTTGATGTAGCGTACGTAAGAGAGAACAGGAACTAGGCAGTAAGCTATCATTGGACGATAACATACGCTAAGGATATCAGATAGCTTAGGCTAATTGGATAACGTACGTAACGCGCTGAGGCTAAAGTACGTAAGGCTCAGGACAGTATATATATGGGACAGCACCCATTCCACTCCACTTTGTTTTCTTTCATTTCTCCTTCGTTTCCTTCGAGTCTAGAGAACCCCCTGCTACTTAAACACCTTTATACCATCTCTACCTGATCATTGAAGATTGGAAGCACTTTGGATTGATACTCAAGCTTCCGGTGTTGGATTTGCATCAAGTTTTCATCATTGTCTTCTACATTAAGGTATGTTGATACTTTCCAAACTCAAATTCTTGTTCTTAAGGAATGATATGAACATGCTTCTGAGATCATTGGATTAGTGAGTAACCCTTTAAGTTGAACACCATGTTGTTAGAAGTTAAGATGAACTTATTTGAGACCTTTCTTGAGTAAGAAGATTATTAACCAAGCATTTTCGAGTTGAACCTATGATATAGTTTCTGAGATTTATTACACATTTTGGACATTGATTCTGAGTCACTTGTTTACCAAGGTATTGTTAATACCATCACTTAGAATGGGAATATTCAAGGAAATGAATTCTTAGGATTTTCACTAAGAATAATCCATGTGTAGTATAAAGTATTCTTCAAGCACAATTCATGACTCGTAGTGATTTCTGGAGATGATGATACTCATGTTGATGTTTTAGAAATCATCAAGACTTGTGATTATTGTCACCCTTGTTAATCGAACTTAGATGGATGAACATTGAGGGTTTTTGACATGTCTTGTAAGGGATGGGTTGATTAGCTAACCTTCGTGATGAAAGTTTGAAGGAAATGATAATGATGTCGATAACAATTGTATCAACCGTAGATTTACCGAACTACATATAAGAATTTATAATCGAGTTTGGAATATGGCGTTGTGATGACATGTTTATCCTTGAATTCGAAGACGTCAAACACCGTAGGATCATTCAATTTCGCATGAGAAATGTATTTGTGAGTATAACGTACGTTAAGCATCATGCATGACGTACGTTATATCATTAGGTGAGACAGTCGTCTGATCAGAGAAGAGAATTGTCGAATACATGCATAGCGTACGTTAGGCTTTGAAGCTTACATACGCTAACGTACAAACTTAATGTACGTTACGTTGGATATATAGCATACGTTACAAAGGAATCAGATGGGATCCGTAGTGTTAACAACTTTTGGCCATAGTTTAGGATGATTAGACGTTCGTACGTTAGTTATATAACATAAGATGAACTCTATATTATTTTTTTTGTTTAAGGTTCGACTTTGCAACGTGATTGATCAAAGGGGCGACCTTCGAGTATATTGATATCCGTCAAAGTATTGTCCTTGTCTTCAAATTGAGGCAAGTACTTTAATTATAATTGTGCGTATTAATGTTGGTTATGTCATTGTTATATTGTGCATATGTGATGTGATTAATTGTCCACCATGCATTGGTCCGACGGGATCATCATGGGAATCTATAGCTGTGTGTGCTGGATTGTTGGACAGGTAATTCTACCATGCATTGGTCCGACGAAATCATCATGGGAATCTATAGTTGTGTGTGCTGGATCGTTGGAATACCATGAGTATGTTGAGTTTGTCATGATGTGTTACATGTTGTTATTATTTCTCGTTGGAGAAACTTGTCATGATTATTGTTGAATAAATCGTTGTTGTATAATTATCGTACTTGTACTAGCATCGTTGTGCTAACCCCTTCGGGGGTGAACATTTGTGTTATGTTTAGGATCCAGGAGAGCGGGAAACCAACCACTAGAGCTGCATGACGACGAGGGCGTAGAGTGATGTTATTGTCGGATTACTCTGTCATATGTTTGTGTTGTTTTCAATAAAGTACTCGAGTACGTTGTCATTTGTGATGTTGGATTTAGGTCATGTATTAATATTCACTGTTTGGCGTTTGTCTTTCCGTATTGTTTTCAGACTTGTGTTGTATTTTATTTCCGCTGCCGTAGTTTGTTAGTATTGTTATTGTCTTTTCATTTCTTCAGCCTTGTAAGTTCTTATGTAAAGGACTTACGGCGCTGTAATATCTCTGAATATATCGGGGGTGTTACACATACCTACCATACCGAGATCCCAGCCCACCTTTTCTTGGAGAGTAACATGGCTGGTGACGTGTGGGAGTGTTTTGGCGCATGGACACATTTATCTTTACCCCATACAGATAATATTTTTGAGCTCCTGAGTTTTTCTCACATGGCACACACTTTAGGCACGCGGCTTTCATTATTTCTTGTCTGATTCTTTGGTTCATATGGACGGAGAGGAATAGTATAAAACATAGGGCTATTACTTTTCTTGGCTCTCATGTTATTGTGCAGGTGGAGCGCCGTATTTCATTATTAGCGATTGCGGGGATTATTTATCCAGAGTTCTGGGCGGGGCGCTTGCTTTCCGATCGATTTCAGCGAGCTTCTCCTCCCCCTCTCAGGCACATCGCCCCATCCCGGTTGTTTGGCTTCGACCCGGGACTCCTTGGATCAAGCTGAACACGGATGGCTCCTTTGATAGAGATACGCAGATTGCTGGTGTGTGTGTGTGAAGGGGGGGGTCTGATTAGAGATCATCGCGGAGAGCTCCTTCTTACTTTCCATTCCTCTTTTCAGGCCTCTTCTAGCTTCGACGCGGAGATCCATGTGCTTGCTATAGGACTGATTTTAGCTTCTCAGAGATCGAGACATGTTTGGATCAAGCTTTGATGATGCTGCTGTGGTGACCATGCTTTTATGTGGCTATCGGGGTTCTTGGAAGGTTCGTCACACCCTTATGCATAACCGACACATTCTCCGAGACATTCAGTACAGAGTCTCTCACATTTTCCAAGAGAGAAACAGGTCGGATGATTATATCTCTGAGCTCGACATGTCGTCCCTCGGTATTCAGACTTATACATATGATACTGCTCCTATGTTTCTTCTCTCTCTTATACGGGTGGACCAACTTAGCTACCCCTCTTTTAGATTTAGATAACATTTTATTATTATAATTATTGGTTGATATATTGTCTATGGGTTCGTTTATTAGCCCACAGTTTTATTGGTGCACTTTGTATTTCTCTAGCGGGCAGTAGACACCTTAATTTTTAGGATCCCGATTATGGCCTATTTTTTGTCATAATTCGGAATTGTGTTATTGCCCATGGGTCCGCACATTATCCCACGATGTTAGTTGTGCACTTTGTATTTCTTTAGCGGGCCGTAGGCACTTTAGTTCTAGGATCCGGATTATGGCCTATTTTTGGTCATAATTTGAAGCGGACATGTTGTATTTCTTGATTTCTTCTTTATCTCACAGGTTAGTGGGTCTCGCCTCAACCCCCGTCCTCGTTGGACATTTTTTTTCCAAGAAAAAAACTACCTCATAACTGTCCCACACAATGTATTACGACTCGCAGCTGCCTCGGACGGTCAATGCCACGTAGATTGCTGCGCACCCGCACAAACAAACATTCCCGCCAAATTGTGCGCTCTAATCTAGCATTCCCTTGCGCCCGCCCAACTTGTTCACGCAAAGTGTTTGCATAGTTTGAGCCATCTCGAATGAATGTGCATAATGTCCATTATCTTGCACACTTTGTGAATTTAGGACAAGGTTTGCCCAACACTGTCGAGCCTTCTCAGCCACGGACACACAAGGCTCATCCCCTTAATCATCTTGCACCACGTATGCATCCATGATTAAGGGATTGTTTACCAAATTCTCCATTAAGTCCTATATGGATAAATTTGTCTGTCTAAGTAAATATGTCTGTCTGGGTAAATTAATGTCGTTGTTTACTTTTCATCTTAATAAATTGTCTGAATAACAGAAATGACTGATTTACTCCTGAATATGAATTATAAGCTGTTTTTATAAATTGATGTTTATTTTTTAAGCCATATAAATGATATGATCCAAAAATAGCAAGAATAAATTTACTAATTTTCGAATTTTTTAAATATTTCAGAATTTTTTAGATTTTCTAATTTCTGAATTTAAATAATTTTTTTTTTGATTTTTTAATATTAATATTCCAGAATTAAAAATAAAATTACCTATTTTTTTTAATTTTTCAGATTTTTTTAAATAAAAATAAATAAGTTCCGACTTTTTTAACTTTTTCGGATTTTATAGAGTTTTTATACTCTTTTAATATTTTTTATTAATTTTACGAAAATACACAATAGTTTATTATTATTATTACTTATATTATTATTTTAAGTTTGTATTACTTTTCGGATTTTTTATGAACATAAAAATAAAATAATAAAAAATCTGATTATTTTAAGTTTTATTAATTTAAGTTTGCTAGTTCTTTATTATTATTATTATTATTATTATTATTATTGTTTTAAGTTTGTATTATTTTTCAGATTTTTTATGAACATAAAAATAAAATAATAAAATTTTTGATTATTTTAAGTTTTATTATTTTAAGTTTATATTATTTTTTTCCAGATTTTTTGCTAATTAATAGGTCGTGAAAGGGGAGAGGGGTAGCGAGTGTCATTATTGTATCTTAATGGGGACAAGAGGGGGGCGGTGACTTAACGATTCAGACTCCTCTTTTTTCATTAAGTCGTAAGTTAACACTCACACATGTCTGCGCGAATAAGTCGTCCAGCCCATTAAGTCCCATTAAGTTGAAAGTAAACATCCCATAACTCATGCCCATAAACCTTGCCTACCAAACCTACACGTTAGGTCTGTCCGCGTTCGATCCGCAAACCTGGTCTACCCGAGGTTGGGTTGTACACCTGGTTTGACCTGTGATTCAATCCTATGGGAAGTCCCAATATTTTGTCAAGTCCTTATCCAAGTATCTTGGGTTACCCCATGAGCATATAGTCTCAATAACCACCTCTATAATAAAAATTACGTGCCGTAAATGTGATTGTATAGCAAATTAGTTTTTATGGAATATGCTATTTACACCCAATTTGGATTTAATTAGGAGTCTTTCCAAATCAACTCAAATGTGATGTACAATTGAGATTAATTCAAGTCAAGCTCTAATTGAAATCCCGGTCCTCTCTCCATCTATATATTAGAGTTTCCCCATTAGCCGTTACAAAACACATGTTACGAATTTAGGCAAGGAGAGAGAAATTGAAACAATGTTCCTTGAAGTTTTCTTCTCTAATCCATAATAAGATCGTCTAGCAGCAAGCAGCGGTCAGGAACTCATGATCAATATTGAAAAGCACCCTATTCTGGATGATATGATGTACTTTCAGTCACCTTAAGTTTAATCTTATATTGTGGTCATCATGCTATTATAAGATCTTAGGGATTTCATAAATAATGATTTAACATGTGGTATCAGAGCTTTATTGTAGAACACATGGTCATTGATTAATTAGGATAATTATACATAATAGCTCCTCTGTGTAAATCGATCAATCCAACATGTTTATTTCCATAATTTCTATGGTTGAAATTACGATTGCTGATCGTGTTATTTTTTGTATTGTAAAGCTTGCGTAGGCGTAAAATTTCTATGTAATAGTTAGTTAGTAAGTGAAGGTTATGGTGGCCGGATAAAGATAGAAGGAGGATGCAGATCTGACGATTTATGAAGACGAAGGTAAATGAACGGAATCTGAAATGAAAATTAAGACCATATAGTTGGATATTAGTTACATAATGTATGTTGTCTATTTTATTATATTTCCATGTTTTCTTCATAATTAAAAATTCATGCGTCTGAAAATTTTATTCGGGTCGGTGTGCGACCTTTATCAGTTGGGCCACATGCGGACTCGGTCTTCGGATGGCCCCTTCGGACTTCGACTCTTTATAGTATGGTCTTATATTGCATATTTAGAGTTAGGTTTCACAATAGTGATACTCTAACAATTAAAAGCTGATATTTGACCTTATTACCTTTATTATGTTACGTTACACATATAAAGTACATAATTATACGCACAGGTAGATTATACGAAAATTTTTTACTCCATCAAGTCCAATCATATGCTAACTCTGTCGTTGAGCTTAATGAAACCAACTATTCTGAATGGAGAGAGCAAGCTGAGTTCACTGTGGGGGTTAATGGAAATAGATACTTGCTTCGCAAACCCAAACCATAAGCAATTATAGTAACGAATACCCAACTCCGATGTCTCTTCATGAAGCCTATGAGATATCTAACAGATTATGTATACTGTTCTACGATGGACAATTGCAACCAACATCAAAACCTCCCTACCTAAAGCTGAAAGTGCAAGAAAGTACCTTAAGAATGTCAAAGAAAGGTTTAAAACTGCACACATATCCCTTACTGGGAAATTAGTGGCAGAACTTACAACTATGAGGCTCAATAGCACTCGCTCTATGCACAAGCATGTCCCCAAGATGACCAACCTTGCAGCCAAACTTGAGAGTTTAGAAATGACGATAAATTATTCTTTTGTTGTCCAATTTATCCTAAATAATTTACCTTCTTAGTATGAAACGCTAAAGATTTATTACAACATTATTACGGATAAGTGGGGAACTAATGAACTCGCTCACAAATTGGTTCAAGAAGAGGTTAGGCTGAATTAACATGGTATTAAGGTGGCTCATTTCGCTCAAGGAGCTGGACATAAATCTAGAAAAAAAACATTAAGGCCATAAAAGGGCACCACCCAGATATTGTGGCTGATCAACCCGCCAAGAAGCAATATAAAGAAGACTCGTGCAAGTTCTGTAAGAGACCTGAACATTTTCATAAGGACTGCACAAAATATCGAGAAGAGTTTGAAAGGAAAGGTAACCCATTTGGTTTTGTAAGTCATTCTGAGTCAAATCTTACTTGTGATGCTTTACTTGGTGGATTGATATTGGTGCTAATGTTCATGTTTCAAATTCCATGCAGGAATTCCTTATGACTCAAATCACAAACCCGAGTGAGAACTTTCTATTCATTGGGAATAAAGCCAAAGCTTCAATAGAAACTATTGAGCTTTTCGTCTTATTTTAGATAGCAGTTTTCAGTTAGACTTATGTCAAACTCTTTGTGTTTTGTCTATTTCCTGTAATTTGATTTCAGTGTGAACTTGATAACGTTGGGTATTCATTTGAATATGGTAATGGTAAGTTCAGTTTATTTAAGAATTCTAGTACCAACAGCTTTGGAATTTTGATTGATGGCCTACACAAGCTTAATCTTGGTAGTTAATTTGCTGAAACTCACCTTACTTTGCATGATAAAGTTGAAACAAAACGTAAGTGTCCAAATCCTACTCAGGTTTCTTGTGGCATAAAAGACTAGGCCACATATCCAATGAAAGAATTAAAAGGTTAGTAAAAAATGAGTCTTATATTCTCTAGACTTCATTGACAGTAGAGTGTGTGTGGATTATATTAAGGCGAAAACAATAAACACACAAAGAAAGGAGCCACATGATGTGCACAACTTCTTGAAATCATACTTACAAATATTTTTGGACCTTTTGACGTTCCAACTTTTGGTGCAGAAATGTACTTCATCACTTTCATTGACGATTATTCTTACCTATATCTTTTGCATGACAAATCTTAGTCTGTGGATGTTTTACAAGTGTTCATTACTAAAGCATAAAGGTAATTGGACAAGAAAGTGAAGATTAGACAAGAAAATGAAAATCATTAGGTCTGATAGAGGTGGTGAGTTTTATGGAAGGTATGACGAAACAGAACAACATATTGGACCTTTTGCAGAGCTTCTGTAAAAGCATGGGATTGTCGCTCAATACACAACGCCTGGTTCTCCATTACAGAATGATGTCTCTAAAAGGCAAAACCGTACTTATATGGTAATGGTTAGACCAATGATGAGTTATGTTGATCTACCTATATCATTATGGATGGATGCCCTATGCACAACTATTTATATATTGAAATGGGTTCCCAGTAAGGCGTTCCAAGGACTCATTTTGAAATATAAAAAGGTTGGGAACCCAGTTTAAAACATCTCCAAGTTTAGGGATGCCAGTCTGAAGTTAGGATTTATAATCTGCATGAAAAGAAATTAGACTCTAAAATGATTAGTCGTTACTTTATTGGTGGTCGCTAAATTATTTTTCGCTAAACCGCAATTACACAGTGTAGCTATAGTATCATGGCGATCCAAGGTCGTATTCCTCGATGATTAATATTTCGAAGGTTTGTATCATGGCAATCGGATATTTTGGATTTTATTTAAATGGTGATGAAATTGGATTGAGTTAAATTATACTAGTAAAGGTAGAAATAAAAACAAATAAAATAATTGCAACTAAGAACAAAGATGATGATAGAAAAACTCAAGTAGGAGAGATAGATATAGGACATACTTTCCTTCAATTAATGTTCATGACTTTCTACTTGAACCCTTTTTAATCTCAATACTTGTAAGAAAATAAAATATCTTAACCTTTCTTTTGGAGCAAGTTAAAAAATGAATTAAATTTCCAAATTCAATATTTTGAATCTAAGTATTGAAAATCAATCCTAATAAGAACCTAGGATTATAATTCCTCACAAACTTCTTCTACTCTTTTCAAGCTATTTTCTGTTTGTCTTGGATTTGACTGTTCTATGATCAACTATCCTTGTTTGGACCACAAGTTAATCAAAATGGATGCATAAATATTGGCCTTCTATTCATGAATGAATTAAAACAACAAATCCAATGACAAGTAAATAGAAGGAATAAATATATCAAATTCAATCCATGAACAATAATTAAAGTACTAACAAACCTTATAATCTAAAGGAGTTTAGCCAAGAAATATGGTTACAAAGTTACAACAATATAAATTGAGCATGTTCTTCAATTAAAAGTAAAAGAAGAAAATTTGACAAGATAAAGATCTTCTCATTCTTGTGTTCTCTCGACTCTCTTGATGATGAAAAGTGATCTTCTCCTCCCAATTTCGTGCTCCCTTATGTCCCTTATATAGGGAGAGTTCAACCCTAACTTAACTTGCTGACGAAGAGAATTTAAACTAGGAAATCAAATTTTCGCCCAAAATTTTATCCAAAAATTAAATGTATACTTTCACGTCTCGTATGGCCCTATATATAAAGAATTGGATCAGAAAGATGTAGATCTCTCTCTTATGTTTTCGTATCCAGTTAATCATCCAAATTCAATTTCATATGAGAGAGTTTTGATCAAATTACAAAACAGTGTGCATTGTCCCAACAAGCGACATGGTCCCCTGGCAGGTAAATGACATTCGATACAGCCCATGTCGTAGAAACAGTCAGTTTTGAGAATCCCACATGGCCTGTGTCCTATGTAGGCGACATTCGACACGGCCGTGTCATATGTATGCATCCCAGAAGTTTATTTTTCCCATCTTTTTGACTCGTTCGCGCTCTGGATGCAAATCAACTCCATATTTGACATACTCTCACATGTTTCAAGCACAACTCGAACAAAATATGTGAATTCTCATAAAATAACAAATTCGTACATAAAGTGTCAAATTTACACACAAATTGTTTCTGAATATATAATAAGATGACCCCAATGAACGTGTGAAAATTGTGCTTATCAAATCCCCAAACTTATCCGATTGTTCGTCCTCAAACAATGAAAAGGAGAAATAAAAAATTATACACGAGTTAAGAGGTCTCATAATTAGCAGTTGTCTCACGCTTAACAATATAAAGAAGAGCAAGAGTAATTAATTATTAAAATCTTGAGCAATCTTAAAAATTTCACCTTTACCACTAACTTGATACCGCTAAGAGTCAATGCGACTTCCACGAGAAGAGACATTTTGCAGACCATCAATAAAGATCAAACTCAAGGTCTATATAAGCTTGCAGATCGTTTCATTATCCTATACAATCAACACATTTGAGCCAAGAATCAACCAATACTAAATAAATCTCACCGGATAAGTGTATCACTCACTCTCAAGTGTATATGGAACGTCTTTGCACTCAAACTCATTCAATAATGTGAAAACTACCATAATCTTGCAAATTGTCTCATATTTCTACCACTCAGTTGTGTATGCAACTTTGTGAATAAAAAAGGTCTTTTTATTTGGTTGTAATGTAAGCTATTTGGTTGGTGTATGATAAAGATGGCCGAAATGACTTGATTTGAGCAACTTAGACTTGAAGAACACATAATCACTTCTACCAAACATCATATAACTTAGAAGCTTTCAATATTAAAAGTACCTTCTCTCGACCACCCTCTAATCAAAATAATAATAAGAACACATGTTTGAATTGAGATTCAACAACCTTATTTATCCGCCTTTTTTCCTACACACCCTAATGTTAGGGTTACCATTTTACGTGAATATAAACTGCGAGCAACGTAAATATATATCTGGTTACTAGGTTCCCGATCATAAGAGTATGTAAAAATATTCTAATATTTTTCTTCAATTATCAACTTTTACTTTCTCAAATAACTGCATAACCCATAATATGGTTTATAACCCCTTCAAATCGCTACTTCTTTAAGTACCCTTCTTTATAGACAATTCTAAGAGCTCAAGTATAGGAAAAAAAGATGTAAAGAGAATAGAAAGCTCATTATGTGGTTAATAATAATATAGGCTTAAAAGCACAATGAGGCTGATGAGGGAATTAATAATTTTTGGGTTGGGCAAATGATTTGAAAGCTAAACAAAATTCACCTAAGATCATCTTCACTAATGTGCATACAAGTGTGGCTTCGAAAATAGACCAAAGCAAGTTCTAGAGTTCCGCAACACGAGTGATATATTCAACTAATGAAAACTTGCATAATAGCAAATAAGGCTCAAAATCTCTTAAGTTTCAGAAAAAATATCAAGCATTGTCTTCTCGACCCACATAGTATCATGCATATTCAAAATCACTCAAGGTAAGTTCTAGACACCAAAAAATTCTTCACTAAAATTGAGAGAAAATTAATAAAGTCAATTTAAGAGGTTAAAACATGATTAAAGCAAACAAGCAATTCACTAAAGTGTAAGATCTTATGCTCTTGAATTTTTTATAAGCAACCTACGTTCAAAAACCTCCCAACACTGAAATCCTCATTGACAACTACTAATTTATCCTCGACCTACATATATGCACATCAATCATCTTCAAATTCTTTTCCAATTTTCTACTAATACACACAAAGATAAATAACTAAAAGCAATAAATATAAATCCTACGAAACTAAAATAAAAACAAAATCTAAAATGCATGCAAATATATGAACAGGTAAGAAAGCAATTAAAATACCCAAGATACACAATACTTTTTGTTAGGAATATTATTTTAGATTTTAATGATGTCATCCCCGTATTCATGATTAATTCAAATGTATATACTTGGCACTGTAAAGAAGAACCTAATTAGTATCTTCTATAGGGCTTAAAAAGATTAAGCTAAGTATCGATCATATTGATTATATAGAAATTTGGCTAAGTATAGAACTGACAAGATATCAAGTGAGTTACTATCAGGCGAGTTTTGGTCAACACGAAATATCAGAGAGGTCTGACCAATATAACTATCAGGCGAGATATTTTCAGACAAGTTCTGGTCAACACAAGATATCAGAGAAGCTTGACCACAAGTGAGTTTATTATCAATCACGCTTTCAGACATAGAAAATATCAAGCGACTTCTTACTCCAACTGGAAGCAGACGAGTTTTCGGTCAAACAGTAATATCATATGAGGGTTGACCACAGGCGAATTTTTATCAGTCGAGGTTTTGGTCAATCTAAATATCAGATGAGGTTGACCAAACCAGTACTGCAACCAAGTATGTGTATCTGAAAACTAATTAACTTGTGAAATCTAGAAACTTTTGTGGGCTATTGATATTAGTGATCTAACGGCTGTAGATGAGTAGAATTATATGCATTTATGTATTTTTTTTTATTTTATTATTATTGCATATACTAGCGACCAACTTGATGCAACAAATAATAACAAATATACAATGAAATTGCTTAATAATACAATTGATTTTTAAATTTCACCACTAAGAGGGTTTCCACGTAGTCAATACTATATGAATATTGAAATTCCCATGTTCCATTGAAAGAAATTTCTGGAAGAGGAAACTAAAATTCGAACCAAATTAAAATAAGAGAAAGGAGGAACTAGAATTCTCTAGACTTCTAAACCCCCAGGCCACAACTCATATATATGCACCCCTCTTCTTCCTCAATTTTCTTCATTAACACTAAAAGAAGTTAATATCTATAAGCGCTTTGTTATATTCTCTTTGTTGAATTCATAAATGGCTGGCAAGGGCGAGGGATCTGCAATTGGAATCGATTTGGGAACAACGTATTCATGCGTGGGTGTGTGGCAGCATGACCGCGTTGAGATTATCGCCAATGATCAGGGGAACCGAACGACACCGTCTTATGTTGCTTTCACCGATACTGAGCGTCTCATTGGCGACGCCGCCAAGAACCAGGTTGCCATGAACCCAACCAACACCGTCTTCGGTGAGTTATTCCCATCTCTTCCGAGCGGCTCTTATTTTTGTCTTTTTGTTGGTTTTGCTCTTGCTAGCGTTTTTTATTTCATGTAAAAGAAGGCCGTTCTTTACCAGAAAAGGGAAGAAGACGAAGAACAGTAGCCGTAGCCTAATACTTTGGATGATATTATGTCTGGAGAATATCAATATATATATATATATATATTTGGATGTGCGATTTTTTTTTCTTTATTTGCTGAATTAAACGCCTAATGCAAATAATAAAAAAAAAATTATGAACTCTGTTGCAGGTGGTGTGGTCATATTATTATCAGGATATATGGTATTAGTTGGTGTATTGTCTTGCGCATGGTCCATGTTGTTATTGGTCTATGTCTAATTATGGTGTTTTCTTGTGGCGCAGATGCTAAGCGTTTGATCGGTAGAAGGATAAGCGATCTATCTGTTCAGAGCGACATGAAACTGTGGCCATTCAAGGTGATTGCAGGGCCTGGCGATAAGCCCATGATTGTAGTCTCCTACAAGGGGGAGGATAAACAATTTGCTGCCGAGGAGATATCATCGATGGTCCTCATCAAAATGAAGGAAATTGCAGAGGCACCTGGTCGACAATAAAGAATGCTGTTGTGACTGTGCCTGCATATTTCAATGACTCGCAGCGGCAGGCCACCAAAGATGCTGGAGCAATTGCTGGTCTCAACGTGATGCGGATCATTAATGAGCCGACTGCTGCAGCCATTGCATACGGCCTCGACAAGAAGGCCAGCAGTGCCGGTGAGAAGAATGTTCTTATTTTCGATCTTGGAGGTGGTACTTTTGATGTCTCTCTCCTTACTATTGAGGAGGGAATTTTTGAAGTTAAGGCCACCGCTGGGGACACCCATCTTGGAGGAGAGGACTTTGATAACAGAATGGTGAATCACTTTGTTCAGGAGTTTAAGAGGAAACACAAGAAGGATATTAGTGGGAACCCCAGAGCTCTAAGGAGATTGAGGACTGCATGCGAAAGGGCAAAGAGGACTCTCTCGTCAACTGCTCAGACCACCATTGAAATTGATTCTCTATACGAGGGTGTTGATTTTTACACGACCATCACCCGCGCTAGATTCGAGGAACTCAACATGGATCTGTTCAGAAAATGCATGGAGCCGGTGGAGAAATGCTTGAGGGATGCAAAGATGGACAAGAGCAGCGTCCATGATGTGGTCCTTGTTGGTGGCTCGACGAGGATTCCAAAGGTCCAACAGTTATTGCAGGATTTCTTCAACGGTAAGGAGCTGTGCAAGAGCATCAACCCTGATGAGGCTGTTGCTTATGGAGCTGCAGTTCAGGCAGCGATTTTGACTGGTGAAGGCAATGAAAAAGTGCAGGATCTTCTTCTTTTGGATGTCACGCCGTTGTCGCTTGGTCTGGAGACTGCTGGAGGTGTTATGACTGTTCTTATTCCGAGGAATACGACTATTCCTACTAAGAAGGAACAAGTGTTCTCCACGTACTCGGACAACCAGCCGGGCGTGCTGATTCAGGTTTTCGAAGGTGAGAGAACGAGGACGAGGGATAACAATTTGCTGGGGAAATTCGAGCTCTCTGGCATTCCCCCGGCACCGAGGGGTGTTCCTCAGATCACTGTTTGTTTCGACATTGATGCCAATGGCATCTTGAACGTGTCAGCTGAGGACAAGACGACGGGCAAGAAGAATAAGATCACCATAACAAACGATAAGGGTAGGCTGTCCAAGGAAGAGATTGAGAAGATGGTACAAGAAGCCGAGAGGTACAAGTCTGAGGATGAAGAGCACAAGAAGAAAGTCGATTCGAAGAATGCATTGGAGAATTATGCCTACAACATGAGGAACACGATCAAGGATGACAAGATTGCCTCCAAGCTTCCAGCAGCTGAGAAAAGAAAAATCGAAGATGCAGTTGAGTCGGCCATTCAGTGGTTGGACGGAAATCAGCTGGCTGAGGCTGACGAGTTTGATGATAAAATGAAAGAGCTTGAAGGGATCTGCAATCCCATTATAGCGAAGATGTACCAGGGTGGTGCTGACATGGCTGCTGGAGCCATGGATGAAGATGGTCCCGCTAGCACAGGTGGTGCGGGCCCCAAGATTGAAGAGGTCGATTGAGCAAGGAGATCTTGTCTTTAGGTGTCGCTATTATTATTATTATTATTATTATTATTATTGTTCTATATTGTTGTGTGTGGAGTTTGGTATATTATTATTATTATTATTGTTCTATATTGTTGTGTGTGGAGTTTGGTAAATTGTCATCTGCTGCTTTCTTTTGATTATAAGATCAAGTTCTGTCATGTCTGTTACCCAATTTTTTAGGATTATGCCGATTTATGTGAGGTTATGAGATATCGGTTTTGAAATTAAGGATTGATATCATGTTTTGTTGCTTGATCTCTTTCTGCATCTCTGTTTTATTTATTAGTATATATTTAATTGGTTGGCTGGGGGTTTTAGGCTTGTGGATGTATCTAATCTGTAGCTTTTTCTAATATGGGAATTCGAAGATGACAGCTTTCAATTTCCCATCTCTGATTCTCTACACCACATGTCGTTTGCGACGAGTTTAATATTAGTGATGCTAACTGGTTCCGTGGAATGTGCATCTTTTTCTCTCACCAATAAACATTGGGTTGGCATTGCATTTTTTAGTTGACAAAAATTTCGCCCATCTTTTTTGGTTATTATTCAATTAAAGAATTAATTAAATTAAAATATTAATAAAATCTACTTTGTTTGCGCTGCGTGTTAACAATATGAGAACCTTAAATAAATAATTTTAGCTTTATCTTGTCTTGGGTTTCTTGTTCAAATATTTCATTGTTAATATGGCTATTGTTACGAGTCAAGGGGGGCTAGAATTTTTCGCCGCCTCAAGTCCTTATACCAGCATTTCTAGGATGGTTCTTGACTAATCAAGTCTTCCCGCTCTTTTCGATATTTGTGTTGACTCACATGTCATTTGTGTTTGAGAGGAACTAAATTCCCGACCAAGCTTGTGCATCATCGGCATGTTGATACGCAACAAAAGTCTTCAAAGCACGGGCATAAAGTAAGGTCCATATATGGGGATGCATTCTCCGATCTTGACTTTGCCACTAATTGAAAAGGTCTAGCTGTATAGCCCTCGATCACTTCGATCGCCTCTCAAGTTCTTGCGTTTCGTTTTTCCCTCATTCTGGCTAAGAAAACTTGAGACATGCCTATTTATAGCTCGATCAAAATATTATATTGATTGACTACTCCAATCGCGCGCTATGTGGCTCAATACCGCCATGCATCCTGGCCACTTATTCCGAGCAGTGATCGCATAACTTACTCGTGCATGCCTTGCACCGATTAAGGTCTTCTGGAACTGTCTACAACCTACTTGCCAATAGCATGCTAGAATCATTTCGCATCTGGCATGAAGGAGTCCAACACTCTACTTGGGGCATGCAATGCACCAAGTGATTGTTCGGATGATGACATGTGCTCCACGTCTCGCATGATTCGAAAATGTTCCGTAATCGTCAACCAAAATCGCCTGCGTAATTGTTTCTCCACGTCCTTGCTTGGTACAGGAGATTCTCGCGACTCCCATTGCCGCGGAGGATTCGGATAACATGTGTTGGACACTTACCTCTTCGGGTGCTTTCTCTTTGACGTCAGCTTGGTCTCACATTAGGGTGAAGGATCAGGCTTCTCATTTTTGGGGCCATATGGACTACCTTACTTACACCTACGATATCGGTGTTTATTTGACGACTACTATTGTGATGGATCCCGACTGATGATGTGCTACAGTGGATTACTTTGGGTCAACGTGGATTAATGTACGCTAAGTGATATAGTCGATTACGTACATAACTGTGTTGATGTAGCATACGTAAGAGAGAACGGGAACGAGGCAGTAAGCTATCATTGGACGATAACGTACGCTAAGGATATCAGATAATGTCCTTGTCGTAAAATTGCGGCAAGTACTTTATTATAGTTGCGCGTATTAATGTTGGTTATGTCATTGTATATTGTGCATATGTGATGTGATTAAATGTCCACCATGCTTTGGTCCGACGGGATCATCATGGGAATCTATAGTTGTGTGCGCTGGATTGTTGGACAGGTAATTCCACCATGCATTGGTCTGACGGGATCATCATGGGAATCTATAGCTGTGTGCGCTGGATCGTTGGAATACCATGAGTATGTTGAGATTGTCATGATGTGTTACGTGTTGTTATTATTTCTCGTTGGAGAAACTTGTCATGATTATTGTTGAATAAATCGTTGTTGTATAATTATCGTACTTGTACTAGCATCGTTGTGCTAACCCCTTTGGGGGTGAACATTTGTGTTATGTTCAGGATCCAAGAGAGCGGGAAAACAACCACTAGACCTGCATGATGATGAGGGTGCAGAGTGATGTTATGGCCGGATTACTCTGTCATATGTTTGTGTTGTTTTCAATAAAGTACTCGAGTACGTTGTCGTTTGTGATATTGGATTTGGGTCATGTAGTAATATTCACTGTTTGGCATTTGTCTTCCCGTATTGTTTTCAAATTCGTGTTGTATTTTATTTCCGCTGTCGTTGTTTGTTAGTATTGTTATTTACTTTTCATTTCTTCAGCCTTGTAAGTTCTTATGTAAAAGACTTACGGCGCTGTAATTGTAATACCCGAGATCTTTGTTCCGGATTCGTCGAGTTTTCTGGATTTTACCGGATTGGTATTGTCCTCATCGTTGGAATTTTGTGCCATGTTCGGATCACTATGCGAGTTTTTGGGTCTTTGTGGTGTAGCGCACGCTAACGCTTGTGGCGTAGAACGCGCTACTGTGTTGTGGTTAGCGCACGCTACCGGATGTGTAGCGCACATTAACTGGCAGTCCAGAGACAGTCCAAGAGCCACTGGACTGGGACTGGAGTCTCGTTAGCGCACGCTAAGGTTGGTAGCTAGCACACGCTATTGACTGATTAGCGCACGCTATTTCTTCTTTCTAGCGCACGCTACCTGGTAGGTGCAGATCTGTCCAGGAGCTACTGGACTCGATCTGTGACTCGTTAGCGCATGCTACGCTCATGGGGCTAGCACACGCTAACAGTGTTACATGCGGTAAGTTCTGGGCGTTGACCTCGTTAGCGCGCGCTAATGCTGTCTGGTTAGCGCACGCTAATAACTGTCGAGTATAAATACTGGACAACATACTTTCTTTCCCCATTTTCTTCCTTTTTCTCTCCTTTTCGTTCCCAGCCGTCGGGAGTGAGCTCATGAGGCGATTTTGAGCGATCTTCTTCATCAAGCTTCATTTTAGAACGGATTTGTAGGTGTTTAACAACATCTAATCATCTTCTTGATCCAAATCAAGGTAATCTCTTCTTAG
The DNA here is from genome assembly GCA_033398695.1 of Orobanche coerulescens. Taxonomy (NCBI): domain Eukaryota; kingdom Viridiplantae; phylum Streptophyta; class Magnoliopsida; order Lamiales; family Orobanchaceae; genus Orobanche; species Orobanche coerulescens. The sequence continues at coordinate 175,397,580 of CM065802.1, read as the reverse complement.
AATCTTAGTTCTTGAATTTTGGGGGTTTGTCCTTGGTTCTTCGATTTAATCCGAGGATGATGAATCGATGGTGTATTCTTGTTGTTTTGGTCTTGATCTTCGGATTTTTGAACTCATTCATGATTTTATATCACTCGGAACATAGTTCTTGATTTTCTTGAGAAACCCTTAGATCCTTGTTGTTTTTAGGATCGTTTTGGGTTCCGATTTGTGTTATTGATTCGTGGTGATGTTACTTTCATAGTATTCGTAGGGTTTCCGGATTCTGGGTCATTTTTGGATGTTCGAGGGCTGTTCAACCTCATCCGTTCGTTGTCCGGTTGCTCGTAGTTTCGAGACAAGTATCTTGCCCATATGTTTCATGTTTCGTAGACGTAATTGTGGGTGAATGATTTTATGTGCTATCCGAACGTTTAAATGAACCTTAAAAGGATCTGTATGTTCTCGATAAATGTCGTCTTTCAAATGATAACTTGTATGCTTCATAAATAAATGTGTTTTCGGATTATGTGTGTTGGTTTCGTATGTTGAAAGATGTTACAATAATATTTAGTGAATATAGTAGACCGTATTAATTATCAAGGATTGTGTATTGATAAGTGTAATTGTTATGAGAAACTGTGATACCGTGTGATATGATTTGTGACTCCTTTATAAGGAGGTGGTAATGTTCATTGTGGTTTGTAAATTGTACGTGCTTGTTATTGTGTGATCGTTGTAAGTGATGTGCCTCCGGGTAAGATTGTCGAATCTCCAGGATCCGTACTTGCTAGTACGGGCCGGGCGTGACCGTAGGGTTATCCAATCGGGTATGTCTTGCGGGGACTCTGAGGTTTGTGGCTTGTTAGTGCGATGCCTGGATAACTTATGGTTGTGATTTGGTTGTGAACGTATCTGTGCTTGTGGTCACGTGATTGTTGTTACGGTGACATGTGATTTGGTATGGTTTCCCTGTGGGTTATTCACTCGGGTATGTTCTATGGGAGCATCTGAAGTCCGTGGCTTGCTAGCACGGGATGCGAATAATCTATGGAAACATGTTGTTATGATATGATCGGGTATTAGACCTCGTGCTTTGTTACCGGAATGGTATGATTGGGTCGTGGACCCCATGCATTACTATCATAATTGTATTTTGGGAAAGTGATTTTTGGGCTGTGTCCCTAAATGGTTTTGAAAAGCTTGAGAATTATTAAATTCCAAATATTTTCAAAACTCCCGAGATCATAAAATATTTTACAAGATGTATATCGGGTTTACCCCTATCTTTCGACTGAACCGTTTTGATCAAGTGATTTATCTCGGGAAGTACGTTCACGGTTATTATGTATTGAAGTATGATATGTATGGCTTGTATTTGTATTTTATACTTGCACTAGCAAAACAGTGGAGTTTTGCTAACCCCGAGTATTCGGGGGTGGATGTCTGTATTGCGTCCAGGTACTTGCAGGTTGCTGGGGAGCGAATCACAGAAATGGTACGAATGATGATGGAAGATGACGATACTAATCACATGAAGACCAGTTGTTGAGTTTTGGTAGAACCTTATTGTTTGGTTCCCTGTTTTATAGGTATGTTGATATATTCCAATCCCTGCGTGGGTATGCGTTTTGTGGAAGAGTTATGTATAGTTGATATGTGTAATGTGGAAAAGACCAAATCCGTCTAGTGAGTCGTTATTAGCCATGTTGGCATGTATTTACATGTTTTTTCCGCTTTTAGCCTGGTAGATCCTCACGGAGAGGGTTTGCGGCGCTGTAATATTCCCAAGTGGTTTGGGGGTGTTACAGAATATGGTATCGGAGCAAGGTTGTGGAAACCAAGCTTGTCGGGTCGAGTTGTGTGTTGTCGGGTCTTATCTTGTCTTGTCTTGTCAGATTTTGTCTGACTGAGTCGCGTCGCGACACGTCGTTTGGAGGTCGGTCGTGATTAGTATCAAGGTGCAGCCATCATCTTCGCGCGATCTGTGGATGTAAGTCTCCCCACTATATTGTTATGTTTCGTGTTACATGAGCTTGTGTGATATTTTTGGTAATGTGCCGGTGTATATGTATATATTGTATAAATCGTTTTTACAGGAATAATGTTTTGGTGTGGTTACACTAAGAAGGCTTATTGATTTGATACTTTAAAGTTTCAAATATTTTGGGAAAGTCGCATAAATTTTCATTTTTTAAAACATCCTCCAAGAGAGGAAACGAGTTTGATTTTCGTATGATGACCTCGAGGCCGAAAATTTTGAGAATTCAAACTACATATATATATATATATATATATATATATATATATATTCTATTTTATTTTCATCTTGCATTGCATTCAAAATCTGATTTTTAAATACTCAAACGAGGTCTATCAGAAATTTACTTGAGACGTGACTTTCGCTTTCAATTTTTCGCTTGCACGAATTTCGGTTAAAAGGTATGTAGTGAGGATGTTATTGTTTTGGCTGTAATGCTCAGAGTTGTGATTAAAGTGGCGGTGTGAACGCTGAGTCCTTCGGTAGGCACTCGTCGAGATAGTTCTCTTGACCGAGAGGTGGAGACTCGGTCTGGAATGTTATTTAACTGCTGATGGTTATCTGTGTAATGTGATAATGATGTGAAATGTTAGTCTTCGGATTTATATGCTGTTGTTTATTTGTAATCTCCGGTCTAATACCGTTGATGGGTGATTATGAATGTGTTACCAAACTTGCACAGCTAGCACACCTCATCTTTTGTTGTGGAACACGCTTTCTAGTTGAGCAAAAGTTTGGGGACTGCATTTTTGTTGTCGGGCCTAACTTTTGCAGTTGATCATCTGTGAGTGGATTCCACTCGTGTTGTAATCGTTGTTGTGTGTGATTATGTGATTTTCGTTGCGTTAGATTGTTGCTTGTTAATATGCCGAGGGGCAGAGGTCGTGGTCGTAACCGTGGTACTGATGGCCACGGGGATCAGACCCGTGATCGAGAGAATATTGCCGGGAACGATATTGGTTTGGGTGTTGCTACTATATTGCAAAAAGTAGTGACTCAGTTGACCCAAGCGGTTAAACGTAGCATTGACGCGAATCAGAACGTCGGCATAAATCAATGGCTTCACGAGGTAGTTCGTATGAACCCCCCTCGATTCGCCGGTGCTGCGGATGCATTGGGCTGGGATGGTTGGATTTTCCATTTGGGAAAGATATTCGAGGCTGTCGATTGTCCCGAAGAGCGTAAGGTGCCTATCACTCAGTACCTTCTTGACAAAGATGCTGCTAATTGGTGGGAAGGTGTTAAACCTCATGATCGTAATGTCACGTGGGCGGAGTTCCAGGCATTTATGGAAGCTGAGTTCTGTCCGAAACTAATTAGAGAGCAGAGGATTCATGAATTTTATTTGGCAGAACCGCAAGATATTTCAGTGTCACAGGCTATCATCGACTATAGCAAACAACTCAGTTATATGCGAGATCGGGTAAGAACGGAGGAAGAGAAGATCTTTCACTTTGACAGACGGATGAAGCCAGAGATTCGCGTGTATATGTCAGGACTCACTTTCACTTCGTTGAGGGACTATCAAGATCGAGCATTAGCCCGTGAACTAGCCTCGTTATCGTCGGAGCGTGTGCCCGAGTCGAAGAAGAAGAGGAAATCCGATGACCTTGTGGACAATGCAGGAGTTGGTGTTTCTAGTTTGCAACGTCGTAGTCTTTCCGCTGTGAAGCTCCGTCGCTCGATGCGTGGGACTGAGAGTTCCAAGTTATCTACTTTGACTCCTGGTAAATCGAGGAGGTGTTTTAACTGCAATGTGTCGGGACATGTTCGTGCAGATTGTCCTTCTCCGCCAGTAACGCGTTACAAGTGCAGGCTCGAGGGACACCGGGTTCAGTTTTGCGAGTTGGGCACCGAGAATTCCGAGACGCTGACTTGAGCATTGATATTAGAATCGACTCCGCGCAGTCCCTGAGTGGCGTCTATCAGTTGTATGTTATGTTATTTCCCTCGCTTTGTTGTTTCGAATTTCGGAGATAAACTTCTTTCATTAGAAGTGAATCGGATTGTTGAATTTCTGTATTTCCAGTCTTGTCGACTCGTTGATATTTTCTGAACTCGTTCTATTCTTCACTTTTCATTGTTGGACAAGTTGTGGTACTGTTTCGGAGAAATTCGTTGTCTTTGTGACTTTTCCCAAATTCGACTCCATTCCTATGAGTTACATGTTAATGCATATCTTGTCGTTTTTACCAGACCATCTATTATCTCGAGTCGAGGTGTGGACTTCGGAATGGTTATTTGATTTTGTCGTCCGCCGTGATTCGAATATGATTGTTCGATCGATGTGTCTCGATCATTGTGTTTCGATCGCTTGTTGTCCAGTCTTGTTGGTCTTGTATCGTGATTTTTGAGCTTTTAGATTCCTTCACAATTTTCTTAAGTTCGGGAATGTTTTCGATCTTCCAATCCTCGTGTTGTGGAATTTCGTATTTGTTCAGCGATTAACTCGCGTTTTGATTGATGTACTGTTTGGGTTATTCAACCATACTGATTTTTATCCGTGCGTTTTGTTATCATTCTGAAATGGCGATGTGGATATTAGCAGCCACGTGCTGCATGTGATTCGTTGCAAGTCCTTGGCAACGGACAGCGTGTGTTATCTGAGATTGTTTTGTGTCGATCGTTTTATGTTTTAAGTTTCGGGGACGAAACTTCTTTTAAGAGGGGTATAATGTAATACCCGAGATCTTTGTTCCGGATTCGTCGAGTTTTCTGGGTTTTACCGGATTCATCGTTGAAATTTGGGGCCATGTTTTCGGTGTACCTTATTGGGACATGTGTTTGGAGGCGTTTCGGATCACTATGCGAGTTTTTGGGTCTTTGTGGTGTAGCGCACGCTAATGCTTGTGGCGTAGCGCGTGCTACTGTGTTGTGGTTAGCGCACGCTACCGGATGTGTAGCGCACATTAACTGGCAGTCCAGAGGCAGTCCAGGAGCCACTGGACTGGGACTGGAGTCTCATTAGCGCACGCTAAGGTTGGCAGCTAGCGCACGCTATCGACTGATTAGCTCACGCTATTTCTTCTTTCTAGTGCACGCTACCTGGTAGGTGCAGATCTATCCAGGAGTTACTAGACTGGATAGGTGACTCGTTAGCGCATGCTACGCTCATGGGGCTAGTGTAACACCCCTGAGATATTCAATGTATATTACAGTGCCGTGGACCCCTACATGGGACCCACCAGGCTAGACACGAATTATCACAGTAAAATCACACATCATCCAGATGAAAATCAAATAACACGCCCGGTATAACCGGCGGAATGATGAACATCGACAACCATAATTAACTCTAATGAATACGAATCACAATTCGAAGAGAAAAGTCTAAGCACTCGAGAGTATAATCTATAAGTTTAGAAAGTAGACAACAACCATATCGAATGGAACAACGGTAAAAGGACGCAAATGCACATGTCAACGACCCTGGCCAGCATCCTCGTACTGTCCCAGCGCCCGCTCATTCGGCTGATCATAACCTGAAATCCATAACAAGAATTTCCCCACAAGGGGTCCCCAGAGGGGTTAGCAATTATGCTAGTACAAGTAATTAAGGCAAACCATTCGCTTACACATTTCATAGTACAATGCACCAAATTCATTTCAAAACCAAAAACCAGACATGTCTTTTCTGGAAACAAACAGTCAATCAATTTGCCTAGGACCGGGACGAAGCCACAAATCCCACTCGAGACCTCTAAAGACCCCAGGATTTGTGATTCATGATGATGGAGTTTTGAGATTACAGGGTCGACTTTGTGTTCCCGATGTTGATGTTTTGAAGCATACAATCATGAAGAAAGCTCACATTACGCGCTATTCTGTTCACCCAGGCACCAGTAAGATGTATAAGGATTTGAAGCAGAATTTTTGGTGGGGCAATATGAAGAAAGATGTGGCGGAATATGTCTCGAAGTGTTTAACTTGTCATCAGGTTAAGATCGAACATCAACGACCCGCCAAAATGTTGAAGCCACTTCCAATTCCTGAATAGAAGTGGGAAGATATATTGATGGAATTTATCACTAATATGCCGAAGACCAGAATGGGGATGAACATGATTTGGGTGATAGTTGATCACCTAACCAAGTCGGCTCATTTTCTGGGCATTAAGGATACTTGGGGACTAGAGAGGTTGGCACGAGTGTTTATTGCGGAGATAGTCCGATTGCATGGTACGCCGAAGACCATTATTTTTTACCGAGATGGTCGCTTCATGTCACACTTTTGGAAAGTGGTTCATAGAGCCTTAGGAACCGAGCTTAACTTTAGCACAACTTGTCATCCGTAGACAGACGGACAGTCCGAAAGGACTATTCAAATAATAGAAGACATTCTAAGAGCATGTGCCCTAGATTGGTCGACTGAGTGGGAAGTTCATCTACCGTTGATTGAATTCAGTTACAACAATAGTTGGCATTTTTCCATTAAGATGGAACCTTTTGAAGCGTTATACGGAAGGAGATGTAGATCACCCCTGTGTTGGTATGATTCATCAGACTTGATCGGGATGGAACTGGAGTTGATAGTACAGACTCGAGAGAAGGTAGCCTTGATTCGTGAAAGGATGTTGATTGCCCAGAGTCGGCAGAAATCTTATGCAGACGTGCTCCGTCGCCCGTTGGAATTTGGAATTGGGGGCCACGTGCTTTTAAAAGTTTCTCCTACTCGGGGTATTTTTCGTTTTGGGAGCAAAGGAAAGCTGAGTCTGAGATATATCAGACCATTCGAGATTCTTGAGAGAGTTGGGGAGTTGGCATACAGGTTGGCCTTACCGCCATCGTTGAGTCACGTTCATACTGTGTTCCACGTATCTCAGTTACAGAAGTACATATCAGATCCCAGGTGAGATCGAATTCGCTCAGGACGGCATGTTTGAAGAGAAACCGATCAGGATACTCGAAAATCGAGTCAAGCAGTTGAGAAATAAATCAATCATCTTGGTTAAGGTTCAATGGTCGCACCACAGAATTGAAGAAGCCACTTGGGAGACGGAAGATGGTATGAAGTCCAGATACCCAGAATTATTTTCAACTTGAGTTTCGGGACGAAACTCCTTTTTAGAGGGAGAGTATGTAATATCCAAATAAATTGTTGAGTATCTTCATCTGTATTTGAACCCTGTATTATTCGAATTTTTGATATCGATAATCGAAGTATGATCTTTTCCGTATTCGTATCCACATGCATGATAATATCAACTTGTAATTTTTCACATGCAACTACGCTATAATGTATGCTAGCTAGTAAGCGTAACGTACGTTATGTACTACGGATAGCATACGTTATGAATGAAGCATAGCATAGGTAAGGCAGCCAATAATTGATCAAGGCGTCGGGCACATGGGCCAGTTGGTGGTGGGTTCAGATAAGATTCCCGCAGCATGAACCTGGACAGCTTTAGGTCAACGGGGATTAACGTACACTAAGTGATGTATATAGCGTACACTAAGTATAGTCGATTACGTACGTAACTGTGTTGATGTAGCGTACGTAAGAGAGAACAGGAACTAGGCAGTAAGCTATCATTGGACGATAACATACGCTAAGGATATCAGATAGCTTACGCTAATTGGATAACGTACGTAACGCGCTGAGGCTAAAGTACGTAAGGCTCAGGACAGTATATATATGGGACAGCACCCATTCCACTCCACTTTGTTTTCTTTCATTTCTCCTTCGTTTCCTTCGAGTCTAGAGAACCCCCTGCTACTTAAACACCTTTATACCATCTCTACCTGATCATTGAAGATTGGAAGCACTTTGGATTGATACTCAAGCTTCCGGTGTTGGATTTTCATCAAGTTTTCATCATTGTCTTCTACATTAAGGTATGTTGATACTTTCCAAACTCAAATTCTTGTTCTTAAGGAATGATATGAACATGCTTCTGAGATCATTGGATTAGTGAGTAACCCTTTAAGTTGAACACCATGTTGTTAGAAGTTAAGATGAACTTATTTGAGACCTTTCTTGAGTAAGAAGATTATTAACCAAGCATTTTCGAGTTGAACCTATGATATAGTTTCTGAGATTTATTACACATTTTGGACATTGATTCTGAGTCACTTGTTTACCAAGGTATTGTTAATACCATCACTTAGAATGGGAATATTCAAGGAAATGAATTCTTAGGATTTTCACTAAGAATAATCCATGTGTAGTATAAAGTATTCTTCAAGCACAATTCATGACTTGTAGTGATTTCTGGAGATGATGATACTCATGTTGATGTTTTAGAAATCATCAAGACTTGTGATTATTGTCACCCTTGTTAATCGAACTTAGATGGATGAACATTGAGGGTTTTTGACATGTCTTGTAAGGGATGGGTTGATTAGCTAACCTTCGTGATGAAAGTTTGAAGGAAATGATAATGATGTCGATAACAATTGTATCAACCGTAGATTTACCGAACTACATATAAGAATTTATAATCGAGTTTGGAATATGGCGTTGTGATGACATGTTTATCCTTGAATTCGAAGACGTCAAACACCGTAGGATCATTCAATTTCGCATGAGAAATGTATTTGTGAGTATAACGTACGTTAAGCATCATGCATGACGTACGTTATATCATTAGGTGAGACAGTCGTCTGATCAGAGAAGAGAATTGTCGAATACATGCATAACGTACGTTAGGCTTTGAAGCTTACATACGCTAACGTACAAACTTAATGTACGTTACGTTGGATATATAGCATACGTTACAAAGGCATCAGATGGGATCCGTAGTGTTAACAACTTTTGGCCATAGTTTAGGATGATTAGACGTTCGTACGTTAGTTATATAACATAAGATGAACTCTATATTATTTTTTTTGTTTAAGGTTCGACTTTGCAACGTGATTGATCAAAGGGGCGACCTTCGAGTATATTGATATCCGTCAAAGTATTGTCCTTGTCTTCAAATTGAGGCAAGTACTTTAATTATAATTGTGCGTATTAATGTTGGTTATGTCATTGTTATATTGTGCATATGTGATGTGATTAATTGTCCACCATGCATTGGTCCGACGGGATCATCATGGGAATCTATAGCTGTGTGTGCTGGATCGTTGGACAGGTAATTCTACCATGCATTGGTCCGACGAAATCATCATGGGAATCTATAGTTGTGTGTGCTGGATCGTTGGAATACCATGAGTATGTTGAGATTGTCATGATGTGTTACATGTTGTTATTATTTCTCGTTGGAGAAACTTGTCATGATTATTGTTGAATAAATCGTTGTTGTATAATTATCGTACTTGTACTAGCATCGTTGTGCTAACCCCTTCGGGGGTGAACATTTGTGTTATGTTTAGGATCCAGGAGAGCGGGAAACCAACCACTAGAGCTGCATGACGACGAGGGCGCAGAGTGATGTTATTGTCGGATTACTCTGTCATATGTTTGTGTTGTTTTCAATAAAGTACTCGAGTACGTTGTCATTTGTGATGTTGGATTTAGGTCATGTATTAATATTCACTGTTTGGCGTTTGTCTTTCCGTATTGTTTTCAGACTTGTGTTGTATTTTATTTCCGCTGCCGTAGTTTGTTAGTATTGTTATTGTCTTTTCATTTCTTCAGCCTTGTAAGTTCTTATGTAAAGGACTTACGGCGCTGTAATATCTCTGAATATATCGGGGGTGTTACACATACCTACCATACCGAGATCCCAGTCCACCTTTTCTTGGAGAGTAACATGGCTGGTGACGTGTGTGAGTGTTTTGGCGCATGGACACATTTATCTTTACCCCATACAGATAATATTTTTGAGCTCCTGAGTTTTTCTCACATGGCACACACTTTAGGCACGCGGCTTTCATTATTTCTTGTCTGATTCTTTGGTTCATATGGATGGAGAGGAATAGTATAAAACATAGGGCTGTTACTTTTCTTGGCTCTCATGTTATTGTGCAGGTGGAGCGCCATATTTCATTATTAGCGATTGCGGGGATTATTTATCCAGAGTTCTGGGCGGGGCGCTTGCTTTCCGATCGATTTCAGCGAGCTTCTCCTCCCCCGCTCAGGCACATCGCCCCATCCCGGTTGTTTGGCTTCGACCCGGGACTCCTTGGATCAAGCTGAACACGGATGGCTCCTTTGATAGAGATACGCAGATTGCTGGTGTGTGTGTGTGAAGGGGGGGTCTGATTAGAGATCATCGCGGGGAGCTCCTTCTTACTTTCCATTCCTCTTTTCAGGCCTCTTCTAGCTTCGACGCGGAGATCCATGTGCTTGCTATAGGACTGATTTTAGCTTCTCAGAGATCGAGACATGTTTGGATCAAGCTTTGATGATGCTGCTGTGGTGACCATGCTTTTATGTGGCTATCGGGGTTCTTGGAAGGTTCGTCACACCCTTATGCATAACCGACACATTCTCCGAGACATTCAGTACAGAGTCTCTCACATTTTCCAAGAGAGAAACAGGTCGGATGATTATATCTCTGAGCTCGAAATGTCGTCCCTCGGTATTCAGACTTATACATATGATACTGCTCCTCTGTTTCTTCTCTCTCTTATACCGGTGGACCAACTTAGCTACCCCTCTTTTAGATTTAGATAACATTTTATTATTATTATTATTGGTTGATATATTGTCTATGGGTTCGTTTATTAGCCCACAGTTTTATTGGTGTACTTTGTATTTCTCTAGCGGGCAGTAGACACCTTAATTTTTAGGATCCAGATTATGGCCTATTTTTTGTCATAATTCGGAATTGTGTTATTGCCCATGGGTCCGCACATTATCCCACGATGTTAGTTGTGCACTTTGTATTTCTTTAGCGGGCCGTAGGCACTTTAGTTCTAGGATCCGGATTATGGCCTATTTTTGGTCATAATTTGAAGCGGACATGTTGTATTTCTTGATTTCTTCTTTATCTCACAGGTTAGTGGGTCTCGCCTCAACCCCCGTCCTCGTTGGACATTTTTTTTCCAAGAAAAAAACTACCTCATAACTGTCCCACACAATGTATTACGACTCGCAGCCGCCTCGGACGGTCAATGCCACGTAGATTGCTGCGCACCCGCACAAACAAACATTCCCGCCAAATTGTGCGCTCTAATCTAGCATTCCCTTGCGCCCGCCCAACTTGTTCACGCAAAGTGTTTGCATAGTTTGAGCCATCTCGAATGAATGTGCATAATGTCCATTATCTTGCACACTTTGTGAATTTAGGACAAGGTTTGCCCAACACTGTCGAGCCTTCTCAGCCACAGACACACAAGGCTCATCCCCTTAATCATCTTGCACCACGTATGCATCCATGATTAAGGGGCTGTTTACCAAATTCTCCATTAAGTCCTATATGGATAAATTTGTCTGTCTAAGTAAATATGTCTGTCTAGGTAAATTGATGTTGTTGTTTACTTTTCATCTTAATAAATTGTCTGAATAACAGAAATGACTGATTTACTCCTGAATATGAATTATAAGCTGTTTTTATAAATTGATGTTTATTTTTTAAGCCATATAAATGATATGATCCAAAAATAGCAAGAATAAATTTACTAATTTTCGAATTTTTTAAATATTTCAGAATTTTTTAGATTTTCTAATTTCTGAATTTAAATAATTTTTTTTTGATTTTTTAATATTAATATTCCAGAATTAAAAATAAAATTACCTATTTTTTTAATTTTTCAGATTTTTTTAAATAAAAATAAATAAGTTCCGACTTTTTTAACTTTTTCGGATTTTATAGAGTTTTTATACTCTTTTAATATTTTTTATTAATTTTACGAAAATAAACAATAGTTTATTATTATTATTACTTATATTATTATTTTAAGTTTGTATTACTTTTCGGATTTTTTATGAACATAAAAATAAAATAATAAAAAATCTGATTATTTTAAGTTTTATTAATTTAAGTTTGCTAGTTCTTTATTATTATTATTATTATTATTATTTATATTATTGTTTTATGTTTGTATTATTTTTCAGATTTTTTATGAACATAAAAATAAAATAATAAAATTTTTGATTATTTTAAGTTTTATTATTTTAAGTTTATATTATTTTTTTCCAGATTTTTTGCTAATTAATAGGTCGTGAAAGGGGAGAGGGGTAGCGAGTGTCATTATTGTATCTTAATGGGGACAAGAGGGGGGCGGTGACTTAACGATTCAGACTCCTCTTTTTTCATTAAGTCGTAAGTTAACACTCACACATGTCTGCGCGAATAAGTCGTCCAGCCCATTAAGTCCCATTAAGTTGAAAGTAAACATCCCCTAACTCATGCCCATAAACCTTGCCTACCAAACCTACACGTTAGGTCTGTCCGCGTTCGATCCGCAAACCTGGTCTACCCGAGGTTGGGTTGTACACCTGGTTTGACCTGTGATTCAATCCTATGGGAAGTCCCAATATTTTGTCAAGTCCTTATCCAAGTATCTTGGGTTACCCCATGAGCATATAGTCTCAATAACCACCTCTATAATAAAATTACGTGCCGTAAATGTGATTGTATAGCAAATCAGTTTTTATGGAATATGCTATTTACACCCAATTTGGATTTAATTAGGAGTCTTTCCAAATCAACTCAAATGTGATGTACAATTGAGATTAATTCAAGTCAAGCTCTAATTGAAATCCCGGTCCTCTCTCCATCTATATATTAGAGTTTCCCCATTAGCCGTTACAAAACACATGTTACGAATTTAGGCAAGGAGAGAGAAATTGAAACAATGTTCCTTGAAGTTTTCTTCTCTAATCCATATAAAGATCGTCTAGCAGCAAGCAGCGGTCAGGAACTCATGATCAATATTGAAAAGCACCCTATTCTGGATGATATGATGTACTTTCAGTCACCTTAAGTTTAATCTTATATTGTGGTCATCATGCTATTATAAGATCTTAGGGATTTCATAAATAATGATTTAACATGTGGTATCAGAGCTTTATTGTAGAACACATGATCATTGATTAATTAGGATAATTATACATCATAGCTCCTCTGTGTAAATCGATCAATCCAACATGTTTATTTCCATAATTTCTATGGTTGAAATTACGATTGCTGATCGTGTTATTTTTTGTATTGTAAAGCTTGCGTAGGCGTAAAATTTCTATGTAATAGTTAGTTAGTAAGTGAAGGTTATGGTGGCCGGATAAAGATAGAAGGAGGATGCAGATCTGACGATTTATGAAGACGAAGGTAAATGAACGGAATCTGAAATGAAAATTAAGACCATATAGTTGGATATTAGTTACATAATGTATGTTGTCTATTTTATTATATTTCCATGTTTTCTTCATAATTAAAAATTCATGCGTCTGAAAATTTTATTCGGGTCGGTGTGCGACCTTTATCAGTTGGGCCACATGCGGACTCGGTCTTCGGATGGCCCCTTCGGACTTCGACTCTTTATAGTATGGTCTTATATTGCATATTTAGAGTTAGGTTTCACAATAGTGATACTCTAACAATTAAAAGCTGATATTTGACCTTATTACCTTTATTATGTTACGTTACACATATAAAGTACATAATTATACGCACAGGTAGATTATACGAAAATTTTTTACTCCATCAAGTCCAATCATATGCTAACTCTGTCGTTGAGCTTAATGAAACCAACTATTCTGAATGGAGAGAGCAAGCTGAGTTCACTGTGGGGGTTAATGGAAATAGATACTTGCTTCGCAAACCCAAACCATAAGCAATTATAGTAACGAATACCCAACTCCGATGTCTCTTCATGAAGCCTATGAGATATCTAACAGATTATGTATACTGTTCTACGATGGACAATTGCAACCAACATCAAAACCTCCCTACCTAAAGCTGAAAGTGCAAGAAAGTACCTTAAGAATGTCAAAGAAAGGTTTAAAACTGCACACATATCCCTTACGGGAAGTTAGTGGCAGAACTTACAACTATGAGGCTCAATAGCACTCGCTCTATGCACAAGCATGTCCCCAAGATGACCAACCTTGCAGCCAAACTTGAGAGTTCAGAAATGACGATAAATTATTCTTTTGTTGTCCAACTTATCCTAAATAATTTACCTTCTTAGTATGAAACGCTAAAGATTTATTACAACATTATTACGGATAAGTGGAGAACTAATGAACTCGCTCACAAATTGGTTCAAGAAGAGGTTAGGCTGAATTAACATGGTATTAAGGTGGCTCATTTCGCTCAAGGAGCTGGACATAAATCTGGAAAAAAAAACATTAAGGCCATAAAAGGGCACCACCCAGATAATGTGGCTGATCAACCCGCCAAGAAGAAATATAAAGAAGACTCGTGCAAGTTCTGTAAGAGACCTGAACATTTTCATAAGGACTGCACAATATATCGAGAAGAGTTTGAAAGGAAAGGTAACCCATTTGGTTTTGTAAGTCATTCTGAGTCAAATCTTACTTGTGATGCTTTACTTGGTGGATTGATATTGGTGCTAATGTTCATGTTTCAAATTCCATGCAGGAATTCCTTATGACTCAAATCACAAACCCGAGTGAGAAATTTCTATTCATTGGGAATAAAGCCAAAGCTTCAATAGAAACTATTGAGCTTTTCGTCTTATTTTAGATAGCAGTTTTCAGTTAGACTTATGTCAAACTCTTTGTGTTTTTTCTATTTTCTGTAATTTGATTTCAGTGTGAACTTGATAACGTTGGGTATTCATTTGAATATCACTACACCAAAAACAGGATTTTATGACATTGAAACTCGCTGGATTTGTGACTGCCAATGACAGTCACAATTTTATGACTGCCAATAACAGTCACAAAGATCAAACAGTGATAAATCCACATATTTGTGACTGTTAATGATCATTACAAATGTTGTGACTGCCTTGAGCAAATACAAATTCACATATTTCGACTGTCTTGAGCAAATCATAAATTTTGCGCTTTATGTATAAATATATTTCGACAAACCTCAAAGACATTCACCGTCACCCTCCCTATCTTCTCTTTCTCTCTACCCGATGCCCATGCCCTCCATCTCCATCTTCTTTCTTATCCTCGGATCCTCTTCTCATAAATTAAAACATACGCACATATAACATACAGCATAGCGACACCCGAACGAAGCATGGGCCTAAGGAGGAAGGCGATTCGTTGCGGTCAACGGCATGGCGCCGCCATTTGTCTGAGATTTCAAAGACAGATGAGGGATGGTGGTGGGTGGTCATGAACCAGCCGATTCTTGAAGTTCGAGTAGGGAAATCGGTATGTTGAATCTCCTTGCAGACTTTCCGTACTCGCTTGAATCAGTAACTTGGTCGATCACTTATTTATGTTTCTTTTACTCGATTCGAAATTTCTAGCACACTTTCTCCGAAATTCATTCGATTGATCTAGCTCAAGTCCTCTACAGAGAGAGGGAAAGGACAAGCAATGAGTGATTAAGGGTTGTTTTCTTGATTTTATTTTCACATGAACCCCTATAATTCCATGGTAAGATTCTTGATTTTCTTTAACTTATATTTGAATTACTACTTTTTCTTCTTGATTCTGTCTGCTTTTGATGTCATCGATTTGCATCGTGTTAGGTTCTAAAATGTGCTTCATCTTCTTCACACTACCGTAAACGGTGAGTGAGATTTCGCTAAATTTAAGATTTTGAGAAACATTGTTCTAGCATCTATTTTCTCGTATGTAATTATCTGAAAAGCTGGTTTATGTTCTGATTTTTATGAATTTCAGATCTAGTAGAATAATTTCTTATGGGTGATGAAAGCAACCTGGGAAAATTGTGGTAGAAAACTTATTTTCTAGAGATACTTACAAACTAACTATTATTATTACTATTATTTGCTTAGTCATACTTATTTCCAGCTGATATGTGAGGGTTCCAGCTTTAGATTTCCTTCTTATTGATTTGTTTGTTATTTCTCTTTTGACATTTATATGATGCAACATCAAGATGTGAGACGAATACCAACCGGTAATCACGTAATAGAGCCAATGCGTTTATCTCGTGCACAAGATCCAGCTTCTTTCATACCGTGATGATGTAATTGTTTTTCTTATTGCAAAATAATTAACAAGTAACATATTAGTTCTTCATTTATAGGTTTTTCTTTTAAACAAAATTGGTTATCATCACAGTTAACGCCCGAGCTTGCCACATTACGTAAGAGGTCAAAGTAGAATTCGTGGGGCGTGATGATAATGATATGTAGCGACTTTCAAGCTCTCGACACCGCAAAACACATGTAGAAGATTGCTCATTATTTTTGAAGCCTGCTATCAAGTAAGATACCTTTTAGTTGTTCACATTTTCTCTTTAGATTAATCGAGGATAAGTTTTTGAAAAATTTACTTTAAGTATGAATTTATCAAGCTATTTCGATATTTTAGCAACTATAATCAATTTAGCCTCGCCTCAGCTTATCGGGATAAAAGGCTTCGTTTGTTTAGCAACTATAATCAATTTTCACCTAAAATCGCTAGTGTTCGTGAGACTACGTTCCTAACAAACTCGTATAACTTGATTGCACCATTACTTAATGTTATTTATAATGATTGGTTTCTCAATTTTGTTTTATTCACCAAAGTTCCCTGTCCGGTCCTCGGCCGCGAGATACATGTTTACCATGGGTATGGGACGGCTTCTTGGGGCTATAGCTTTTGTGTCGACTATATCATTCAACATTGGTCTTAATGTTTACATTTCTCTACTAATATCATATTTCCTTTACCAAGTATTTTGCGAGTTTTGCTTGCTTACCTATGTTTGTCATATTTGGATTATATTCTATTTAATGTCTTGAACCTATAGAGGCATCTTTAGAATCAAGGAGTCGGGTTCGATTTTTATTTGCCAAAACTACCGTTGATCTTTAACCTAATAAATAAAAATCTGATTTTAACTCTATAAACCGTTGTTCTTCTTCTCATTGTTCTAAGTTGTTTTATTATTTTTCAACCTAATTAATATTTCTGTGCTGCAGTTCTAGGAATGCAACTAGTATCATCTTTTGAAGGACCAAATAAAACCTGAGGTCCACACACGACAATTTGTTCGAAGCACATTCAATGGCGTGCTTTGGAAATATGAGGTCCAGGGACAAAGAATCTTGAATTATGGTAATACAAAAATTCCCAAATTCTCTTAAAATGCATCTGTATGTGTTTAGGACATGATAATAAAGTTTCAATGCATTTGGACTTCGTTTGCTATTTTAAATTGAATTCATCATGTTGTGTCCCAAATTATCAATATAGTGTAATTAGTTTTTGTGTCAATTTCGTTTAGTTGTTATGGCACTTCAGTTTAATTAAAATGTGGTATACCAACACTTGAGGAAATACTCAAGTAGGGCTCTTCTCCTCTCGAAGTGACTGAAGGTCGCCGGGAATCATTCGCGACCTCTCAGATGTAGTTTCCGATGCTACTAGAAGAATTCAGTGAAATCTGTAAATGATTATCTACACTTGAGGAAATACTCAAGTAGGGCTCTTCTCCTCTCGAAGTGACTGAAGGTCGCCGGGAATCATTCGCGACCTCTCAGATGTAGTTTCCGATGCTACTAGAAGAATTCAGTGAAATACTCATATATGGTAATGGTAAGTTCAGTTTATTTAAGAATTCTAGTACCAACAGCTTTGGAATTTTGATTGATGGCCTACACAAGCTTAATCTTGGTAGTTAATTTGCTGAAACTCACCTTACTTTGCATGATAAAGTTGAAACAAAACGTAAGTGTCCAAATCCTACTCAGGTTTCTTGTGGCATAAAAGACTAGGCCACATATCCAATGAAAGAATTAAAAGGTTAGTAAAAAATGAGTCTTATATTCTCTAGACTTCATTGACAGTAGAGTGTGTGTGGATTATATTAAGGCGAAAACAATAAACACACAAAGAAAGGAGCCACATGATGTGCACAACTTCTTGAAATCATACTTACAAATATTTTTGGACCTTTTGACGTTCCAACTTTTGGTGCAGAAATGTACTTCATCACTTTCATTGACGATTATTCTTACCTATATCTTTTGCATGACAAATCTTAGTCTGTGGATGTTTTACAAGTGTTCATTACTAAAGCATAAAGGTAATTGGACAAGAAAGTGAAGATTAGACAAGAAAATGAAAATCATTAGGTCTGATAGAGGTGGTGAGTTTTATGGAAGGTATGACGAAACAGGACAACATATTGGACCTTTTGCAGAGCTTCTGTAAAAGCATGGGATTGTCGCTCAATACACAACGCCTGGTTCTCCATTACAGAATTGTAACACCCCCAGATCAAACCGGGAATATTACACGCCGCAGACCCTCTCCGTGAGGATCCACCAGGCTAGACATCAAAACAACACATTACATTACATACCGACGAATCAAAATAACGGACCAATAGACCGATTTGGTCTTTCGTCACTGACTTACAAATCAAAATACATAAACTCATCCAGACTCATACCCACACAGGGGTAAAATACTTGCAACAACGAACAATAAGACAGCGGAAAAGACAATACAATGGACTCACTAATCGAACCCAAAACCGGCCTTCGTGTGATTAGTATCATTCGTCTTTCATCATCCCTCGTGCCGATCCCGTGTCTTGCTCCCGAAAACCTCGCATGTACCTGGACACAATACAGATATCCACCCCCCGATTACTGGGGTTAGCAAACTCCACTGTTTCGCTAGTGCAAGTATAAAGTGCAAATACGAGCCATACACAACACTTTCCTAGTATATAACGAATGAATTCCCGTGATATTTTTAGTTATTTAAAAATATTTCAAGTATTGAAAGCGAAACGAAGCAAGTAAGCATTTTGAAAACATTTCCAATTCTCGGAGTTTTGAAAACATCAAAAATTGAAAATGTTCTTAATTCCTCGAAGCCATTTAGGGTCACACCCAAAGTTCTTTTTTTTTTTCAAAATACAAATCCGTTTAACAAAACACGGGTCCACGACCCAACCATTCCGGTCACAAAACACAGGTCCACGACCCGATCATCCACTTCAATTCACTTACAAGGACGCATTACACATAACACATTAATCTCATGCCATTCTAGTCAAGCACCAAGACTCGAAATATAATGTCTCTCGACCCGAGCACAAAGCATTGTGATACTCCTGACAATATCACAATCAACGAAAACATCAACATCATCCTCAAGATGAAAACCACAATCTGTAACCCGCGCCGTACTCCCTTAGTATCGACCCCGGACATCCCGTCGGACACCCGGTGGGAAACCACTCGCGGCCGTACCCCTTAGTATCGACTCCCGTACATCCCGTCGGACACTCCGGTGGAAGTTTATCCACACGCGCACCCAAGTCCACTTCCGTGGCCGTACTCTTAGTATCGACTCCCGACATCCCTTCTGACACTCCGGTGGAAGGAACAACACACACACACGTTCCAAAATCACGCTTGCAAACCACAAGCCTCGAAGGTCAATCACAGATATATAGTCGAGGTACCTTACTAGAATGGCCACCATCCAATATATATACTCACGACCAAGTAATGATACGATTCACAAGGAAGCCTAAGATTTCTACAAAGACCGAAAGGCACAACTAATATCACACAAACTCACATATTCATCCATAAACACGTGACTCCAAGCACATAATTTGACAAAAGAATTACACTTTACATTTACCAACGACATAATCATACGCAATGACATCACATGAAAGTAAGGTGATTCAATACTCGACACTAGCACACATATTCAACTAAGCACATTAATTCCCGACACACACGGGTCACCATTAAAAAAACCATTATTATAAATATTAAGATTATTTTAAAAAAATAGTATTTAATATTTATTTATCACATATCGACAATTAACAACCGTAATATCCTCAAATCACTTTATGTTTGGGCTAGATTCTTGCCTCGATACCACGAGCACCGAACCACGAACGGATACGGCTCAACCGAAGCTTCTAACGCCCGATGCTAACGAAAAGGAAGACGACAATGAACGGAACGGAAGAATCAAGCACGACCGCGAGGAACCGACGAAAATGAACCTAACGATTCGAATAGCACAATCACAACCACTTCTAAACGATTATGGAAATGGAATACACCCAAACCCGCCTACGATTCATGTATACTCATACCGAAAACAACAACGAGGGCGACCACAACCAAACCCTCTCGATTCCGTAAAATCCACAAAATATCCATGAATCCATAGGAAAACTAAAGATACTAACAATATCAATCGTATACATCATGAATCCACCAACAAAACGGGACGAATCGAAAGAAAAACCCAAAACCCCAAATTAATCGAAAATAGGGTTTTAGAATATTACCTTAGGAGATTCGAGTACCAAGATCCGTAGAACACGCGTTAGATTGATTGCCCGAGCCTCACAAATCAAGAAAATGGTGAAAATCAACCCCCAATCGGATATAGATGAAGAACCCTTCCTCTCTCCCACTCTCTCGCGATGCAGTGAAAATGGGGAGGAATCGGCCGATTTCGTCTAATAAAGACGAATCGCATAATTGACCGCTTCGTGTGCCGCGGCACAAGTGTGCCGCGGCACGTGCCAAGAAAATACGCCTGTGTTTCGAAGGTGTCACAAGGCACTGCGTGCCGCGGCACCCAAGATGTGCAAGTTTAGGTCGCAGAAGACACACGAGTGTGCCGCGGCACACAAGACAGCTTTGTTCGACATAATACACTGGGCTCGCTTTGGCCAAGGCTCAAAGACTTCCGACATGCCGCACCGGTCCTGGCCACCTTTCGGCCACCACGACCCGATGCCTCGATTCCGAAAACGCACGAACGAACACGACGAAAAGTTCGCGGACGACATCAACGACTCGAGATGAAAACGTAATGCAATAATTAATCATACGCGACCAAGAAAAGGGTCAAGATGACAAATACAGATATGGATACCCGTAACTTTCAAGAAATTACAAAATGGCCCAAAACGCCTAAATCACGATACGTGATCGAATAACCAAACCGAAGTTCATAACACGCCTAACAAAGTTAAGCGGACTTATGGGAAATTCAAACAGTTAGCTGACGAGATTCGCAAGAATCGAACTCAAGTGCGAAAAAGTCGCTAAAAAGCACGTAACTCAACAAAACAACACCCAAACGAACTCGGATGACCAAAAGTGTAGAATTAATCATTCTCGTAATGAAGAAACGGTCATGAGCGAGCCACAAACGGACTCTACTAAAAGAAATTTACCAAAATCGAAAATTGCGGATATTACATTCTACCCTCCTTAAAAGAAGTTTCGTCCAAACTTAAAATAAGTAGGAGAAGCAATATCCCTTGCCAAGAAAAATCGACGAGATACAAAAACAGAAGACTCGCGACCGACTGTGAAACTCTGCAAGGAACGCAAAGAGACATATGGCGAGAAAATACGCCTAGTGGCGACTAACACGACGTCACCGGTAGAGACATAATAAAATCAACGAGTGATAAGCGTCATTAAATGGATAATACAATCAAGTCAATTATCCGAGCAATCACAAAACACAACGAACGAAAATCAATATGATTGACCAACCCAACGGTTCATCAATCAAAATGCGTACAAACGTGAACAAATACCGAATTCCACCGCCTAAAGATCGAAGATCGAAAACGAGACTAATTTCCCGAGCTTAAGGGAATTAGGAAGGAGCCCGAATGCTCAACGATCACGAAACGAGGACAAAAACCGAACAAACAAACGACCGAACCACAACGGTCGAGACAACTAAAAGCGAACAATCATGTTCGAATCACGAAGAACAATAAAATTCAAACAACAACTCCGAGGTTCACATCTCGACTCAAGACAATATATGATCCGGCGAAAACAACAACGTATGCATTTACATAAGATCCACATGAAAGGGAAATAGAAATTGAAAAGTCACAACGACAACCAAGTTATTCCGAAATGATGCCACACTCGTTCGATAAACGAAAACAAGGGGCAGGACAAGCTCAGAAATGTCAACGAGCATAAATGAGTCGACAAAGTAGAATATACAGAAGTTCAAAGTCCGATCCACTTGAATAAAAGAACTATTAGAACCAAAAGATGTTACTTCCGAACAAGGTTCACAAGAATCGAACCGAATTCGGAAAAGTCACAGCGATAACCAGATCGACTCAAAATCGACATTACTGCTCGAACGATGAAACCAAGATACGTAACAAGTTCAAGGTATCAATGAACACGAGCGAATCGATAGACCGAGAAAGAGAAGATATAGAAGTCAAAATAGTACGGTATTACCTTTGACCTCGCTCCGAAACTCACAACAACGGAACCAAGGTAACAATATAACAAGCAATCGACACGACGCGGAACAATCACCGATGCACACAATCATACCAACCCGATCTCTAACAGCTCGCATATATGTGATAACGCATAAACCGCTACGAGGCGACAACATCCAATATCAATATCACACCCTCGCCGAGGCTACCACGACAACCGTGTGGCGAACGACTCAACGCTCACACCACCAATTCAACAACAACTCGGGGTTAACACCCTAACGAGAGCACGAACATCACACATATCTTCCTGACCACAATTAGGAATGATAGGTTTTGAAAACAAAAATCGTCTCATTTGAAATCATCTGAAGTCATCATGCCTCTACGTATCATCATCGCCGTTAACAACTAACAAGTTAACCATGCAAGATCATCAAATCATTCTTACATACTCTAACATTTCCGAATCCGAGTTTGAACTTTACATAGAGTGAGATTTCTCATCTTTCACTATATATTTTTGAAAATAAAAATCGCATTGGTTTTTGAAATAAGATGTTTTTATGGTGTGAAAGATTTTGAAAATCATTCACTCGAATTATTTGAAAATGCAACAATACGTTAAAATCATTTTCAAAATTCTCCCAACACTTCACAAACATCAACGACGGTAAAATTTTCAAAATGTTCAAGGTACTTTAAAACAACTCTTTCAAATACCGTCGAGGTTTTATTTGAGAATCCTAGGCCGGCTCGCAAATTTCAAACAATTTCCAAAGTTCATACGAAGCCGCCGGCTAATCGCACTTGCACAAAATTATGAAAGTTTTAGAAAAGCGTGTTCGAACACACTCAAGCATATAATTTATCAATTCATCAAACACAATCAAATATCACCTAGCAATACAAAAAGTCTTAACACACATTCACGCACAACAGCTTGTTATCACTAGACACCACGTAGAGAATACAACTACAGTGATCGCCGCAAAAGTTAGACCTAACGGCTATAATGCGGTTCCATAGCCTTCCGCCAGATCGACTAACGCCGCTACAACACATATTTAGCGTGCGCTACCCATGCTGCATTAGCGCGCGCTAGCCTTACACTTAGCGTGCGCTAACGGTTCTATTTTAGCGACATGATTGCGAACATATATACGACATTACTGGAATCGAAGGTCACAATTAAACAACAACAATATTCGAATCTCAAAGCCATCGATTCACATAATTACAACACATCATGAGCAACCATCAAAAGGCAATTGTCACCAAACCGAAAAGTTAAAAGCAAGGATCACGTCTTGAGTATATTTTGTAGAACTCATTTGAGTTCAAAACTCGTGTTTTGAAAACTCATAGTATACAAGTGGAAAAGAATTATCAATAATTCGAGTTTTCAACTTTCACCTTGTGGTCAACATACGAAAATCAACTTTTTCCTCCCTTCGAGGGCATTTTAAAAATTTTACGTGACTCCCGAAAGGATTCAAAACTTAAAATTCCAAGGTTTATACTCTTGCAAGAAAAATGATTTATACAAGGATACATTCAAAGAATATCATTCTACATTTTAGCGCAAGACGAGAATCAACAAATATATGTCACTTACTCACGATGCACCTTCAAATATTAACTACATAACACAAAATCACACAGGCTCGTATAGCTCGTGGTACAACCCGTAGTAGGGAGACTTACATCCACAGATCGCACGAAGATGATGGCCGCACCTTGATACTAATCACGGCCGACATCCTGCACGACGCGCCGCGACACGACATCGCCGACTAACTGACAAGACAAGACCCAACAATACATGATCGACCCGACACCCTAGGTTTCCGCAACCTAAGCTCGATACCATAAATGTAACACCCCGCATCAAACCGAATATTACACGCCGCACCCTCTCCGTGAGGATCCACCAGCTAGACATCAAAACAACACATTACATTACATACCGACGAATCAAAATAACGGACCAATAGACCGATTTGGTCTTTCGTCACTGACTTACAAATCAAAATACATAAACTCATCCAGACTCATACCCACACAGGGGTAAAATACTTGCAACAACGAACAATAAGACAATGGAAAAGACAATACAATGGACTCGACTAATCGAACCCAAAACCGGCCTTCGTGTGATTAGTATCATTCGTCTTTCATCATCCCTCGTGCCGATCCCGTGTCTTGCTCCCAAAACCTCGCATGTACCTGACACAACATGATATCCACCCCCGATTACTCTGGGGTTAGCAAACTCCACCGCTTCGCTAGTGCAAGTATAAAGTGCAAATACGAGCCATACACAACACATTCCGAGAATATAACGAAAGACTTCCCGAGATATATTTAGTTAAAAAAATAGTTCAAGTCTTGAAAGCGTAACGAAGCAAGTAAGCATTTTGAAAACATTTCCAATTCTCGGGAGTTTTGAAAACATCAAAAATTGAAAATGTTCTTAATTCCTCGAAAGCCATTTAGTGGTCACACCCCAAAGTTCTTTTTTTTCAAAATACAAATCCGTTTAACAAAACACGGTCCACGACCCAACCATTCCTCACAAAACACAGGTCCACGACCCGATCATCCACTTCAATTCACTTACAAGGACGCATTACACATAACACATTAATCTCATGCCATTCTAGTCAAGCACCAAGACTCGAAATATAATGTCTCTCGACCCCGAGCACAAAGCATTGTGATACTCCGGACAATATCACAATCAACGAAAACATCAACATCATCCTCAAGATGAAAACCACAATCGTAACCCGCGGCCGTACCCTTAGTATCGACCCCGGACATCCCGCCGGACACTCCGGTGGGAAACCACTTCCGCGGCCGTACTCTTAGTATCGACCCCGCACATCCCGTCGGACACTCCGGGTGGAAGTTTATCCACACGCGCACCCAAGTCCACTTCCGTGGCCGTACCCCTTAGTATCGACCCCTAGACATCCCTTCGGACACTCCGGGTGGAAGGAACAACACACACACACGTTCCAAAATCACAGTTGCAAACCACAAGCCTCGAAGGTCAATCACAGTATATATAGTCGAGGTACCTTACTAGAATGGCCAGTTCATCCAATATATATACTCACGACCAAGTAATGATACGATTCACAAGGAAGCCTAAGATTTTTACAGCACCGAACGACACAACTAATATCACACAAACTCACATATTCATCCATAAACACGTGACTCCAAGCACATAATTTGACAAAAGAATTACACTTTACATTTACCAACGACATAATCATACGCAATGACATCACATGAAAGTAAGGTGATTCAATACTCGACACTAGCACACATATTCAACTAAGCACATTAATTCCCGACACCCACGGGTCACCTTTACAAAAACCATGATGATAAATATTCCGATTCTTTTAAAAAAATAGTTATTAATATTTATTTAGCACATATCGACAATTAACAACCGTAATATCCACAAAACACGTAATGTATGGGCAAGATACTTGCCTCGATACCACGAGCACTGAACCACGAACGGATACGGCTCAACCGGGAAGCTTCGGAACGCCCGATGCTAACGAAAAGGAAAACGACAATGAACGGAACAGAAGAATCAAGCACGACCGCGAGGAACCGACGAAAATGAACCTAACGATTCGAATAGCACAATCACAACCACTTCTAAACGATTATGGAAATGGAATACACCCGGAAACCCGCCTACGATTCATGTATACTCATACCGAAAACAACAACGAGGGTGGACCACAACCAAACCCTCTCGATTCCGTAAAAATCCACAAAATATCCATGAATCCGTAGGAAAACTAAAGATACTAACAATATCAATCGTATACATCATGAATCCACCAACAAAACGGGACGAATCGAAAGAAAAACCCAAAAACCCCAAATTAATCGAAAATAGGGTTTTAGAATATTACCTTAGGAGATTCGAGTACCAAGATCCGTAGAACACGCGTTAGATTGATTGCCCGAGCCTCACAACCGAAGATAAATGGTGAAAAACAACCCCCACCGGATATAGATGAAGAACCCTTCCCTCTCTCCCACTCTCTCTCGCGATGCAGTGAAAATGGGGAGGAATCGCCGATTTCGTCTAATAAAGACGAATCGCACAACATCATTTGCAGTGCCGCGCACACCAAGTGTGCCGCGGCATGTGCCAAGAAAATACGCCTGTGTTTCGTAGCAGCGGCCAAGATGCGTGTGCCGCGGCACCCAAGACATGCAAGTTTAGGTCGCAGAAGACACACGAGTGTGCCGCGACCGGATAGGTGTGCCGCGCACTGCTCGCACCGTGCCGCGGATAGGTGTGCCGCGCACACGCATGCTTTGTTCGACATAATACATCGGGCTCGGCTTTGCCCAAGACTTCCGAGCAAGGCCGCACCGGTCCGGCCACCGCCACCGCCACGACCCGATGCCTCGATTTCCAAAACGCACTAACGAACACGACGAAAAGTTCGCGGACGACATCAACGACTCGAGATGAAAACGTAATGCAATAATTAATCATACGCGACCAAGAAAAGGGTCAAGATGACAAATACAGATATGGATACCCGTAACTTTCAAGAAATTACAAAATGGCCCAAAACGCCCTAAATCACGATACGTGATCGAATAACCAAACCGAAGTTCATAACACGTCTAACAAAGTTAAGCGGACTTGGGAAATTCAAACAATAGCTTGACGAGATTCGCAAGAATCGAACTCAAGTGCGAAAAAGTCGCTAAAAAGCACAGAACTCAACAAAACAACACCCAAACGAACTCGGATGACAAAAAGTGTAGAATTAATCATTCTCAGAATGAAGAAACGGTCATGAGCGAGCCGTCAAAACGGACTCCGGCCGAAAAAGAAATTTACCAAAAATCGAAAATTGCGGATATTACAAGAATGATGTCTCTAAAAGGCAAAACCGTACTTATATGGTAATGGTTAGACCAATGATGAGTTATGTTGATCTACCTATATCATTATGGATGGATGCCCTATGCACAACTATTTATATATTGAAATGGGTTCCCAGTAAGGCGTTCCAAGGACTCATTTTGAAATATAAAAAGGTTGGGAACCCAGTTTAAAACATCTCCAAGTTTAGGGATGCCAGTCTGAAGTTAGGATTTATAATCTGCATGAAAAGAAATTGGACTCTAAAATGATTAGTCGTTACTTTATTGGTGGTCGCTAAATTATTTTTCGCTAAACCGCAATTACACAGTGTAGCTATAGTATCATGGCGATCCAAGGTCGTATTCCTCGATGATTAATATTTCGAAGGTCTGTGACTGTTGCAGTCGGATATTTTGGATTTTATTTAAATGGTGATGAAATTGGATTGAGTTAAATTATACTAGTAAAGGTAGAAATAAAAACAAATAAAATAATTGCAACTAAGAACAAAGATGATGATAGAAAAACTCAAGTAGGAGAGATAGATATAGGACATACTTTCCTTCAATTAATGTTCATGACTTTCTACTTGAACCCTTTTTAATCTCAATACTTGTAAGAAAATAAAATATCTTAACCTTTCTTTTGGAGCAAGTTAAAAAATGAATTAAATTTCCAAATTCAATATTTTGAATCTAAGTATTGAAAATCAATCCTAATAAGAACCTAGGATTATAATTCCTCACAAACTTCTTCTACTCTTTTCAAGCTATTTTCTGTTTGTCTTAGATTTGACTGTTATATGATCAACTATCTTTGTTTGGACCACAAGTTAATCAAAATGGATGCATAAATATTGGCCTTCTATTCATGAATGAATTAAAACAACAAATCCAATGACAAGTAAATAGAAGGAATAAATATATCAAATTCAATCCATGAACAATAATTAAAGTACTAACAAACCTTATAATCTAAAGGAGTTTAGCCAAGAAATATGGTTACAAAGTTACAACAATATAAATTGAGCATGTTCTTCAATTAAAAGTAAAATAAGAAAATTTGACAAGATAAAGATCTTCTCATTCTTGTGTTCTCTCGACTCTCTTGATGATGAAAAGTGATCTTCTCCTCCCAATTTCGTGCTCCCTTATGTCCCTTATATAGGGAGAGTTCAACCCTAACTTAACTTGCTGACGAAGAGAATTTAAACTAGGAAATCAAATTTTCGCCCAAAATTTTATCCAAAAATTAAATGTATACTTTCACATCTCGTATGGCCCTATATATAAAGAATTGGATCAGAAAGATGTAGATCTCTCTCTTATGTTTTCGTATCCAGTTAATCATCCAAATTCAATTTCATATGAGAGAGTTTTGATCAAATTACAAAACAGTGTGTATTGTCCCAACAAGCGACATGGTCCCCTGGCAGGTAAATGACATTCGATACAGCCCATGTCGTAGAAACAGTCAGTTTTGAGAATCCCACATGGCCTGTGTCCTATGTAGGCGACATTCGACACGGCCGTGTCATATGTATGCATCCCAGAAGTTTATTTTTCCCATCTTTTTGACTCGTTCGCGCTCTGGATGCAAATCAACTCCATATTTGACATACTCTCACATGTTTCAAGCACAACTCGAACAAAATATGTGAATTCTCATAAAATAACAAATTCGTACATAAAGTGTCAAATTTACACACAAATTGTTTCTGAATATATAATAAGATGACCCCAATGAACGTGTGAAAATTGTGCTTATCAAATCCCCAAACTTATCCGATTGTTCGTCCTCAAACAATGAAAAGGAGAAATAAAAAATTATACACGAGTTAAGAGGTCTCATAATTAGCAGTTGTCTCACGCTTAACAATATAAAGAAGAGCAAGAGTAATTAATTATTAAAATCTTGAGCAATCTTAAAAATTTCACCTTTACCACTAACTTGATACCGCTAAGAGTCAATGCGACTTCCACGAGAAGAGACATTTTGCAGACCATCAATAAAGATCAAACTCAAGGTCTATATAATGATATGGTTCGGATCGGATTTAAGCAAAAAGGAAAAGAAGGGATAGAAATTTAGAGGGAAATGTTTGAGGCAATTTCTGAATAACATTAACAAACATGGAAAATCCCTTATAAAGGGTACAAACAAAGACTTCACCACTAACCCACTACCTAATAAAATGGAAAACATGTGCACATGGAAAGCTGGGCATAACCCACGAATTCCTTTTTTCCCTCACCACTATGCTGACTTTGAAAAAGTAAATAACTAACTCACCCAACAAACAAACAAACAACTAAAACACACAAAGATGCATGCGCCTTTCCCGGGTCTTCTCTTGCAAACTGTTAGAACCGTAACAATCCACCCCACTTGAACCCACCTTGTCCTCAAGGTGAAAGTCTGGAAAAGCCTTCGCGAACCGCCATTTCGTCTCCCACGTAGCATCTTCGCGACCTTTACCGACCCATTTGATAAGAACTTCTGTGCGCGGTCGGTACTTCCCTGTTTTTATAACCCTTTCATCAAGAACACATTCAGGTTGTGGCATTAGAGGCGTGAACACTGTATCATCAAGAACCACCGGTGCTGTGGGAACGACCTGTCCTTCACATTTTCGGAGGAGGCTCACATGAAAAACATCGTGGATTAGAGAACCTGGTGGCAATTTGAGCTGGTAAGCAACCTGTCCAACTCGTTTCAGAATTTTGTACGGCCCGAAGAACTTCGGAGCAAGCTTGTGAGATGTCCGGTGTGCAACTGTGACCTGTCGATACGGCTGAAGCTTGACAAAAACAAGATCCCCTTCATGAAACTCGACCTCGCGACGTTTACGATCTGCCTGCACCTTCATTCTGTTCTGAGCCACTATCAGATTAGCCCTTAGTTTACGGAGAAGAGCATCCCTATCGCCTAAATACTCATCAACAGCTTGAACCTTGGTCGTGCCTGGAACATAAGGGACCAGCCTAGGAGGCGGCCTGCCATAAACAACCTGAAACGGAGACAGCTTAGTAGACGAATGGACTGAAGTGTTGTAACTGTATTCAGCCCATGGTAGCCAATCAAGCCATTTCTTCGGTTGGTCCCCTGCAAAACACCGCAAATATTGCTCCATAATACGATTAATAACCTCCGTTTGGCCATCCGTTTGGGGATGGTAGCTGGAACTCATACAAAGATTAGAGCCCTGCAACTTAAATAAGGCTTGCCAAAAAGAACTAATGAACACCTTATCGCGATCACTAACCACCGTGGCTGGTATACCATGCAGCTTGACCACATTGAGGACAAATTCCTTAGCAACAGACACAGCCGTGAACGGATGTTTCATGGGAATAAAATGAGCATATTTGGAGGGCCGATCGACGACAACCATAACAACAGTAAATCCTTTAGAATTGGGAAGGCCCTCCACAAAATCCATACTTATATCCTCCCATACCCGCTCCGGAATCGGTAGCGGTTGTAATAAGCCCGCCGGTAACATACTATCAGATTTAAAACGCTGGCAAACTTGACATTCTTTAATAAAAAATTTGACCCGTTTCTTAAGCCCCTTCCACCAGAAAGTTTGCTTGACTTTGTTCAATGTTTTGTGAAACCCAAAATGACCACCCTCAGGTGATGCATGGCAAAGAGCTAAGACAGTCTCCAACAGAGGAGAAGTAGGACATAAAAGGATGGCCCCATCTCGAAACCAAATACCATCTCGCATAACCAGTTCATGCCGACCCCCGTGCTCCGAACCCGTGAGCAAAGTTTGATAATATGGGTCAGTGCGTACCTCATTCTGAATGTCTTGCCAGATAGAAGCACATGGATGCGAGATCGCCATGAAGTGAAACTCGGGAATCCGAGAAAGAGCATCGGCTCCACGGTTAGAGACCCCTTTCTTATACTCGATAGTGTAGTCATACCCCAATAATTTCGGTAGCCATCGGGCTTGGGCCGGAGTGGTAAGACGCTGCTCAAGTAGATACTTCAAACTCATGTGATCCGTTTTAACCACGAAGGGGCGACCAAGTAAGTAATGTCGCCATTTACGCACCGCCTTAACCACCGCCAACATCTCCTTTTCATACGTGGACCAGGAAAGCATCGAACCTTTTAATGGAGCACTAAAATAAGCGAGAGGCTTACCACGCTGGGTCAATACCGCACCGATTCCCACCACAAGGCCACACTCAACCGTAAAAGGTTGTGACCAATCCGGAAGTCCCAAGGTAGGAGTGGTTGTAAGGGCAATCTTCAGAGTTTGGAAGGCAGCCTCTGCCACCTCATCCCACACAAACGGACCCTTGCCTACCAATTTGTGTAACGGTGCCGCGATGCTGCCAAATCCCTGTATAAACTTCCGGTAATAACCGGCCAATCCCAAAAAACCTCGTACACCCTTAGCATTTTTCGGGGTGGGCCATGAGAGAACCGACTGCACTTTGTTTGGTTCCACCGCCACGCCGTCAACCGATATAAGGTGACCCAAATAGTGAACATGTGAAACTCCGAAACAACACTTGGATTGTTTTGCAAAAAAATGGTTAGACTCCAAAATTCCCAAAACCACAGTTAAATGCTCCACATGATCAGCAATAGTCTTAGAGTAAACCAAGATACCATCAAAGAATACCAAAATAAACTTACGGAGAAACGGGCGGAACAATTCATTCATCAAACATTGGAATGTAGTCAAAGTTAGTCAAACCAAACGGCATAACGACAAACTCGTAATGACCGTCATGAGTGCGGAAAGTCAGTCTTGTGTATATCTCCATCCCGACCCGATTCCGTGATACCCGTGAGCGGAGGTACAGCTTAGAATAAATACGCGAACCATGGAGTTCGTCAAGGAGTTCACAATAACCTAATGGGGTACTTATCCTTCACCGTAATATCATTGAGTGACCGATAATCAATACAGAAGCGCCAAGAACCATCCGCTTTTTTTACCAGCAAAACTGGAGAGGAGAACGGACTGTGACTAGGGCGGATCAACCCTTGCTGGAGAAGTTCACGAACCTGTTGTTCGATCTCCGTCTTCTGGAGGTACGACTGCCGATACGGTCGGGTGCTAATAGGGCGAGCACCGGAAATCAAGGGAATGGAATGATCTTGGGATCGGTACGGAGGCAAGGACACGGGCTCCTGGAACACCTTAGCAAACCGTTCTAGAACATCATGAATGGCAGTACAGGGGCTGGTGTCAGATGTGGGCTCGGAGGGAAGTAGGCTGACATGGAGTAAAAGGGCTGGCCCATGCATGACCATTGCCTCATGAGACTTTAATGCAGCCAATTCAGAGCTCTTGAGGCCCTGCAACTTATGTGAAGACCCTGCAAGATGAAACCCAAGAGTGAGTTTTTCATAATCAGTCTCAACTGGTCCTAGAGTCTTCAACCACTGGACGCCTAGCACCACCGGACAAGCGGTGACCGGTAGAACAAAAAAATCCGTCGAAATAAGATATCCCTGGATGGTGATGGTTAAGCCGCGTACTCGACCCGCACACGACACATGTTCACGGTTAGCCACCACAACCTTGAAGGGAGTATCCTTTCCACGCTTAACCCAAAGCGGTCGACCAAGGCTTGGTCAATGAAATTATGGTGCCGCCGCCGCCGACCAAAACGACCACATCCTTGTTCTTGATTTGCCCCGGCAAGCGTAAGGTTTGAGGCGTTGGAGCACCAGGATAGCATGAAATGAAATCTCCGCCGGCGGATCCTCTACCACTGCTTCGTCTGGTTCATCCGTCGCACCCAGGCGTCTTCAATCATAAAAAGATGTGGCTTACTACACTTGTGTCCCAGTGCGTAGCGCTGCCGCAATAGTAACAAAGCCCCTTCTCGCGGCGTTCACGGGCTTCTTGGTTCGAGATCCGACGGATCGGAGGTGGAGCCAAGAGCTAACCTTGTAGTTGGGCCTGACCCAAGTCCAAACGACGACGGAGGTTTGGGAGGGGCCGTAGAGCCCACGTTTCTTGGAAAGGAGGAATGTTTGCGTTGCAGGTTCAATTTGTTTTCCACCAAACGAGCAATGCCAATGGCGTCCGATAAGTTACGTGGTTTCTTGATTTTAACTTCCAAACGGATCTCATCCTTCAATCCACCGATAAAACACCCAAGAAGGAAGACCTCCCAGAACCCATCCACCCGATGAGAGAGCCGCTCAAAAGCCTCTACGTAAGTAGCAACGGTGGAAGTTTGTGTGAGACGGAAAGAGCCTCGACGGTCTTCAAAGTCGGTGGGACCGACCTGAAGTAAGGTCAGAGAGAACTCAGCCCAAGTGAGTGGTCCACGTGACTTGGTGAACCATCTGTGCCATTGGAGAGCAATCCCTTCGAGGTGAAGATAGGCTAGGTGTGCTTGATCGTCGTCTGGAACTTTCTGAAAATCGAAATATTGCTCGGCCTGGTAGAGCCAAGCCGTCGGGTCGTCCCCGCTGAAACGCGGGAAATGGAGCTTCAAGTAGGGTTTATGATCATTGCCGTGACCGGCGTCAGGTCCTCCACCAAAAGAGGAAGGACGACCTGGATTCTTTCGCTGCATGGTGTGAACGGTTGTTTGCAAGTTCTGACAATCTCCCATAATTTTTTCGAACATAGCAGCGAACTTGGCTAGGGTCTCTTGTGTTTCCTGTTGGAATTGCTCGGTAGTTTTCTTTCGGGTTTCCATGGAGATCAACACCTCTCCGATACCACTGATATGGTTCGGATCGGATTTAAGCAAAAAGGAAAAGAAGGGATAGAAATTTAGAGGGAAATGTTTGAGGCAATTTCTGAATAACATTAACAAACATGGAAAATCCCTTATAAAGGGTACAAACAAAGACTTCACCACTAACCCACTACCTAATAAAATGGAAAACATGTTCACATGGAAAGCTGGGCATAACCCACGAATTCCTTTTTTCCCTCACCACTATGCTGACTTTGAAAAAGTAAATAACTAACTCACCCAACAAACAAACAAACAACTAAAACACACAGCATGCATGCAGTCTTCCTGGGTCTTCTCTTGCAAACTGTTAGAACCGTAACATATAAGCTTGCAGGTCGTTTCATTATCCTATACAATCAACACATTTGAGCCAAGAATCAACCAATACTAAATAAATCTCACCGGATAAGTGTATCACTCACTCTCAAGTGTATATGGAACGTCTTTGCACTCAAACTCATTCAATAATGTGAAAACTACCATAATCTTGCAAATTGTCTCATATTTCTACCACTCAGTTGTGTATGCAACTTTGTGAATAAAAAAGGTCTTTTTATTTGGTTGTAATGTAAGCTATTTGGTTGGTGTATGATAAAGATGGCCGAAATGACTTGATTTGAGCAACTTAGACTTGAAGAACACATAATCACTTCTACCAAACATCATATAACTTAGAAGCTTTCAATATTAAAAGTACCTTCTCTCGACCACCCTCTAATCAAAATAATAATAAGAACACATGTTTGAATTGAGATTCAACAACCTTATTTATCCGCCTTTTTTCCTACACACCCTAATGTTAGGGTTACCATTTTAGGTGAATATAAACTGCGAGCAACGTAAATATACCTGGTTACTAGGTTCCCGATCATAAGAGTATGTAAAAATATTATAATATTTTTCTTCAATTATCAACTTTTACTTTCTCAAATAACTGCATAACCCATAATATGGTTTATAACCCCTTCAAATCGCTACTTCTTTAAGTACCCTTCTTTATAGACAATTCTAAGAGCTCAAGTATAGGAAAAAAAGATGTAAAGAGAATAGAAAGCTCATTATGTGGTTAATAATAATATAGGCTTAAAAGCACAATGAGGCTGATGAGGGAATTAATAATTTTTGGGTTGGGCAAATGATTTGAAAGCTAAACAAAATTCACCTAAGATCATCTTCACTAATGTGCATACAAGTGTGGCTTCGAAAATAGACCAAAGCAAGTTCTAGAGTTCCGCAACACGAGTGATATATTCAACTAATGAAAACTTGCATAATAGCAAATAAGGCTCAAAATCTCTTAAGTTTCAGAAAAAATATCAAGCATTGTCTTCTCGACCCACATAGTATCATGCATATTCAAAATCACTCAAGGTAAGTTCTAGACACCAAAAAATTCTTCACTAAAATTGAGAGAAAATTAATAAAGTCAATTTAAGAGGTTAAAACATGATTAAAGCAAACAAGCAATTCACTAAAGTGTAAGATCTTATGCTCTTGAATTTTTTATAAGCAACCTACGTTCAAAAACCTCCCAACACTGAAATCCTCATTGACAACTACTAATTTATCCTCGACCTACATATGTGCACATCAATCATCTTCAAATTCTTTTCCAATTTTCTACTAATACACACAAAGATAAATAACTAAAAGCAATAAATATAAATCCTACGAAACTAAAATAAAAACAAAATCTAAAATGCATGCAAATATATGAACATGTAAGAAAGCAATTAAAATACCCAAGATACACAATACTTTTTGTTAGGAATATTATTTTAGATTTTAATGATGTTATCCCCGTATTCATGATTAATTCAAATGTATATACTTGGCACTGTAAAGAAGAACCTAATTAGTATCTTCTATAGGGCTTAAAAAGATTAAGCTAAGTATCGATCATATTGATTATATAGAAATTTGGCTAAGTATAGAACTGAAAAGATATCAAGTGAGTTACTATCAGGCGAGTTTTGGTCAACACGAAATATCAGAGAGGTCTGACCAATATAACTATCAAGCGAGATATTTTCAGACAAGTTCTGGTCAACACAAGATATCAGAGAAGCTTGACCACAAGTGAGTTTATTATCGATCACGCTTTCAGACATAGAAAATATCAAGCGACTTCTTACTCCAACTGGAAGCAGACGAGTTTTCGGTCAAACAGTAATATCATATGAGGGTTGACCACAGGCGAATTTTTATCAGTCGAGGTTTTGGTCAATCTAAATATCAGATGAGGTTGACCAAACCAAGATCGCAACCAAGTATGTGTATCTCAAAACTAATTAACTCATAAATCTGTAAACTTTTTGCGCTATCGATATTAGTGATCTAACTACCGTAGATGAGAGAATTATACGATTTATGTATTTTTTTATTTTATTATTATCGTATATACTAAATGACCAACTCACGCAACAAATAATAACAAATATACAATAAAATTGTTTAATAATACAATTGATTTTTAAATTTCACCACTAAGAGGGTTTCCACGTAGTCAATACCTATATGAATATTGAAATTCCCATGTTCCGTTGAAAGAAATTTCTGGAAGAGGAAACTAAAATTCGAACCAAATTAAAATAAGAGAAAGGAGGAACTAGAATTCTCTAGACTTCTAAGCCCCCAGGCCACAACTCATATATATGCACCCCTCTTCTTCCTCAATTTTCTTCATTAACACTAAAAGAAGTTAATATCTATAAGCGCTTTGTTATATTCTCTTTGTTGAATTCATAAATGGCTGGGAAGGGCGAGGGACCTGCAATTGGAATCGATTTGGGAACAACGTATTCATGCGTGGGTGTGTGGCAGCATGACCGCGTTGAGATTATCGCCAATGATCAGGGGAACCGAACGACACCGTCTTATGTTGCTTTCACCGATACTGAGCGTCTCATTGGCGACGCCGCCAAGAACCAGGTTGCCATGAACCCAACCAACACCGTCTTCGGTGAGTTATTCCCATCTCTTCCGAGCGGCTCTTATTTTTGTCTTTTTGTTGGTTTTGCTCTTGCTAGCGTTTTTTATTTCATGTAAAAGAAGGCCGTTCTTTACCAGAAAAGGTAAGAAGACGAAGAACAGTAGCCGTAGCCTAATACTTTGGATGATATTATGTCTGGAGAATATCAATATATATATATATATTTGGATGTGCGATTTTTTTTTTTCTTTATTTGCTGAATTAAACGCCTAATGCAAATAATAAAAAAAAAATTATGAACTCTGTTGCAGGTGGTGTGGTCATATTATTATCAGGATATATGGTATTAGTTGGTGTATTGTCTTGCGCATGGTCCATGTTGTTATTGGTCTATGTCTAATTATGGTGTTTTCTTGTGGCGCAGATGCTAAGCGTTTGATCGGTAGAAGGATAAGCGATCCATCTGTTCAGAGCGACATGAAACTGTGGCCATTCAATGTGATTGCAGGGCCTGGCGATAAGCCCATGATTGTAGTATCCTACAAGGGGGAGGATAAACAATTTGCTGCCGAGGAGATATCATCGATGGTCCTCATCAAAATGAAGGAAATTGCAGAGGCGTACCTCGGGTCGACAATAAAGAATGCTGTTGTGACTGTGCCTGCATATTTCAATGACTCGCAGCGGCAGGCCACCAAAGATGCTGGAGCAATTGCTGGTCTCAACGTGATGCGGATCATTAATGAGCCGACTGCTGCAGCCATTGCATACGGCCTCGACAAGAAGGCCAGCAGTGCCGGTGAGAAGAATGTTCTTATTTTCGATCTTGGAGGTGGTACTTTTGATGTCTCTCTCCTTACTATTGAGGAGGGAATTTTTGAAGTTAAGGCCACCGCTGGGGACACCCATCTTGGAGGAGAGGACTTTGATAACAGAATGGTGAATCACTTTGTTCAGGAGTTTAAGAGGAAACACAAGAAGGATATTAGTGGGAACCCCAGAGCTCTAAGGAGATTGAGGACTGCATGCGAAAGGGCAAAGAGGACTCTCTCGTCAACTGCTCAGACCACCATTGAAATTGATTCTCTATACGAGGGTGTTGATTTTTACACGACCATCACCCGCGCTAGATTCGAGGAACTCAACATGGATCTGTTCAGAAAATGCATGGAGCCGGTGGAGAAATGCTTGAGGGATGCAAAGATGGACAAGAGCAGCGTCCATGATGTGGTCCTTGTTGGTGGCTCGACGAGGATTCCAAAGGTCCAACAGTTATTGCAGGATTTCTTCAACGGTAAGGAGCTGTGCAAGAGCATCAACCCTGATGAGGCTGTTGCTTATGGAGCTGCAGTTCAGGCAGCGATTTTGACTGGTGAAGGCAATGAAAAAGTGCAGGATCTTCTTCTTTTGGATGTCACGCCGTTGTCGCTTGGTCTGGAGACTGCTGGAGGTGTTATGACTGTTCTTATTCCGAGGAATACGACTATTCCTACTAAGAAGGAACAAGTGTTCTCCACGTACTCGGACAACCAGCCGGGCGTGCTGATTCAGGTTTTCGAAGGTGAGAGAACGAGGACGAGGGATAACAATTTGCTGGGGAAATTCGAGCTCTCTGGCATTCCCCCGGCACCGAGGGGTGTTCCTCAGATCACTGTTTGTTTCGACATTGATGCCAATGGTATCTTGAACGTGTCAGCTGAGGACAAGACGACGGGCCAGAAGAATAAGATCACCATAACAAACGATAAGGGTAGGCTGTCCAAGGAAGAGATTGAGAAGATGGTACAAGAAGCCGAGAGGTACAAGTCTGAGGATGAAGAGCACAAGAAGAAAGTCGATTCGAAGAATGCATTGGAGAATTATGCCTACAACATGAGGAACACGATCAAGGATGACAAGATTGCCTCCAAGCTTCCAGCAGCTGAGAAAAGAAAAATCGAAGATGCAGTTGAGTCGGCCATTCAGTGGTTGGACGGAAATCAGCTGGCTGAGGCTGACGAGTTTGATGATAAAATGAAAGAGCTTGAAGGGATCTGCAATCCCATTATAGCGAAGATGTACCAGGGTGGTGCTGACATGGCTGCTGGAGCCATGGATGAAGATGGTCCCGCTAGCACAGGTGGTGCGGGCCCCAAGATTGAAGAGGTCGATTGAGCAAGGAGATCTTGTCTTTAGGTGTCGCTATTATTATTATTATTATTATTATTATTATTATTATTCTATATTGTTGTGTGTGGAGTCTGGTATATTATTATTATTATTATTGTTCTATATTGTTGTGTGTGGAGTTGTCATCTGCTGCTTTCTTTTGATTATAAGATCAAGTTCTGTCATGTCTGTTACCCAGTTTTTTAGGATTATGCCGATTTATGTGAGGTTATGAGATATCGGTTTTGGAATTAAGGATTGATATCATGTTTTGTTGCTTGATCTCTTTCTGCATCTCTGTTTTATTTATTAGTATATATTTAATTGGTTGGATGGGGGTTTTAGGCTTGTGGATGTATCTAATCTGTAGCTTTTTCTAATATGGGAATTCGAAGATGACAACTTTCAATTTCCCATCTCTGATTCTCTACACCACATGTCGTTTGCGACGAGTTTAATATTAGTGATGCTAACTGGTTCCGTGGAATGTGCATCTTTTTCTCTCACCAATAAACATTGGGTTGGCATTGCATTTTTTAGTTGACAAAAATTTCGCCCATCTTTTTTGGTTACTATTCAATTAAAGAATTAATTAAATTAAAATATTAATAAAATCTACTTTGTTTGCGCTGCGTGTTAACAATATGAGAACCTTAAATAAATAATTTTAGCTTTATCTTGTCTTGGGTTTCTTGTTCAAATGTTTCATTGTTAATATGGCTATTGTTACGAGTCAAGGGGGGCTAGAATTTTTCGCCGCCTCAAGTCCCTATACCAGCATTTCTAGGATGGTTCTTGACTAGTCAAGTCTTCCCGCTCTTTTTGATATTTGTGTTTACTCACATGTCATTTGTGTTTGAGAGGAACTAAATTCCCGACCAAGCTTGTGCATCATCGGCATGTTGATATGCAACAAAAGTCTTCAAAGCACGGGCATAAAGTAAGGTCCATATATGGGGATGCATTCTTCGATCTTGACTTTGCCACTAATTGAAAAGGTCTAGCTGTATAGCCCTCGATCACTTCGATCGCCTCTCAAGTTCTTGCGTTTCGTTTTTCCCTCATTCTGGCTAAGAAAACTTGAGACATGCCTATTTATAGCTCGATCAAAATATTATATTGATTGACTACTCCAATCGCGCGCTATGTGGCTCAATACCGCCATGCATCCTTGCCACTTATTCCGAGCAGTGATCGCATAACTTACTCGTGCATGCCTTGCACCGATTAAGGTCTTCTGGAACTGTCTACAACCTACTTGCCAATAGCATGCTAGAATCATTTCGCATCTGGCATGAAGGAGTCCAACACTCTACTTGGGGCATGTAATGCACCAAGTGATTGTTCAGATGATGACATGTGCTCCACGTCTCGCATGATTCGAAAATGTTCCGTAATCGTCAACCAAAATCGCCTGCGTAATTGTTTCTCCACGTCCTTGCTTGGTACAGGAGATTCTCGCGACTCCCATTGCCGCGGAGGATTCGGATAACATGTGTTGGACA
Organism: Orobanche coerulescens; assembly: GCA_033398695.1. Classification (NCBI taxonomy): domain Eukaryota; kingdom Viridiplantae; phylum Streptophyta; class Magnoliopsida; order Lamiales; family Orobanchaceae; genus Orobanche; species Orobanche coerulescens. The sequence continues at coordinate 175,357,114 of CM065802.1, read as the reverse complement.
CTTACCTCTTCGGGTGCTTTCTCTTTGACGTCAGCTTGGTCTCACATTAGGGTGAAGGATCAGGCTTCTCATTTTCGGGGCCATATGGACTGCCTTACTTACACCTACGATATCGGTGTTTATTTGACGACTACTATTGTGATGGATCCCGACTGATGATGTGCTACAGTGGATTACTTTGGGTCAACGTGGATTAATGTACGCTAAGTGATATAGTCGATTACGTACATAACTGTGTTGATGTAGCGTACGTAAGAGAGAACGGGAATGAGGCAGTAAGCTATCATTGGACGATAACGTACGCTGAGGATATCAGATAATGTCCTTGTCGTAAAATTGCGGCAAGTACTTTATTATAGTTGCGCGTATTAATGTTGGTTATGTCATTGTATATTGTGCATATGTGATGTGATTAAATGTCCACCATGCTTTGATCCGACGGGATCATCATGGGAATCTATAGTTTGTGTCATTGGATTGTTGGGACGTAATTCCACCATGCATTGGTCTGACGATCATCATGGAATCTATATTGTGTCACACTGGAACGTTGGAATACCATGAGTATGTTGAGATTGTCATGATGTGTTACATGTTGTTATTATTTCTCGTTGGAGAAATTTGTCATGATTATTGTTGAATAAATCGTTGTTGTATAATTATCGCATCACTAAAGATCGTTGTCTTAACCCTTCAGGAGTGAACATTTGTGTTATGTTCAGGATCCAGGAGAGCGGGAAAACAACCACTGAGTCGGCCATTCAGTGGTTGGACGGAAATCAGCTGGCTGAGGCTGACGAGTTTGATGATAAAATGAAAGAGCTTGAAGGGATCTGCAATCCCATTATAGCGAAGATGTACCAGGGTGGTGCTGACTGCTGGAGCCATGGATGAAGATGGTCCCGCTAGCACAGGTGGTGCGGGCCCCAAGATTGAAGAGGTCGATTGAGCAAGGAGATCTTGTCTTTAGGTGTCGCTATTATTATTATTATTATTATTATTATTGTTCTATATTGTTGTGTGTGGAGTCTGGTATATTATTATTATTATTGTTCTATATTGTTGTGTGTGGTGAGTCTGGTAAATTGTCATCTGCTGCTTTCTTTTGATTATAAGATCAAGTTCTGTCATGTCTGTTACCCAGTTTTTTAGGATTATGCCGATTTATGTGAGGTTATGAGATATCGGTATTGGAATTAAGGATTGATATCATGTTTTGTTGCTTGATCTCATTCTGCATCTCTGTTTTATTTATTAGTATATATTTAGTTGGTTGGCTGGGGGTTTTAGGCTTGTGGATGTATCTAATCTGTAGCTTTTTCTAATATGGGAATTCGAAGATGACAACTTTCAATTTCCCATCTCTGATTCTCTACACCACATGTCGTTTGCGACGAGTTTAATATTAGTGATGCTAACTGGTTCCGTGGAATGTGCATCTTTTTCTCTCACCAATAAACATTGGGTTGGCATTGCATTTTTTAGTTGACAAAAATTTCGCCCTGGTGTAATTAATGTATTTACTAATGAATGACCTTTATACCCCTGAAATCTTAGATGTGTAGTTATAAATAAAGGCCTTTGACCCTCATAAGAATACACAGATAATTTTTCTTCTCTTCCAATTTCTCTTTTTTTCTCTCATGTTTATAACGCGAGCAACTTTTCTGCACTGTAAGATCGCGCTAAAATCGTGATTCCCGTTTTGTTAACCGTCGGATCATCATGAAATTTTTACAGTATCTTCCTGACAAGCAGATCTACAAATTCAACGGTGGAGATCGGATTCTAAAACGTATTGCATGCATAAAAAAATTCAATGTAAATAGTCTTTTTTTTACATTGGTGAAAGGATTATTTCTATTACTCCTTCAAAACTTTCTTGCATATGATGATTTTGATTTAAAAATATATTATATTTAGTTATTAAATTTTATATTTTTGTGTGCATCATATATAAATAATATATATGATGACCTCAAAATTTATTATCAAATCATATTCCTCTTTGTTTCCTAAGAAACACGATTCAACAATACTTAATAATCCAGAAGATTATTAAGATAAAAGATTTGTTGTAGTCCTTGAAGAAGGACAACGTTATCTCGTCATATTCTAGTTGAATATGATGTGTTCATGAAGAACACTATGAGATCTAATCATTTGTGCAATTCCTAATGAAAAATACAAAATAATATTCCTGAAGAATATTGTAAGTGCTCTTGAAGAAGCAACTATTTTAGTTTAGTTATTTCGAGCCTTGATTAATTCTCATACTATTTTTCCCCTTTGTATATTCAATTATGGATCTTAAAATTATTGCTCCCGAAGTAGCACAATTAATTGTAATATTCTTGAAGAATATTACTATTCTAAATGAATAATTCTTATTTATACATGAATTATGTGATGATACAATATTCCTGAAGAATATTGATTTGTTATTTATAAATATAATAGCATAATTAAATCATTATGCCCTTGATGTAGCATGATATTATCCCTGAAGGAAAATATAACTTATATCTCAAATAAAAAATATTAATATGATTTGAGAATATCCTCTATCGAGATTGTACAAGATATGATATACTCCACAATCATAATCCGACTGTGCTCCAATGATAGCAAGATTAGTAAGTGGTCGAATATTCCTATCAAGTTGTTCCCGGAAGTGAACAATATTAAATTAAAAACTTCAATATTACATGGCTCAAATTTTATCTCCCGAAGTAGATAAAATTTAGAGTTTATCCTTGTAGGAGATAATTATTTATAAATTTTATCTCGTGGAGTTGATATATCAACGGTTAATGATAAGGACACGAAAATGATAATCTTAAGATTATATGTCAATATATAATCTTATATATTGTGTAGTTTAATATTTTATTATCTCTTATGATATATTGTGAGTTTTTATCAATATAAGATATGATGTCATACCTGGAGTATGATTTGAATTGATCGTTGCTATATAATTAGTGATAAAAGGGTCAAATATCCTGAAGATATTTGTATCATTCAAATTCTTGGCTTATCTTGTTTCTTCTTTTTGTGAATAGAATGGCAAGTTATTGGGATTAAATAGTGGTCATAATTTATTGTCTCATCAAAGTGCAAATATGCATGATATCTTTAGAATGATACTTTTCGTATGAAAAAAAAAGGTAGTGCTAAATTTATTGACAGTTCATGAAGAACCACTAAATTTCTTCCTACAGGGTCGAAGATTTTTCACTATTATCTTCTAAGTATCGATAAATCTATGGATTGCTAAACTATCGCTTGAAATATGTATGATTCCGCGATAACAAGTGAGACAAATGACATATACAATTTCTGAAGAAAAGAAATTGGTATTAGAAAAAATATCAATGTAAATAATATTCACCACTTATTAGACCAGAAGTCTATTAATCCCAATACTTTCAATATTTACATATTTAAATTTACGTGTTTGGTGTTAAAGTCTATTTATATTATTTTTATATATTATTTAACTATATATTTATTTATGATATATCCTGAAGATATATTAATACAAATTCACACATATTGTATGATAAATATCACAAATTACTAGTAAATATCATGAAGTACATTTATACACTTAAAATTGTATTATTTTGAGTTGACCAATTTTCATCAACATCTTATAGATGTTGGATTAATTGCATAATAATTATTGCACTTTCTTCTGGAAGAAGAGTAATAACGATAGTTATTACATATTATATTGATGATGATACTTGTATCATTGATATAAAATTATTTGTAATAATTCTTTTCATACATTACATTAATATATTTTCATGGTTTCCTGAAGAAACATGAATTTGTAATTTTAATAATCCAGAAGATTATTAAAAAGAAATTGTTGATGTTATTGATAAAACACAACGATATATAGTCATATTTTTATGATAGTATTTATGATAAACACATCAATTAAAGTTAATATTCCTGAAGAATATTAAACAAAAAAAAGGCATTATTTTGAATATTTTCTATATGGCCTTGTGTTATTGAATTGCTTTTATTATCACTACATTGATATAAATTGTTGCTCATGACGTAGCACAATTAATAATTTTAATTAATATTTACATACTCTTTAGAGTAATTTATATTTTGGGTGTTATATGCTTATAAATTGTTGCTCCCAAGGTAGCATAATTGATACTTTTGAAAAATATCACATACTCTTGATGAGTACTTCATATTTTCGGTAATATATGATTATCTTTGATTTAAATTGTTGCTCCTGAGTTAGCACAATTAATATTTTTGAAGAAAAATACATGCTCCTGGAGAGCAATTTACATTTGAAGTTGCATGTATTTATTTCAAATGAAAAATACATAACTCTATGTCATATTGATTCGTTCAATTTCTACTTGAGGAATGGAAAGACAATCCCCGAAGGATTGGTATAATTTCATATGGCAATATTCTTATTGTCGGCTCTAAAAGGAGCTTTATTCAATGAGTATCGAATTAATTATAAGCGATATAATATTTTATCCAATGATCATGTTGCGATGAATTTCAAATTCAAGTATCCATATCAAAGGCACAATATTTGAGTCATGCCCTCTGTTATTAGTGCACCTCCTGAAGAGGATTGATTTGATAATTCAATCCCAACTATCTCCGACATTAGAGGGAGATATAAAATATAAATAAGAGAAAGTCGGAAAATTCTCATTGGGTTGGATATTTAAATTTACGCACTATGAACTCGAAGTTCAACAAGTTATTGATTGCCAAATGAGTGATGAAATCTCATATACCAGTTGTATATGTACCATAAAGAATTGAAGTCGAATGTGAACGAAATATATTTGTTGATACTCCTCGACGCCAGAAGCGTGAGAGACGTATTCTTTATTGGTATTAAAGATAAAATCCGCGGAATACAAATAGATTAAACTACAACATCACTTCAAAAACCTCCTGAAGAGGATCGTCCCGAAGATGAGAATCTCAATACCTTAATTTGCACGTGCACTAAATAATTACAGTATTGGATTATGGGACGACCAAATCAAATGTTATGGGAAATGTCGAATATTTGATTTTGTTGAAGTTGTCGTTGACTTTGTGAATATGGGAGAATTGTTTTTAAGAATGATAGTTGTCGACAACACTTTGTGTCTCAACAATTGCTAGTGGAGTGCCTGAAGCACTAAATAAAATATAAGCAATTGAGACAAAGCTTAACTCGCAAAATAAAATAAAGTGGTGAAAGATAAGCGAGATTAGTATATCAAGGGTTTAAGCGCATACCCAAAACATATTCTCCCGTTGGCACTAAATTTCGTCATTTAATATACATATGACAATTACTATGAATATAGATATTCAATTAGTGATGTCATCACCACATTTTTCTATGGGTCATTGGACGCGAATATATATATGAAAGTCCCTGACGGACTTGAGGTTCCTAAAGTAATAGGAACGTGAAATTCGCAACATGTACTATTTTGAGTTATAAATATTTATACATTTTGAAATAGTCCGTGGATCAACCGACTAAGTGAATTCCTCCTGAAGAGGATATATGTGAATTATTTGAACTCGTGTCTAAATACAAGTTCAAAATGAAAAACTTAGATAAAACTAAGTATTAGTATTGTCTCGACTTGTAGATCGAGCATATATGATGGAAAGTTTTTATCCATTTAGCTACCTAAAGGTTGTCTTACCACTTGAAGTGGATACCGACTCATATAGATCTCAAGAAAATAACAAAGATATAAGAGGACCAAGTTCCGTACTTGTATGCTATTGAAGCATTACATCATCAGGCCTGATATACAAATTGAAGTTAACATGCTAGCAAAATTTAATATTTCTCCAAGAAGGAGAATGTGGAATGGTGTTAACCATATTGGTTTATTACATGAAAGAGATCGAGATTCGATATTGGTGGCTATTAGGATTATGATTTCATATTTGTTCTCATACTGCCTATTTATTATGATGATAAATATTTTCCATTTATGTGTTGCATATAATGTTTGGGCAAGTAAGATGAAACTTATTTCCACACGAGCTTCAGAAGAGCAATAATGATAATCTAGCAGATTTATTCACTAAATCTCTCCATGTCTGAAAATTATATTCATGGTATTGGAGTGCAAGATTGTTATCTTGAGGGGGATAAGTGATAACTTTTAAATTAGCTTGAAGATTATGTCGACCCTGAAGGTCAAAAGGTCCTGAAGACCAAATGGTTGTACTCTTTTTCCCTTTCTAAGTTTTTTCCCACCGGGTTTTCTTAGTTAAGTTTTTTTAACGAGGCAACCAATGCAACACATGAGCAAATTTATACTGTGTACTCTTTTTCTCTATCGGTTTTTTCCCACAGGGTTTTTCCGAAGGAGTTTTGATGAGGCATGGACATCATAATATTCAAGAGGAAGTATTGTATGAAGACGATATCACTTGTATCTCAAAGGTAGATACATCAAATATTCACTTAAGTGATTAATTGGCGAACTTATTCACAAAGACGCGTTGCGACATCAACATTCGTAAGACTAGTACACAAGATCGGAATTCGTTAACTCAAAGATCTTATTTAATCGATTTCAGGGGGAGTAGCTGTACTCTTTTTCCTTCGATCGAGTTTTTTCCCACTGGGTTTTCCCGACAAGGTTTTAATGAGGCAGCATGTATTAAAGGTCATTCAAGGGGGAGTGTTGTAATTAATGTATTTACTAATGAATGACCTTTATACCCCTGAAACCCTAGATGTGTACCTATAAATAAAGGCCTTTGACCCTCATAAGAATACACACATAATTCTTCTTCTCTTCCAATTTCTCTCTTTTTCTCTCATGTTTATAATACGCCCATCTTTTTTGGTTACTATTCAATTAAAGAATTAATTAAATTAAAATATTAATAAAATCTACTTTGTTTGCGCTGCGTGTTAACAATATGAGAACCTTAAATAAATAATTTTAGTTTTATCTTGTCTTGGGTTTCTTGTTCAAATGTTTCATTGTTAATATGGCTATTGTTACGAGTCAACGTGGGCTAGAATTTTTCGCCGCCTCAAGTCCCTATACCAGCATTTCTAGGATGGTTCTTGACTAATCAAGTCTTCCTGCACGCTCTTTTCGATATTTGTGTTGACTCACATGTCATTTGTGTTTGAGAGGAACTAAATTCCCGACCAAGCTTGTGCATCATCGGCATGTTGATACGCAACAAAGTCTTCAAAGCACGGGCATAAAGTAAGGTCCATATATGGGGATGCATTCTCCGATATTGACTTTGCCACTAATTGAAAAGGTCTAGCTGTATAGCCCTCGATCACTTCGATCGCCTCTCAAGTTCTTGCGTTTCGTTTTTCCCTCATTCTGGCTAAGAAAACTTGAGACATGCCTATTTATAGCTCGATCAAAAGATTATATTGATTGACTACTCCAATCGCGCGCTATGTGGCTCAATACCGCCATGCATCCTTGCCACTTATCCTGAGCAGTGATCTCATAACTTACTCGTGCATGCCTTGGACCGATTAAGGTCTTCTGGAACTGTCTACAACGTACTTGCCAATAGCAAGCTAGAATCATCTTGCATCTGGCATGAAGCAGTCCAACACTCTACTTGGGGCATGCAATGCACCAAGTGATTGTTCGGATGATGACATGTGCTCCACGTCTCGCATGATTCGAAAATGTTCTGTAATCGTCAACCAAAATTGCCTGCGTAATTGTTTCTCCACGTCCTTGCTTGGTACAGGAGATTCTCGCGACTCCCATTGCCGCGGAGGATTCGGATAACATGTGTTGGACACTTACCTCTTCGGGTGCTTTCTCTTTGACGTCAGCTTGGTCTCACATTAGGGTGAGGGATCAAGCTTCTGATTTTCGGGGCCATCTGGACTGCCTTACTTACACCTACGATATCGGTGTTTATTTGACGACTACTATTGTGATGGATCCCGACTGATGATGTGCTACTGCGGAGGGGCGTTTCCTTGGCTTCCATATGCTCATGTTGTACTCATACCCCTATCGATACTGTAATATCCAGATAAATTATTGAGTATCTTCGTCTGTATTTGAACCCTGTATTATTCGAATTTGTGATCTCGATAATCGAATGATCTTTTTCGTATTCGTATCCACATGCATGATAATATCAAATTGTAATTTTTCACATGCAACTACGCCATAACGTACACTAGCTAGTAAGTGTTACGTACGTTATGTATTACGGATAGCGTACGCTATGAATGAAGCATAGCGTACGTAAGACAACCAATAATTAATCAAGGCGGCGGGCACATGGGCCAGTTGGTGGTGGGCTTGGATAAGATTCCCGCGGTATGAACCTGGACAGCTTTGGGTCAATGTGGATTAATGTACGCTAAGTGATGTATATAACGTATGCTAAGTATAGTCGATTACGTACATAACTGTGTTGATGTAGCGTACGTAAGAGAGAACATGAACGAGGCAGTAAGACGATAATGTACGCTAAGGATATCAGATAACGTCCTTCTTGTCAAATTGCGGCAAGTACTTTAATTATAGTTGCGCGTATTAATGTGAGTTATGTCATTTTTATATTGTGCATATGTGATGTGATTAATTGTCCACCATGCTTTGGTCCGACGGATCATCATGGGAATCTATAGCTGTGTGCGCTGGATCGTTGGACAGGTAATTCCACCATGCATTGGTCCGACGAGATCATCATGGGAATCTATAGCTGTATGCGCTGGATCGTTGGATTACCATGAGTATGTTGAGATTGTCATGATGTGTTACGTGTTGTTATTATTTCTCGTTGGAGAAACTTGTCATGATTATTGTTGAATAAATCGTTGTTATATAATTATCGTACTTGTACTAGCATCGTTGTGCTAACCCCTTTGGGAGTGAACATTTGTGTTATGTTCAAGATCCAGGAGGGCGGGAAAACAACCACTAGACCTGCATGACGACGAGGGTGCAAAGTGATGTTATGGCCGAATTACTCTGTCATATGTTTGCGTTGTTTTCAATAAATTACTTGAGTACGTTGTCGTTTGTGATATTGGATTTGGGTCATGTATTAATATTCACTGTTTGGCATTTGTCTTTCCGTACTGTTTTCAAATTCGTGTTGTATTTTATTATCGCTGCCGTTGTTTGTTAGTATTGTTATTGTCTTTTCATTTCTTCAGCCTTGTAAGTTCTTATGAAAAGGACTTACGGCGCTGTAATTGTAATACCCGAGATCTTTGTTCCGGATTCGTCGAGTTTTCTGGATTTTACCGGATTGGTATTGTCCTCATCGTTGGAATTTTGTGCCATGTTTTGGGTGTACCTTATTGGGACATGTGTTTGGAGGCGTTTCGGATCACTACGCGAGTTTTTGGGTCTTTGTGGTGTAGCGCACACTAACGCTTGTGGCGTAGCGCCCGCTACTGTGTTGTGGTTAGCGCATGCTACCGGATGTGTAGCGCATGTTAAGTGGCAGTCCAGAGACAGTCCAGGAGCCACTGGACTGGGACTGGAGTCTCGTTAGCGCACGCTAAGGTTGGTAGCTAGCGCACGCTATTGACTGATTAGCGCACGCCATTTCTTCTTTCTAACGCACGCTACCTGGTAGGTGCAGATCTGTCCAGGAGATACTGGACTGGATCCGTGACTCGTTAGCGCACGCTACACTCATGGGGCTAGCACACGCTAACAGTGTTACATGCGGTAAGTTCTGGGCGTTGACCTCGTTAGCGCGTGCTAATGCTGTCTGGTTAGCGCACGCTAATAACTGTCGAGTATAAATACTGGACAACAGACTTTCTTTCCCCATTTTCTTCCTTTTTCTCTCCTTTTCATTCCCAGCCGTCGGGAGTGAGCTCATGAGGCGATTTTGAGCGATCTTCTTCATCAAGCTTCATTTTGGAACGGATTTTAGGTGTTTAACAACATCTAATCATCTTCTTGATCCAAATCAAGGTAATCTCTTCTTAGAACCCTAGTTCTTGGATTTTGGGGGTTTGTCCTTGGTTCTTCGATTTAATCCGAGGATGATGAATCGATGGTGTATTCTTGTTGTTTTGGTCTTGATCTTTGGATTTTTGAATTCATTTATGATTTTATATCACTCGGAACATAGTTCTTGATTTTCTTGAGAAACCCTTAGATCCTTGTTGTTTTTAGGATCGTTTCGGGTTCCGATTTGTGTTATTGATTCGTGGTGATGTTACTTTCATAGTATTCGTAGGGTTGCCGGATTATTTGTCATTTCTGGATGTTCGAGGGCTGTTCAACCTCATCCGTTCGTTGTCCGGTTGCTCGTAGTTTCGAGGCAAGTATCTTGCCCATATGTTTCATGTTTTGTAGACGTAATTGTGGGTGAATGATTTTATGTGTTATCCGAACGTTTAAATGAACCTTAAAAGGATCGGTATGTTCTCGATAAATGTCGTCTTTCAAAAGATAACTTGTATGCTTCATAAATAAATGTGTTTTCGGATTATGTGTGTTGGTTTCGTATGTTGAAAGATGTTACAATAATATTTAGTGAATATAGTAGATCGTATTAATTACCAAGGATTGTGTATTGGTAAGTGTAATTGTTATGAGAAAATGTGATACCATGTGATATGATTTGTGACTCCTTTATAAGGAGGTGGTAATGTTCCTTGTGGTTTGTAAATTGTACATGCTTGTTATTGTGTGATCGTTGTAAGTTATGTGCCCCCGGGTAAGATTGTCGAATCTCCAGGATCCGTACTTGCTAGTACGGGTCGGGCGTGACCGTAGGGTTATCCAATCGGGTATGTCTTGTGGGGACTCCGAGGTTCGTGGCTTGTTAGCGCGATGCCTGGATAACTTATGGTTGTGATTTGGTTATGAACGTATCTGTCCTTGTGGTCACGTGATTGTTGTTATGGTGACATGTGATTTGGTATGGTTTCCCTGTGGGTTATTCACTCGGGTATGTTCTACGGGAGCATCTGAGGTCCGTGGCTTGCTAGCACGGGATGCGAATAATCTGTGGAAACATGTTGTTATGATATGATCGGGTATTAGACACCGTGCTTTGTTACCGGAATGGTATGATTGGGTCATGGACCCCATGCGTTACTATCATAATTGTATTTTGGGAAAGTGATTTTTGGGATGTGTCCCTAAATGGTTTTGAAAAGCGTGAGAATTATTAAATCCCAAATGTTTTCAAAACTCCCGAGATCATAAAATATTTTACAAGATGTATATCGGGTTTACCCCTATCTTTCGACTGAACCGTTTTGATCAAGTGATTTATCTCGGGAAGTAAGTTCACGGTTATTATGTATTGGAGTATGATATGTATGGCTTGTATTTGTATTTTATACTTGCACTAGCAAAACAGTGGAGTTTTGCTAACCCCCGAGTATTCGGAGGTGGATGTCTGTATTGCGTCCAGGTACTTGCAGGTTGCTGGGGAGCGAATCATAGAATTGGTACGAAGGATGATGGAAGATGACGATACTAATCACATGAAGACCAGTTGTTGAGTTTTGGTAGAATCTTATTGTTTGGTTCCCTGTTTTATGGGTATGTTGATATATTCCAATCCCTGCGTGGGTATGCGTTTTGTGGAAGAGTTATGTATAGTTGATATGTGTATTGTGGAAAAGACCAAATCGGTCTAGTGAGTCGTTATTAGCCATGTTGCCATGTATTTACATGTGTTTTCCACTTTTAGCCTGGTAGATCCTCACGAAGAGGGTCTGCGGCGCTGTAATATTCCCAAGTGGTTTGGGAATGTTATAGAATATGGTATCGGAGCAAGGTTGTGGAAACCAAGCTGGTCGGGTCGAGTTGTGTGTTGTCGGGTCTTGTCTTGTCTTGTCTTGTCTTGTCAGATTTTGTCTGACTGAGTCGCATCGCGACACGTCGTCTGGAGGTCGGTCGTGATTAGTATCAAGGTGCAGCCATCATCTTCGCGCGATCTGTGGATGTAAGTCTCCCCACTATATTGTTATGTTTCGTGTTACATGAGCTTGTGTGATATATTTGGTAATGTGCTGGTGTATATGTATATATATATATATATGTACATTTGTATAAATCGTTTTTACAGGAATAATGTTTTGGTGTGGTTACACTAAGAAGGCTTATTAATTTGATACTTTACAATTTCAAATATTTTGGGAAAGTCACATAAATTTTCATTTTTTAAAACATCCTCCAAGAGAGGAAAAGAGTTTGATTTTCGTATGATGACCTCAAGGCCGAAAATTTTGAGAATTCAAACTATATATATATATATATTCTATTTTATTTTCATCTTGCATTGCATTCAAAATCTGATTTTTAAATACTCAAACGAGGTCTATCAAAAATTTACTTGAGACGTGACTTTCGCTTTCAATTTTTCGGTTGCACGAATTTCGGTTAAAAGGTATGTAGTGAGGATGTTATTGTTTTGGCTATAATGCTCAGAGTTGTGATAAAGTGGTGGTGTGAATGCTGAGTCCTTCGGTAGGCACTCGTCGAGATAGTTCTCTTGACCGAGAGGTGGAGACTCGGTCTGGAATGTTATTTAACTTCTGATGGTTATCTGTGTAATGTGATAATCATGTGAAATGTTAGTCTTCAGATTTATATGCTGTTGTTTATTTGTAATCTCCGGTCTAATACCGTTGATGGGTGATTATGAATGTGTTACCAAACTTGCACAACTAGCACACATCATGTTTTGTTGTGGAACACGCTTTCTAGTTGAGCAAAAGTTTGGGGACTGCATTTTTGCCGTCGGGCCTAACTTTTGCAGTCTAGAAACTTTTGTGGGCCATTGATCATATGAAAACTAATTAACTTGTGAAATCTAGAAACTTTTGTGGGCCATTGATAATAGTGATCTAATGGCTGTAGATGAGTAGAATTATATGCATTTATGTATTTTTTTATTGTATTATTATTGCATATACTAGCGACCAACTTGATGCAACAAATAATAACAAATATGCAATGGAATTGCTTAATAATGCAATTGGTTTCTAGATTTCACCATTAAGGGGTTTCCACCATAGTCAATCCCTATATAAAGATATTGAAATTCCCATGTTCCTTTGAAAGAAATATCTGGAAGAGGAAACTAAAATTCGAACCAAATTAAAATAAGAGAAAGGAGGAACTAGAATTCTCTAGACTTCTAAGCCCCCAGGCCACAACTCATATATATGCACCCCTCTTCTTCCTCAATTTTCTTCATTAACACTAAAAGAAGTTAATATCTATAAGCGCTTTGTTATATTCTCTTTGTTGAATTCATAAATGGTCGGGAAGGGCGAGGACCCGCAATTGGAATCGATTTGGGAACAACCTATTCATGCGTGGGTGTGTGGCGGCATGACCGCTGAGATTAGCGCCAATGATCAGGGGAACCGAACGACACCGTCTTATGTTGCTTTCACCGATATCGAAGGCCTCATTGGCCACGCCGCCAAGAACCAGGTTGCCATGAACCCAACCAACACCATCTTCGATGAGTTATTCCCATCTCTTCCGAGCGGCTCTTATTTTTGTCTTTTTGTTGGTTTTGCTCTTGCTAGCGTTTTTTATTTCATGTAAAAGAAGGCCGTTCTTTACCAGAAAAGGGAAGAAGACGAAGAACAGTAGCCGTAGCCTAAATAATCTTTATATTTCTAGATTTCACAAGTTAATTAGTTTTCATAAATAATAATACAACAAAAATAACTGCCGCTAACTCAAATCGTGAGTAGGGTAGTTAAGCTCATACGACCTCAATTGTCTCGACGCAAACGCGATAGTCTTGCCGTGCTGCATCAACATGCACCCAAGACCCTGACCCGAAGCATCGATATAGACGTCAAACCCCCGTTGCCACATGGCAATGCCAAAAGCGGGGCTAAAGTCAAACGTCTCTTCAGCTCCTCAAAACCCGACTGTCTCTCGTCATTCCAAACGAACTTCTCGGACTTTTGGAGCAACTGTCTAAATGGCCGAGCTAGTTTCGAGAAACCCTCGACGAACCTATGGTAGTAGCCAGCCAAGCCCAAGAAACTACGGACCTCCTTCACATTCTTGGGCGGTGTTCAATCCAACACTGCCTCAACCTTCTACGGATCCACACGGACTCCCTCGGCTGAAATCACGTGACCCAGAAACATCACTTCCTTCAACCAGAACTCATATTTCGAGAACTTCGCATATAGTCGCTCGGTCCTCAAAATGTCTAACACCACACGTAGATGATGGGTATGCTCTTCCTCGTTCCTCGAATAAATAAAAATATCGTCAATGAAGACGATGACATACTTATCCAAATACTCGATAAAGACTTTGTTCATCAACTGAATGAACATGGCCGGTGCATTAGTTAACCCAAAAGGCATAACTACGAACTCGTAGTGTCCATATCTCGTCCAAAGAGCTGTTCTCATAACGTCGGACTCCTTCACCTGAAACTGATAGTACCCCGATCTCAAGTTGATCTTCGAGAATACCACAACTCCCTGAAACTGATCGAACAAGTTATCAATCCTCGGCAAAGGATACTTGTTCTTGATGGTCACCTTGTTTAGCTCGCGATAATCGATACACAAACGCAGTGAACCATCCTTCTTCCGAACAAACAGAACCAGTGCGCCCCAAGGCGAAGCGCTCGGTCGAATATACCCAGACTCAAGAAGCTCACTCAAGTGCTTCTTCAACTCGGCCATCTCTGAAGGTGCCATGCGATACGGTGCCTTCGAAATCGGGGCCGCACCTGACTCTAACTCTATAGCGAACTCGACCTCACGGTCTGGTGGCAACCCTGGTAACTCATCAGGAAAAACATCAAGAAACTCACTAACGACTGGAATCGATGAAATCTCAACTCCACCACTCTCCGCTTTCAAGGCATAGCACCAATAACCAGTACACCCCTTTCGCAGGAGTCTCATCGCCTTCAAGGCGTTAATTACGAACTTTTTGTTTCTCTTTTACCCCGTGAAAGAGTGCTCGGTGCTGTCCTCAGCTAGCATGGTGATGATCCTCGTGCGGTAGTTCATGATTGCACCATGCCGATCGAGCCAATCATCCCCGAGAATCAAATCCTCACCCCAATACCCACAACAATAAGATTACAGAGACAAGCCCTCTCACAAATAAACACAGAACAATCTCGGACCTCTCGATCGCCAACGATTATATCACCGCTAGGAAGTTTAACGATGAAAGGCTCGCAAGGCGACAAACAGTCAAGACTCAAACGACGTACACACTCCAAAGAGATGAATGAATGGGTAGCACCAAGAATGGGTAGAATCAAAAAGCACACTGACAGGATAGGAATTGATGTGAACGGTACCTGTCGCCACAGTGGCCGATGGATCATCAGCCCTCCTCATCTCATAGATACGTGGAGGGGCAGATCCGACACTGGAAGCTCCCCCTCTAGCGGGCTGACCCCGACCTCTCCCTCGGTTGGCACTCGGTGGAGACTGCGGAGAAAATGATCCCTGGTTCACACTAGGCTCCCTAGGTGCTGGAAAAGAAGCCAGAGCACCAAGAAGCTGTCCTACCCGTTCACAAAATAAAGCCTTATGGCCCGACTGATCACAAGTATGACAAGTCAAAGACGGGCGTGGACACTCCCAGTTCCGATGGCCCGACTTGCCACAGTTAAAGCATCTGGCATCCCGAACAGAGGCACTGGCAGTACCTCGATAGCCCCCAGAGAATCGAGCCAAACCACCCCCAGGAATATTTGCAGACTGAGATTTCTGCTGACCTCCACCCTTGTGACCCGAGAAATTTCCGACGGATTTTTGTTTCTTTCTCTCCCGAACCGCCGCACTGGCCGTCACCGACATATCATAGGCAAGAGCTCGACTCTGATAATCCTTCAAAGTAGTACATATGAGTCCAGACATATAGTCCCGAATTGACAATTTCATCTGTCTGGAAAAGTAAAAAAATTTTGTCGCTATCCTCAACAACTTGGGTCTTCACGTAGCCTAACTCCTTGATGAAATCAGCAATAGCTTGAGAGACAGGAATATCCCACGGTTGAGCATCATATAAGGCATGGACTCGAGCCTGCCTAACCGGCCACGGGCAATACTCAGTCTCCATCAAGTCCTTGAATTTTGCCCATGAAGCAACGTGATCCTTTGGCTTAACGGTCTCCCACCAATCAGTAGCATCCCCAGTGAGGAAATACTGGGCAATAGGGACCTTACGGTCCTCGGGGCAGTTGGTGGCAACAAAGACTTTGGATATATCCTTGATCCACCCTTCCCAGCCAATCGGGTCTGATGCTCCCATAAATTGAGGAGGATGCATCTTGATGACATCCTGAAGCCAACAGTCAGCTTCGTCCCGAGCAGCATGGGCCGGATTCGGGTTCTGAACCGCCTGGCCTATCGACGCCATTTGGTTCACCATCTGTTGCATAGCAGCCACAACACCCAAGTCGGCGCCATCCTGAGAAGAAGCATGGCTATGTCGGTCATCGGTGCTGCCGGCTCCCGAAGAATGCAATGTGGTCGTCCCACCGACTGTCCCACGTCCACGGCCGCATCCGCGACCACGACCACGATCACAACCACGGCCTCTTCCAGCATCCATACTGGTGTTAAGAGGTAGCAAAAGCAACTCGATGATAAGTAAGAGAGTAAAAACATCCACAATTCAAGAAATGGAAATACGTTACGAGAAAACAAAGAATCAAGTAAGGAAAACTTACGAGCGCTGGAAGTACCGAGATGCTGGCAGCGGTGTGACAATGTGCAAAACAAATCACAACTAGACCCAAAATAACCGACAAGCCTAGGTATCCATAAACCGAGTGCTCTGATGCCATTTCTATAACACCCCCGAGATATTCAAGGTATATTACAGTGCCGTGGACCCCTACATACCCACCAGGCTAGACACGAATTACCACAGTAAAATCACACATCATCCAAATGAAAATCAAATAACATGCCCGGTATAACCGGCGGAATGATCAACATCGACAACCATAATTAACTCCAATGAATACAAATCACAATTCGAAGAGAAAAGCCTAAGCACTCGCGAGTACAATCTATAAGTTTAGAAAGTAGACAACAACCATATCGAATGGAACAACGAAAATAAAAGGACTCAAATGCACATGTCAACGACACTGACCAGCATCCTCGTATTGTCCTAGCGCCCGCTCATTCGGATGATGATAACCTGAAATCCATAACAAGAATTTCCCCACAACAGGTCCCCAGAGGGGTTAGCAATTACGCTAGTACAAGTAATCAAGGCAAACCATTCGCTTACACATTTCATGGTACAATGCACTAAATTCATTTCAAAACCAAAAATCAGACATGTCTTTTCCGGAAACAAACAGTCAATCAATTTGCCTAGGACCGGGATGAAGCCACAAATCCCACTCGAGGCCCTAAGGACCCTCCCGAGCTGGCCATATCATAAAACAAATCACGCACAAGCATCGCCTATGACCGGAAAGAAGCCACAAATCCCACTCGAGGCCTCTAAGGACCCTCCCGAGCTGGGTAGCGAAACAAACTCGTGAATCCAGAGTGAAGTCATAGATTCCCTCGAGGCCCCGTCGGACCCTCCCGATGTGAGCAAATCACACACAATATACATTACCATTTCATGTTAAGCATAAAGGTTTCCGAAAATATTTGCCTTGAATAATTGACAACGTAACGAATGGAAAGAAAAGTTACCGACGAACGCTAGGAACCAATGGAACCGAACCTAACGATTCGAAGAATACAATCACAACCATTTCCAAATGAATATGGAAAAAGTAATACACCCGAAAACCCGCCTACGACTCATGTATATTCGTACGAGAATAACAACGAGGACGGACTACAACCAAACCCTCTCGATTATGAAAATACCACGAAATATACCATGAATCCGTAGGAAAACCAAGAACACCAACAAGATTAATCATATTCATCATGAATTAATCAACAACACGGGACGAATCGAACAATAAAACCGAAAACCCCCAATTTACCTAAAAGTAGGGTTCTTAGAAGAGTTACCTTGATTCGGATGGAGGAAGATGATTACGATGATGATATACTACACTAGGAACACAATACTTGATTCTCCAAGGATTTCCACGGGCAAAACTTGAAGAATCGCTCAAATCCCTCTAAGAACACTCGCTGCGGACGGAAGGAAGAAAATGAAGAATGTGCCGAAGTGAAGGTCAACTCCCGATTCATAAAACCTGGACTGCCATTACGTACATAAGCTAGTTAACATACATAATGTTCATTACGTATGTTAACACTCAAGCATTAGCGTACGTAATGGCTGGGCAGAACAGTCTGCCCCAAAACGCTGAGGTCGTTAGCGTACGCTACATCCGATGGCTTAGCGTACGCTACAAGAGGCTTACGTACGTAACATCAATGACTTTACGTACGTAAGGGTCTGGGCAAAAACTGGGCAGGCTCACTGTCCAACAACGCAGGGCTCGATAGTGTACACTACGCCCGATAGTTTAGCATATGCTACCAGCACTTTACGTATGTAACATAAAGAGTTAACGTACGTAATGGTTCGGACAGAACAATCTGTCCAGTCTGCTGAAGGCCATAACGTACGTTAGCGATGAGCCGTAACGTGCGTTATGAAAGTGCCGATAGCACATGCAAGAAAGCATGCATAATGCACATTATGCATGCAGTAGTTCAACACTGCTGAACGAAGTTAGCTACAATGGGTGGTCCGAAAACGAGACGCAACACAAGGACAGATTCCAGAAGTGTAAACATGAAATAATCACGACAACGAAGCTAAGCGCTGAAGGAAAATACAATTCCAACTACCGAGGGATCCGAGAAACGACAAGGAAAGTAAAATTCCCTAAATTTATAAGAAATTACAAAACAGCCCAAACGTCCGAAAATCACGATACGACATCGGATCAATAAACCGAAACTCACAACACGAACTACTCAACCATACGAACTCGTGCAACCAAAGAAATCACAAAATCGAACGGGTTCTATGAGAATCGAACGTCCATGCAACAATACACGACAAAAGACGGAATAATACCAAAACCTCTCCGAAACTCGTCCAAATGGAGAAACTCCAAGAATAAAGTAGATTCAAAATGTCGAATCGGTTACAAGAGACTCACTAAAAATAAAAATTACACAAAAATAAAAATACCGGAAAAGAAAAATACGGATATTACAGCTAGCGCACGCTAACAGTGTTACATGCGGTAAGTTCTGGGTGTTGACCTCGTTAGCGCGCGCTAATACTGTCTGGTTAGCGCACGATAATAACTGTCCAGTATAAATACTGGACATCAGGCTTTCTTTCCCCATTTTATTCCTTTTTCTCTCCTTTTCGTTCTCAGCCGTCGGGAGTGAGCTCATGAGGCGATTTTGAGCGATCTTATTCATCAAGCTTCATTTTGGAATGTATTTGTAGGTGTTTAACAACATCTAATCATCTTCTTGATCCAAATCAAGGTAATCTCTTCTTAGAACCCTAGTGCTTGAATTTTGGGGGTATGTCCTTGGTTCTTCAATTTAATCCGAGGATGATGAATCGATGGTGTATTCTTGTTGTTTTGGTCTTGATCTTCGGATTTTTGAACTCATTCATGATTTTATATCACTCAGAACATAGTTCTTGATTTTTTTGAGAAACCCTTAGATCATTGTTGTTTTTATGATCGTTTCAGGTTCCGATTTGTGTTATTGATTCGTGGTGATGTTACTTTCGTAGTATTCGTATGGTCGCCGGATTCTTGGTCGTTTTTGGATGTTCGAGGGCTGTTCAACCTCATCCGTTTGTTGTCCAGTTGCTCGTAGTTTCGAGGCAAGTATCTTGCCCATATGTTTCATGTTTCGTAGACGTAATTGTGGGTGAATGATTTTATGTGCTATCCGAATGTTTAAATGAACCTTAAAAGGATCGGTATGTTCTCGATAAATGTCGTCTTTCAAAATATAACTTGTATGCTTCGTAAATAAATGTGTTTTCGGAATATATGTTGGTTTCAGAATGGTGGGAATCCATCCGACCTGTTGATCATGATGTTGGTTGGGAAGAGTTCAAACTTATGATGGAAGCTCAGTACTGCCCTCGTCCGGTGAGAGAAGCTAAAGTTCCGGAATTTTCTATGCGCAGCCGTCGGATGTGTCGGTTGCTTAGGTGATTAAAACGTTTAATCAGCAGTTGGCGTTTGTTCGACACCTGGTCAGAACCAATGCAGAAATGATGATCCACTTCGCTATGAGAATGAAACCGGAGATATAGTGGTACATGTCAGGTTTTGAATGTAACACTCTCCGTCAGTAGCAGGACAAAGTGTTGGCGTATGAAATAAAGGAAGCGGTCATGGAAAAGTTCACAGAGTCCAAGAAATACAAAGTCTCTGGTAGTTTCACAGAGCATAAGAGTAATGGGCCCCGCAAAGCCCAGTCATCCTTTCATTCATTCAAGAAACCTCCGCATCCAACCAAGAGCGGAAATAACTTCAGAGCGGTATCAACACCAACAGATGTAGTCAAGAACTATTTTAATTGTGGTCACCCACGACACCTTTGGCGTGATTGTTTCCGTTCTCCAGTGACATATTATTATTGTGGATAGGAGGGGCATCGTGCAATGTCCAGCGGAGATGCCACTAAGTTAAATGGAGCTCATACTTCGCAGCCGGCTCAGAAGAAAGCAAGCGTTCCACAGACACAGCAGAGTGTCCATCTACCCTAGAGTTTTGGTCGAGGGCGAGGCAGATGATAGTTCGATCAAAAGGGGACATCGAGTTCCGGATCTATTCCTCCATATGAGATGAAGAGGGCAGACGATTAGGATGTTGCTGTCGCATCAGGTACCGTTCAGATTCTTTCACAACCAGTTAGTGTTTTGTTCGATACAGGGGCTACACATTTGTTTATATCATTGTCTTGTGTTAATCGTTTGAACATTTATTGTTTTCATAAATGTGAGCCTTATGTTATGGGTTTACGAGTGGAGAGAGAATTGTGGGGAACTTAGAAACTAGAGATTTTCTTGTATCAATTGGAGGCAGAGAGTGGCCTTCAAATCTGATTGTGATAAAGATACAAGGAGATGATCTGATTCTCGGAGACGATTGGCTTAATCGATATGAAGCTATTGTGAACTACTGTAATAGGAATATCTCGATGATAGCTGAAGATGGTTCCGAATTATTATTCGAGGGATGGAAACCAGGAAGCTCAGGGAAAGTGATCAAAGCTATGAAAGACGTCAAACTGCTAAAATAGGGTTGTGCTGGATACTGGTGTTATGCAATGAAGAAAGAAGACGGGAAAGTAGAGCTTTCATCCATTCCTGTTGTGAGTGAATTTCCGGACGTGTTCCCTGACGAATTACCTAGACTACCACTACAGCGATATGTAGAGTTTACCATCAAGCTGGAACTAGGAGCTACACCAATTTCTAAGGCGCCGTATCGAATGGCACCTACTGATATGTATGAATTGACGAAGCAACTAGAAGAGTTACTGGACAAAGGCTATATTCATCCAAGCATTTCACCATGGGGTGCACCAGTTCTTTTTGTCCGAAAGAAAGATGGATCACTTCAATTATGTATTGACTATTGGGAGCTGAACAAAATGACGATCAAGAACAACTACCCGTTACCACAGATTGATGATTTCTTTGACCAGTTGCAAGGAGCGACAGTATTTTCTAAGATCGATTTGAGATCGGGATATCATCAGTTGAGGATTAAGGAATTCGATGTTCCGAAGTCAACATTCAGAACTCATTATAGACATTATGAATTTGTGGTGATGCCATTTGGTCTCACTAACGCGCCTGCTGTGTTTATGCAGTTAATGAATCGAGTGTTCATAGAGTATTTAGACAAATTCGTAGTTGTGTTTATTGATGATATTCTGGTTTATTCCAAGAGTCCGGAAGAGCATGCGCAACACTTACGGATTGTTTTGGACCTCTTGAGAAGGGAGTAGTTATATGCCAAACTTTCCAAGTGTGAACTCTGGCTAAAGGAAGTGATGTTCCTCGGCCATGTGGTATCGCAGAAGGAGTCCGAGTAGATCCCCAGAAAGTCGAGGCAATCTTGGATTGGAAGTCTCTTAAGAACGTGAAGGAAGTCAGGAGTTTCTTAGGACTTGCTGGGTATTATCATCGGTTCGTGGAAGGGTTTTCCAAAATTACTCGCACACTTACTCGATTACTGCAAAAGACCCAAAAGTTTGAGTGGAACGATATGTGCCAGACCAGTTTTGATAAATTGAAGAAGAGATTGACGACGGCACCAATTTTAGCACTACTTCAAGTAACTGAAGGGTTCATAGTTTAGAGTAATGCTTCAAACCAAGGTCTCAAATTTGAATTGATACAGAATGAGAAGGTGGTCTCCTATGCTTTACGATAGTCAAAACCATTTGAAGTAAATTATCCAACTCATGATTTGGAGTTGGCAGCTGTGGTTTTCGCCTTGAAAATTTGGAGACATTATTTGTACGGGACTCACTGTCAGATCTTCACAGATCATAAGAGTCTCAAATACATCTTTAGTCAGAAAGAGTTAAACATGCGGCAGAGGAGGGTTAGAATTGATTAAAGACTATGATTTCGAGATTCTTTATCACCCAGGCAAAGCGAACGTAGTGGCCGATGCACTAAGCCGCAAACCCGTTTCTATTCAGATGCTGGAGACTCTCACCTCCCAGTCTAGCATTCAACGAGAGTTTATTCGTGAAGGAATTGAAGTGTGGATGCAAAGAGTCCAAGGGCAACTGTGAAATCAAATCTAAGCAATTGGATGACCCTCTGATGATTCGGTTACATGATGAAGTGAGCAAGGCTAAGGCCCCAGGATTTGTGATTCATGATGATGGAGTTTTGAGATTCCAGAGTCGACTTTGTGTTCCCGATGTTGATGTTTTGAAGCAGACAATCATGAAGAAAGCTCACATTACGCCCTATTCTATTTACCCAGGCACCAGTAAGATGTATAAGGATTTGAAGCAGAATTTTTGGTGGGGCAATATGAAGAAATATGTGTCGAAATATGTCTCGAAGTGTTTAACTTGTCAGCAGGTTAAGATCGAGCATCAACGACCCGCCAGAATGTTGAAGCCACTTCCAATTCCTGAATAGAAGTGGGAAGATATATCGATGGAATTTATCACTAATATGCAGAAGACCAGAACGGGGATGAACATGATTTGGGTGATAGTTGATCGTCTAACCAAGTCGGCTCATTTTCTGGGCATTAAGGATACTTGGGGACCAGAGAGGTTGGCACGAGTGTTTATTGCGGAGATAGTCCGATTACATGGTACGCCGAAGACCATTATTTCTGACCGAGATGGTCGCTTCATGTCACACTTTTGGAAAGTGGTTCATAGAGCCTTAGGAACCGAGCTTAACTTTAGCACAACTTGTCATCCGCAGACATACGGACTGTCTGAAAGCACTATTCAAATAGTAGAAGACATGCTAAGAGCGTGTGCCCTAGATTGGTCGACTGAGTGGGAAGTTCATCTACCGTTGATTGAATTCAGTTACAACAATAGTTGGCATTTTTCCATTAAGATGGAACCTTTTGAAGCGTTATACGGAAGGAGATGTAGATCACCCCTGGGTTGGTATGATTCATCAGACTTGATCGGGATGGAACTGGAGTTGATAGTACAGACTCGAGAGAAGGTAGCCTTGATTCGTGAAAGGATGTTGATTGCCCAGAGTTGGCAGAAATCTTATGCAGACGTGCTCCATCGCCCGTTGGAATTTGGAATTGGGGGCCACGTGCTTTTAAAAGTTTCTCCTACTCGGGGTATTTTTCATTTCGGGAGGAAAGGAAAACTGAGTCTGAGATATATCAGACCATTCGAGATTCTTGAGAGAGTTGGGGAGTTGGCATACAGGTTGGGCTTACCGCCATCGTTGAGTCACGTTCATAATGTGTTCCACGTATCTCAGTTACGGAAGTACATATCAGATCCCAGTCATGTAATTGATTTTAGTGAGATCGAATTCGCTCAGGACAGCATGTTTGAAGAGAAACCGATCAGGATACTCGAAAGTCGAGTCAAGCAGTTTAGAAATAAATCAATCATCTTGGTTAAGG
Source organism: Orobanche coerulescens (assembly GCA_033398695.1). NCBI lineage: Eukaryota > Viridiplantae > Streptophyta > Magnoliopsida > Lamiales > Orobanchaceae > Orobanche > Orobanche coerulescens. The sequence continues at coordinate 175,333,009 of CM065802.1, read as the reverse complement.
TTCAATGGCCGCACCACAGGATTTAAGAAGCCACTTGGGGGACGGAAGATGGTATGAAGTCCAGATACCCAGAATTATTTTCATCTTGAGTTTCGGGACGAAACTCCTTTTTAGAGGGAGAGTATGTAATATCCGGATAAATTATTGAGTATCTTCATTTGTATTTGAACCCTGTATTATTCGAATTTTTGATATCGATAATCAAAGTATAATATTTTCCGTATTCATATCCATATGCATGATAATATCAACTTGTAATTTTTCACATGCAACTACGCTATAACATACGCTAGCTAGTAAGCGTAACGTATGTTATGTACTATGGATAGCATACGCTATGAATGAGGCATAGCATACATAAGACAACCAGTAATTGATCAAGGCGTCGGGCACATGGGCCAGTTGGTGGTGGGCTCGGATAAGATTCCCGCAGCATGAACCTGGACAGCTTTGGGTCAACGGGTATTAACGTACGCTAAGTGATGTATATGGCGTACGCTAAGTATAGTCGATTACGTACGTAACTGTGTTGATGTAGCATACGTAAGAGAGAACAGGAACTAGGCAGTAAGCTATCATTGGATGATAACGTACGCTAAGGATATCAGATAGCTTACGCTAATTGGATAACGTACGTAACGCGCTGAGGCTAAAGTACGTAAGGCTCAGGACAATATATATGGGACAACACCCATTCCACTCCACTTCGTTTTCTTTCATTTCTCCTTCATTTCCTTCGAGTCCATAGAACCCCCTGCTACTTAAACACCTTTATATCATCTCTACATGAACATTGAAGATTGGAAGCACTTTGGATTGATACTCAAGCGTCCGGTGTTGGATTTTCATCAAGTTTTCATCATTGTCTTCTACATTAAGGTATGTTCATACTTTCCAAACTCAAATTCTTGTACTTAAGGAATGATATAAACATGCTTTTGAGATCATTGGATTAGTGAGTAACCCTTTAAGTTGAACACCATGTTGTTTGAAGTTAAGATGAACTTATTTGAGACCTTCCTTGAGTAAGAAGATTATTAACCAAGCATTTTCGTGTTGAACCTATGATATAGTTTCTAAGATTTATTACACATTTTGGACGTTGATTCTGAGTCACTTGTTTACCAAGGTATTGTTAATACCATCACTTAGAATGGGAATATTCAAGGAAATGAATTCTTAGGATTTTCACCAAGAATAATCCATGTGTAGTATAAAGTATTCTTCAAGCACAATTCATGACTCGTAGTGATTTCTGGAGATGACGATACTCATGTTGATGTTTTAGAAATGATCAAGACTTGTGATTATTGTCACCCTTGTTAATCGAACTTAGATGGATGAACATTGAGGGTTTTTGACATGTCTTGTAAGGGATGGGTTGATTAGCTAACCTTCGTGATGAAAGTTTGAAGGAAATGATAATGATGTCGATAACAATTGTATCAACCGTAGATTTACCGAACTACATATAAGAATTTATAATTGAGTTTGGAATATGGCGTTGTGATGACATGTTTATCCTTGAATTTGAAGACGTCAAACACCGCAGGATCATTCAATTTCGCATGAGAAATGTATTTGTGAGTATAACGTACGTTAAGCATCATGCATGACGTACGTTATATCATTAGGTGAGACAGTCGTCTGATCAGAGAAGAGAACTGTCGAATACATGCTTAGCGTACGTTAGGCTTCGGAGCTTATATACGCTAACATACAAACTTAACGTACATTACGTTGGATATATAGCATACGTTACAGAGGCATCAGATGGGATCCGTAGTGTTAACAACTTTCGGCCATATTTTACAATGATTAGACGTTCGTACGTTAGTTATATAATGTAAGATGAACTCTATATTTTTTTTTTTTAAGGTTCGACTTTGCAACGTGATTGATCAAAGGGGCGACCTTCGAGTATATTGATATCCATCAAAGTATTGTCCTTGTCGTCAAATTGAGGCAAGTACTTTAATTATAATTGTGCGTATTAATGTTGGTTATGTCATTGTTATATTGTGCATATGTGATGTGATTAATTGTCCACCATGCGTTGGTCCGACGGGATCATCATGGGAATCTATAGCTGTGTGCGCTGGATCGTTGGACAGGTAATTCCACCATGCGTTGGTCCGACGAAATCATCATGGGAATCTATAGCTATGTGTGCTGGATCGTTGGTATACCATGAGTATGTTGAGATTGTTATGATGTGTTACATGTTGTTATTATTTCTCGTTGGAGAAACTTGTCATGATTATTTTTGAATAAATCGTTGTTGTATAATTATCGTACTTGTACTAGCATCGTTGTGCTAACCCCTTCGGAGTGAACATTTGTGTTATGTTTAGGATCCAGGAGAGCGGGAAACCAACCACTAGAGCTGCATGACGACGAGGGCGCAGAGTGATGTTATTGTCGGATTACTCTGTCGTATGTTTGTGTTGTTTTCAATAAAGTACTCGAGTACGTTGTCGTTTGTGATGTTGGATTTGGGTCATGTATTAATATTCACTATTTGGCGTTTTTCTTTCCGTATTGTTTTCAGATTTGTGTTGTATTTTATTTCCGCTACCGTAGTTTGTTAGTATTGTTATTGTCTTTTCATTTTTTCAGCCTTGTAAGTTCTTATGTAAAGGACTTACGGTGCTGTAATATCTCTGAATATATTGGGGGTGTTACACATACCTACCATACCGAGATCCTAGTCCACCTTTTCTTGGAGAGTAACATGGCTGGTGACGTGTGGGAGTAGTTTGGCGCATGGACACATTTATCCTTACCCCATACAAATAATATTTTTGAGCCCCTGAGTTTTTCTCACATGGCACACACTTTAGGCACGCGGCTTTCATTATTCCTTGTCTGATTCTTTGGTTCATATGGACGGAGAGGAATAGTGTAAAACATAGGGCTGTTACTTTTCTTGGCTCTCATGTTATTGTGCAGGTGGAGGGCCATATTTCATTATTAGTGGTTGTGGGGATTATTTATCCAGAGTTCTGGGCGGGGTGCTTGCTTCCCGATCGATTTCAGCGAGCTTCTCCTCCCCCGCTTAGGCACATCGCCTCGTCCCGGTTGTTTGGCTTCGACCCGAGACTCCTTGGATCAAGCTGAACACGGATGGATCCTTTGATAGAGATACGCAGATTGCTGGTATGTGTGTGTGTGTGTGGGGTCTGATTAGAGATCATCGCGGAAAGCTCCTTCTTACTTTCCATTCCTCTTTTCAGGCCTCTTCGAGCTTCGACACGGAGATCCAGGCGCTTGCTATAGGACTGATTTTAGCTTCTCAGAGATCGAGACATGTTTGGATCAAGCTTTGATGCTGCTGCTGTGGTGACCATGCTTTTATCTGGCCATCGGGGCTCTTGGAAGGTTCGTCACACCCTTATGCATAACCGACACATTCTCCGAGACATTCAGTACAGAGTCTCTCATATTTTCCAAGAGGGAAACAGGCCGGCTGATTATCTCTCTGAGCTCGACATGTCGTCGCTCGGTATTCAGACTTATACATATGATACTGCTCCTCTGTTTTTTCTCTCTCTTATACGGGTGGACCAGCTTAGCTACCCCTCTTTTAGATTTAGATAACATTTTATTATTATTATTGTTTGATATTGTAATACCCGTAATTTCGATTCCGGTAATTCCTTTTTTTTCGGCGGAAGTCCATTTTAACGACTCGCTCATGACCGTTTCGTCATTTCGAGAATGATTAATTCTGCACTTTTTGTCATCCGAGTTCGTTTCGGTATCGTTTTGTTGAGTTTCGAGCTTTTTAGCGACTTTTCCGCACTTGAGTTCGATTCTTGCGAATCTTGTCCGAAACTGTTGTTTCGAGTTTCTCGTAAGTTCATTTAATGTTATTATTCACGTTGCAAACTTCGGTTTGGTGTTCCGATCATGTATCGTGTATTTCAGACGTTTTGGGCCATTTTCGTAATTTCCCAAAGTTTTGGGTAATTACTTCTGTTGTCGAATTCCGAGCCTTCGGGTGGTCGGAATTGTGTGTTCTCTTAGCTCTTAGATTCGTCTTTGCGAGTACGTCGTAACCGTATCATCGATTCGTATTTAGGTTCGGGTTTCGGGGTCGTTCGGGCCGTCGGAGTTGGCCCCGGCCGAGTCATGGCCGGGCAATCTGGGCCCAGGCCGGCCCTGGCCGAGTAACGTACGGTAGTGCTCGGCCGTTACGTACGTAAGGCCCTGGCCGGTGACGTACGTAACGTTTCCGGCATTTCCAGGCAGTGAGTTCGGCCATGGCCGGTTACGTACGTAAGCCATGGCCGGTTACGTACGTAACCCGGCCGGCAGTCGGCCTATTTAAGGCCTGCGGACGTTTTTTTCACCCATTCTCTCCCTCTCTTTCTTCTCTTCCGCGGATGGAGGCGTGGAAATCATGGAGGAATGTTGTTATACAATTAATCCATGAAGTTTTGAAGTTCATATCATCAATCATCCCTCCTATAACATCCTCCGATCTACCGAATCAGGTCAGATTTCCTAGAAATCTAGTTTTGGGGAATTTGGGTATTTTGGTTGTTTTCATCTGATTAATCCGATTTAACATAGGGTTATGATGGATTGATGATTATTTAGAGATATAATATCATTTCCTTTATTATTCCATGGTTGGATCGTATCGATTCGTTGATTTGGTCGAGTTCTTGATCGACGCCTTGAAGGTGTCCGGTAGAATGTCGTAGAGGGGTTTTCGGGCGTTCTACGATTATTCTTCCTCATATGATCGATGATTTATTGATTATATGTTGTTAGGGTCGAATTCTTGTGAAGAGTCGGAACCCTTCCGTTCGTCGTTTTCTTCAAGCTTCTCGATCGTGGGTGTATTCATTTCCTTTGCCGGGGAATCGTAGGTGTTCGAGGTGTCCCGAATGAGCCGTGATTGTAGGAGTGTCCGGTATCGATTATCGAGGCAAGTATCTTGCCCATACATTACGTGTTTTGTGGATATAATGGTTGCTAAGTGTCGTTATGTGCTAAATAAATATTTATAATCATTTTTCAAAAGAATCGGTATATTTACCATCATGGTTTTCGTAAAGGTGACCCGTGTGGGTCGGGAATTAATGTGCTTAGTTGATTATGTGTGCTAGTTTCGAGTATAGGATCACCTTTCTTTCGTGTGATGTCATTATGTATGATTATGGCGTCGGTAAATGTAAAGTGTAATTCTCTTGTCAAATTATGTGCTTGGAGTCCCGTGGTTATGGATGAATATGTGAGTTTTGGTGATATTGGGTGTGTCGTTCGGTGCTGTGGAGATCTTGTGCTCCCTTGTGAATTGATATAGTTCTGGGTCGTGAGCACGTGTTGGATAATTTGGCCATTCTAGCAAGGTACCTCGACTATATATATTTTGTGTGTACGGCCATGGAAGTGGACTTGGGTGTGTGTGTTGATGTTCTTCCACCTGGGGATGGTTCGACGGGACCTCTGGGGGCCGATACTAATGGGTACGGCCGCGGAAGTGGTTTCCCACCTGGGGACGGTCCGACGGGGCCTCTGGGGGCCGATACTAATGGGTACGGCCACAGGTTACCAAGTGTGGTTTCTGTGATATTGATGTTGATGTTTTGATGATTACTTGTGATATGTCCGGAGTATCACAATGCTTTACGCTCGGGGTCGAGATACATTATATATCGAGTCTTGGTGTTTGGCTAGAATGGCATAAGAATAACGTGTTATGTGTAATGTGTCCTTGTAAGTGAATTGCAGTGGATGATCAGGTCGTGGGCCCTGTGTTTTGTGATCGAAATGGTTGGGCCGTGGACCCCGTGTTTTGTTAATGGAATTGTATTTTGGAAAATGAACTTTGGGGCTGTGACCCTAAATGACTTTCGAGGAATTAAGAACTTTTCAATCTCAAATGTTTTCAAAACTCCTGAGATTTGGAAGTGTTTTCAAAGTGCTTACTTACTTCGTTTCTACTTTCAAGACTTGAACTATTTTTAACTAAATATACCCCGGGAAGTCTTTCGTTGTATTCTCGGAATGTGTTGTGTATGGCTCGTATTTGCACTTTATACTTGCACTAGCGAAACAGTGGAGTTTTGCTAACCCCCGAGTAATCGGGGGGTGGATATCTGTATTGTGTCCGTGCACATACAGTTTTCGGAGCAAGACATAGGATCGGGTGCGAGGATGATGAAAGACGAATGATACTAATCACACGAAGGCCAGTTTTGACTTCAGTTAGTCGGAGTCCATTGTATTGTCTTTTCCGCTGTCTTATTGTTCGTCGTTGCAAGTATTTTACCCTTGCATGTGTATGAGTCTGTATGAGTTTATGTATTTTGATTTGTAAGTCAGTGACGGAAGACCAAATCGGTCTATTGATTCGTTATTTTGATTCGTCGGTATGTAATGTAATGAGTTGTTTTGATGTCTAGCGTGGTGGATCCTCACGGAGAGGGTCTGCGGCGTGTAATATTCCCGGTTTGATATGGGGGTGTTACATTTATGGTATCAGAGCTTAGATTGAGAAAACCTAGGCTGTCGGGTCGAGTTATGTGTTGTTGAGTCTTGTATTGTCAGATTTTGTCTGACTGATTCGTGTCGCGACGCGTCGTCTGGGATGTCGGCCGTGATTAGTATCAGGGTGCAGCCATCATCTTCGTGCGATCTGTAGATGTAAGTCTCCCTACTACATGTTGTACCACGAGCTATTCGAGCCTCTGTGATTCTGTGTTATGTAGTAGTATTTGAAGGTGCATCGTGAGTAAGTGACATATATTTGTTAATTCCCGTTTTGTACTAGAATGAAGAATGATATGGCCAAATGTATCCTTGTATGAACTGTTTCTCTTGCAAGAGTAACAACCTCGGAATTTTTAGTTTCGAAGGCTTCCGGGGAGCCACGTAAATTTTTAAAATGTTCTCCAAGGGAGGAAAATTTTCGATTTTTGTATGTTAACCTCAAGGTCAAAATTTTTGAGACTTCAACTACCGATATTTCATTTTCATCTCATACTATAAGTTTACAAAACACGAGTTTTGAACTCAAATGAGTTCTACAAAATATACTCAAGACGTGACCCTTGCTTTTAACTTTTCGGTTTTGAATGACAATTGCCTTTTGATGGTTGCTCATGATGTGTTGTAATTATGTGAATCGATGGCTTTGAGATTCGAATATTGTTGTTGTTTATTTGTGACCTTCGATTCCAGTAATGTCGTATATATGTTCGCAATCATGTTGCTAAAATAGAACCGTTAGCGCACGCTAAGTGTAAGGCTAGCGCGCGCTAATGCAGCATGGGTAGCGCACGCTAAATATGTGTTGTAGCGCGCGTTAGTCAGTCTGGACAGAGGCTAGGGAACTACATTTCTTTTAGCCGTTAGGCCTAACCTTAGCAGTCAATCACCCGGGACTGTATTCTATGTGTGTTGTCAAGTAATGACAACTGTTTTGTATGAATGTGCGTTATGATTTTTTTTCGTTGCGCTAAGTGATAATTGATTGGGTTCGGCAAATTGATAAATTATGTCTGCTGCGAGTGTGTTCGAACACGCTTTTCTAAAACTTTCATAAGTTTGTGCAAGTTGTGGAAACTACTTTTTGAAACTACTTTGACAGTGCGATTAGCCGGCGGCTTCGTATGAACTTTGGAAATTGTTTGAAATTTGCGAGCTGGCCTAGGATTCTCACATAAAACCTCGACGGTATTTGAAAGAGTTGTTTTAAAGTACCTTGAACATTTTGGTAAAATATTACCGTCGTTGATGTTTGTGAAGTGTTGGGAGAATTTTCGAAAATGATTTTAACGTATTGTTGTATTTTCAAATAATTCGAGTGAATGATTTTCAAAAATCTTTCACACCATAAAAATATTTTATTTCAAAAACCAATACGATTTTTATTTTCAAAAATATATAGTGAAAGATGAAAAATCTCACTCGATGTAAAGTTCAAACTCGGATTTGGAAATGTTAGAGTATGTAAGAATGATTTGATGATCTTGCATGGTTAACTTGTTAGTTGTTAACGGTGATGATGATACGTAGAGGCATGATGATTTCAAATGATTTCAAATGAGACGGTTATAGTATGTTGGTTACAAGTTTTGATGAAACAACCCGAGGTACCAAAAGTACTTTTAAAGTTTATTTTAAATAGCATACAAATCCAAGGATTTCCAAAAGATTTCCTTTAAAAGGATACCTCGTGGATTTTCTTTTCGAGTTGTTATTGGTTACCTTATGTGATATGTTGTGCTGAGTTGGTACTTTAGTATAATATTTTGCGAAGTTGTGCAATCGTATTGAGTGGGAATCCGCTTAGTATGCCGTTGGGCAGAGGACACAATCGTGACCACGATACTAATGGCCATGAAGATCGGATGTGGACCAAGAGGGTATGGTCGGGAAGGTTGCTATTCCAGCACTTTGTTCTTGTTGTTTAGGTTTCGGGACGAAACCTCTTTTAAAGGTGATATGATGTAATACCCACATTTTTATTTCTTTCTCTTCTGTTTCGTCCAACCGTATCGACTCGACTGTGTTCGTTGATGCTTCTGACCTGGTGTTGTTTCTCACCTTTGTCATTTGAGCGAGTTCTGATATTGTCCCAAATTGATCTATATATCGTTGTGACCTTTCCAAGTTCGGGAAATTAGTCTCGTTTTCGATCTTCCAACCCTTGGGCGGTGGAATCCCGTATTTATTCAGCGATTGGCTAGCGTTTTGATTGACATACCGTTGGGTTGGTCAATCGTATTGATTTTCATCCGTTATGTTTTGTGATTTTTTGGATAATTGACTTGATTGTATTATCCATTTGATGACGCTCATCACTTGTTGGTTTTATTATATCCCTAACGGCGGCATTGTGTTGGTCGTCGTGGAGCGTGTTTTCACGCCGTATGTCCCTTTGCGTTTCTTGCAGCGTTTCGCCGTCGGGCGCGAGTTTTCAATTTTTGTGTACCTCTTCGAGTCCTCATGAAAGTGGATATTGCTTCTCCCTACTTGTTTTAAGTTTCGGGACGAAACTTCTTTTAAGGAGGGTAGAATGTAATACCCGTAATTTTGATTTCTGGTAATTCCTTTTTTTTCGGCGGAAGTTCATTTTGACGACTCGCTCATGACCGATTTGTCATTTCTAGAATGATTAATTCTGCACTTTTTGTCATCCGAGTTCGTCTCGGTGTCGTTTTGTTGAGTTCCGTGCTTTTTAGCGACTTTTCCGCACTTGAGTTCGATTCTTGCGAATCTCGTCCGAAACTGTAGTTTCGACTTTCTCGTAAGTTCATTTAATGTTATTATTCATGTTGCAAACTTCGGTTTGGTGTTTCGATCATGTATCGTGTATTTCGGACGTTTTGGGCCATTTTCGTAATTTCCCAAAGTTTTGGGTAATTACTTCCGTTGTCGAATTCCGAGCCTTCGGGTGGTCAGAATTATGTGTTCTCTTAGCTCTTAGATTCGTCTTTGCGAGTACGTCATAACCGTATCATCGATTCGTATTCAGGTTCGGGTTTCGGGGTCGTTCGGGCCGTCGGAGTTGGCCCCGGCCGAGTCATGGCCGGCAACTGGGCCTGTGCCGCCCCGCCGAGTAACGACGGTAGTGCTCGGCCGCTACGCACGTAAGGCCGGTTACGCACGTAAAGCCCTGGCCGGTGACGACGTAACGCTTCCGGCATTTCCAGCGTGAGTTCGCCATGGCCGATACGACGTAAGCCATGGCTTACGCACGTAACCCTACGGCAATGGCCTATTTAAGGCCTGCGGACGTTTTTTTCACCCATTCTCTCCCTCTCTTTCTTCTCTTCCGCGGATGGAGGCGTGGGAATCATGGAGGAATGCTGTTATACAATTAATCCATGAAGTTTTGAGGTTCATATCATCAATCATCCCTCCTATAACATCCTCCGATCTACCGAATCAGGTCAGATTTCCTAGAAATCTAGTTTTGGGGAATTTGGGTATTTTGGTTGTTTTCATCCGATTAATCCGATTTAACTTAGGGTTATGATGGATTGATGATTATTTAGATATATTATATCATTTCCTTTATTATTCCATGGTTGGATCGTATCGATTCGTTGATTTGGTCGAGTTCTTGATCGATGCCTTGAAGGTGTCCGGTAGAATGTCGTAGAGGGGTTTTCAGGCGTTCTACGATTATTCTTCCTCGTATGATCGATGATTTATTGATTATATGTTGTTAGGGTCGAATTCTTGTGAAGAACTCGAGTCGGAACCCTTCCGTTCGTTGTTTTCTTCAAGCTTCTCGATCGTGGGTGTATTCATTTCTTTTGCCGGGGAATCGTAGGTGTTCGAGGTGTCCCGACTGAGCCGTGATTGTAGGAGTGTCTGGTATCGATTATCTAGGCAAGTATCTTGCCCATACATTACGTGTTTTGTGGATATAATGGTTGCTAAGTGTCGTTATGTGCTAAATAAATATTTATAATCATTTTTCAAAAGAATCGGTATATTTACCATCATGATTTTCATAAAGGTGAGCCGTGTGGGTCGGGAATTAATGTGCTTAGTTGATTATGTGTGTTAGTTTCGAGTATAGGATCACCTTACTTTCGTGTGATGTCATTATGTATGATTATGGCGTCGGTAAATGTAAAGTGTAATTCTCTTGTCAAATTATGTGCTTGGAGTCCCGTGGTTATGGATGAATATGTGAGTTTTGGTGATATTGGGTGTGTCGTTCGGTGCTGTGGAGATCTTGTGCTCCCTTGTGAATTGATATAGTTCTGGGTCGTGAGCACGTGTTGGATAATTTGGCCATTCTAGCAAGGTACCTCGACTATATATATTTTGTGTGTTTGACCTTTGAGAGTCGTGGTTTTGTAATCTGTGACTTGTTACTCTTCCACCTGGGGATGGCATGTGGCCTCTGGGGGCAGATACTAATGGGTACGGCCATGGAAGTGGACTTGGGTGCGTGTGTTGATGTTCTTCCACCTAAGGACGGTTCGACAGGACCTCTGGGGGACGATACTAATGGGTACGGCCGCGGAAGTGGTTTCCCACCTGGGGACGGTCCGATGGGGCCTCTGGGGGCCGATACTAATGGGTACGGCCACGGGTTACCAAGTGTGGTTTCTGTGATATTGATGTTGATGTTTTGATGATTACTTGTGATATGTCCGGAGTATCACAATGCTTTACGCTCGGGGTTGCGATACATTATATATCGAGTCTTGGTGTTTGGCTAGAATGGCATAAGAATAACGTGTTATGTGTAATGTGTCCTTGTAAGTGAATTGCAGTGGATGATCAGGTCGTGGGCCCTGTGTTTTGTGATCGAAATGGTTGGGCCGTGGACCCCGTGTTTTGTTAATGGAATTGTATTTTGGAAAATGAACTTTGGGGCTGTGACCCTAAATGACTTTCGAGGAATTAAGAACTTTTCAATCTCAAATGTTTTCAAAACTCCCGAGATTTGGAAGTGTTTTCAAAGTGCTTACTTACTTCGTTTCTACTTTCAAGACTTGAACTATTTTTAACTAAATTTACCCCGGGAAGTCTTTCGTTGTATTCTCGGAATGTGTTGTGTATGGCTCGTATTTGCACTTTATACTTGCACTAGCGAAACAGTGGAGTTTTGCTAACCCCCGAGTAATCGGGGGGTGGATATCTATATTGTGTCCAGGTACATACAGGTTTTCTGGAGCAAGACATAGGATCGGTGCGAGGGATGATGAAAGACGAATGATACTAATCACACGAAGGCCAGTTTTGACTTCAGTTAGTCGGAGTCCATTGTATTGTCTTTTCCGCTGTCTTATTATTCGTCGTTGCAAGTATTTTACCCTTACATGTGTATGAGTCTGGATGAGTTTATGTATTTTGATTTGTAAGGCAGTGACGGAAGACCAAATCGGTCTATTGATTCGTTATTTTGATTCGTCGGTATGTAATGTAATGAGTTGTTTTGATGTCTAGCCTGGTGGATCCTCACGGAGAGGGTTTGCGGCGTGTAATATTCCCGGTTTGATCTGGGGGTGTTACAGATATATTGTCTATGGGTTCGTTTATTAGCCCACAATTTTAGTGGTGCACTTTGTATTTCTCTAGCGGGCAGTAGACACCTTAAATTTTAGGATCCAGATTATGGCCCATTTTTTGTCATAATTCGGAATTATGTTATTTCCCATGGGTCCACAAATTAGCCCACGATGTTAGTTGTGCACTTTGTATTTCTTTAGCGGGCCGTAGGCACTTTAGTTCTAGGATCCCGATTATGTCCAATTTTTGGTCATAATTCGGAGCGGACATGTTGTATTTCTTGATTTCTTCTTTATCTCACAGGTTGGTGGGTCTCGCCTCAACCCCCGTCCTCGTTGGACGTTTTTTTCCAAGAAAAAAACTACCTCATAACTGTCCCACGCAATGTATTAGGACTCGCAGCCGCCTCGGACGGTCAATGCCACGTAGATTGCTGCGCACCCGCACGAACAAACATTCCCGCCAAATTGTGCGCTCTAATCTAGCGTTCCCTTGCGCCCGCCCAACTTGTTCACGCAAAGTGTTTGCATAGTTTGAGCCATCTCGAATGAATGTGCGTAATGTCCATTATCTTGCACACTTTGTGAATTTAGGACAAGGTTTGCCCAACAATGTCGAGCCTTCTCAGCCACAGACACACAAGGCTCATCCCCTTAATCTGTAATATCCGGAATTTCCACTACTGTTGTTTAAGATTATTTTATCCGAGTTATGTTGTACAGCGTGGAATCTGTACAGTATGGGTAAAATAATTGAAGGACCAAGACATCTGTATTGGTATAATTGTCGTACTTGGTCGACAATTGGATGTAAGAAGTATATGTATTCAGTATGCCGTATGTTCGTATTCTGTATGTTGAGACGATTGGACAAGAATAGCTGAAAATGGCTAAGTGTAACATTATTAGCGCACGCTAATAATCAGGACTAGCGCACGTTATCGCAAGGTGTTTAGCGCACGCTACGGATATAAGATAACGCATGCTAATGCAATGATCGGAAGGAATCTGGGTGTGGACCAGCCACTATCGGCGCACGTTATGATAAGTCAACCGATGTTGTAATGTAGAGTTAGCGCACGCTCAAGCATGATGATTAGCGCACTCTAACAGTATATCGGACAAAAAGGAATCGTATCCTCACAAGACTTTCGGCGTGTGGACCAGTCTTCTGAGCATACAGACAAACGAGTCAACTATGAGTAGCGCACGCTAAGGTAAGACACTTGCGTACGCTAAATAGAGGCATTTACGTAGGCTATTGCATGGGCATTGCGTACGTAAATCACTTCATGCAGGAAGACAGTTGCCTCTGGACTACGATAGCGCACGCTAACAAAGGTCAGTTAGCGCACGCTAAGGCCGTAGCGCACGCTAAACATAAGGTTTAGCACACGCTAGTAATGTATTCTATATAAGGGACAAACAGGTATTATGAAGCATTTCGTCCATTCTTTCACCTTCAGACGATAGAGAGAGGTCTTAGAGAGAAGTTGAGGTCCCAAACACTTGAGTTGATCATTCCTAACAACATTTGAAACTTGGAAGTGATTGAAAACGGATTCAACCTTGGGATTCAATCCATTCCTTCAAAGAGGTAATTACTCTTCATCTTTGGATTTCGTTTTGGATTGAATGTTGATGTTCTTGAGTTGATGATTATTACATAAACAAGTTGATAAGCATGATTATGAGATGGATTACCGGATTATGATGATGTTATTGTTGACATGAAGATATTGATATGATTCTTGTGGTTTGAATAGTGTTGTTCGTTTTCTTGAGATAAGTAGATTAATCCTTCTCCTAAGTTTTGGATGTTGATGTTATTGTCGATGATTACTCCCTGTAATGATAGATTATGAAAGTGTTGTTACGTTCTTAATGTTTCATGATGTTGATATTGAGGAAGATGATATATGGATATAGAACTTGGATTATAAGTTGGATGATTGTTTATATGTTAAAGGATATCGGATTTCGTTGTTTTGATAGCTTTGAACATGATTCAGAATCACTTGGTGTTCTTGAAATCGCGATAAGTTGATCGGTATCTGAAAGACATGCATCTCAGACAAAGATTAGCGCACACTACGCTTCTTGCCAGCGCGCGCTAACGGGAGCAACTTAGCGCACGCTACGTTAGGTGATTAACGTGTGCTAAGAAGGCAGAAAGTGCAGTATTTTCGTGTTGTGGTTGTAAATTCGTGCTGGTTTGAGTAGGATTGATCCGATTAGTGTTTAATCGAGATATTGTCGAGCCGTTGGGTTTGTAAATTGGTTTTATCGATTGTTAATTGTTGTCGAACTTGTTGTCTATCGATTACTGTAATAGGTTGAGAATATTGATCAGTGATTACAACCGTGTGTTGCGGTCGAGCTCGAGAATGTTCGTTGATTGCTTTGGTCGGGACCGAAGAACTTGTAGATGATGGCAATGGATTTGGTAACAGCTTCCTCGTCATTGTATCGGTATCGAAGTAAGTTATTACTTACTCAGTTTATAGTATTTAATGAATGGTTTCCGTTTCATTCGTTTATAATTCGTATAGCAATGTTTGTAATCGTAATCACAGGAGACTTGAGATTATAAATCATATTCGAGTTTTGGGAATCTAAATCATAATGTATATGATTTGCTTTTGTTATTGGTATACTTGTATATCGAGGATATATCGTGATAAAAATGGAGATATGAATTATCTGCAATCCTTGATACTTTGGACCGTCGAGTATTGAGGATAATGGTTCGTGATGGTTTAGGCATTGAGATCATTCTTGAAGGACTCGGGGCAAGTACTCTAATCATTTTTATCATTTGAGTCGATCATGTTGTGATACATTCGTATCGTTGTTGTCATGCATTTGTGCATTGTTGTTGTCGTGTATTGTGCATCGTTGTTTTGTGCAACAGCATTGTTGTCATATGTCCACCATGCGTTGGTCCGACGGATCATCATGGGAATCTATAGTCAGTGCACCGGATCGCCGATGTAATGCCACCATGCGTTGGTCCGATGGGATCATCATGGGAATCTATAGTCGTGTGCATTTGGATCGTTGGATTACCATATGTTGTTGTTATTGTGCATATGTATATTATGGGTGGCCATAAGTATACATTGTCGTTATTGTTGTGATCATATTGACGTTGTCATATGAGTATGCATTTGTAGGTCTTGTGTTAGGACCATGTCCGTATGTTGTGTTGATCTGCTCTCGGATTAGACTGACGTGATGGTAATGGTATTTCGTATCTTGAGGTATGTTCCGTATTTCCTTGGTACTTGTCTTTGATGGACAATCGATTATCGTATTGGAATTGTCTATGTTATCCGATGGATTGAATTGGCCAGAGTTGGTATAATTTCCGTATCGCGAGTTATGATAATGTTTTGAGAACCTTGAGTATTGTTGAGATACCGTACAGATATTTCGGTATTATTTTAATGTGTTGTTAAGGATACGAATCGTGGATTCTCGTAAAGTTACGACGGTAAGATTACATTGGTCGTATTCTTACTTAGTATTTCCATTGATATGTAATTATTGATGAGATGTGATGGTTATCATTGTTGGATATCATGGCTGACCCCGTCGTGGGCTTTCTTTTTAGGTTCTTGGATTATCAAGCTTGTAGCGGTCGTGGAGAGATGAACTTCCTGAGGATACCTGCTAGGTCATGTATTTGTGTATTGAGTTTCCTGATCAGTTCTTGTATTCCGCTGCTAGAGTATTTCAATTGTTTGTCTTTTTCCGCTGCGTGAGTATTTTTAAAATGACCTATTGGTATCTGGTAATTTAGATTGCTTTGGAAATCGTTTTCTAAATTTGTTCTGTCGGTACGTGTAAGCAATAGCTTAACGTATGTTTTTAAACTGTTGAGTTTTGGCATTTTGGGCCTTGTGGTTTCAAATGAGATTCTACGACGGTTTTAATAAACGAGTTTTATAAAGTCTTCAAATGTTTTAAATAGATAATACCGTCGTTAGCCTTTTGGACGTTTGTAAATATTTGCGAAAATTTCCTTCAGCCTTGTGGGTTCCATCTCGGGGCCCACGACGCTGTAATATTCCCGTTCGGATCTGGGGGTGTTACATAATCATCTTGCACCACGTATGTATCCATGATTAAGGGGCTGTTTACCAAATTATCCATTAAGTCCTATATGGATAAATTTGTCTGTCTGGGTAAATATGTCTGTCTGGATAAATTGATGCTGTTGTTTACTTTTCATCTTAATAAACTGTCTGAATAACAGAAATGACTGATTTACTCCTGAATATGAATTATAAGCTGTTTTTATAAATTGCTGTTTATTTTTTAAGCCATATAAATGATATAATCTAAAAATGGCAAGAATAAATTTACTAATTTTCGAATTTTTTAAATAGTTCAGAATTTTTTAGATTTTTTAATTTCTGAATTTTAATAAATTTTTTGATTTTTTAATATTAATATTCCAGAATTAAAAATAAAATTACCTATTTTTTTAATTTTTCAGATTTTTTTAAATAAACATAAATAAGTTCCGACTTTTTTAACTTTTTCAGATTTTCTAGGGTTTTTATATTCTTTTAATATTTTTTATTAATTTTACGAAAATAAACAGTAGTTTATTATTATTATTATTTATATTATTATTTTAAGTTTGTATTACTTTTTGGATTTTTTATGAACATAAAAATAAAATAATAAAAAATCTGATTATTTTAAGTTTTATTAATTTAAGTTTCTTTATTATTATTATTATTTATATTATTGTTTTAAGTTTGTATTATTTTTCAGATTTTTTATTAACATAAAAATAAAATAAGAAAAATTTTGATTATTTTAAGTTTTATTATTTTAAGTTTATATTATTTTTTTTCCAGATTTTTTGCTAATTAATAGGTCGTGAAAGGGGAGAGGGGTAGCGAGTGTCATTATTGTGTCTTAATGGTGACAAGAGGGGGGATGTGACCTAACGATTCAGACTCCTCTTTTTTCATTAAGTCGTAAGTAAACACTCACACATGTCTGCGCGAATAAGTCGCCCAGCCCATTAAGTCCCATTAAGTTGAAAGTAAACAGCCCCTAACTCATGCCCATAAACCTTGCCTACCAAACCTACACGTTAGGTCTGTCCGCGTTCGATCCGCAAACCTGGTCTACCCGAGGTTGGGTTGTACACCTGGTTTGACCTGTGATTCAATCCTATGGGAAGTCCCAATATTTTGTCAAGTCCTTATCCAAGTATCTTGGGTTACCCCATGAGCATATAGTCTCAATAACCACCTCTATAATAAAAATTACGTGCTGTAAATGTGATTGTATAGCAAATCAGTTTTTATGGAATATGCTATTTACACCTAATTTGGATTTAATCAGGAGTCTTTCCAAATCAACTCAAATGTGATGTACAATTGAGATTAATTCAAATCAAGCTCTAATTGAAATCCCAGTCCTCTCTCCATCTATATATTAGAGTTTCCCCATTAGCCGTTACAAAACACATGTTACGAATTTAGGCAAGGAGGAGAAATTGAAACAATGTTCCTTGAAGTTTTCTTCTCTAATCCATATAAAGATCGTCTAGCAGCAGGCAACAGTCAGGAACTCATGATCAAGATTGAAAAGCACCATATTCTGGATGATATGATGTACTTTCAATCACCTTAAGTTTAATCTTATATTTTGGTCATCATGCTATTCTAAGATCTTAGGGATTACATAAATAATGATTTAACATGTGGTATTGGAGCTTTATTGTAGAACACATGATCATTGATTAATTAGGATAATTATACATCATAACTCGTCTGTGTAAATCGATCAATCCAACATGTTTATTTCCATAATTTCTATGGTTAAAATTACGATTGCTGATCGTGTTATTTGTGGTATTGTAAAGCTTGCGTAGGCGTAAAATTTCTATGTAATAGTTAGTTAGTGTAATATCCGGAATTTCTATTACTATTGTTTAATGTTATCCGAGTTATGTTGTACAGCGTGGAATCTGTACAGTATGAGTAAAATAATTGAAGGACCGAGACATCTGTATTTGTATTATTGTCGTACTTGGTCGACAATTGGATGTAAGAAGTATATGTATTCAGTATGCCGTATGTTCGTATTCTGTATGTTGAGACGTTGGACAAGAATAGCTGAAAAATGGCTAAGTGTAACATTATTAGCGTACGCTAATAATCATGAGTAGTGCACGCTATCATGCAGGTTAAGCGCACGCTACAGATATAAGATAACGCACGCTAATTGGAAGGAATCTGCATATGGACCAGGCCACTTTCGACGCACGTTCTGATAAGTCAACGGATGTTGTAATGTAGTGATAGCGCACGCTAATGCATGTTGATTAGCGCACGCTAACTGTATATCGGACAAAAAGGAATCTTATCCTCGTCAGCACTTTCGGCGTGTGGACCTGTCTTCGGAAGCATACAGACAAACGAGTCAACTATGAGTAGCGCACGCTAAGGTAGGACACTTGCGTACGTTAAATAGAGGCATTTACGTACGCTATTGCATAGGCATTGCGTACGTAAATTACTTCATGCAGTAAGACAGTTGCCTCTGGACTTCGATAGCGCACGCTAACAAAGACAGTTAGCGCACGCTAAGTGTGTAACGTACGTTAACTGAAGATGTTAGCGTACGTTAGTAATGTACAATATATATATAAGTGCAGTTGGCCATTATTCGTCATTTCCGTCCATTTCTTCATGTGAACCGATAGAGAGAGGTCTTAGAGAGAAGTTGAGGTTCCAAACACTTAAGTTGATCATTCCTAACAACATTTGAAGCTTGGAAGTGATTGAAAACGGATTCAACCTTGGGATTCAATCCATTCCTTCAAAGAGGTAATTACTCTCCACTTTGGGATTTCATTTTGGATTGTATATGATGTTCTTGAGTTGATGATCGTCATGTTTATGAGTTGATGAGTATCGTTATGAGATGGATTACTAAGTTATGTTGATAATATGGTTGATATGCGGATATTGATATGATTCGTGTGGTTTTGAACGGTGTTGTTTTTCTTCAAGAGCTATGTTGGTTAATATCTCCCTTCATTTCGGGTTTTTAATGTTGTTGTTATTGTTTACTTCGTATGATGATGAACATGCAAGTGATTATGGTTCTTGGTGTATATGATATGATTAAGAAGACTATATGTTGAAATGTTAGTGGAAATAAGATTTGGACACTTGTTTGGAAAGTAATGTGTATAAGGTTCGACTTTGGAAAATCACCACCGATTCTTGAAAACTCCAAAATTTTTGAAACATAACAGTATAATAGAGCATCGAGTTAGCTTTCTAATGGTTCAAACGGTGAGTTAATCGGAGTCCGTATGAGTGAGTTATGCTCAAAATGGCAAAAACTATACTGTCTGTATTCTGGGAAGAGGTAGCGCACGCTATTGGTGAAGTTAGCGTACGCTAACATGCCTGGGCTATAAAAACGTAAAGCAGTCGGGAATTTCATTTCCCAACCCATCCTACACGATCCCCTTTCGTCCCAAATCACCCAAACTCGGTTTTTAACCCCTAAACCTCAGCTTTTGAGTTGGTTTATCAAGTGATAACATCTAGGAAAGCTTGGAACAAGGATTATAACATCATTATTGATTCTTTCGCCGGATTGAAGGTAATTGGCTTAAACTCTAATATTTTGGGATGTTTGAGATTCTTGATATATTTTGGTGGTTTAGTTCGTATCGATGGCTAGAATCATGTAATGTTGAAGGATATATATGTTTGTGATTATGTTCTTCGTGTTCTTGATGTGGTTGGTGTTTGTTGAATGATGATTCGAATATATCTTTGAATTCCGCCTTCAAGGTGTTTGATTGAAGTTTTGAAAGAGAAATTGATTGGAATATTTCGGTTAAGTTTGTATACTCGCCTTATCGAATCGATATGTGGGCTTTGTGGAATCATGGGAATGAATTCGTAATTGTTTGAGTTAGATTGTTCGGACTTGTGTTTAATCGAGATATTTTGTAATCGTTGGGCTTGTGGATTAGTTATATCGATTGTTGATTGTTATCGAATGTATGTTAAATCGATTATTGTAATAGGTTGAGATTATTGATCGATGTTTAGAACCATGCTTTGCGGTCGTATTCAAGAATGTTCGTAGATTGCTTTGATCAGGGCCGAGGGACATGTAGACGACGGCAAGGAATTGGTAACGGCTTCATTGGTATCGAGGCAAGTTATTACTTGCTCAGTTTATAATATTTAATGAATGGTTTCAGTTTCATTCGTTTATAATTCGTATAGTAATGTTTATAAATCGTAATCACAGGAGAGTTGAGATTATAGGTTGTATTTGAGTTTTGGGAATTAAATCATAATGTATATGATTTACATTCTTGTTGGCATACTTGGTATCGAGGATACATCATGGTATAGATAAAGGCGTGAATTATTTACCATCCGTGACATTTCGGATCGTCGAATATTCAGAATAACGGTTCGTGATGGTCTGGACATCGAGATTGCTCTCGAAGGACTCGGGGCAAGTACTCTAATCATTTTTGTCATTTCATGTCGATCATGTTGTGATACATGCATGTATCGTTGTTGTCATGCATTGTATATCATTGTTATATGCATTTGTGCATTGTTGTTGTATGTCTACCTTGGGTTGGTCCGACGGGATCATCGAGGGATCTATGCTAGCGTGCGCTGGATCAGCGGACGGGTTTTCCACCTCGGGTTGGTCTGACGGGATCATCGGGGGATCTAGGCAGTGAACGCTGGATCATCGGATTGCCATGTATTGTTGTTGTGCATATGTATATTATGGGTTTTCCATAAGTATACATTGTCGTTATTGTTGTGATCATATTGACGTTGTCATATGAGTATGCATTTGTAGGTCTTATGTTAGGACCATGTCCGTATGTTATGTTGATCTGATCTCGGATTAGACTGACGTGATTGTCATGGTATTTCGTAATCTTGAGGTATGCTCTATATTGCCTTGGTACTTGTCTTTGATGGACAATCGATTATCGTATTGGAATTTTCGATGTTATCCGATGGATTGAATTGGCCAGAGTTGGTATAATTTCCGTATCGCGAGTTATGATAATGTTTTGAGAACCTTGAGTATTGTTGAGATACCGTACATATATTTCGGTATTATTTTAATGTGTTGTTAAGGATACGAATCGTGGATTCTCGGAAAGTTACGACGGTAAGATTACATTAGTCGTATTCTTACTTAGTGTTTCCATTGATATGTAATTATTGACGAGATGTGATGGTTATCATTTTTGGATATTATGGCTGACCCCGTCGTGGGCTTTCTTTTTAGGTTCTTGGATTATCAAGCTTGTAGCGGTCGTGGAGAGATGAACTTCCCGGAGGATACTGGCAAGGGCATGTATTTGTGTTTTGAGTTTCTGATCAGTTGTTGTATTCCTCTGCTAGAGTATTTTAATTATTTGTCTTTATCCGCTGCGTGAGTATTTTTAAATGGCCTTTTTGGTATCCGGTAACTTAGGTTACTTTGGCAATCATTTTCTAAATCTATTCTGTCGGTACGTGTAAGCGATAGCTTAACGTATATTTTTAAACTGTTGAGTTTTGGCATTTTGGGCCTTGTGGTTTCAAATGAGTTTTTACGACGGTTTGATAAACGAGTTTTATAAATCTTTGAATGTTTTTAATAGATAATACCGTCGTTAGCCTCTTGAGCGTTTGTAAATGTTTGCAAAAATTTCCTTCAGCCTTGTGGGTTCCATCTCGGGGCCCATGGCGCTGTAATATTCCCGGTCGGATCAGGGGGTGTTACAGTTAGTAAGTGAAGATTATGGTGGCCGGATAAAGACAGAAGGAGGATGCAGATCTGACGATTTATGAAGACGAAGGTAAATGAACGGAATCTGAAATGAAAATTAAGGCCATATAGTTGGATATTAGTTACATAATGTATGTTGTCTATTTTATTGTATTTCTATGTTTTCTTCATAATTGAAAATTCATGCATCTGAAAATTTTATTCGGGTCCGTATGCGGCTTTTATCAGTTGGGCCACATGCGGACTCGGTCTTCGGATGGCCCCTCCAGACTTCGCCTCTTTATAGTATGGTCTTATATTGCATACTTAGAGTTAGGTATCACAATAGTGATCCTCTAACAATTAAAAGCTGATATTTGACCTTGTTATCTTTATTATGTTACGTTACACATATAAAATATATAATTATACGCACAGGTAGATTATACGAAAATTTTTTACTCCATCAAGTCCAATCATATGCTAACTCTGTCGTTGAGCTTGATGAAACCAACTATTCTGAATGGAGAGAGCAAGCTGAGTTCACTGTGGGGGTTGATGGAAATAGATACTTGCTTCGCAAACCGAAACCATAAGCAATTACAGTAACGAATACCAAACTCTGATGTCTCTTCATGAAGCCTATGAGATATCTAACAGATTATGTATACTGTTCTACGATGGACAATTGCAACCAACATCAAAACCTCCCTACCTAAAGCTGAAAGTGCAAGAAAGTACCTTAAGAATGTCAAAGAAAGGTTTAAAACTGCACACATATCCCTTACTGGGAAATTAATGGCAGAACGTACAACTATGAGGCTCAATAGCACTCACTCTATGCACAAGTATGTCCCCAAGATGACCAACCTTGCAGCCAAACTTGAGAGTTTAGAAATGACGATAAATGATTCTTTTGTTGTCCAATTTATCCTAAATAATTTACCTTCTTAGTATGAAACGCTAAAGATTTATTACAACATTATTACGGATAAGTGGGGAACTAAGGAACTCGCTCACAAATTGGTTCAAGAAGAGGTTAGGCTGAATTAACATGGTATTAAGGTGGCTCATTTCGCTCAAGGATCTGGACATAAATCTGGAAAAAAAACATCAAGGCCATAAAAGGGCACCACCCATATAATGTGGCTGATCAACCCGCCAAAAAAGCAATATTAAGAAGACTCGTGCAAGTTCTGTATGTAATACCCGAGATTCTCGGTTCCGGTTATTTTTGAATTTTGCCGGTTGAGCCGGTCATTTTATTCTATGGACGATTTCTTGGTCCGGCATGATAGATTGGATTGTGATATTCGTAGGGTACGACTTTCTGTTTCATAAGTTGAGCAAATAGTATGTCCTGTTTTGTTATTATTCGTCTTCTTCCGGATCGTTGTTGTGGTCCTATCGTATTTTTCGGTTCGTGTCGGAGTCGTTTTGCAACCGGAGGTTTTCTGGCCGGACCTGTGCGAAACGGCGGTGAAAACGGTGCTGCCGAGCGCCGTGTCCTGCACTTGGTCGGCCAGGACTAGCAGGCCTGCCGAGACACGGCCGAGAACCCAAGTTTTGCGCCGGGTTATGCGCCGTGTCGGACACGGCCGATACATACGCGCAGGCACCTTGCGCCGAGTGTTTTGCCGTGTCGGTCAGGTCGCGCACTGACCCGCAACCCGGCGGTAGACACGGCACTGGTTTGGGCCGTTTGCTGTGCTGTGTTCGACAGGGGTATAAATATGGCAGAGCAGTAGGGTTTCACTCATTTTTCCCATTTCGTTTTCAATCCTTCCGCAGCCAAGTCTTGTGGAAACCAAAGATATGTTGTTAATATATCCAAAACATGAAATTCCTGAGTCCATAACATCGATTAATCCTTCCATAACTTGCTCCGATCGACCGAATCAGGGTAAGTTTTCTTAAAATCTAGTTTTGGTGATTTTGTTCGATTTGTCCGTTTTATCCATTTTAACTCAGAATAGTGATGGATTGATAATTGTTAAGCTATATTATATCGAATTCCTTGTTGTTCCACGGTTGGATTGCTATGGATTTGTCGTTTTATTAAGTATCTTATCGACGCCTTGAAGGTGTTCGATAAAATGTCACAAAGAGAATCCGAGCGTTCTACGATTATTCTTCCTCGTTTGTTCATTAATTTATTCATGGTATGATGTTAGGGTCAGATTCCTCACAAAGAACTCGAGTCGGAACTCTTCCGTTCGTCGGAGTGTATTCATTGTCTTCGACGGAAAATTGTCGGTGTTCGAGGTTTCCGGTTGAGCCATGTTCTTCGGAGTGTCTAGTATAAATTATCGAGGCGAGTATCTTGCCCATACATTATGTGTTTTGTGGATATAATGGTTTGCTAATCGTCGATATGTGCTAAATAAATATTTATAACCATTTTTTCAAAAGAATCAGTATATTTACCATCATAGTTTTCGTAAAGGTGACCCGTGTGTTTCGGGAATTAATATGCTTAATTGAATATGTGTGCTAGTGTTGAGTATAGGATCACCTTACTTTTGTGTGATGTCAGTATGTATGATTATGTGGTCGGTAAATGTAAAGTTTAATTCTTTTGTCAAAATATGTACGTGGAGTCACGTGGTTATGGATGAATATGTGAGTTTGTGTGATATTAGTTGTGTCGTTCGATGCTGTTGAGATATTGTGCTTCCTTGTGAATTGTTATAGTTCTGGGTCGTGAGTACGTGTTGGATAATATGGCCATTCTAGCAAGGTACCTCGACTATATATATTTTGTGTGTTTGACCTTTGAGAGTTGTGGTTTTGTAATCTGTGAGTTGTTCTTCCACCCGGGGATGGCATGTGTGGCCTCTGGGGGCCGATACTAATGGGTACGGCCACGGAAGTGGACTTGGGTGTGTGTGTTGTTGTTCTTCCACCTGGGGACGGTTCGACGGGGCCTCTGGGGGCTGATAATAATGGATAAGGCCGCGGAAGTGGTTTCCTACCTGGGGACGGTCCGATGGGGCCTCTGGGGGCCGATACTAATGGGTACGGCCACGGGTTACCAAGTGTGGTTTCTGTGATATTGATGTTGATGTTTTGATGATTAATTGTGATATGTCCGGAGTATCACAATGCTTTATGCTCGGGGTCGAGTTGCATTATATATATCTAGTCTTGGTGTTTGGCTATAATGGCATAAGAATAATGTGTTATGTGTAATGTGTCCTTGTAAGTAAATTGCGGTGGATGATCGGGTCGTGGGCCCTGTGTTTTGTGATCGAAATGGTTGGGCCGTGGACCTCGTGTTTTGTTAACGGATTTGTATTTTGGAAAATTAACTTTGGGGCTGTGACCCTAAGTGGCTTTCGAGGAATTAAGAACTTTTTAATTTCTAATGTTTTCAAAACTCCCGAGATTTGGAAGTGTTTTCAAAGTGCTTACTTGTTTCGTTTCTAGTCTCAAGACTTGAACTATTTTAACTAAATATCATATCTCGGGAAGTCTTTCGTTGTATTCTCGGAATGTGTTGTGTATGACTCGTATTTGCAATTTATACTTGCACTAGCGAAACAGTGGAGTTTTGCTAACCCCCGAGTAATCGGGGGGTGGATATCTGTATTGCGTCCAGGTACATGCATGTTTTCGGGAGCAAGACACCGGATCGGTACGAGGGATGATGAAAGACGAATGATACTAATCACACGAAGGCCAGTTTTGGGTTCAGTTAGTCGGAGTCCATTGTATTGTCTTTTTTGCTGCCGTATTGTCTATGTTTTGAAGTATTTTACCCTTGTGTGGGTATGAGTCTGGATAGGGTTATGTATTTTTGATTTTTAAGACAGTTACAAAAGACCAAATCGGTCTAATGGTTTGTGATTATGCCATGTGGGCATGTAATGTATTATGTTGTTTCGATGTTTAGCCTGGTGGATCCTCACGGAGAGGGTCTGCGGCGTGTAATATTCCCGGTTAGATTCTGGGGGTGTTACACTATAAGAGACCTGAACATTTTTATAAGGACTGCACAAAATATCGAGAAGAGTTTGAAACGAAAGGTAACCCATTTGGTTTTGTAAGTCATTCTAAGTTAAATCTTACCTGTGATGCTTTACTTGGTGGATTGATATTGGTGCTAATGCTCATGTTTCAAATTCCATGCAGGAATTCCTTACGACTCAAATCACAAACCCGAGTGAGAACTTTCTATTCATTGGGAACAAAGACAAAGCTTCAATAGAAACTATTGAGCTTTTCGTCTTATTTTAGATAGCAGTTTTCAGTTAGACTTATGTCAAACTCTTTGTGTTTTGTCTATTTCCCGTAATTTGATTTCAGTGTGAACTTGATAAAGTTGGGTATTCATTTGAATATGGTAATGGTAAGTTCAGTTTATTTAAGAATTCTAGTACCAACAACTCTGGAATTTTGATTGGTGGCCTACACAAGCTTAATATTGGTAGTTAATTTGCTGAAACTCACCTTACTTTGCATGATAAAGTTGAAACAAAACGTAAGTGTCCAAATCCTACTCAGGTTTCTTGTGGCATAAAAGACTAGGCCACATATCCAATGAAATAATTAAAAGGTTAGTAAAAAATGAGTCTCATATTCTCTAGACTTCATTGACAGTAGAGTGTGTGTGGATTATATTAAGGCGAAAACAATAAACACACAAAGAAAGGAGCCACATGATGTGCACAACTTCTTGAAATCATACTTACAAATATTTTTGGACCTTTTGACGTTCCAACTTTTGGTGCAGAAATGTACTTCATCACTTTCATTGACGATTATTCTTACCTATATCTTTTGCATGACAAATCTTAGTCTGTGGATGTTTTACAAGTGTTCCTTACTAAAGCATAAAGGCAATTGGACAAGAAAGTGAAGATTAGACAAGAAAATGAAAATCATTAGGTCTGATAGAGGTGGTGAGTTTTATGGAAGGTATGACGAAACAGGACAACATATTGGACCTTTTGCAGAGCTTCTGTAAAAGCTTGGGATTGTCACTCAATACACAACGCCTGGTTCTCCATTGCAAAGTGATGTCGCTAAAAGGCAAAATCGTACTTATATGGTAATGGTTAGACCAATGATGAGTTATGTTAATCTACCTATATCATTATGGATGGATGCCCTATGCACAACTATTTATATATTGAAATGGGTTCCCAGTAAGGCGTTCCAAGGACTCCTTTTCAAATATGAAAAGGCTGGAAACCCAGTTTAAAACATCTCCAAGTTTGGGGATGCCAGTCTGAAGTTAGGATTTATAATCTGCATGAAAAGAAATTGGACTCTAAAATGATTAGTCGTTATTTTATTGGTGGTCGCTAAATTATTTTTCGCTAAACCGCAATTACACAGTGTAGCTATAGTATCATGGCGATCCAAGGTCGTATTCCTCGATGATTAATATTTCGAAGGTTTGTGACTATTGCAGTCAGATATTTTGGATTTTATTTAAATGGTGATGAAATTGGATTGAGTTAAATTATACTAGTAAAGGTAGAAATAAAAACAAATAAAATAATTGCAACTAAGAACAAAGATGATGATAGAAAAACTCAAGTAGGAGAGATAGATCTAGGACATACTTTCCTTCAACTAATGTTCATGACTTTCTACTTGAACCCTTTTTAATCTCAATACTTGTAAGAAAATAAAATATCTTAACCTTTCTTTTGGAGCAAGTTAAAAAATGAATTAAATTTCCAAATTCAATATTTTGAATCTAAGTATTGAAAATCAATCCTAATAAGAAACTAGGATTATAATTTCTCACAAACTTCTTCTACTCTTTTCAAGCTATTTTCTGTTTATGTCTTGAATTTGACTGTTCTATGATCAACTATCTTTGTTTGGACCACAAGTTAATCAAAATGGATGTATAAATATTGGCCTTCTATTCATGAATGAATTAAAACAACAAATCTAATGACAAGTAAAGAGAAGGAATAAATATATCAAATTCAATCCATGAACAATAATTAAAGTACTAAAAAACCTTATAATCTAAAGGAGTTTAGCCAAGAAATATGGTTACAAAGTTACAACAATATAAATTGAGCATGTTCTTCAATTAAAAGTAAAAGAAGAAAATTTGACAAGATAAAGATCTTCTCATTCTTTTGTTCTCTCGACTCTCTTGATGATGAAAGGTGATCTTCTCCTCCCAATTTCGTGCTCCCTTATGTCCCTTATATAGGGAGAGTTCAACCCTAACTTAACTTGCTGACGAAGAGAATTTAAACTAGGAAATCAAATTTTCGCCCAAAATTTTATCTAAAAATTAAATGTATACTTTCACGTCTCGTATGGCCCTATATATATAAAGAATTAGACTTTGGATCATAAATATGTAGATCTATCTCTTATGTTTTCGTATCCAATTAATCATCCAAACTCAATTTCATATGAGAGAGTTTTGATCAAATTACAAAACAGTGTGCATTGTCCCAACAAGCGACATGGTCCTCTGCAGGTAAATGACATTCGACACAGCCCGTGTCGTAGAAACAGTCAGTTTTGAGGATCTCATATGGCCTGTGTCATATGTAGGCAACATTCGCCTGTCATATGTATGCATCCCAGAAGTTTATTTCTCCTATCTTTTTGACTCGTTCGAGCTATGGATGCAAATCAGCTCCATATTTGACATACTCTCACATGTTTCAAGCACAACTCGAACAAAATATGTGAATTCTCATAAAATAACAAATTCGTACATAAAGTGTCAAATTTACACACAAATTGTTTCTGAATATATAATAAGATGACCCCAATGAACGTGTGAAAATTGTGCTTATCAAATCCCCAACGTTATCCGATTGTTCGTCCTCAAACAATGAAAAGGAGAAATAAAAAATTATACACGATTTAAGAGGTCTCATAATTAGCAGTTGTCTCACGCTTAACAACATAAAGAAGAGCAAGAGCAATTAATTATTAAAATCTTGAGCAATCTTAAAAATTTCACCTTCACCACTAACTTGATACCGCTAAGAGTCAATGCGACTTCCACGAGAACAGAGATTTTGCAGACCATCAATAAAGATCAAACTCAAGGTCTATATAAACTTGCAGATCGTTTCATTATCCTATACAATCAACACATATGAGCCAAGAATCAACCAATACTAAATAAATCTCACCGGATAAGTGTATCACTCACTCTCAAGTGTATATGGAACGTCTTTGCACTCAAACTCATTCAATAATGTGAAAACTACCATAATCTTGCAAATTGTCTCATATTTTTACCACTCGTTGTGTATGCAACTTTGTGAATAAAAAAGGTCTTTTTATTTGGTTGTAATGTAAGCGATTTGGTTGGTGTATGATAAAGATGGCCGAAATGACTTGATTTGAGCAACTTAGACTTGAAGAACACATAATCACTTCCACCAAACGTCATATAACTTAGAAGCTTTCAATATTAAAAGTAACTTCTCTCGACCACCCTCTAATCAAAATAATAATAAGAACACATGTTTGAATTGAGATTCAACAACCTTATTTATCCGCCTTTTTTCCTACACACCCTAATGTTAAGGTTACCATTTTATGTGAATATAAAATGCGAGCAATGTAAATATACCTGGTTACTAGGTTCCCGATCATAAGAGTATGTAAAAATTTCCTAATATTTTTCTTCAATTATCAACTTTTACTTTCTCAAATAACTGCATAACCCATAATATGGTTTGTAACCCCTTCAAATCGCTACTTCTTTAAGTACCCTTCTTTATAGACAATTCTAAGAGCTCAAGTATAGGAAAAAAAGATGTAAAGAGAATAGAAAGCTCATTATGTGGTTAATAATAATATAGGCTTAAAAGCACAATAGGGCTGATTAGGGAATTAATAATTTTTGGGTTGGGCAAATGATTTGAAAGCTAAACAAAATTCACCTAAGATCATCTTCACTAATGTGCATACAAGTGTGGCTTCGAAAATAGACCAAAGCAAGTTCTAGAGTTCCGCAACACGAGTGATATATTCAACTAATGAAAACTTGCATAATAGCAAATAAGGCTCAAAATCTCTTATGTTTCAGAAAAAATATCAAGCATTGTCTTCTCGACTCACATAGTATCATGCATATTCAAAATCACTCAAGGTAAGTTATAGACACCAAAAAGTTCTTCACTAAAATTGAGAGAAAATTAATAAAGTCAATTTAAGAGGTTAAAACATGATTAAAGCAAACAAGCAATTCACTAAAGTGTAAGATATTATGCTCTTGAATTTTTTATAAGCAACCTGCGTTCAAAAACCTCCCAACACTGAAATCCTCATTGACAACTACTAATTTATCCTCGACCTACATATATGCACATCAATCATCTTCAAATTCTTTTCCAATTTTCTACTAATACACACAAAGATAAATAACTAAAAGCAATAAATATAAATCCTACGAAACTAAAATAAAAACAAAATCTAAAATGCATGCAAATATATGAACATGTAAGAAAGCAATTAAAATACCCAAGATACACAATACTTTTTGTTAGGAATATTATTTTAGATTTTAATGATGTCATCCCCGTATTCATGATTAAATCAAATGTATATACTTGGCATTGTAAAGAAGAACCTAATTAGTATCTTCTATAGGGCTTAAAAAGATTAAGCTAAGTATCGATCATATTGATTATATAGAAATTTGGCTAAGTATTGAACTGACAAGATATCAGGTGAGTTACTATCAGGCGAGTTTTGGTCAACACGAAATATCAGAGAGGTCTGACCAATATAAGTAACAAAGTAGATATTTTCGATTTAGTTCAGTCAACACAAGATATCAGAGAAGCTTGACCACAGGTGAGTTTATTATCAATCACGCTTTCAGACATAGAAAATATCAGGCGACTTCTTACTCCAACTGGAAGCAGACGAGTTTTCGGTCAAACAGTAATATCATATGAGGATTGACCACAGGAGAATTTTTATCAGTCGAGGTTTTGGTCAATCTACATATCAGAGGAGGTTGACCAAACCAGTACTGCAGCCAAGTATGTGTATCTGAATAGCAGCTCACTCCATGTCAGCAAACGTTGAAAAGTCAACAATAACGGCAAGATACATGCGGACGTAAAAGCAAGGGGCAAAGTGATTGATTTTCGGAAGTTAAGGAATATTTTATTCCTAAAGATTAGCGCCTAGAAGTTTTCCAATTAGAAAAGAGGTACAACGGGAAGTACATCTTCAAACGGTCAGATTTGAAGAAAGAGACAAGTCGTGCAAAGTAATGAACAAGATAAACAATGAAGTACACTCTCCAACGGACAGAATTGTTGCAAGATGCAACGGCTATGAAGAAGCTCAAGGATCGCACTATATATATCTAAAGAAAGATTGAGCAAAGTACGATGCGAATAATACTTACAAGCGAACAAAGCAACCAAAGCAAATATATAGCATCGTGAAGAGCTAGATTCTAAAGTCATATTCAGAGAAGCTCTTAAGTTAGATAAGACAACACTCTTGTCTTAAAGTACGAGTATGGGGTACTTCTTTGAACGAGGTTGTTAGAAGTTCAAGGTTGTAAACGCAACCACGAGTTCTTGATTGGAAGGTGATAGACAGCTTGCGAGTTGTTGAGGCATCCACGGGTTTGCGATCAAGAGGTTCTAGGCAGCCAAAGGGAGTTGCAACGGCCACGGGTTTCCATTGGTTGGAAGCTGTTATCACTACTACAAAATAGACATTTAACATCGGTTTTGGAACCGATGTTAAATATCGCGATGTTAAAATTAACATTGTTTTATAATAACCGATGTTAAACTTCGATTTTAACACCGGTTGTTATAAAAATCGATATTAATTTTAATATCGCGATATTTGTTAACATCGGTTGTTATAAAAACCGATATTAATTTTAATATCGCGATATTTAACATCGGTTCTGGGACAACCGATGTTAAATTTTGCGATTTTAAAATTTTATCGGACCACGGCTAACCCAGCTAGCCCAACCCAGCCCCAACCCAGATACTCGCCCCAACCACCCGCACCAGCCCCCCGCACCAAGCCCCACCAACCTACAACAAATACCATTAAATTTTGTTGTTGGTGGGTTTCGAATGTAATATCAGGATTAATTACCGAGTATTTCACCTGTATTTGAACCCTGTATTAGTTGGAATTGTGATATCAATAAGTGGAATATGGTATTTACCGTATTTTTATTTTCGTGCATGAGTATGGCAGTATATTACTTGTCCGTTACAAATACTCAATAATACAAATTATTGAGTATGGCTGCATATTATAAGTAAAGTAATCAATTATGGAGTTGGGTGGAGGTTAGCACATGGTCCTGGACAGTTTTTAATTATTAAGCCTGGACAGCTTTGCAATCTAGCGTAGGAAATTATTGAGCACAGGGGTCCAGAAACATTTTATAAAGGACATCACCTCATTTCATTTGATTTTCATCTTCCTTCACTTGTTCTTAGTTCCCTGAAAGTCTAGAGGGTTTTCCCTACCTGTTAAACACATTTAGACCACCCCTTTTGTGAACTTTGAAGATTGGGTGTCACTGGTGATTGGTCATTGAAGTGGAGAAACATCTTGATCTGGCAAGCGAGCAACTGCAGTTGGATTCTACTTATTACCTCGGTGTTTTCTTCATCTTAAGGTATGTTAATACTAATTCCTACTTGGATTCGTGTTATCAAGGATATGATAGAAGTATGCTGTCAAGATATTGAGTTCCACTGATAAAATCATCCAAGCATCATCATATTTTAGAAATTGGGATGTTTATACTTATGAATAAATCATCAAAGGTTATATCCTTCCATATAAGTTGGATTTGTTAGATGTTTTCTGGATATAATGATGATATTGGAATCTAACACATCAATCTTGGATCACCCAACTTCACCTGAGAATTTCGTATGTTCAGTTTTCTACCCAGTACCCTACAGTCATCAACTAGGCGAGTCAAGTAGGCTGATGAGCGAGGTTGACTTCTGACTCGGCTGATCAGCGAGGTTGACTCGGCTGATCAGCGAGGTTGACTTGGATGATCAGCGAGGTTGACTCGGCTGATCAGCGAGGTTGAATTTTCGGTCCAATCGGGTGCTGACACGTGGCACAATATGATCCGTCTATTTAATTGTCCTTCGAACGGTCATAACTTCTTCATACGAACTCGGATTCGGATGAATTTTTTTTAAAACGATCGTCTCGACGGGACAAATAGACTCGACTGATTAGAGAGGTTGACTTTTGACTCGGCTGATTAGCGAGGTTGACTTTTGACTCGGCTGATCAGCGAGGTGACTTTTGAGTCATAACTTATTCATACGAACTCGGATTCGGATTAAATTTTTTTTAAAACGATCGTCTCGACGGGACTCAGCTGATCAGCGAGGTTGACTTTTGACTCGGCTGATCAGCGAGGTTGACTTTTGACTCGGCTGATCAGCGATGTTGACTTTTGACTCGGCTAATCAGCGAGGTGACTTTTGACTCGACTGATTAGGTTACATTTTATGAACTTCCGACCGTGATTTAGATTGTTAGATGTTCGTACAACTGTAAATGAAATCTATATTACTTATTTTGTTAAGGTCCGGGCTTAGCAACGTGATTGATTGAAGGGGTGACCTTCGAGTGTTTCGTTTTCGTGGAAGTTTCGTTCTTGTCTTCGAATCGAGGCAAGTACCTTATTTGTTTTATGTATTTTTGTTATACATATTGTCGTGCATGTATGTCGTTATTGTATGTCCACCTCGTGTTGGTCCGACGGGATCATCGGGGGATCTATGCTAGCGTGCGCTGGATTATCGGACGGGTTTTTCCACCACGGGTTGGTCTGACGGGATCATCGTGGGTTCTAGGCAGTGAACGCTGGATCGTCGGAATTACCATGTGTATGTCATGATATCATGTTGTGATTATCAGTTGTATATGTTATTTATTGAGTTTCTCGTAGGAGAAGACTCGTTGGTATTTTTGTTAATTACGTATTATTATTCTGCGTGAGATGTTGAATAATACGTTGTGGTACTTGTACTAGCATCGTTGTGCTAACCCCTTCGGGGGTGAACGTTTTGTTTATGTTCAGGATCCAGGAGAGCGGGGAAACAACCACTGGAGCTGCATGACGACGGGGGTGCAGAGTGATGTTCTGGCCGGGTTTACTTGTCTGTTGTTTGTTAGTTATTTCAATAAGTACTCGAGTACGTAGTCGTTTTTGATGAATTTGAATTTGGTGATGTATTAATAATTTCTGTTGAACATTTGTATTTTCAGTATTTGGTCGGATCTGTATCTTAATTTCGTTATTTTCATTCGTTGGTACCTGTTAATGCCTTTTCAACTCTTTAGCCTTGTAAATCCTGATGTAAAGGATTTACGGCGCTGTAATATTCCTGAATATATCAAGGGTGTTACAGAATATGGTATCGGAGCTAAGATTATGGATATCTTGGCCGTTGGGTTAAAATAGGGGTCGTTTATGTCTTTTGAGGTAACCGGCCGCGAATAACATCACTGTACTGCCTACGTTGTCGTACGGGCGGTGGTAGTAAGTTCCTAAACTCTATCTCGTCCTTTGCATGTTACATTTCCTTATACTTGAGCATTTGAACGATATTGTTTCCTGTATACTGAGTAATTATTCTTACAGTATGTTGAGAGGCGGACGTGGACGTGGTTGCGGTCGTGGACGCGGACGAAGGAATGCTGAAAGGGAGGCTTCACCTTCTAATCATGCCAGTCATAGCTCAAGCGAGCCGCAACGATCCATCAATAACGAACCGGAACCTACTGTACCAGAAATCCTTCGTCAAGTGGTGAACCAGATGACTCAGTTCGCCCAGGTCGTGGACCGAATGCAAGTGGCGGTGGGACTACAGCAGGGAGAGAGACAGCAAGGAATCCCGGACATGGGAAATCAAGGTGACCGGTGGCTGCAAGAGGTGGCGAAGATGCAACCACCCAAATTCGACGGTATTTCTGAGACTCCCACCTGGGACCATTGGTTGAAGGAACTGGAGAAAATCTTTGCCGGAATTAACTGCCCAGATGACCGAAGAGCCTCTATCGCTCAATACTTTCTGATAGGGGAAGCGTCCAAATGGTGGGAAGCCATCCGGCCTATAGACCATGATGCTGATTGGACAGAGTTTAAATTGATGATGGAAGCTCAAGATCGCCCTCGTCTGTGAAGGAAGCTAAGGTTGAGAGTTTTCTCGCTCGGCCTTGAATGTGCGATATCTCGAGCAATTAAGACGTTTAACCAAAGAATGGCATTTGTTCGACATCTGGTCAGAACAGATGCAGAAATGATGATCCATTGTGATATGAGGATGAAACCAGAAATCCAGAGGTACATGTCCGGTTTTGAATGTACCACACTCCGTCAATACCAGGATAAGGCATTAGCGTATGAGATCAAGGAAGCAGCTATGGAGAAATTTACGGAATCCTAGAAGCAGAAAGTCTCTGGTACTTTTACAGAGCACAAGAACAGCGGGCCCCGTAAGGCCCAGTCATCTTTTCATTCTTTCAAGAAACCTCCGCACCCAGTTAGGAGCGGAAAGAACTTCGGAGCAACAACAACTATGACTGATGTTACCAGGAAATGCTTTAACTGCGCCAAGATGGCACACTATCAACGGAATTGCCCCCTACCTGCCATGACTTGTTTTGATTGTGGTCGAGAGGGACATCGTGCGGTGTTCTGTGAAGAGGCTGCAAAGTCTTTTAGAGCCCGTACACCATAGCCAGTCCAGAAGGAAGCCAGTATCCAACAAACGCAGCAAAGTGTTCAGATGCCTCAGAATTTTGGCCGCGGGCGAGGCAGAGGACAGTGGGACGGAAATGGTACATCGAGTGCCGGATCTATTCCCCACGTGCATGCGAGATGAGGAGAACAGACGATCGGAGATCTTTGCTATTGCATCGAGTGCATCCGCATCCTTTCCCATCCAGTGAGCGTTTTATTCGATACAGGAGCTACGCATTCTTTTATATCCTTCATTCTTTTATATCCTTGTCTTGTGTAAATCGTTTGAATGTTTCTGGTTTTCATAATTGTGAACCTTATGTTGTTGGTTTACCGAGTGGAGAGAGGATTGTTGGAAACTTAGAAACTAGAGATTTCCCTGTATCATTTGGAGGCAGAGAGTGGCTCTCAAATCGGTGTAATAGAAATGCAAGGGACGATCGATACTCGGAGACGATTGGCTTAATCGATATGGAGCTATTGTAAACTACGAAGGAGGAATATCTCGTGATGGTGACGATGGTTCCGAAATCTTGTTTGAGGGATGGAAACCGAAGCTCAGAAAGTTGATCAAAGCGATGAAAGTCACAAATTGTTGAAAGCAGTGTGTCTGGGATCGGTGTTATGCAATGAAGAAAGAAGACGAAATTGTGGAATTTTCATCCATTCGTGTTGTGAACGAATTTCCAGATGTATTTCCTGACGAGTTACCTGGATTACCTCCACGAAGGGATGTAGAATTTACCATTGAACTGGAACCCGGAGCTACACCAATTTCTAAGGCGCCATATCGTATGGCACCTACTGAGATGTATGAACTGAAAAAGCAATTGGAGGAGTTACTGGACAAAGTCTATATTCAGCCAAGCGTTTCGCCCTAGGGAGCGCCGATTCTTTTTGTCCGAAAGAAGGATGGATCACTTCGACTGTGTATCGACTATCGAGAGCTGAACAAGATGACGATTAAGAACAAATATCCGTTGCCACGGATTGATGATTTATTTGACCAGTTGCAAGGAGCAACAGTATTCTCTAAAATTGATCTGAGATCAGGATATCTTCAGCTAAGGATTAAAGAATCAGATGTTCCGAAATCAGCGTTCAGAACTCGCTACAGACACTATGAGTTTGTAGTGATGCCGTTTGGTCTCACTAATGCACCTGCTGTATTCATGCAGTTGATGAACCGAGTGTTCATCGAATATTTGGATAAATTTATGGTCGTGTTCATTGATGACATTCTAGTGTATTCTAAGAACCCGGAAGAGCATGCACAGCATTTGCGGATTGTATTAGAACTTTTAAGAAGCGAGCGACTGTACGCCAAACTCTCTAAGTGTGAATTCTGGCTAAAGGAAGTAATGTTCCTCGGTCATGTGGTATCAGCTAAAGGAGTCCGAGTAGATCCTCAGAAGATTGAAGCGGTTTTGGATTGGAAGCCTCCTAAGAACGTGAAAGAAGTCCGAAGTTTCTTAGGACTTGCTGGGTATTATCGTCGGTTCGTGGAAGGGTTTTCCAAAATTTCCCGCCCACTTACTCGACTCCTGCAGAAAACTCAAAAGTTTGAGTAGAATGAGTTGTGTCAGGTTAGCTTTGATGAATTGAAGAAGAGATTGACGACGGCACCGATTCTATCACTTCCACAGGGAACATGAGGATTTATAGTTTACAGTGATGCTTCGAACCAAGGACTCGGATGCGTATTAATGCAGAATGACAAGGTGATCGCTTACGCGTCACGACAGCTGAAACCTTATGAAGTTAATTACCCAACACATGATTTGGAGCTAGCGACAGTAGTTTTTGCTTTGAAGATCAGGAGGCATTATCTGTACGGGACTCACTGTCAGATCTTTACGGATCACAAGAGTCTCAAATACATCTTGATCGTAAAGAGTTGAACATGCGGCAAAGGAGATGGTTAGAGCTGATTAAGGACTACGACTTGGAGATTTTGTATCATCCAGGCAAAGCGAATGTAGTGGCCGACGCACTCAGCCGCAAGCCTGTTTCTATTCAGATGGTGGAGACTCTGACCTCCCAACTTAGCCTTCAACGAGAGATTATTCGAGAAGGAATTGAAGTATGGTTACAAAGAGTCCAAGGACAACTGGGCATGATGGAAATAACTTCATCATTAACCGAAGAAATAAAATCTAGACAGGAAGATGATCCTCTAATGATTCTGTTACGTGATGAAGTGATCAAGGGGAAAGCCCCCAGATTTGTAATTCATGATGATGGAGTTTTGAGATTTCAGAACCGACTCTGCGTTCCCGATGTCGATGTTCTGAAACAGGCGATTCTGAAGGAAGCTCACAGTTCCCCCTATTCTATCCACCCGGGCACCAGTAAGATGTATAAGGACTTGAAGCAGAATTTCTGGTGGGGCAACATGAAGAAAGATGTAGCGGACTATGTTTCAAAATGCTTGACTTGTCAGCAGGTTAAAATTGAGCATCAACGACCTGCCGGAATGTTGAACGCACTCCTGATTCCTGAATGGAAGTGGGAGGACATATCGATGGACTTTATCACTAGTATGCCGAGAACCAAGACAGGAATGAATATGATTTGGGTGATAGTTGATCGTTTAACCAAATCAGCTCATTTTCTAAGCATTAAGGACACGTGGGGACCAGAAAGGTTGGCACGAGTATTTATTTCGGAGATAGTTCGATTGCATGGAATGCCGAAGACCATTGTTTCTGATCGATACGACCGTTTTGTGTCTCATTTTTGGAAAGCAGTTCATAAGGCCTTGGGGACAGAATTGAACTTCAGTACAGCTTATCACCCGCAGACTGACGGACAATCCGAGAAGACCATTCAAACGGTGGAAGACATGCTAAGGGCCTGTGCCTTAGATTTGTGAAACGATTGGGAAATTCATCTACCATTGATTGAACGATTAAACGATTAATGTGCAAAGTGCAACGTAAATCGCGAAAATTCTCCCACAATAAATTATTAAGTTTATAAGGTTTCAAGGTTTTCCTTCCCTCCATCGAGTTTTCGGGAAATTGAAATCCAAACCGGATGTGCTATGCTTCCGAGTTATCGGGGTAGTCGTTCGGGGAGGACGGATAAATTACCGGGAGCGCATTGGATGCCTTCGGTTGGAGCAAATTTTATCCCTAGAAACCTGATAGGTTGCCGGATAAGATTCAATTGTGAAACTGATTTGCGTCGATGGTATAAACTTAACTTGTTCACGAACCATAGAAACCGTATAGGTTGAGGGGAGTGAACAAGGGGAAAAAGAAGATCGAATCATCCATTAGATGGGTTGGTGTTGGACACCACTTTATGAAAATTAATAGACTAGAAACCTGTTCGGTTGCCCTCTATTAAGATTTATAAAGAACTCGATCACCACTATGAAGTAGAGCGACGATACTTCGGATTTCACATGGGAGTGTGTTGTTCGATAAAAATAGTGGGAGCCGGGTAACAAGAATAGAAAAGACCTTAATTCTATACTCGATCATAATATAACAAGTCACTAATTAATGTTATACTTAATGCGCACAAATCTCAATATGACAATGAATCCACTCGCAATTCTACTCGAAAAGAACACCTTAATGGGACCTAACTTTGTGGATTGGCTCCGCAACTGATGATTGTCCTCGATAGAGGCACTGGGATACGTCTTGGAGACGGACATTTCGGCGCCTCCTGTGCGGACCCGAGCCAATCAGGAAGAGATTGAAAACCACGAAAAGTGGGTTAAGGATGACGTAAAAGTCCGTGCTTATATGATGGCTTCCATGTCTAATGAGCTTCAGAGAGCTCATGAGAAAATGACTTCTGCTAGGCAGATTCTATCTCACTTAACCGAGCTTTATGGTGAGCACAGCAGAACTGCAAGATATGAGATATCCAAGCAAATCGCTCGTGCAAGGATGAAGGAAGATGAGAAGGTTGGGGAACACGTCCTCAAAATGATATCCATGATCGAGAGATTGGAGGCTCTTGATTTTAAAATGGATACTTCTCTCCAAACCGACCTTATCCTATAGTCTCTCCCTGATTCCTTCTCACAGTTTGTTATGAACTTCAACTGCAATGAGATTTCATGTAATTTAGCTGGGCTAATGAATAAACTTGTGACTGCTCAGTCTCAGATGAAGACTCCACGGATGAAGGAGTCTGCTCTTGTGATTTCTTCTGGACCTCGGAGGTCTAAGAACAAGAAGAAAAAGACCAAGAAGCAAACTGGACCACAAGTTAAGGACCTTAAGGGTAAGGGCAAGGCCCCGATGGTTCCGAAGAACAAGAAGAAGAAGGATACTTGTCTCAAGTGCGGTGAGCTGGGCCACTGGGCTAGAGACTGTCCGATTCTTCATGGCACTTCAGGTACAGAACTTTTAGTTTTGGAAACAAATTGTTCTGCTACTGTATTTTCTACTTCTGATACCGGATTACGGTGCTAGTTCTCATATTTGTACCGTGAATCGGGATCTGGAACAAAGTAGGAAGCTTGGAGCTGGAGAAGTTATGATCACAGTCGGAAGCGGGCATAGTGTCGAGGCGACCGACATAGGATCACTTCTTTTGGGTTTAGAATCCGGCTTTGTTTTGACTTTAGAAGATGTACTTGTTTTGCCCAAGGGGCACAAAAACATTGTATCCATTCTAGTCATGGACCGAAAAGGCTTTTCATTTTTCATTGGTGATGGTTCCTGCAAAATTTATTTTAGAAATAAACTAGTAGGTACTGCTACATTGTTGAATGGATTGTATCATCTAAATCTCAAAGAACAAAGTAGTTGTGAATACTATGACTAGAAAACGTGGTAGGGATGAAACCAATCAAGTTTTGAAATGGCATCTTAGACTTGGTCATGTTGGTCAGACCAAGGTTTACAAGATGGAAAAAGATGGACTTATGGGTCCATTGGGATCGGATCCCTTTCCTACTTGTGAATCTTGCCTTAAAGGCAAAATGACTAAGTCCCCCTTCACAGGGACTTTTGAAAGAGCCGCTGATAAACTGGGATTAATCCATACTGACGTTTGTGGTGCTTTGGAAGCAGCACGTGACGGATATCAATATTTCATTACGTTTACAGATGATCATACTAGGTATGGTTATGTATACTTAATGAAACATAAATCCGAGGCCTTTGAGAAATTCCAGGAATTCAAGGCCCTAGTCGAGAAACAAACTGGTAATCATATCAAAGCACTTCGGTCGGACCGAGGTGGCGAGTATATGAGTATGGAGTTTGACGAGTTCCTTAAGGAACATGGAATAGTTTCACAACTAACACCTCCAGGTACTCCTCAGTTAAATGGTGTGTCAGAAAGAAGGAACCGGACCCTGTTGAACATGGTCCGTTCCATCTTGAGCTATCTTGACTTGCCGATTTACCTGTGGGGGTATGCACTCCTGACTGCCGCGTATATCTTGAACAAATGTCCTTCTAAATCCGTTCCTAAAACTCCACATGAGATGTGGGAAGGAAGGAAACCAAGTCTTAATCATATTAGGATTTGGGGATGTCCCGCTTATGTCAAGAAGACTAAGGTGGAAAAGTTGGAAGCTAGGTCTGCGAAGGGACGTTTCATTGGATTCCCATCTGGGACGATGGGATATCTATTCTACATGCCCGAAGATCGAAGGATCGTTGTTGCTTTACAAGCACACTTCCTGGAAGATGAGTTCATTCAGGAAGGCGGAGCAGGTAGAAGTATTTCTTTAGAAGAATACAATGAAACACCTCAAGAGACACCTGTGCAAGAAACTGGAACCGAACTTTCTGAAACACAAGTACAACCACCTCGTTGGTCTAGTAGGGTGTCTCATTTACCTGAGAGGTATGGGCTTGTGCACTTGGAGGAGCTGGGTCTCCATGAGGTTCCAAGTGATAGCCAAGAGACCGACCCGACGAACTATGACCAAGCGATGGTGGATGTAGACTCCGCGAAATGGCGTGAAGCTATGGAAGATGAGATAGACTCGATGCATGTAAATCAGGTCTGGACTCTAGTAGACCGCCCCAAGGGCATAGTGCCCATTGGGAATAAGTGGATCTACAAGAGAAAGACTGATGGTGATGGCAAGGTTGACGCCTATAAGGCCAGGATTGTGGCAAAGGGTTATACCCAAAAGTAAGGGATTGATTACCACGATACCTTCTCGCCCGTAGCCATGATCAAGTCTTTTTGCATGATGCTTGCTATAGCTGCCTACCACGATTATGAGATATGGAAAATGGACGTAAAGACGACTTTCCTTAATGGATTCCTCGAGGAGGAAATCTATATGGAGCATCCTAAAGGCTTTGTGTCCGAAGTCGATATTCAGAAAGTGTGTAAGCTTCAGCGTTCCATTTATGGACTGAAGCAAGCGTCGCGTAGTTGGAACCTTCGTTTTGACGAGGCGGTCAAAGAGTTTGACTTCGTGCAAAATGAAGAGGAACCTTGTGTATATAAGAAAGTTAGTGGGAGCAAGATCGCATTCTTAGTTCTATATGTAGATGACAATCTACTAATAGGAAATGATGTGGGAATGCTCAGTTCTGTGAAAGCTTGGCTTTCGAGTAATTTCTCCATGAAAGACTTGGGAGAAGCAACCTATATTCTTGGTATTCGACTCTACCGGGATAGAGCGAAGAGAACAATATGCCTTTCCCAAGCCCTCTATATAGATAAGATCTTAAAGCGATTTAAGATGGATGATTCTAAAAGAGGGTTCCTACCGATGCAACATGGAATAAAACTCACCTTGAAGATGTGTCCTCAAAGTGAGGAACAACGCAAGGAAATGAGTAATATACCATATGCTTCGGCCGTGGATAGCCTTATGTATGCTATGTTGTGTACAAGACCTGACATCGCGCATGCTGTAAGCGTGGTGAGTAGGTTTCAGGCAAACCTGTAGGGAACATTGATCTCAGAAAGAACGTTCTCAAGTACTTGAGAAGAACGAGAGATATGGTTCTTATGTATGGTGGTGGAGATTTGGATGTGGTGGGATTCACTGATTCGGACTTCCAAGCACTGAAGGATGACTCGATGTCCACTTCTGGCTACATATTTACTCTTAATGGAGGAGCAGTATCTTGGCGTAGTGCCAAGCAAAGCGCGATCGCCGATTCCACTGTCAGCCGAGTATCAAGCCTCGGAGGCTTCCAAGGAAGGGATCTTGATTAAGAAGTTTCTAGGAGAACTTCAAATTATACCATGTCCGAGCCGCCTGTTCATCTGATCGCGACAACGACGGAGCTATAGCACAGCCAAGGAGCCGAGGTTTCACAACAAAGACCAAACATATTGAGAGGAAGTATCATCTCGTAAGAGAATTTGTTCGCAAGGGATACATTGTCCGCACAGAGTAGACTCGGCCGACAACGTCGCCGATCCACTGACCAAGCCACTTTCTCAGACTAGCTTGGAGCGTCATCTGGAGAACATGGGTATTAGATACCATAGTGTGTGGCATTGAGTGCAAGTGGGAGATTGTTAGGAGTATGCCCTCGAATGCCACTCAGAGGTTGTTGAGTGAGGGCATTGTACTTGTAATTATGTAAACCATTTATATAAGGCAAATGAATGTTTCTTTATTTACTGGTAGTTACTGGCATTCCTAACTCGTAAATAAACATATAGAAACTAGTCCGTGTATTTGAGAGCAAAACGTTCCACTCCTTATTGGATAAGGGGGTCGGCACTGGAAAGGTTATAGCTCAAATACTTAATCGTTCGCAAGTCGATGAAACTTGACTGGGCGTTATGTTTTTGTGAAGACTTGTATGACGTGTTCTTTGACATGGAGAGTGTCTGTCGAACACTAATGGTTAGTGGGAGCACACGTTATAGGTATGCTAATTGGATTAGTATACTCGAACCGACTCACCCTCGAATCGTCATACGGATTTCACTCCGGGACAGTCAATGACGGAATCGAAAGGTTGTGATAGGTATTCGTGAACCTTCGACTTGAGAATTTAGTAGGGATGTGCTTGTGACATCAAGATTTTCATTAGAGTAGTTCGACCCTGTAAACCGGAAGGCGGGGGTCAACCTCGACGTGCATCTTGACAGGCAAGTAGCAGGTCCTACTGAATACCAAGATAGAATTCTTTCTCCCGTTAGTGAGCGGGTTTAATGTCCTATGCGGTTATTGGTAGATGAGATCATAAGTCTTTGGCCAAAGCATTGGAGCTAGTTGTATTAGATACACGATAGATCGATGATCTCGACTTGCATTAACGCATGCGTAGCATCAAGTACAGATAGGGTTTGACTGACCGTGACCCTATAACTTGATCGGGACATTTGAAAGAAAGGTTTTATACGTATACTGG
Organism: Orobanche coerulescens; assembly: GCA_033398695.1. Taxonomy (NCBI): domain Eukaryota; kingdom Viridiplantae; phylum Streptophyta; class Magnoliopsida; order Lamiales; family Orobanchaceae; genus Orobanche; species Orobanche coerulescens. The sequence continues at coordinate 175,289,174 of CM065802.1, read as the reverse complement.
TATTCACGACAGAATGGTTCTTGAATGATCCCAATCATTCGTTCTCAGTCGGAGTACAGTGTAGGCCATCAGGCTGGCTAGGTGGTGCTACTACTCTTTGGTTCCTCCCATTGCTGACTGAGACGGACCTACCGAGTCGCGCAATAGGATTGACGACGGAATGAATAAAGCTATTTCTCTCATTATGAATATTAGATATTGGATATCTAACTTGGGACATTGGATGTCTAAATCGATTTATTGGATAAATTGATTTACGGCCTAATGAATTAAATAAATTACCGGGTGATTAGTTTAATTCATAAATATAATTATTTCTTGTAGAAATTAATTATATTATTTTGTATTTGATATGTTTAATTAATTGGATTAATTAATCAATATAAATACATCGAAACGGAATCGGAGTTTATCTGTTTGGACTCTCGGGAGTCCGAAACGAACCGAACTCGTCCGATTTCTAACATGGGCCGCCCCAACCCCTTCCACCCACCTTCCCATTGTCTTGTTGTTTCCTTTTTTAAATTAAGGAACATGACTTGTGGGGCAAAAATATCATATGGGATGATTTGTTTTGCATGTGAGTGGAAATAGAATAAAGAGAGGAAGACTTCTCACCTCATTATACTTTGATTCCAACGTGAGGTTGCAAGAGTGTAGAGAGAGAGAAAAAACTTCTCCAAGTCTTCTTCATCATCTTCCTCTTTATTCATCAAGTTCTTGATTTTTCTTGGAAGAAAATTGAGAAATAAAAGAGAGAGTAAGATTAAAACACTTAGAGTGTAGTAATCTTTACATATATAGCTTCATCACTTAGCTCTAGCCGTATCCTCGGAGGATAGCAAGGTGATTGTCGTTCCGGTCATTTCTCCGGCGCGTGGCAACTAGAGACGCGGTGCTTTCGGCGTTGGATCGTTCAAGAGCTTGGGGAATAGCTCAAGAGAAGGTTATCCATCTAATCAACGGACTACAAGGGTGAGTTTTTATATCTCTTGTGAATTCATTTTTGATATTTGTATATACGTAGCTCGATCGATCCTCGTAGGGATTCGGATCGAATTAATTTTTGTTTTACCGCTTCCGCTGGGCCTTCGTTTTAGGCACCGAATCCCAACTATGTCATGATATCATGTTGTGATTATCAGTTGTATATGTTATTTATTTAGTTTCTCGTAGGAGAAGACTCGTTGGTATTTTTGTCAATTACGTATTATTATTCTGCGTGAGATGTTGAATAATACGTTGTGGTACTTGTACTTGCATCGTTGTGCTAACCCCTTCGGGGGTGAACATTTTGTTTATGTTCAGGATCCAGGAGTGCGGGGAAACAACCACTGGAGCTGCATGACGACGGGGTGCAGAGTGATGTTCTGGCCGGGTTTACTTGTCTGTTGTTTGTTAGTTATTTCAATAAGTACTCGAGTACGTAGTCGTTTTTGATGAATTTGAATTTGGTGATGTATTAATAATTTCTGTTGAACATTTGTATTTTCGTGATTTGGTCGAATCGTTGTATCTTAATTTCGTTATTTTCATTCGTTGGTACCTGTTAATGCCTTTTCAACTCTTTAGCCTTGTAAATCCTGATGTAAAGGATTTACGGCGCTGTCATATTCCTGAATATATCAGGGGTGTTACATCGAACTCACCACCTCTTGCTTGTGGAAGTGTGATATTACCACTCCGCCAGATGAATTTCTTGTATATTTTTTGCTATGTGTTATATTTATATACTATAGACATTTATAAATTTATATAAATATAAGATAATTTAATATATATATATATATATATATTAACAAATCAAAAATTTATATTTTTAAAAAAATCTAGAATATTAATATTAGAAGTCGGATGCCTTTATTTAAAGCTTGAAAATAAAAAATAATAAATTAAAAAATCTGGATCGATTTATAATTAATATTTAATCGTTTTTTTTTATTTTTAGATTTATTTTAAAAATATAAAATTGTTTTTTATGAAAAGTAAAAAAATTACAAAAACAAAAACTAGCAGGTTTTTAAAAATATATATAATAATTCATTTTTTATTTATTTATGGAAAATAATATTCCACTTTTTTTCAAAACTTTAAATAAAAACATTCAATTTTTATTTTCTATTTTCGAACTTTAAATAAAAACATCTGATTTTTATTTTTTATTTTCGAGCTAATGTTTATTTTTTATTTTTGAACAATAAATATAAACATCCAATTTTTAATATTAATATTCCGATTTTTTTTTAAAAAATAAAGTTTCTATTTTTTTAAAAAATCCAGATTTTTTAAAAATTTAACATCGGTTTTTTTAAAAACCGATGTTAAATTAAAAATTAACATTGTCTAACATCGGTTTTTTTAAAAACCGATGTTAAATTTAAATTTAACATCGGTTTTAGTATAACCGATGTTAAATTTTTTAAAAAATTTGGAACTTTTTTTAAAAAAATCGAAACTTTATATAAAAATTAACATCGGTTTTTCTAAAAACCGATGTTAAATTAAAAATTAACATCAGTTTTTCTAAACCGATGTGAAATGGATTAATTTAACATCGGTTTTTAGAAAAACCGATGTTAATTGTTAATTTAACATCGGTTTTTAGCATCGTTTTTTTTGCCACCGCGTCGTGTTAATTGTTAATTGTTAAATTATGCCACCGCGTCTTTTTTAACATCGTTTTTTTACAAAACCGATGTTAAACGAGCGATGTTGAATGTCTTTTTTGTAGTAGTGTATAACTGAGGTTTCATTGTAACAATCACTGGTTGAACGTTATAGTGAATTTATCTAGAACTAGTTTGGAGAGAAATGGATTAGTAGAGGATTACCCCACCTCTGAAACCACTATAAGTGCTTGTGTTGTAATATCCGCAATTTTCGATTTTCGGTAAATTTCTTTTTTCGGTCGGAGTCCGTTTTGACGACTCGCTCATGACCGTTTCGTCATTCTGAGAATGATTAATTCTACACTTTTTGACATCCGAGTTCGTTTCGGTGTCGTTTCGTTGAGTTCTGTGCTTTTTAGCGACTTTTCCGCACTTGAGTTCGATTCTTGCGAATCTCGACCGAAGCTATTGTTTGAGTTTCCCGCAAGTCCGTTTAACTTTGTTAGACGTGTTGTGAACTTCGGTTTGGTTATTCGATCACGTATGGTGATTTTCGGGCATTTGGGCCATTTTCGTAATTTCCCAAAGTTTGGGGTAATTACCTTCCGTTGTCGAATTTCGAGCCTTCGGGTGGTCGGAATCGTGTGTTCTACTAGCTCTTAGATTCGTCTTTGTGAGTACTTCGTAACCGTATCTTGGTTCGTATTCGAGTTCGGGTTTCGGTGTCGTTTTGTTGAATTCGGGATTACTAAACGACTTTTCTAAGTATGAGTTCGTCTTTGTTAGATCACCATTAATTTTTGGTAACTCCAAAAATTATAAATCTTGCAATATTATAGAACATCGAGTTAGCTTTCCAATGGTTCAAACGGTGAGTCAATCGAGTCCGACGAGAGAGTTATGGTCGTTTCGATTTTGGCCGAGCACTTCCAGAGCCTTTCGGCCGATAGGGGGTCGATAGACTCTCTGCCGGCATTCAGTATGGGTATCGGTTGGGCCTATCGGCCGATAGGCTGGCCGATATGTTAATTTCTTCACCTTCGAACTTCCAGAGCCTTTCGGCCGATAAGGGGGTCGATAGACTCTCTGCCGGCATTCCGTATGGGTATCGGTTGGGCCTATCGGCCGATAGGCTGGCCGATAGGTTCTCTGTGTTACACTATAAATGTGTTGTTTTGAGCGTGAACAGCTCATTTCCCATTTTTCCATTGCGTCGCGAGAGAGAGGATATAGAGGGGAGAGTTCTTCATCCGGGGTCGATTTTCATCATTTCTTTTCGGTTGTGAGGCTCGGATAATCAATCTAACGCGTGTTCTACGGATCTTAATACTTGAATCACTCAAGGTAATATCTCTTGAAACCCTACCTTTTTGGATAATTGGGGATTTTGGGGTTTTGTCCGATTCTTTCCGTTTCGTTGATGGATTCATGATGAATATGATTATTCTTGTTGGTATTCTTAGTTTCCCTACGGATTCATGGTATATTTCGTGATTTTCGTAGTCGAGAGGGTTTGGTTGTGGTCCGCCCTCGTTGTTATTTTTGTGCGAATATACATGAATCGTAGGCGGGTTTCCGGTGTATTCCATTTCCGTAATCGTTTAGAAGTGGTTGTGATTGTGCTATTCGAATCGTTAGGTTCATTTCCGGTTCCTTGCGGTCGTGTTCAACTCTTCCGTTCCGTTCGTGTCATCGTCTAATTATTCGAGGCAAGTACCTTGCCCATACTTTTCTCGTTTATGGATATGATGATCGGTGGTCGCCTTAACGTGTTTGTTTGGTTATTTGAAATGAAGTTTCAAAGGATTTGATTTGGCCTCGTTAAAGGCTTTCTTTCAAAACGAGTGTGATTTGTGAACGGTGTTTTGAGAATTAATTATGATTTGGTTATTTTGAACATTGAAGGATTTTAGGATAATACTCCTATTGTTTGATTATGGAATCGTGTATTCCTTATTTAAACTTGTTATTGTATTTTTGAAGAGTTTGGTAATGGTGTCGAGTTAATGGCCATCTCTAATAAGTATTCTTAATGAACTTACATTCTTAGCATGTTAGTATTGCATGAGTAACGTGTGTGTGTGTATGCTCACTACGGGTTAGATCCGACGGGGTCTCGGTAGGGCTCCACGAAGGCCGTGGACCGCGAGCTTGCTTTTAACCACTGTGGGTTAGATCCGACGGGTCTCGGCGAGGATCCACGAAGGCGTGGGTCCGCGGTTAATTGTGGTGCATTTTTGCAAATGTGATTCGATATTGGCATTTCCGGAAATGAGTGCTTTTGAACGGTTTTCATGATTGCATGCATTGACTAAGTGTGTAAGAGGTAAGTTGTTCGTTTGGCTTACTTGGCTAGGATGGCACTAGAGTATTTTGTTGTTTGTTCTAAATCATTTATTTGTGTATTTTGACGTTGGAAGACGAACCTTGTTGACGTTCTCGTGTACTGTGAGTTGATGAGATTTGGGGCTAAAATCCCAATGGTTCATAAAAGTCGTTTTGGATTGGGGCTAAAATCCCAACGATTTGGTTAATGTCATTTTCGAAAGTAAACCTTTGGGCGGTGACCCCTTCGTCTTTTGGTTTTGAAAAGTAGGATTTGATAATCCTAAATTGTTTCCTATTAAAACTCTCGATGGCATTCTAAACCGTTTTATAAATTATTCCCATTGATTTATGATATTTCGTTTTTGAAATGTTTTCTCAAACCCTTGCCTCGGGAAGTACTTTTCGTTTCGTTTGGATCTTTGAGGATCCTCGGTTATTGTTATTCGTGGAATGTGAAGTGTATGGCTCGTATTTGCACTTTGTATTTGCACTAGCAAAACAGTGGAGTTTTGCTAACCCCCGAGTACTCGGGGGGTGGATGTCTGTTTTTGCATTCAGGTTTTGGAGCATAACACAGGGTCGGCACGAAGGATGATGAAAGATGATCGATACTAATCACATGAAGAACCGTACATCGTGTGTTGGTTCAGTTGTACTTTATTTTCCGCTGCTGTATTGTTCCCGTTGTACGGGTGTAGTTGTATTTTGTCCCCTGCGTGGGCATGAGTTGTATTTGAGTTGTATGTATTTGTGGAAAGACCAAATCGGTCTACTGAGTCATTGTAGCCTTGAAGGCATGGTCGAGATGTTAAATATTGTTACCAGCCTGGTAGATCCTCGAGGAGAGGGTCTACGGCGTGTAATATCCCTGAGTGGATTGGGGGTGTTACATAAATGGTATCGGAGCTTAGGTTGAGGAAACCTAGGCTGTCGGGTCAAGTCGTGTTGTTTGAGTCTTGTTTCGTTGGATTTTTATCTGACTGAGTCGTGTCGCGACGCGTCGTTTGAGTTTGTTGGTCGTGATTAGTATCGTGGGGCGATCATCATCTTCGTGCGACCTGTGGAAGTAAGTCTCCCTTCTTTGTGTTGTGCCTCGTGTGACACGAGCTATTTTTATGATTATTTGTTAAGTGGTGGAATCCTTATGTGAATTTTGATTTCACGATATATATTTAGTCGACTCTCGTATTTGATTTATACGAGGAATGTAAATCGTTTGTGATGTAATTTTATTGTTGTTTTTGTCCGTTGTTGATGATTTCCGAATTGATCTGCACGTTTTACAAACCTCTTGTGGAAGCTTTGTGCTTATACGCGTTCGACTTGTTCACTAGCCAGTGCGGGAGGGTATTTTATCAGTGGTTTTGTTCTGAATATGGTATTTTATCGTTTATTTTCGTTTAAAGACATGTATTGTCTTGATTTTAAACGTTTTGATGCGTGTGCTAGGAGTTGTTTTAGTGAACGTCGGTATGTGTGAGTTTTGGGCATTCTGGCCTATTGGATTTTTGAAAACCTTGAGTATCTTAGAAAAATAAATTTCGAGACATACTTTTCAAATGGGTTATTTTCTTGTGGTACATCCAAAGTGCCACAATATATTTCAAAAATTTTCTACCTCGAGGACCAAAATGCTTTGAGATATTTTCAATATTTTAGAAACACTTTTATTTAGACCCGAGGGTCGAATATTTTGAAAGTTTTCATTAAGAGAAAGTATCTTCATTCTTATCAAATGCGAAATGGTTCTCCAGTTGTCTTGATAACGATGTTTCACGTTTATACTTTTTGAAAGGTGATACTCAAGATCAACCAAGATTCTTCTAAATTATTTTCAAAATGAGGTTTTCGTTTTTAAAACCTATCCATTCCCGTTTGAGAAATTTGGGTATGTATGTGTGATGTTCGCGTTGTCATTTTGATACTTTCTCCCAGTATGATCGAATTGGCGGTGTGAGCGTTGAGACGCTTTCCACACATTGGTTGTGCTAGCCCCTGTGAGAGGCGGAGTGTTGGTATTGAATGTTGTCGCCTCATGGCAATCTCTGCGTTGTCGCGCATGTGCGAGCCGTTAGAGCTTGGTTTGGTATGACCGTGTGCATCGGTGATGGTTCCGTTATGCGTCGATTGTTTAATGTCTTGTTACCTTGCTCCCGTTTTTTTTTGTGAATTTCGTGGACGAGGTCGGAGGTAATGCCCGTACTATTTGGACTTCTGTATTTTCTCTTTCTCCAGTCTATCGATTCGCTCATGTTCGTTGGTACTTTATGACCTTGTTCGGTATTTGATTTCATCGTCCGAACGAATCGTGATCTTGTTTTGAGTTGATCTGGTTATCGATGTTACTTTTTTCGGGTTCAGTTCGATTCTTGTGACCCTTGTTTGGGAAGTGACATCATCTGGTTCTACTAGTTCTTTTATTCGAAGTGGATCGGATTTGGAACTCTTATGTTTTCGACTCTGTCGACTCATTTATGTTTGTTGACATTTCTGAGATTGGCCGCCCCTTGTTTTTGTTTACCGAACGAGTGTGGTATCGTTTCGGAATAACTCGTTCATCGTTGTGACTTTTCAATCGCTATTCCCTTTCCTGTGGATCTTCGGCAATGCATGTCTTGTAGTTCTCACCGGATCATCCCGGGAGTTGTTGTTTGAACTTTATTGTTCTTTGTGATTCGAACATGATTCTTCGATTTTTGTTGTCTCGATCGTTGTGGTTTGATCGTTTGATTGTTCGGTTTTTATTGACCCGTTCCGTGATTGGCGAACATTCGTGCTCCTTCGTAATTCCCTTGATTCGGGAAGTTAGTTTCGTTTCGATCTTCCAGCCCTTAGGCGATGGGATTCCGTGTTTGTTCAGCGGTTGACTCGCGTTTTGATTGATGTACCGTTGGGTTGGTCAATCATATTGGTTTTCGTTCGTTGTGTTTTGTGATTGTCGGATAATTGACTTGGCTATATTATCCGTTTGATGACGCTTGTCATTTGTTGGTTTTATTATATCCCTAACGGCGACGTTGTGTTGGTCGCCGTGGAGCGCGTTTTCACGCCGTATATTCCTTTGCGTTGTTTGTGACATTTCGCCGTTGGGCTTTAGTTACGCATTCTTGTGCGTCTCATTGAGTTTTTCCTGGCGGAATATTTCTTCTCCCTACTTGTTTTATGTTTCGGGACGAAACTTCTTTTAAGGAGGGTAGAATGTAATATCCGCAATTTTCGATTTTCGGTAAATTTCTTTTTTCGGTCGGAGTCCGTTTTGACGACTCGCTCATGACCGTTTCGTCATTCTGAGAATGATTAATTCTACACTTTTTGACATCCGAGTTCGTTTCGGTGTCGTTTCGTTGAGTTCTGTGCTTTTAGCGACTTTTCCGCGCGAGTTCGATTCTTGCGAATCTCGACCAGCTATTGCTTTGAGTTTCCGCAAGTCCGTTTAACTTTGTTAGACGTGTTGTGAACTTCGGTTTGGTTATTCGATCACGTATGGTGATTTTCGGGCATTTGGGCCATTTTCGTAATTTCCCAAAGTTTGGGGTAATTACCTTCCGTTGTCGAATTTCGAGCCTTCGGGTGGTCGGAATTGTGTGTTCTACTAGCTCTTAGATTCGTCTTTGTGAGTACTTCGTAACCGTATCTTCGGTTCGTATTCAGGTTCGGGTTTCGGTGTCGTTTTGTTGAATTCTGGATTACTAAACTACTTTTCTAAGTATGAGTTCGTCTTTGTTAGATCACCATTAATTTTTGGGAACTCCAAAAATTATAAATCTTTGCAATATTATAGAACATCGAGTTAGGTTTACATTGGTTCAAGCGGTGAGTCAATCGAGTCCTGACGAGAGAGTTATGGTCGTTTGATTTTTGGCGAGCACTTCCAGAGCCTTTCGGCCGATAGGGGGTCGATAGACTCTCTGCCCGGCATTCTCGTATGGGTATCGCTTGGGCCTAACTGCAGATAGCCTGGCCGATATGTTAATTTCTTCACCTTCGAACTTCCAGGAGCCTTTCGGCCGATAAGGGGGGTCGATAGACTCTACTGCCGGCATTCCGTATGGGTATCGGTTGGGCCTATCGGCCGATAGGCTGGCCGATAGGTTCTGCTGTGTTACACTATAAATGTGTTGTTTTGAGCGTGAACAGCTCATTTCCCATTTTTCCACTGCGTCGCGAGAGAGAGGATATAGAGGGGGAGAGTTCTTCATCCGGGGGTCGATTTTCATCATTTCTTTTCGGTTGTGAGGCTCGGATAATCAATCTAACGCGTGTTCTACGGATCTTAATACTTGAATCACTCAAGGTAATATCTCTTGAAACCCTACCTTTTTGGATAATTGGGGATTTTGGGGTTTTGTCCGATTCTTTCCGTTTCGTTGATGGATTCATGATGAATATGATTATTCTTGTTGGTATTCTTAGTTTCCCTACGGATTCATGGTATATTTCGTGATTTTTACGGAATCGAGAGGGTTTGGTTGTGGTCCGCCCTCGTTGTTATTTTTGTGCGAATATACATGAATCGTAGGCGGGTTTCCGGGTGTATTCCATTTCCGTAATCGTTTAGAAGTGGTTGTGATTGTGCTATTCGAATCGTTAGGTTCATTTCCGCCGGTTCCTTGCGGTCGTGTTCAACTCTTCCGTTCCGTTCGTGTCATCGTCTAATTATTCGAGGCAAGTACCTTGCCCATACTTTTCTCGTTTTATGGATATGATGATCGGTGGTCGTCTTAACGTGTTTGTTTGGTTATTTGAAATGAAGTTTCAAAGGATTTCGGTTTGGCCTCGTTAAAGGCTTTCTTTCAAAACGAGTGTGATTTGTGAACGGTGTTTTGAGAATTAATTATGATTTGGTTATTTTGAACATTGAAGGATTTTAGGATAATACTCCTATTGTTTCAGTTATGGAATCGTGTATTCCTTATTTAAACTTGTTATTGTATTTTTGAAGAGTTTGGTAATGGTGTCGAGTTAATGGCCATCTCTAATAAGTATTCTTAATGAACTTACATTCTTAGCATGTTAGTATTGCATGAGTAAAGTGTGTGTGTGTATGCTCACTACGGGTTAGATCCGACGGGGTCTCGGTAGGGCTCCACGAAGCTGTGGACCGCGAGCTTGCTTTTAACCACTGTGGGTTAGATCCGACGGGGTCTCGGCAGGGATCCACGAAGCTGTGGGTCCGCGGTTAATTGTGGTGCATTTTTGCAAATGTGATTCGATATTGGCATTTCCGGAAATGAGTCCTTTTGAACGGTTTTCATGATTGCATGCATTGACTAAGTGTGTAAGAGGTAAGTTGTTCGTTTGGCTTACTTGGCTAGGATGGCACTAGAGTATTTTGTTGTTTGTTCTAAATCATTTATTTGTGTATTTTGACGTTGGAAGACGAACCTTGTTGACGTTCGTGTCTTTGTGAGTTGATGAGATTTGGGGCTAAAATCCCAATGGTTCATAAAAGTCGTTTCTGGATTTGGGGCTAAAATCCCAACGATTTGGTTAATGTCATTTTCCGTAAAGTAAACCTTTGGGGCGGTGACCCCTTCTGTCTTTGGTTTTCGAAAAGTAGGATTTGATAATCCTAAATTGTTTCCTATTAAAACTCTCGATGGCATTCTAAACCGTTTTATAAATTATTCCCATTGATTTATGATATTTCGTTTTTGAAATGTTTTCTCAAACCCTTGCCTCGGGAAGTACTTTTCGTTTCGTTTGGATCTTTGAGGATCCTCGGTTATTGTTAGTCGTGGAATGTGAAGTGTATGGCTCGTATTTGCACTTTGTATTTGCACTAGCAAAACAGTGGAGTTTTGCTAACCCCCGAGTACTCGGGGGGTGGATGTCTGTTTTTGCATTCAGGTTTTGGAGCATAACACAGGGTCGGCACGAAGGATGATGAAAGATGATCGATACTAATCACATGAAGAACCGTACATCGTGTGTTGGTTCGATTGTACTTTATTTTCATTCTTTGTATTGTTCCCGTTGTACGGGTGTAGTTGTATTTTGTCCCCTGCGTGGGCATGAGTTGTATTTGAGTTGTATGTATTTGTGGAAAGACCAAATCGGTCTACTGAGTCATTGTAGCCTTGAAGGCATGGTCGAGATGTTAAATATTGTTACCAGCCTGGTAGATCCTCGAGGAGAGGGTCTACGGCGTGTAATATCCCTGAGTGGATTGGGGGTGTTACATGTGTGATCACACTTAATTGTTGCATACATTTTTACTGTTCCATTTATAGTCAGATGTTCTTCCGCATAATATTTTATAGTTGACAAAGGTTACCTGATCAGACGAATATCCTTATCTGATCTGACTACAGCTGTGTTTTCTAAACAGTTGAATTCAGTAAAAGTTTTAATAAGTCTATTCACCCCCTTCTAGACTTATTCACTACTACAAAACTGGCCTTTAACAACGCTATTTTAATAGCGCTTGTTCGAAAACCGCAGTTAAAATAACGCGATGGCATACCTGTAAATATTGTGTAATATATTAACAGTGGTTTCTAAAAAATCCGATGTTAAAATAGCACTTTAACATCGGTTGTCAATAACCGATGTTAAAATAAACATTAACAACGGTTATTAAGATAACCGCTGTTAAATATTTCCAAAAAAAAAAGAAAAACGTAACAGCGGTTGTTCGAAATAACCGCTGTTAAAGTTTAGATGAGTAACAGCGGTTATTTGGTACAACCGCTGTTAAATGTTAAAATAGAATCGACAACAGTTTTTGAGTAGTAACCGCTGTTAAATACATAAGTTTAACAGCGGTTGTCTACACAACCGTTGTCGTTTGAACATTTAAAAAAAGGTTGTTTATCAAAGATTCTATTATTTTCTCGTCCTCCGCCTCTTTCCCAAAGTAGCACTCTATACTGCGCAACAAAAATCTCCGAATTTCTCCATCGCCCTTATCCACCGCCGTTGCCATTGCCGCTCACCTTCGTGCACCTCGATTTTCTCGCCGCTTTTGTCTCCTGTTCTGGTTGTGCACGCGGTAACCCCGGGCCCGGCTGCCCCGACCTACGACGAATCTATCGCCGGACGATTGGCCTTCGTCGTTGCATCAAAGCTTGCCCAAGATTCTCACTGGACGTGGCCTTGGAGCGACGATCTCCGACCGACCCATACTCTCTCCAGTTCAGTTAGTTCGCTCCCCCGCTGTTGCATTGTATTTTCTCGTCGCCACGCACCTCGATTTTCGCATATAAGGTATGTAATCCTTGCTTTCTCGCTTTAATTTCATGTATAGATGTTTCATAGCTTGTTTGTCCTTAAAAAACAAAATTATTCAAATATTAGATTCAATATACTGTTTAATGTCAAAGTCGTGTTCATGGCTGGAAATTGGAGCTTAGATATATGTATTCTAATTCATGTGTCATTAGAAGTAAATATAAAATATAAATATCTTATATAAGAATTAATGACATATGGTAAAATTAAGTTTATACGGTTACAATTGAAGCAATATAGTGCTTCGTGGAAATGAGATTGGCATGCATGTTGTACGAGTATTCTTCAACATAGCAACACTTTTCGGGCTCGAGTTGATCATGGAGGAATTGCTATAACTTTTGAATTGGATATTTATTTTGTGATTAATTGAAGTGGTTTAAAGCACTGGGAATGTCCATTACAAAGTGGTTATGTCCAAAATTTTCTTTAAAAATAAAAGATCGTCACTTGAGTTTAATAAGTATCGCTAATGGCCAATCAATAGTTTAAGTTAACATAGAAAAAATTAGTAAGATGTTAAATTTTAAGAAATATTATGAGTTAAAAGGTATGTTCTGACCTAAAGGTATATCTACTATAGGGTCGAGAAGGTTAGCGTGATTGCTCGGCAAGGTAATGAGTAACACTAGCGGTATATAGATGTGGTTAAAACAATTCTTGTGTGTCTTTTAGTTTTTGTCTGTTACCTTTTGAAACATGAATTACGTTGAATAGATGTGGTTAACTTCTTAAGGATCTTCTCCCTTTGGGATATTTGTTAACTTTCGTCTTAAGAATCTTCTCCCAATAGATAATGCAAGAAAATGTGACAGTCTTTATAAAATAGTGAGATGACATAGTATATTAATAGCAATAATAGTTTTACGTTTGGTGGAAGATTAAAATAACACTAAATGTGGTTGGTTCTAACTAAAGGAATTGCAAATTGAATTATAAAATAGTGAGATGACATAGTATATTAATAGCAATAATAGTTTTACGTTTTGGTGGAAGATTAAAATAACACTAAATGTGGTTGGTTCTAACTAAAGGAATTACAAATTGAATTTCACTATGTGTACAACAGAAAAGAAGAAAAATGGATCGAAGTTGGATGAATGCAAGTCGTAATAGTGATTAATATGATAATGGAATCGAACAATTTCTTGAGTTCGCCCGACAAAATCATTCCGACGAGCGCATGTTTATGATGCGTTGAAAAGTGAATCAGAGACTCCTTTATATCTGGGGTGTAAAAATTTTACACGCTTGTCTGCCGTGTTGAAGTTGGTTAATATGAAAGCAAACAATGGATGGAGTGATAAAATTTTCACCGAATTGCTCGAGTTGATACAGGAGATGCTTCCAGAAGGTAATAAATTGCCTAACCGTACTTATGAGGCGAAGAAGGTTTTGTGTCCGATGGGTTTGGCGTATAAGAAAATACACAACTGCCCTAATGATTGAATATTGTATCGAAAAGAGTTTGAATTATTGCATAAGTGTCCTAGGTTTGGGGTATCACGCTACAAAGTGAAGCATGATGATTCTAGTGATGGAGAGAGCACAAAACGAGGGTCTTCAGCAAAGGTGTTATGGTATCTTCCAATTATTCCAAGGTTCAAGCGACTGTTTTGCTAATAAGGATGATGCAAAGAATCTCATATGGCACGCAAAAGGGAGCAAAATGCGACGGACTAATTCGTCATCCTGCTGATTCTCTACAGTGAAAGAAAATAGATCATTTATTTCCAGATTTTGGGGGTGAGGCAAGAAACCTTAGGCTTTGACTGCCACAGATGGGATGCATCCGTCTCGTAATTTAAGCACTAAGCATAGCTCATGGCCTGTCCCTACTTGTGATCTATAATCTCCCTCATTGGTTATGTATGAAGTGGAAATATGTTATGTTGTCAATGATGATTTCTCAAGCCCAAAACAGCCAGGAAATGACATAGATGTTTATCTGAGTCCGTTGATTGATGAATTGAGAATGATGTGGGACGAAGAGGTTAAAGTGTTTGATGGGCACCACCTGTAACACCCCCGAGTTATTCCGGGTATATTACAGCGCCGTGAGCCCCGCCGTGAGCCCCGCCGTGGGACCCACAAGGCTAATTATACGCAGAACTATGAACTTTGACTGAGGAGGTCTAATACATTGAAATGAAGGATAATAAAAATGGTATTCAAACCATATCCAATATACATCCAAATACAATACATATCAATTTAGTAACACGCAACACTGGCTGGAGCATCAAGGAAACTGAAAATAGTATTCGAGTATTCAAAAGTTGTTCAAGTACAACAACGCTGAATGGAGGAAATACAAAACATAATTAAAGACAAGACATAGCATCACACTTTCCCATCATCTTCATGCCGACCGGTACCTGCTTGTCCGCTCTCATGGATCCTGAAATACATGAAAAGTATTTCCCCCATAGAGAGGTTAGCCGTCGAATAGCTAGTACAAGTATATTGAATTTGAAACACCATACTTCTTGACAATAAAGTAAAAATAATCGTCAATTCATCATTTCAAGACTAATATTCCGGAATAACTAAATCTCATTTCAATACATACATGATTAACCATGGAACCGCACCAAAGGCAACGAAACCCTCTGAGGCCCCATCAGATCCTCCCAGAGTGGCTAACCCAAACTATTCATGGAACTGCACCAAAGGCCACAGAACCCTCTGAGGACTCGTCGGTCCGTCCCCGAGTGAATATATACAATCATACAATTCATATACCTCACTTTCAAAGTCGAGAACGTACAATCATAAACATATACTTGCCTTTGAGACATCGAGAATACGAAGGAAAAGAGTACAAGTTCAGTATGTCCGAGAACACACTTCCAGCACCTAATCGATTCATACGGAACACGATAATCAATAATTCATACTCAAATCACACGAAGAAACTCCCAAAACCTGCCCACGTTTCATAAAACCACAAGGATAATCACTTAGAGGTTTGAAAATCACCCAAACCCTCTCAAGTTCGAACAAAGTACATAACAATCCATATAATCGTAGGGCAAACATGGGTATGGGGTAGATACATCATAATCTTAAGGTTCTCAATCTCCAAAATGGATAAATCGGACGAATCTAAGAAAATCCCCAAAAATTCCCAAACCTAGGGTTCTAAGGATTTTTACCTTGATTTGGAAGATGGAGATGGATTAAATTTGTGAAATCTTTGTTATCCAGCTCAAGATGATGATTGTTGAAGAAGGACCACCTCAAATCACCCCAAATCGCCTCTCCCGAGCTCTCCCGATCGGAATAAGTGAAAATGATGAAGAATGACAAGTGCAGGGTCAACTGTCCCTTATATACTGCGTTCAGTCTAGCGCATGCTACGCCTCAATATTAGCGTGCGCTAATGGGGTCACCCAGTAGTCCAGTCGCTTCTTCCAGCATCATTAGCATGCACTACGTGTACTGTAGCATGCGCTAACGCCTTCCTCTAGCGTGTGCTAGTCGATAATTTGCATGCGTTACCTGGGAGTTGGTGCCCAGAAATTGGAGTCCAGAACCTACCGTCCTATGCCCTGCTCGAGACTTAGTGTGCGCTACCACTATTGCTTAGCCTGCGCTACTAATACAGCTAGCGGCGCTGTCTTCTACACATAGCGTGTGCTACGAATTCTTCATTCCAGTCCAGTAACTACTGGACTGTCTACCTCAAATACACTAATAATGCAGACAGTTAGCGTGTGATACTAGTACTTAAATAGCGTGCACTATAAAGGGAGTGTAGCGTGCCCTACGATCACACACAGGTGATAGCATCGCAACAAAGATCCAAAGCAGTAATGATCCGAACAAGAAAGAGTAAATTCTAAATTATATAAACTCCAAGATCAACATCGACAACATCTCAAAGTGTTTACAGAGCGACAAAATAGGAAGAACGGCAAGGTCAAACAGTCAATAAAAGTACGAATATTACATTCTCCCCCTCTAAAAGAAGTTTCGTCCCGAAACTTAAGAAATAAAAAGTTTGGGGTAATCCGATGGAATCTTCTCTTCTATATCCCAAGTCACCTCCTCGACTCCATGTCTCAACCATTGAACTTTAACCAATGGGATGGTTTTATGCCGAAGTTGCTTCTCACGACGTTCAAGGATCTTCACCGGCCTCTCCGGAAAAGTAACGTCCTTGGCTACGTCAATCTCACCATAGTCGATAACATGACTAGGGTCCGGCACGTACTTTCTCAACTAAGACACATGAAAAATGCTATGGACATGACTCAAAACTGGAGGCAACGCCAAGCAATAAGCTAAATCTCCAACCCTGTCCAAAATCTCAAAAGGTCCGATATACCTCGGACTAAGTTTCCCCTTTTTCCCGAAGCAGAAAACTCCTGTGGTCGGCGATACCTTGAGTAGAACATGATCTCCCACTTCGAATTCTAAAGGTCGACGTTGAGTATCAGCATAAGATTTCTGACAACTCTGGGCAGTCAATAGGCCGTCCCAGATAATAGAAATCTTCTCCTTAGTCTCCAACAACATATCCGGTTCCGTTCCGACTAGCTCCGAAGCCTCATCCCAACATAACATTGATCTACACCGCCTACCATAGAGTGCTCGAAAGGTGCCATCTTGATCGACACATGCCAACTATTATTGTATGCAAACTCGATCAACGACAAATGAAGTTCCCAATCGTTACTCCAGTCTAGGGCACAGACCTGCAACATATCTTCCAACGTTTGAATCGTCCGCTCTGTCTGCCCGCCTGACTGAGGGTGAAAAGGCGTTCTCAACCTCAACTCGGTACCCAAAGCGTGATGAACAGCCTGCCAAAAATGCAATACGAAACGACCATCTCGATCGGAAACAATGGTCTTAGGGGCACCATGCAATCTCACGATCTCAGCTATGAAAGTTCGAGCCAATCTCTCCGGCCCACAAGTATCCTTAATACCTAGGAAGTGTGCAGACTTGGTCAACCGGTCGACGATTACCCAAATCATATTCATTCTGGCTCTAGTAATCGGCATCCCAGTGATAAAATCCATAGATATATCTTCCCACTTGCACTCGGGAATGGGAAGCGGCTTCAACAACCCCGCTAGTCGTTAATGTTCAATCTTGACTTGTTGACTCGTCAAACACCAAAGTACAAACTCCGTGACATCCTTCTTCATATTATTCCACCAAAAATTCCTCTTCAAGTCCTTGTACATCTTACTCGTTTCACAACATTTAATCCATCTCCATCTTCCAAATCAAGGTAAAAATCCTTAGAACCCTAGTTTTGGGAATTTTGGGGATTTTCTTAGATTCGTCCGATTTATACATTTTGGAGATTGAGAACCTTGAGATTATGATGTATCTACCCCGTACCCATGTTTTTCCTACGATTATATGGATTATTTTGTACTCTGTTCGGACTTGAGAGGGTTTGGGTGATTTTCAAACCTCTAAGTGATTATCCTTGTAGTTTCGTGAATCGTAGGCGGGTTTCGGGAGTTTCTTTGTGTGATTTGAGTATGGATTATTGATCATCGTGTTCCTTATGAATCGTTTAGGTTCCAGAAGTGTGTTCTCGGACATACCGAACTTATACTCTTTTCTATCTGATTCTCGATGTCTCAAAGGCAAGTATATGTTTATGATTGTACGTTCTTGACTTTGAAAGTGAGGTATATAAATTTTATGATTGTATATATTCACTCTGGGATGGACCGAAGGGTCCTCAGAGGGTTTCATGGCCTTTGGTGCGGTTCCATGAATAGTTTGGGTTAGCCACTATGGCAGGGTCCAAGGGGGCTCAGAGGGTTCCATTGCCTTTGGTGCGGTTCCATGGTTAATCATGTATGTATTGAAATGAGATTTAGTTATTCCGGAATATTAGTCTTGAAATGATGAATTGATGATTACTTTTACTTTATTGTCGAGAAGTATTGTGTTTCATATTTGATATACTTGTACTAGCTATTCGACGGCTAACCCCTCTATGGGGGGAAATACTTTTCATGTATTTCAGGATCCAGGAGAGCGGATAAGCAGGTACCGGGTCGGCATGAAGATGATGGGCAAGTGTGATGCTGTGTCTTGTCTTTGGTTATGTTTTGTATTTCCTCCATTCAGCATTGTTGCACTTGAACGGCTTTTGAATACTCGAATACTATTTTCAGTTTCCTTGATGCTCTGGCCAGTGTTGCCATGTTACTGAATTGAGATGTATTGTATTTGGATGTATATTGGATATGGTTTGAATACTATTTTTATTATCCTTCATTTCATTGTATGACCTCATCGGTCAAATTTCATAGTTCCATGTATAATTAGCCTTGTGGGTCCCACGGCGGGGCTCACGACACTGTAATATTCCCTAGATAACTTGGGGGTGTTACACCACCAGCAAAGTTTCAAGCTACGTGCAATGTTATTTTGTACGATTAATGACTTTTTGGCATATGGAAATTTGAGCAGGTATAGTGTGAAGTGGCATCACGCATGTACTATATGTGAATAAAACACAAGCTACGTTCAGTTGAAATACAAGAAAAAAAACAGTTTATACTCAACATCGGAGGTTTCTCAATCACCATCACCCATATCATAGATTGAGAGAAGCTTTTAATGGATACCAGGAAGAGAGATTTGCACCGACACCGTTAACAGGAGAGCAAGTTTACAATCGCGTTAAGAATATCAATACTATATTTGGGAGAAGTACAAAAAAGTCCGTTGTGACAAACATATGGAAGAAGAGGTCCATATTCTTTGATCTTCCATACTGGTGCAAACTAGATGTTAGACATTGCATAAATGTTATGCATGTCGAAAAAAATTTGTGCGATAGTGTGATCGACACACTTCTCAATATTAAAGACAAAACAAAAGATGGTGTCCAGGCTCGTCTAGACCTAGAGGAAATGGGTATGTGTCCTCAGTTGCATCCGCAATCAGTTGGTAAACGAATTTATCTCCCCCCAGCATGTTATACTTTATCAAAAGGGGAGAAAATCAACTTTTGTAAATGTTTACAAGGCATTAAAGTGCCACAAAGTTACTCTTCAAATATTAAGAGTCATGTATCACTGCAAAATCTTAAATTGGTTGGTTTAAAGTCCCATGACTGTCATGTCTTGATGCAACAACTTCTAGCAGTGGCTATACGTGATGTCTTGCCTAAAAAAGTGAGGAATGTCATAACTCGCTTGTGCTTTTTTTTCAATGCTATATGTTGCAAAGTGCTAGATCCTCTTGTTTTAGACGAGTGAAAAAATAAGGCTATTGTTATCTTATGCCAATTGGAGATGTATTTGTTGGTATTCAGTGATAAAAAACGAGATAAGCAGCGGAAAATAAATCGGCCCAACCGGATAAAACCAAATCCCAAAAACGGATCGATCAAGCATCATATAAACGAATATAAAAGGGCGAAGATGAAATTAAGATGTCTTACCCTCGTAGACCTTTGATAATATCTTTTTTATTCCGAGCACGAACACGAATCCAATCGAACGAGCTTTTGGAAATTCCCGAGCACCGAAAGCACCGTGCCTCTACGTATCACGCGTCGGAAGATGACCGGAAAATATTTCTATCAATTTATACTCCAAGTATATGGCTTGAAATTGATAGAGTTAGCTTATATATAATTTTATAAATACTCTAAGTATTTTATAAAAATTATTTTCTCTCAAATACACTTAGAAATCAAATGTATAAAGCTTGAAAATAACCTACCCCTTTTTCCCTCAAAACTCACGGCCAAGCACCATTTAGTGGAATGAAGATGGTGTTGTTTTTATAACATAAAAAACACATCACATCACACATCATGCCAAGAATCAAAAGTATAAATTATACACCTTGTATAATTAAAGTCCCCACATCAAATAAATAAACTATCAAGTCAAAATAGATGATAATACACCATGTGAGTTGGGGGGGGGGGGGGGCAAGAGAGGATAAAAAGTGGTTGGTTCATTTCGGTCCGTGAAACGAATCATCGTGTATCTAGTCCGATAGATAAATCTTGGTACATTTCAATATTAATACACTTAATTAATCAAATTAATCAATTGTATTAAAAATAATTTTTCTAAGAAATAACATGAATAAATTAATTACCTAGTAATTTATTTAATTTACGAGATCGATTTAATTTATCCAATAAATTAAATTAGACATCCAATGTCCAATATTAACCAAGAGAGAAGCTAAATATAATCCGTCGTCAATTCTTGTGCCGCGACTCTGTAGGTTCGTCTTAGTTAGCATTCGGAGGGTACAATGAGTGTTAGCACCAGTTAGCCAGTCTAGTGGCCCACACCGTAACCTAACTGAGAACGAATGATAGGATCATTCCAAAACCATTATGTCGTGAATACCGTATACGTATAAACCCTTCAATCATATGTCCCGGTCAAGTATTAGGGTCACGGTAAAGTCAAACCCTACTGTAACTTGACTCTATGCTTTCTATTAATGCAAATCGAGATCATCGAGCTCTCGTGTATCAAATACAACTAGATCTGAATGCTTTGGCCAAAGACTTATGATCTTATTTGCCATTAACCGCATAGGACATTTACCTGCTCACTAATAGAAGAAAGAATCCTATCTTGGTATTCAGTAGAGACTGCTACTTGCCCACTAAGTTGCATTTCGAGGTTGACCCCACCAACTGGCGATTGGATTGAACTACTCTAATGACTAACTTAATGTCACAAACACATCTCCTACGGAAACCTCAAGTCAAAGGTCCACGTATACCTATCACAATCTTTCGGTTCAATCATTGACAATCCGTGAGTGATTTCCATGTGACCGAATCAAGTTGAGTCGTGTTCGAGTATACTAATCCCATTAGCATACCTATAACGTGTGCTCCCACTAACTGTTAGTGAAGACAGGCACTCTACATGTCAAAGTACACGCTATACAAGTCTTCTCTAAACTTACTGCCTAGTTAAGTTTTATCGACTTGCGAACTAGTTAAGCATTCACACTCTAAACACTTCTAGTGTCTATCTCCTTATCTCCATAAGGAGTAGAATGTTAGTTCTCAAATTCAGGGACTATTATTCTATATACCCTATCACAATGCCAGTGATATACAATAATATAGAAATAATAATTGCCTTATTAAATATAATATTCATAATTACAATACAATTGCTTTCACTCTCTCATCCTATGAGTGTCATTCGAGAGCATATTCCTAACAATCTCCCACTTAAACTCAATGCTACAAACTATGGTATCTAATACCCATACTCTCCAGATGTCTCAATAAGACCTTCTGAGATAGTGGCTTGGTAAGCGGATCAGCAACGTTATTTGCTGTGTCTACTCTCTGCAGTATAACATTCCCATCCCGAACCATTTATCTAGCAAAATAATATTTTCTCGCAATATATTTGGTGTTGTGGTGAGCCCTAGGCTCTTTAGCCTGTGCAAAAGCTCCATCGTTGTCATAAAACAATGTCACGGGATTCTCTGCGTTAGGAACCACTTGAAGTTCCTCAGTGAACTTCTTTCTCCAAAAATATTCTTTATCATCCTCCGTGGATGCCTGATATTCAGCCTGACATGTAGAGATAGTAGTCGAACTTTGCTTGGCACTTCTCCAAGAAACTGCCCCACCATTAAGAGTAAAGATATACCCTGATGTGGACATCTGAGCATCAATGTCCCCCGAAAAATCTGAGTCTGTATAACCCATCACTCTTAGTTCTCCACCGCCGTATGTAAGAACCAAGTCTTTAGTCCTCCTTAGGTACTTAAGAATTTTCTTTACAGTAGTCCAATAGATTTGACTGAAACCGACTTACTATGCTCACAGCATAGGCAATGTCCGGTCTAGTGTAAATCATTGTATACATGAGGCTACCTACTGCCGAAGCATAAGGTACCTTGCTCATTTCCTTTCTATCTTCCTCTCTTTGAGGACACATCTCTAAGGAAAGTTTTGCACCATGTTGCATAGGTATAAACCCTCTTTTAGAATCTTCCATCCTAAATCGCTTCAGGATCTTTTCTATGTAGAGGGCTTGGGAAAGACCTAACATTCTTTTCGCGCTATCCCGGTAGAGACGAATACCCAGAATATAGGTAGCTTCTACTAAGTATTTCACTAAGAACTCTTTAGAAAGCCAAGCTTTCACAGAACTAAGCATTCCTACATCGTTTCCTATAAGTAGAATGTCATCTACATATAGTATTAAGAACTCAATTTTGCTCCCACTAACCTTCTTGTAAATACAGGGCTCCTATTCATTTTGGACAAAATCAAACTCTTTGACTGTCTCTTTAAAATGAAGATTCCAACTCCGCAATGCTTGATTCAGTCCATAAATAGCACGCTGAAGTTTGCATACTTTATGAATATTGGTTTGAGATATGAATCCCTTAGGCTGTTCCATGTAAATTTCCTCCTCGAGGAATCCATTTAGGAATGCCGTTTTCACATCCATTTGCCATATTTCATAATCTCAGTGGGATGCTATGGAAAGCATCATGCGAATAGACTTAATCATAGCTACATGCGAGAAGGTCTCGAAGTAATCGATTCCTTCTCTTTGAGAATAACCATTTGCCACAAGCCTGGCCTTATAGGTATCAACCTTGCCATCTCCATCAGTCTTTGTTTTATAGATCCATTTATTTTCAATAGGTACTATGCCTTTAGGAGGATCTACCAAAGTCCAGACCTGATTATCATGCATTGAGTCTATCTCAGCTTCCATAGCTTCTTGCCACTTGGCGGAGTCAACATATACCATCGTCTGGTCGTATGTAGAAGGATAATTCTCTTGACTACTTTCTGTCATCTCATGGGCTCCCAGTTCTTCTTGATGCAGATAGCCATACCTCTCAGGTAATTTAGAAATTCTACTAGACTTGCGAGGTTGTATTTGTATTTCAGAAGGTTCGGTTCTAATATCTTACATAGGTGTCTCATTTGGTGTTTCTTTTAATTCTTCCAAAGAAATATTTCTACCTGCCCCTCCTTCCTGAATAAACTGATCTTCCAGGAAGTGTGATTGTATAGAAATGATGATCCTATGATCTTCGTGCATGTAGAATAGATATCCCATGAACTCCCCTGAATATCTTATGAAACGACCTTTCACATACCTAGCTTCCAATCTCTCTATTTTAGTATTCTTGACATAAGCAGAGCATCCCCAAATCCTAATGTGATTAAGACTTGGTTTCCTACCTCTCCACATCTCATGTGGAGTCTTAGGAACGGATTTGGAAGGACATCTATTCAAGATATGCACAGCAGTAAGGAGCACGTAACCCCACAGATAAATCGGTAGATCAGTATAGTTAAGCATGGAGCGAACCATGTCCAACAAGGTTCGGTTCCTTCTTTCTGATACACCATTTAATTGTGGAGTAGATGGAGGAGCGAATTGTGACACCATTCCTAGTTATTTTAAAAACTCATCAAATTCGGTACTCATGTACTAACCACCTAGGTCTGACCGAAGAGTCTTAACACGGTTACCTGTTTGATTTTCAACTAGGGCTTTAAATTCCTTGAATTTATCTAAAGCCTCAGACTTATGTTTCATTAAGTACATGAATCCATACCTGGTATGGTCATCAGTGAATGTAATGAAATACTGAAAGTCATCCCGTGCCACTTCAAAACGGCCACAGACGTCAGTATGGATCATTCCAATTTTTTCACCAGCTCTTTCAAAAGTCCCTGCCAAGGATAACTTAGTCATTTTGCCTTGAAGGCAAGATTCACAAGTTGGATAGGGATATGATCCCAATGTACCCGTAAGCCCATCTTTCTCCATTTTATGAACCTTGGTCTGACCAATATGACCAAGTCTAAGATGTCACTTAAGTGCTTGGTTCGTTTCATCCCTACCACGCTTCCTAGTTATAGTATTCACAATTGTTTTATTCTTTAGATTTAAATGGTATAAACTATTTAATAATGTAGCAGTACCAATCAATTTATTTCTGAAATAAATACGATAGGACCCATCTCCAATAAAGAAGTGAAATCCCTTTCGGTCCATGACCGGAATTGATACAATATTCTTGTGCCCCTTGGGCAAAACAAGTACATCATCTAAAGTAAGAATAAAACCAGATTCTAAATCCAACATAAGGGATCCGATATCAGAAGCCTAGACACTATGCCCACTTCCGGCGGTGACTATCACCTCCCCTGAATCCAGCTTCCTACTTCGTTCTAGATCCTGATTTATTGTACAAATGTGAGAACTCGCACCGGAATCAAGTATCCAAGAAGTAGAATATACAGTTACAGAACAATTTGTTTCTAAAACTAGTAGTTCCGTACCTGAAGGCGCATTACGGTCAAGCTTTGGACAGTACCTCTTCCAGTATCCTAACTCACCGCAGTTGAGGCATACATCCGTTTTCTTGGCCCCCTTGTTCTTTTGAACCATTGGGGCCTTGCCCTTTCCCTTGTCGATCTTGGCTATTAGACCTAACTGCTTCTTGTTCTTTCTCTTCTTATTCTTGGACTTCCAAGTCCCAGAAGAAATCACAAGTGCAGCTTCATTTCCCTTTGTCTTCATCTGAGACTTGGTAGTCATCAGTTTGTTCATTAGCCCAGCTAAGTTACATGCAATCTCATTGCAGTTGAAGTTCATGACAAATTGGGAAAAGGAGTCAGGAAGTGACTGCAGGATAAGGTCAGTTTGGAGAGATGCATGCATTTGAAAATCAAGAGATTCCAATCTCTCAATCATCGAGATCATCTTGAGGACATGGTCCCCAAACCTCTCTCCTTCCTTCATCTTGGGGCCGAATAATTGCTTCGATATCTCATATCTAGCAGTTCGGATATGCTCTCCATAGAGCTCAGCCAGGTGCGCTAAGATGGCTCGCGAAGACATCATCTTTTCATGGGCACGTTGAAGCTCATTGGTCATTGAGCCTAACATGTACCTTCGCACACTTATGTCGTCTTTTACCCATTTCTCACGGGCATCGACATCTTCCTGATTGGCTCGGGTTCTTGCAGGAGCCGCTGGGATGTCCGCCTCCAAGACGTATCCCACCATTTCCATAGTTAGGACAATCCTCAAGTTCCAAAGCCAGTCCACATAGTTCGGACCAGTCATGATGTTCTTTTCAAGTAGTATAGCGAGTTGGTTCATTGTCATATTGAGAGTTTTGTTAACTGCAGAGAATAATTTAAGATTCATTAGTGATTGTTTAATTATGATCCGAGTAAAGAATTTAAGGACTTTCTTTATTCATAACTCGGCTCCCACTATTTTATCGGCACTTACATACTCCCATATTAAATCTGGAAGTCTTGGGTGACTTCATAGTGGTGATCGATTTCTTTACAAAGTTTAATAGAGGGCAACCCATACGGTTTCTATTCTATTATTCTTTATACAGTGGTGTCTAATACCAACCCATATAATGGATGATTCGGTCTTCTTTTACCCCTAGTTCACTTGCTCTCAACCCATTCGGTTTCTATGACTCGCTGAACTATCTAAGTTTAAACCGTCAACTCCTATTAGTCTGACAATTGAATCTTACCCGGCAACCCATACGGTTTATAGGGATTTGATTTGTCACAACCAAAGGCATCTAATGCACTCTAGGAATTTATCAACTTTCCCCAAAAATATTCCGACATACTCGGAAGAATAATATTCCGGTTTAGATTTTAATTTATCATGAGTTTGACGGAGGGTAGGAAACCTCGTAACCTTTATAACTTAGCATTTGTGAGTGGGAGTATTAACGCGATTATATGTTACACTTTGCATAAGCGCGGTTTGACGGTTTGTTTGTTTGTCATACAATATGAAAACATACACAACCTAAAACTAACAACATGCAGTTCATGGACCATTCCTAGAACAAAAACATCGTAATCTAATTACATGTCTTCGGTCTTGAATCTTCGTCTTCTCGAACGGATCTTCCTCCGGTCTTCGTCATTACATATAGATTTTATATTTGAAAATTTGCATCCTATACAAATTTTTAGTAAAATAAACAGGCTCAAAACGGCCTTTACAATCCAATCGAACAAAACAAACGATTCAAAACTAGGTCCATGAACTACATCCCCATTCAAAATTAATGCAACAATTACATTAAAATAAATGGCATTAATGATTAATCTAAAATTGATCTAATCAACAAAAATTAATCCAACAATTAGAATTAATCTAATTAATTCACTTAACCATTAATTTTAATTTGTTCCGGACAAAATAAATATTTCTTTAAATTAATTCCCTTAATATAAAGTTACCATAATTATATTTTAGTCAAATTAAATTCAAGCGACCCTATTATTGACCAATTGACCCCGTGACCAGTCCGGTCCATTTTTCTGGCTCGTTTTTTTTTCTCGACCTGAATTCAAAAATAATATTTTTTTGATTTTTATATTACACAATTAAATCAGTTTTTCAAAAGAAAAATAGATTTATATTGTAACATAAAATCATGAAAAATAATTTTTAGATGAACAATTAAACATCAACAATTAATACCATTATGGTTCTAAATCATAAAAAATAATGAAGTACTCCAAATGCAAATATCGAATATACGATCGCATAGATCACGCTCCGATACCACTGTTGGGATTCGGTGATAAAAAACGAGATAAGCATGGGAAAATAAATCGGTCCAACCGGATAAAACCAAATCCCAAAAATGAATCGATCAAGCATCATATAAATGAATATAAAAGGAAGAAGATGAAATTAAGATGTCTTACCCTCGTAGACCTTTGATAACATCTTCTTGATTTCGAGCACGGACGCGAATCCAATCGAACGAGCTTTTGGAAATTCCCGAGCACCGAAAGCACCGTGCCTCTACGTATCACGCGATTGGATCGAACTACTCTAATGAATAACTTAATGTCACAAGCACATCTCCTACTGAAACCTCAAGTCAAAGGTCCACGTAAACCTATCACAATCTTTCGATTTAATCATTGACAATCCGTGAGTGATTTCCATGTGACTGAATCGAATTGAGTCGTGTTCGAGTATACTAATCCCATTAGCATACCTATAACGTGTGCTCCCACTAACTGTTAGTGAACACAGGCACTCTACATGTCAAAGTACACATTATACAAGTCTTGTCTAAACTTATTGCCCAGTTAAGTTTTATCGACTTGCGAACTAGTTAAGCATTCAAGCTCTAAACACTCCTAGTGCCTATGTCCTTATCTCCATAAGGAGTAGAATGTTCGCTCTCAAATGCAAGGACTATTATTCTATATACCAAATCACAATGCCAGTGATATACAATAATATAGAAATAATAATTTCCTTATTAAATATAATAATCATAATTACAATACAATTACTCTCACTCTCTCATCCTCTGAGTGGCATTCGAGGGCATATTCCTATCAGTATTTTCCTCCTTCTTTTTTGGATATCATGGTTCACTTACTTGTCCATCTAGTTAGGGAGATGGAAGAGTGTGCCCTGTTTATTTGAGATGGATGTACCTCATTGAGCGATAGATGAAGATTTTCAAAGGGTATACCAAAAACCCATCTCGTCCGGAAGCATCTATTGTGGAGAGGTACATTACAGAATAAGTTATCGAGTTTTGCACAAATTACATGTCAGAATTGGAATCTCTAGGGATTCCGAAGTCTCGACATGAGGATAAAATTAGAGGAAAGGGTACACAAGGTGTTAAAGTTTTAACCAAGAGAAGAGATGAGGTGCTTCAAGCACATTTGTACATTTTGAATAACACTAATAATGTTCTTCCGTACTTGTTAGCTCACAAGAATCATTTGAAGATAAAGAATCCCTGAATGAGTGAAAAATGATTGTTGACAGAACATAATAAGACTTTCTTGAGATGGTTTAAGGAACAAAGTTCTAGCAGTGCATCTGAAGCATTACAATGGCTAGCTTACGAACCCAAATCTAATGTCGTAACTTGGAGTGGATACGATATTAATAAGTACTCATTCTATACAAAGTCACAAGATGACAAGAGTACAGTTCAAAATAGTAGATTTACTCTTTAAGCCGAGTCTATGCACTTTTCAAGCTCAAAAGACAATAACCCAATTTTAGCATCGATGAGTTACTATGGAGTTATAGAAGAGATCTGGGAACTTGATTATGTTAATTTTAGAGTGCCTCTGTTTAAGTGTAAGTGAGCTGATAATAATACGGGTGTGGAAATCGATGAGTTAGGGTTTACATTTGTAGATCTTCACAAGGTAGCTTACAAAGACGAGCCTTATCATGGCACACCAAGCAAAATAGGTGTTCTATGTCAATGATCCATGTAATGAAAGATTGTCCGTGGTTATTCCCAGTAGAAGTGTGGATATGAATGAAACTAAAGAATCAACGTTTGACAATTGTGAATTTCTTCCTTTGTCAACACGTTTACCCACCATCGCTGAAGAAAATGAAGCTGACAACATACATGCCATTCGAAATGACCATGTTGAAGGTTTATGGGAGAACTTTGTTATCTTAAAAGATAAATAAAAATCAGGTACATGAATAACTACATCTAAATTTTGCATAGATACATGCCATTTTTGTTCTCATTCTAAGTTTAACCGAATTAAATTATTCTCCTCTTACAAAGTGAGTGGGTGTTCACTTACAAATCAGTATATTTAGTACTTAGTGGTCAAAATGTAGGCAATTACATATTAAGTCATACTAAGTGTCAATTTAGGCAACTAGGTAATACATTGTGTTTGACAAATATTAGTTTTTTGACAACGAGTTTTTCAAACAAAAAAAATTACTGTTGGGTGTTTGGCACAATGTTCCCACTTGGCATCATGTTAAGTACAAATTCATCTTATTGGTGTATGCTGTGTTTGATAAATATTAGTTTTTTGGTTTATGTTGTGTTTGACGATATTTTAATTTGTTTATGCAGGCACATGGCTTCTCCTCGACATCCTCCTCGTTCTCCTTCTCATTCTCCTTGTACTCCTCGTCATTCTCCTCCTCATTCCGCTGCTTCTCCTCATACGCAGACTACTACATCAAGAAATCCTACAAGATGTAGAGTATGTCGAAACGGTGTGTAGATGGGAAAAAGCAATCTCTTGACATTGATCCAGTCAGGAAAAAACTTAAGTACGAACACAAAATCAAATTAAGTACTTATTTGGGTAAACTTGCGAAAGATCACGTTTCCATACTGTACGATCGATGGAATCATGTACCAGACAAGCCGCATAAGGAAATACTTTGGCAGGATGTATTGGTACGCGCATTATTTTTGTGCTTAATTTATTTGTTTCCTTTGTGCTTAAATAATTTAAAAAATTGAATTAAATTTAAATAATCTGGCATTAAACTGAAATTTATAAAAAAAAATCATTAATTTAAGTAAATTATTCTATAAAAACTGAAATTAATTTAAATAATTTAAAAAATGAATTAAAATTAAAATAATCTGGAATAAAACTAAAATTTATAAAAAAATATTAATTTATGTAATTTATTTTATAAAAACTGAAATTTTATTTAAATAATTTAAAAACTGAATTATAATTGAATAATGTGGAATAAAACTGAAATTTATGTAAAATATTAATTTAAGTAATTTGTTTTATAAAAACTGAAATTTAAATTATATAATTTAAAAAATTGAATTAAATATAAATAATATGGAACAAAACTGAAATTTATGAAAAAACATTAATTAAAGTAAATTATTTTATAAAACTAAAATTAATTCAAATAATTTGAAAAACTAAAAATAATTTAAATACTCTGAAAATTATTTTATAAAACTGAAATTTATGAAAAAAATAATAAGTTAAGTAAATTAGTTTATAAAAACAGAAATTACTTTAAAATTGTATTATTAATAACGTTTCAATTTGAATTGTCAATGTAGGCCAACTTTGATGTCAGTCAAATTAGCAATATTGGCCAATTTCGCAAGAAGACGTTGCAGTCTATAGGCACGATGTGGAGGCAATTTACGTCGAAAGGTTTGTCTCCTTGTGAGAAGTATGGTATATCGGAGGACGATTGGAAAGAATTCAAAGAGATTCATGAAGACCCTGCTTGGGAGGTAAATCTGAATTCAAAAGACTTTTTCTATAGCTCGATTCCTTGCAAATATTTCCTTATATATTATTTCGATTCCTTGCAAATAATTCTCTATAGCTCGATTATACCTCTGGTTTCATTTCCTTACATATTATTTCGATTTCCTTGCAAATATTTTTTTTTTCAGGAAAAGAGAATCAAGAAACAAGAGATAGCGAAGCTGAACAATGCTCCTCATACTATGGCTTGAGAAGGATATGATTTTGTGGAAGTACTGGAGATGGAGAGGAAGCTGAAGGAGCATAAAGAGGAAGCATCAAAATCTGGGGAATATGTTATTATTGATCCTCCATCTCCTCCTTCACGTCATCAGAGATGGAATTTTCGTCACCAAAAAAGATCTGGGGGAGTGTCATCAGCTGCTGCACGAGAGATTATTACTAAGATCGCAAGTTTAAAATATCATTTAATATTTGACAATGTATTTAAAATTAAATAAACTTACTTTTCTTATATTTTCAAAATTGATTCGGGAAATTTTTGTTTTGCAATTAAATTATATAACTTAATTCTTTTTGAAAAAAATAAAAGTCGTAATATTTAATCTCAAATATTTAAAGGTTGTATTCGAATTATGAATAAAATTTTAAAAATTCACTTTTATGTCTCACTTATGAAACAAAGTGTTTTTTATCTTTACGAAAAGAACATTGACAGTTCATTTATGTGCTTCACATTTGTGTTTCACTTACGAAAAATTGTTCTTTTGTAGGATGAGTTGGAGGAGCAGTGTACATAGGGCAGCTTCACTCTCGAGGGATGACATGATATATTGGCTGAGGCCATTGGGAGACCGGAGCACCCAGGCCGTGTTCGTGGCATTGGATTTGGTGTAGGCATTCGAGATTATTTTGGACGATCTTCACGTCGATCCGCATCATCAATAAATGAAAGTGTGTTGTAGGAGCTAGAAGAAGATCACATATGACGTCACATAAAATTTGATGAAAATATTAGGCCAAATATTGGAGTCTTTGGGTGCTCACTCACAGCAGCCCCACGTCTATCTACGTACACCTGATGATCATGTTACATGTGTCAGTACGAGGGGGAGTTGTGCCGATAATATTTCTGGCCTTTCAGGAGGGAAGATGTAACACCCCCAAATCCGCTTAGGGATATTACACGCCGTAGATACTTTCCGCAAGGATCTACCAGGCAGGAAACCACAAAACAAACCCACACGTGGTCAATTCGACCAAAACATAATACCGTAGACCGATTAGGTCTCTCCAAATAAAACATAGCTGTACAACTGATAAACCCAAAATACAACTTGATCACAATTTACACAACATGTCAATGCTCTTAAGGATGAAAAAGAATTAGAAATAAATACTCGGACCGACAGATCACTGATGGACAACCGACTACAACTGTGACTAGTAGCGCTGCTTTTCATCATCCTCCAAGCCGACCCTGTGGTTGCTCTCTCTCAAATCAGAATACCTGAAAGGTATAACATAATCCCCAACGAGGGGTTAGCCATGGAAATCGCTAGCAAGTAACCAAGCTATACAATTACACATCAAGATTACAATCGTTATGAAAATAACCTTTCGACAAGGTAGTAACACGATCCCCGAGTCAAAATTCTTTTCAAAACAGTTTCCTTTAGGAAGGATCATAAGAATAACTTCAAAATACATTTAAAAGAATAATTGAAGACGTTGGGGGTCTCAGTGTAAAATCATGAAAAGATTTATAATTCTTCTTTTAAAAAAAGGGGTTTCTTTCATAATCATATAATTGCTTCAATTCTCAACCAAGCCTCAAAGAAAAAACCATATTCACCAATATAACCGGGATTCAAGATTCAAACATAAACAATTCAGAGATATCAAATCAACAGTCAAATCATCTCCGTGGCCCCGAAGGGTCCCACCCAGATTAGCTCATCGAAAATAAACTCAAACACACCCATAAGTTATCTTGACATCGCACTCGCAAGTGACGATTCTCGGAGCCCTCTCCAGACCTTCCCGATTAGATAACCTTATGGCCAAATCGTAATGTCTGTCCATTCCTCGCAAGAACGCGCCTCCGGAGTCCTCGACGGACCCTACCCGGATTACATCATTCAAGCACGCCCATAAGTTATCATGACATCGCACTCGCAAGTGCCGATTCTCGGAGCCCTCTCCAGACCTACCCGAATTGATAACCTTATTGCCAAATCGCAACGTATGGCCGTACTCGCAAGAACGCGCCTCCGGAGGCCTCGACGGGTCCATACCCGGGCAACATTTCAATTCCCCAATTAAACACAAAAATAAAGGTACAATATTCACCACAACCGCAAACCCGTAACACATAAGTTAATGTATCATAACTTCCACAAATGCACAACATTCACAGCACACCATCATTCAGGAAAAAGGCTAATGAGCGAATAATACAAATATTATGCGATTCCATAATTCCTCGGATAACTACTCATTTCTATTACCCATTTTAAGCACAAAATAACATGAAATGGTTATTATCATTCTTCGCGAAACACAAGTTTACGTTCGAATTTACTTTCATAGAAATCAAATATTCGTTTGAAAGTATGTTACGATTAAATATACCATCACCAACAAGTCCACATTACATTCACGACACATCACATTCTCAAAATATAAAGAATATAGACGAGATGCTCGCCTCAAGTCCAAAGCATGTGAAGCAATGGGAAAGCTCGACCGGAAACCCTCGAATCCTCCAACTAGGTCGAAAACACAAGAACAACTTAATTACTATAAAATCGATCGCT
Organism: Orobanche coerulescens; assembly: GCA_033398695.1. NCBI lineage: Eukaryota > Viridiplantae > Streptophyta > Magnoliopsida > Lamiales > Orobanchaceae > Orobanche > Orobanche coerulescens. The sequence continues at coordinate 175,256,154 of CM065802.1, read as the reverse complement.
AGGAAGATGGAAAACATATGAAATTCCCAACAAGAATTCGTAGAAATAAAAGATCGAACACTTGGGGTTCAAAAGAACATCAAGAACATCACTCGAACCCGGATACGACAAGAGACATGAATCAAGTCATAGGGAGAGAATCATTACAACTGATTGATGATATACAACAACGCGATTTATGAAGAACAACCCGAATCTTAAAGATTCACGAAATATAAAGGAAGGGTTTACAAGATGATTACCTCGAATCAAAGACGAAGAACACGGATTGATGATGTTAATCAACACCAAGAACTCAAGGAAGATGTAAACTTGGAGTTACAAGACTCCAAAATCGCCCTCCAATCACCTACAAGTCGCCCAGCCGTGGAGAGATGAAGAGAAGGTGAAGAAATGACGAACTCGGTCAACCCCTGGGTATATAAACCCACGCCTGCATTACGTACGTTATAGATAAAGAATAACGTACGTTAAAGGTATTACGTACGTAAGACACGAAATATTACATACGTAGTCGATGCCTAGAACCTCCTGTCCGAAATAACGAAGACCATTACGTACATTACGGCGAGGGCTTAACGTACGTAATGCGCACAGTTAACGCACGTTAGGGCAAGCACATAGCGTGCGCTATCGACGGCCAGAACGGCTTAACGTACGTAAGCTACATGATGATAACGTATGTTATGCTCATAGCATAGCGTACGTAAGTCACTTAGCAGTTCCAAAATTGCTAAGTTCAGCTCGTCGAGTACTAGCGTGACGAAACCATGAAACGACAACAACAACACAAGACGAGGACATGCATATGAAGAGTGCGCAACGACGAACTCAAGTGTTAAAAGAAAATACAATTCCGACTACCCGAAGGTTCGGAATACGTAATAGAAGTAATTACCCCCAAACTTTGGGAAATTACGAAACGGCCCAAAACATCCACAAATCACAATATGACATCAAGCAACCAAACCGAAGCTCACAACATGCATAACAAAGGTCAACAGACTTATAGGAAACACGGAACCGTAGTTTCGAACCACCATCACACGAAATGAACCAAATAGCGTAAGAAGTCGCTCAAGACATGAATTCAGGTAAAACAGCCCCGGAACAAACTCGGATGACCAAACACGAAGAACAAAACATTATCAAAATGTCAAAATGCTCGCAAGTGAGTTCTGGAAACCAGAAAAATGCCAAAAATGAAAAATTACCGAAAGAGAAAATCACGGGTATTACATTCTACCCCTCTAAAAAGAAGTTTCGTCGCGAAACTTAAAAGAAAGGGTGAAGTCACAAACAATAAAGCACGGCTGACAAAATCTCAGTGGTCCTGACGAATCGATCCCGGTGCTGATGCCGAAACACGATTCTGGGAAACTTCATGGAATATTTCACAATACTGAACTCTGTGGCCCTCGAGTCTACAGTTATAACAAGTAATCGGCTGCGAAGGATAATTAGCTTGCACATGACCCACAACGTTGCAATTGAAATACCTCCCAGTCTGACTAGGATTTGAAGAAGACGACTTGGAACTCTTGGTTCCACCGAACAAAGAAAATGAAGGTTTCACCGAAGGACTACGTGAAACTCGACGAGAAGAAGTTCCGACTCCCACACTATCCGAAAAATCTCCAGACGTCCTCTGCCTTTTTGGCTCATGCAAAGGCCCAATAGATAACGATGCCATATCGTATGCCATGGCCCGATTATGATACTCTCTCAAAGTAGCACAAGTGAAACCCGACATGTACTGTCGAATCTATGGTTTCATCCGCATATCAAAGTGTCATATTTTGTCTTCCTTGGTCCTCACCTGCCCCTTCACGTAAGCGAGCTGTCGACTATAATCGATAATAGCCTGCGACACGGGTACATCTTGCGGATCGACTATATAAAAATCTCGGATCCTCTGCTCTCGGATCGGCTCCGGACAGAACCCTGCTTCCATCAACTTCTTGAACTCATCCAAAGTAACAACAGGATCCTGAGGCTCAACGGCCTCCCACCAATTAGCAGCATCGCTATCGAGAAGGAACTGAGCGATAGAAATCCTCCGTTCCTCTGGACAACCAACCGCCTTGAAAATCTTTTCCAATTGGAAAAGCCAACAATCCCAGCCCAAAGTATCACCTATGACCGTAAAACGGGGAGGACGCATACATACCAATTCTCTAAGCCACTGAGTCGACCCGACATTCTCAGTCACGGTAGTGTTACGCTGAACCACCTGGGTCAAGTGAGTCATCTGGTCTTCCACTTGCTGAAGTATAGTAGCAACACCCATACCAACGCCATCACCGGAAGCATGATCCTGATCGCGTGACTGATTGCCACGACCCCGACCTCTGGCCCTCGACACACTAAACTGAACAACCGTTCATTAGAAACGAGACATAACAATACATAACATTAATCACAAAAGAGGGTCCACACAAGACACACTACGAAGCACAGAAATATTCTTGCTAGCAAGAGTTACCATAGAGTGTTCACATAATAAACTCATATCTGATAGTTCTCATAGATTCGGAAATGAATATTTTCGACAACAACATTTATCAAGTCATCACACACTAGAATCAAGCACATGAGTAAAACACTCGAAACATTCAACACATGCCCGAGGCATCAAGCGCGGCTATCACCGCATACACGACCATATCATTCAAATTTCGAACCATTCTCAACTGTTATCATCGTTTTTGAAACAAAACCAAACTCTCATAAAATAGTCATAAACTCTCACACTAAAGTTGACAAAACTCATCGATTTACCAATAACCAAGAACATCCCAATTCAGTTGAACTTTTGAAAATCTCAAGTAAAAAATTTTGACTTAAACACTGAATTTTTCGAAATTTATTAAAGTTCAAACTTTCTAACAAGAGTCACGGAAAACAGTTTAGTGACCACAACTCGAGCATCATCACGAGTAATGATATTAGCCAGCACACATATCTTACAAACATAATTGTCGAATGTACATATTAAAAAAATGGAATTTCTTTCTCAAACAACAAAAACGCTTGTAATTATCAATTCCTCGTGAAACGGATCAAGGATTTATTATTTTGAAATTTTGAAAAAGTGTGAAAAATATTTTAGAAGACTTGTAGTTCCTCATAAAGCGGAAAGAACTCAGTCTAGAAAAAAAAGAAATTTGAAATCATCAACATCCCATCCCGTTTCGAAGTGAAACTTTTGAATCTTAGCAAAATTTTTCCAGAAATCCTTTCGATCATAACAAAAATGACGGTAATATTTTACACTATCCAAAATACTTTAAAATGCCAACTTCAGATACCGTCTGAAGGTGTCATTTGAAAATATAAGACTAACTCGTCAAAGTTTAGCCATTTTCAAAATCCATGCAAAACTGTTGATTAACCGTACCATCAAAATATTTTCAAAAATCGGTTCTTTACAAACATACCCAGGCTCATAATTGCGATTAAGAAAACCGTTTTCAAACCTACAAGCAGCGGACATAATTACAACTATCCAAAAATAATCGAACTTGAAACCACATGCCCACTCGGCAACGAGATCACAAATTCAATCAAGCATAATTCACGAACACCAAGTTCAAACATACGTCAAACTACCCATTTGAGTTCCTCACGAATTCTACCGTCGATACATTCTCTAGAACACGTCAAGATTCACAGTTTTCACATTTTATTGCACCAACCGATGACCAACCATCAATACATTCAGCTCAATATACACACGATATGCCACAAGTATCAAACACGGATTTCACCTTACAGCACTACACAAACAAAATTACGAACCATAATCATCGCACATACAGAAAATCATGAAATACCAATACCTCGTATAAAAGAGGAGACTTATGTCCACAGGCCGCACGAAGATGATGGCTGCACCACGATACTAATCACAACAAATCACAATTGATCACAACGGATCACAATGATCACGCTTGTTTACAATTGCTCACCCGGGTGACACGACAAGACACGACCCCGACAAGACACGACTCGACAAGACCCAACTAGACCCAACTGCCTAGGTTTCACAAACCTAAGCTCCGATACCATTTATGTAACACCCCCAAATACGCTAAGGGACATTACACGCCGTAGATCCTTTCCGCAAGGATCTACCAGGCACGAAACCACAAAACAAATCCACACGTGGTCAATTCGACCAAAACATAATACCGTAGACCGATTAGGTCTCTCGAAATACAACATAGAAGTACAACTGATAAACCCAAAATACAACTCGATCACAATTTACACAACATTTCCATCCTCTTATGGATGACAAAGAACTAGAAATAAATACTTCGACCGACAGATCACTGACGGACAACCGACTACAACTGTGACTAGTAGCACTGCTTTTCATCATCCTCCAAGCCGACCCTGTGGTTGCTCTCTCTCAAATCGGAATACCTGAAAGGTATAACATAATCCCCAATGAGGGGTTAGCGATGGAAATCACTAGCAAGTAACCAACCTATACAATTATACATCAAGAATACAATCGTTATGAAAATAACCTTTCGACAAGGTAGTAACACGATCCGCGAGTCTAAATTCTTTTCAAAACAGTTTCTTTTAGGAAGGATCATAAGAATCACTTCAAAATACATTTAAAAGAATAATTGAAGACATTGGGGGCCTCAGTGTAAAATCATGAAAGATTTATAATTCTTCTTTTAAAAAAACGGGTTTCTTTCAAAATCATATAATTGCTTCAGTTCTCAACCAAGCCTCAAAGACAAAATCATATTCACCAATATAACTGGGATTCAAGATTCAAACATAAACAATTCAGAGATATCAAATCAACAGTCAAATCGTCTCCGTGGCCCCGAAGGGTCCCACCCGGATTAGCTCATCGAAAAGAAACTCAAACACACCCATAAGTTATCTTGACATCGCACTCGCATGTGACGATTCTCGGAGCCCTCTCCAGAACTACCCGATTAGATAACCTTATGGTCAAATAGTAATGTCTGGCCGTAATTGCAAGCACGTGCCTCTGGAGGCCTCGAAGGACCCTACTCGGATTATATCATTCAAGCACGCCCATAAGTTATCATGACATCACACTCGCAAGTGCCGATTCTCGGAGCCCTCTCCAGACCTACCTGAATTCATAACCTTATGGCCAAATCGCAACGTCTGGCTGTACTCACAAGCACGCACCTCCGGAGGCCTCGACGGGTCCCTACCCAGGCAACATTTTAATTCACCAATTAAACACAACAACAAAGGTATAATATTCAACACAACCGCAAACGCGTAACACATAAGTTAATGCATCATAACTTCCACAAAGGCACAACATTCACAGCACACCATCATTCAGGAAAAAGGCTAACGAGCGAATAATACAAGTATTACGCGATTCCACAATTCCTCGGATAACTACTCATTTCTATTACCCGTTTTAAGCACAAAATTACATGAAATGGTTATTATCATTCTTCGTGAAACTCAAGTTTACGTTCGAATTTACTTTCATAGAAATCACATATTCGTTTGAAAGTAATTTAAGGTTAAATATACCATCACCAACAAGTCCACGTTACATTCACGAAACATCACACTCTCAAAATATAAAGAATATAGACGAGATACTCGCCTCAAGTCCAAAGCACGCGAAGCAACGGGAAAGCTCGATCGAAAACCCTCGAATCCTCCAACTAGGTCGAAAACACAAGAACAACTTAATTACTACAAAATCGATCGCAAGGAAGATTTAAAACATATGAAATTCCCAACAAGAATTCGTAGAAACAAAAGATCGAACACTTGGGGTTCAATACTGTAACACCCCAATTTCACTTAAGGGATGTTACACGCCGTAAAACCTTCACAAGGTCTACCAGGCTAACACATGACTCAAAATTCACAAACAATACTCATAAGACGTAATAATTGTAGTAAAGTGGGGCCATGTCCTCGGCCAAAACAATTTATTCAGATATCAAGAAGTACGAGTTAATACGAGTTCATTGCCCACGCAGGGGACTTTGACCAAGATTAAAGAAACAAAATAATATCCAACACTCAAGTAGACATAATAACAAAACATCTATTACAAACTCGAGCCTTATCATCATGCCGGTCCATCCTTTGCATGCGTATCCCGTGCCAGCTCCTCAGCTCGACCAATACCTGAAATGCATAGACGCATTTCCCTCATTTAAGGGGTTAGCATTCGAATAGCTAGTGCAAGTACACAATTACACTACATTATATACAGATACGATTTACACAGTCATATCATTCAGAAAACCTTTGAAAAGCCATATTCTGGAATATCACATTGGTATTCAAAACAGTTTAAGAAATCATCGCAATATCACAAACATTCACAACTGGTAACCCGTGGCCGTATCCCTTAGTATCGACCCCCAGATGACCCGTCGAATGCTCCGGGTGGGAAACCACTTCTACGGCCGTACCCCTTAGTACCGACCCCCATACGCCCCTTCGAACGATCTGGGTGGAAGTTCAACCACACATGCACCCAAGTCCACTTCCTCGGCCGTATCCCTTAATATCGACCCCCAAACGTCCCGTCGAATGCTCCGGGTGGAAGGAACAAGTAACTCACACACCCAAAAGATCAAGATTCATCATTCATATCAAAACCGTAACACACATAACGGAATGTAATACATGTACTTGCCTTGAATAAAATGAAGCGAAGGGAACAGCGAAAGAAAAGGTTTCTGTCCGAATAATCTTCACAAATCCGTTCCTAACACAATAACGGTATACAAACAATCTCAATATTGCGGAAACGTAAGAATTCATCCTAATTCTACCCGTTGGGACAATTCGTCGGTCACTATGAAGTCATAACGATCCTAATCTAGTAACGGTGAAAACCTTGAAGTTTAATACATTAAACTATATAGGTACCAAGGAATTACGACTACGTAATCGAAATCTAACAACTCATCTAAGCTAAATCAGTTTCAAAGGGTAAAATCATATCAATATCCCAAAATCCCCAAAACCTAGGGTTCTAAAGAAAAATACCTAGATTCGGACGGAGAAGGATGATTATGGTGATGATTAATCTCACTTGGAACACAATAATCGATCTACGGAGGAACTCTATGGACTGCTCTGCACGAATCACCCAAATTGGTCGAAGAACTCTTGTCGCGAGCAAAGGAAAGAAAAAGAAGAGAAATAATGCGTCTGAGGTCAACTCAGGATTTAAAAACCTGACAGTGCGTTACGTACGTTAAAACATATTGTTAACGTACATTAAGAGGTTTACGTACGTAACCTCCTACAAGTTAGCATACGTAAGAGCCCGGCAGAACATTCTGTACTATCTGATGAAGGCCATAACATACGTTACCTGTAATGCATAACATACGTTATGCAGGTATCGATAGCGCACGCTAAGAAGCATGCATAACGTGCGTTATGCATGCAGTAATTCCACACTACTGAACACCGTTTCCTGCACAAAACGATACGAAGACGGAACGCAAGAAAAGGACAGAACCATAAGTGTAAACACGAGGTATCCATAACGACGAAGCTAAGTGCTGAAAGAAAATACACTTCCGGCTATCGGGGAATCCGAAATACAACAAGAAAGATAAAATTCCCTAAACTTCTAGGAAATTACAAAATGGCCGAAACGTCCGAAAAATCATGATACGACGTCGGATTAACAATAAGAAACTCACAACATGAGTAACTCAACCATACGAACTCATAGAAAAAAGAAAATAACAAAATCGAACGAGTTTTTCGAGAATCGAACGTACACGCAATAAAACATAGCTCAAGACGAAAAATACATAAAAACATCTCCGAAACTCATCTAAATGGAACAATTCCAAGAACAAAATAGATTCAGAATTTCAAAACAGTAACAAGCAAGTTGTCCGAAATGAACATACACCAAAAATAGAAATTACCAAAAATAGAAAGTACGGATATTACATCCTCTCCCCCTAAAAATAAGTTTCGTCCTGAAACTTTCAACGCGAATAACTCGGGGTATCTCGTCCTCATATCCTCTTCCGTATCCCACGTGGCTTCCTCGAATCCATGTCTCGACCATTGCACCTTAACCAAAGGAATAATTTTGTGCCTAAGTTGCTTCACCCGACGCTCTAAAATCTGAATCGGCCTCTCCTCGATGGTAATGTCGGGCCCCAGCTCAATCTATCCAAAATCAATAATATGGCTAGGGTCCGGTACGTACCTACTAAGCTGGGAAACATGAAACACGTTATGCACGTGACTCAAGGACGGCGGCAAGCCTAGCCGATATGCAAGCTCTCCAACTCTCTCTAAAATCTCAAACGGTCCAATATATCTTGGACTAAGTTTACCCTTCCGGCCGAAGTGGTAAACTCCCCCTGTTGGCGACACCTTAAGTAATACATGGTCTCCCACCTCAAACTCCAACGGCCGGCGGTGCGTGTCGGCATAAGAATTCTGTCGACTCTGGGCCGTCAACAATCTATCACGAATCAATGCAATCTTCTCTCTCGTCTCAACTACCATATCTGGTTCGGTACCAACGAACTCGGACGAGTCATCCCAACACAATGGTGATCTGCACCTCCTCCCATACAATGCCTCAAAAGGTGCTATTTTGACTGAGACGTGCCAACTATTGTTGTACGTTAACTCGATTAATGGCAAGTGTGACTCCCAATCATCCTTCTAGTCTAATGCACAAGCTCTCAACATATCCTCCAACGTCTTAATCGTCCATTCTGACTGCCCATCTGTCTGAGGGTGGTAGGATGTACTGAGTCTCAACTCAGTCCCCAAAGCCCGATGAATAGCTGCCAGAAATGTGATCCAACCGGCCATCTCAATCCGAAACAATACTCCTAGGAGTCCCATGTAACCTCACGATATCTGCAATAAACACTCGTGCTAGCCTCTCCGGCCCCCAAGTATCCTTAATACCCATAAAATGAGCTGATTTGGTTAGTCGATCGACAATAACCCAAATCATGTTCATTCCAGTCCGAGTCTTAGGCATACCGGTGATGAAATCCATAGAAATGTCTTCCCACTTCCACTCCGGAATAGGAAGTGGTCGTAACAACCCTGTGGGCCGCTGATGCTCAATCTTAACCTGCTGACAGGTCAAACACTTCGCCACAAACTCCCTAACGTCCATCTTCAAATTTCTCCACCAGTAGTTACTCCTCACATCCTTGTACATTTTGCTCGTACCAGGATGTATGGATTAAGGTGTAGTATGAGCTTCACTCAAGATCTTCTGTCTCAACTCAATATCACTCGGTACACATAATCTTCCGCCAAATATCAAAACTCCATCATCCTGAACCACAAATCCAGGGGCTTTCCCATTCTTCACGTCCTCCCTCAACTGGACTAAAAGTGGATCATCATATTGCCTCGCCTTGATATCATCAACCAAGGACGAAGTGATTTCTAACGCATATAACAGGCCCTGAACTCTCTGGACCCAAACCTCGATATCCTGACAAATCAATTCCCACTGGATCTTGCTTTTAGGCGTAAGTAACTCTAACATCTGTAGCGCCATCGGCTTACGACTCAATGGGTCTGCCACCACATTAGCCTTACCCGGATGGTAAAGAATTTCGAGGTCATAATCTTTAATTAACCCCAACCATCTAGGCTGTCTCATATTCAACTCCTTTTGACTGAAGATATATGTTGGCCATTAAGTATACTGGATACAGCTTGTGAAGTAGTTTAAACAACAAGCTGTACTGATTTTAAATATGAGTGCATAGCGGAAGTCTTAAATATAGTAAGTTGCTGTGGATACAGCAACTTGATGTGCAGTGTATACTTAAATAATCACAGTAATTAAAATAAGTAAGGCAGAAGGTAAATAACACAATATTTAAAGTGGTTCGAGGTAAACCCCTCTACGTCCACTGGTCCTCCACACAGGAGTAAAAAGTTTATTATAATTACTGCGTACACAACTATGTAATTATAACAACACAAAATCAATATATCGTTCACACAGATTGATATAAAGATCTTAGCTTCAACCGTTCACATAGATTGGTTTGAGCTAATGCTTTGACTTGCATCTTCACACACAGTTGTGAAGCTTCGTCTTCTTCGATGCAATTCCTTCACACACAGTTCTGGAGTAGCAACGATTACTCAGTCCACACAGGGCTGATCTGGGTTTGTTCAAAGATAGTACAGGGTATGAACAACAACTTTAACTTTATGAGCTTCTAGCTGATGAAGTGTTGTTCAAGATGATGAGTACTGTATATCTCTTAGATCTGAGTTGTAGTAGGCTTTGGAGATATGTTTTGCTCTGAGTATTTCTTTGTAAACTTGATCGTTCAGTAGTTCAGTAGTCTTCAATCTTCAAACTCTGGAGATATATATAGTCTCTGAAATATATCCGTTGGGATAAATTCGTTGAGCAAGACTCCATTCCAACGGGATGAAAAAGCACGATCCGGATTTAGAGGGATTTGAAGATCTTCTGACTTACAATATTTAAATACTTTATCCTTTTAGTATTTAAATACTTCTTTATCAACGGGGACTTCTAGTGAGAACTGAAGATTCTTTCTTTATCCTGTTGAGAGCTGTATGAAAGATCACTGTATTGACAATTCGAGACATCTTCCATACTTAGTCTTTATAAGACTTTTTGCTGTGTTGAAAGGTTCCACTATATGATGGATCTGTGACAGGCCTTCGATACAGGTTGACACTTCAACTCTTCGATATAGTTTCCTTACTGTATTGAGGATTGGCATATTGTCAAAACCTCTTATCATCACAATTCGATACAGGGATTGATTATCCTGGCTGTTTCGATACAGGGTATTTGTTATCCCAACAATTTCCCCCTTTTTGACAATTCGCCAAGACTTTAAATCTTTCAAGTCCTTCTTGATGATGCCAAAACCTTCTTCATGAAGCGAATGACTTTCTCGATGACTTCGGGCAGATTTTTTGGTCTTCTGTCAAATGGTCTGTCTTTCAGCTACTTAGTATAATTTATGAACTGCTCGCAGGCGAGTTCGATACAGCAAAGAATTTTTACAACTTAAGCTTATGATTGGCGCAGGCACAATCTTACAATGTATTCTAAATCCATACAACTGAAATTATGAACTGTTCGTAGACAAGTTCGTACAGCTTAATTTTCAAACAAGTTTCTATACTTGTGATTGTTATCTAACAATTTAAGTTATGTAATCATACATCAACACAGTAGATTACGAGTTGTAATCTTTCAAGGCAGGCAAATATTTTTATTGATATTCAAAAAAATAGAGTACAAGGTTTGCTGTTTCGAAAGAAAAAATTACAAACAAAACTAATATACTAAGGATTTCAGCTCCTATAGTCCGCATGTCTCCATGGCTTTTTCCCTGGATCATTCTCGGTTCCACGCCACCAGTGCTGTAGGGAATCATTGCCTCGATCTAGGTATATTGCTCTACCTTCGTAGGATCTGTCAAAGGCAAGAATCCAGTCTTCTGGATGGGTGATCCGATCTTCTCTTTTGTGCTTGGATTTCATATCTAGCTGGAGAGGAAGCTTTCCGTCTTCTACATCTTCGTGAATTTGTCTGCAGCCTCCGCTAATGTCTTATAACCTTTGAAGATGGGGGATTCCTTGATGAGTTTAACAAAATATCTCATCAGCTCATTTTTCCTCCATTGCTTCACCTCTTCGGCGGTTGGATGGTGGTTGGTTGGCAGATGAATTTCATAAGGTCTTTGAATTAAGCTTTGCCATGGGACATTGGGATCATGAAACTCAGGTCGGGATCCTGAAATCTTGAAACTTTGAGAGGGAGGGGCTAGCTTGTTCAATTCAGCGGTAATGCTGTCTTGAGCAGCATTAAATTCCCTTTCGTGTTGTAGCCTTATTCTCCTAGCAGCTTCTCTTGCTTCTTCCCCCTTTTTGGCATCATCAAGACATCCTGGGATTTCCAGTGCGGCATCCTATTTCGTCTCAATGTTTGTCATTCTCTCGACAAGGGTGGAAAGCACCTCCGACATATCCTTGATACTTTTGTCGTGGGATCGAAGATGAGAAGTGGTTTCGATCATGGCTACTGAGGTCTTGGCCTCGGATATGCGAGTTTTCGATTCTTCTTCTCTAAGGATCTTTTCTTGCTTCTCTTGCAGATTGGCAAGGGCCTGTTTGAAGACATGGGGCAGGACAGTGAAGGCTTCGACAACACGAGAGACTTCATGCCTTAAACCTGTCATTTCTTCAACTGCCGATGTGTGCATCCAATCTAAAGATTTTTCGACTAAGTGAAGGGCATTCACTGCATCCTGGATGAAGACAGTTTGAAGACCAAGAGCAAGCAGACGCTCTTTCCTAGCAGCAGTGCTAGGAGAATCCGGCTTGGCAAAATCTTCGGATCCATTCAACCTTCTCAGATTCACGGTAGGGCGTGAATTGAGTTGGACATCCTCAGGTACATTACTGTAATCGGATTCCACGGTTGATGGGGCGGGAGCAGCATTTTCGGGTTCGGCGGAAGGGGTTGCTGTATCCTCCTGTTGCGAAGATGCGTCTATAGACATGGATACAGGAGGGACTGATTCCTCCTGTTGTCTATCATCAACAACTTCTTCTTCTGCGGCAGCAGGCTTGGGTGCCTATTCCAAAACAATTTCTTCTTCCTCGACTTGAGGGACTGATTCCTCATCTTCAGGAATATTTTTTTGCTGTGGCGAAGGGGGCTCACTTCGACTTGATGGACCTTTGTCATACTTAGTTTGAGAGGCATCTCTGTCTTGAGCCTCCTCACGACTCATTCTCAGACCTGCTTGTAAGGCATCATCGTCGTCGTCTGAGTCATCGTCATCTTTTGGATCTTGGGGAGAGTCCTTGGACTTATCTTTTCCTTTTCTCCTGGCATCAGATTTTAGCAATAGATGGCTTTCAATCAATTCTTTGTAGTAGAGATTATCCCATTGGATCAGGGCTTCAACCTATGTTGAGTCCGTCACTTCTAACACAAATCTCTCTTCATGGCTGCAGTCGCTCCAGTTGTATAAGTTGTCATACGGAGCTAGCCTGTAGCTTTTCCATTTAAGGAATCTATCATAAGCATGATCAATCTGCACAGTGATAAGGGTTTTGTTGATAATTGTGTCCGGGGAGGGACTGCCTACAACGTCTGAGACCGCTGTAGTGAGGGTTTCCTCTACAGGTGTGGGGTCCTGTAGGGAAGAGGGATTCCTTACAGGGGATGGTGCCCCGAAGGAAGGTGGATCCTCTACGGGTGTGGAATCCCGCATAGGAGAATTAGCATTTGGCTCTGCAGGGGCAGCCAACTTGCCAGAGTCTTCTAAGTTGGCAGATGTCTGATCATCCGTCTTAGCCGCCAAAGGCTCAGGATCTACTATCGATACAGTAGCGGGCACCTCTTCCACAAGGGTTGGGCCTTGGCGTAGTTGTTCAGTGGGTTGCGCCACGGTAGAAGCTTCCTCGGAGGTTTTGGTGGATTTAGCTTTAGAACCTCCTTATCTTCCTTTTCGGCTTCTCACCAGGAATAGGTGTCTTGCTGTGAGATATTTTCCTCTTCCTTGAAGACTCCACATCCTGGGACTTCAAAGAAACATCCATTGGATCTTCAGACACGGGCATACTTCGGATAGATGGATGATTGCAAACCAGAGTTCTCTAGTTATACGCCAAAGGCTTGACGCCTCATAAGTAGATCCGGGAGCTGTTTTTCTTCGCATCTGCGGATTGTGAAAGTCCACATTTCGTCAAAATATGGTTTAAAATTAAACCAAACGACTTCTTTTCAGTGGCAGGCTTGGATACTTCCTCCTCCAATCGCTTCAAGATAATCTGGCACCAGTTGACCTTTTCACAGGTCAAAATCGCAACCATCATTTTAAATCTCAGATTTGTGCAAATTTCAAATGCACCAGTGCGATTCTCGATGATCCTGCAACAAAAATCATGCAAATACATGTATGGCAAACAAAAATTCTTCTTATGACAGGTGGTGTGAACCACGTCAATAATAGCTGAGCCGGTGAACAACCCATAGTACTTTGTTATCAGCTCTTGAGACCCAAAAGTCTCAAGTTCTTCCATGGTAAGGCCATCAGCAGGTAGCCTGTAAATGTTTTGAAGAAGATCTCGATCGATACAGATCTCCACTCCTTGAATGATAGCTCTGATGTTCGCAACGTGACCTCCCTGGGCGAGCGACAAAAAGCGAATGGCGGCGTTGAGGTAAAAGTCCTCAACCAAGTGAACATCGTATTTCTCGGCAGTTTGACTCCCAAGGCGGTAGAGACCTTGCTGATGGAGTCGGGTGATGATGAACTCCATGGGTTCGACGTTATTGGTTTAAAAGAGAATACGCTCGATGACGACAGATCTTGAGAAGATCCGTCCATCGATGATGTTCGAGGATTTCTTGAGTGCGGAAGAAGATGTCTGACCAGCCATTGATGATTCTCAAGAAAAAATATGAAAGAGAATAAACGAAATTTGCAGTAAAATGCAGAAAACTTTGTAGGCTGTATTTGCTTGAGTACTCTTAAATTTTGCGGAAAGCGTAAAGAGTCTCTAATGGCAGTATCATTCCTTTTATAGTGGGCGGCGATGTAGGGTTTTCCAGAGTACGAATGGTCAGATTTTAAGGGATGGGAGCCGGTTTTTGAAAAGAACGATCACGATGAACTGAGTGTAACTGGTACACTTATCCACGGAATATTAAAATATGAGCGGGTCCCACTTCTGACATCTGTTGTTACCCTAAATGCCTGAAATGGCGGTTTTAAAATATTAAACAATTTAGAAACATCGCGGCTTTTGAGATTCAGTTGTCCAGATGTCGTGTAAGGCATTTAATGTAAATGACGTTTGACATGAAAATAGGGCACATGGACAAAAATTATTTTAAAATGAAATAATACAATATAATATATATACTGAATCGAAATCCTATAGTATGTGCTGTATCCGCGACGATACAGCGTTCCCCCTTAAAAGGTACATATAGGTTTTAATTCCATACAACAACTTTTGGATTAATGTTGTATTCATGGGTCATACTGTATTCCCCCTTAATTTTTGCACACGTAAGCTGTAGGATGATTCATATCACTTTGTTCACTACAGTACTGTATTGACGGTTCTGAGTGTACAGATAATTAATGGTGGATACTATATTCTTGGGTCTTACAGCATTCCCCCTCAATTGTTGAGTAAAAGCAGTAAATTACTTATAGGGTGTCGGGCTGTAGCATTCCCAATTCTTGTCTAAGCATGTTGAATCTTGCTGTGTCGAGAGGCTTGGTGAAGATGTCGGCCAACTGAATATCTGTATGAACCTTTTTGAGCCGAACATCCTTGTTCTCGACATGATTCCTTATGAAATGATGCTTCATGTTGATATGTTTAGTGCGCGAGTGCAGGACAGGATTGTGAGTTTTGCAATGGCACTCGTGCTATCACACATGATTGGAGTCTCTCTGGCTTCAATCCCATAATCTGACAACTGCTGCTGCATCCAAAGGATCTGTATACAGCAACTACCAGCAACATAGTATTCTGATTCAGCCGTGTAAAGTGAGTTAGACAATTGCTTCTTACTGAACCAAGAAATGAGTTTAGGTCCAAGAAAGTGACAAGTTCCACTTGTACTCTTCCTATCTAACTTGAAGCCTCTGAGATCCGAGTCGCTGTATCCAACTAAATCGAATCCGCCTTCTTTAGGATACCATAGTCCTACATCAACTGTTCCTTTAATGTACTTCAGAATTCGTTTAGCTGTATTGAAGTGTGATTCCTTAGGTGCTACTTGATATCTCGCACACACTCCAACAGCAAACCGGATATCAGGTCTGCTAGCCGTTAGGTACAGGAGCGAACCAATAAGCTTCCTGTAGAGTGATTGGTCAACCGGCTTTTCGGCTTCATCAGCACTACTTTGCACGGAAGTGCTCATGGGGGTTGGCGATGATTTGGAAGTGTTCATTCCAAATTTTTTGAGAAGCTCATTTCAAATTTACTTTGCATGAGATGAGAGAACCTTTGACATAAAGCAAGGTTAGTTGAACCAAAAATTATATCATCTACATAAATTTGCACCATTAGAAGGTCATCACCTTCTTGTATTTGGAACAGGGTCTTGTCCACAGCACCTTTCTCAAATCCATTGTCGGTTAGATACTGGGACAGGGTCTCATACCAGGCTCTAGGGGCTTGCTTAAGTCCATACAGTGCTTTTCTTAGCCTGTATACTAGGTCGATGCCGTCTGTGTTGGCAAACCCTGGTGGTTGTTCAACATAGACTTCTTCAGCAAGGTCTCCATTTAGGAATGCACTTTTGACGTCCATTTGGTATACAATGAAGCTCTTATGGGCGGCAAAGGCTAAGAATATCCTAATGGCTTCTAGTCTGGCTACAGGAGCAAAGGTTTCATCATAGTCTATGACTTCTTCCTGGCTATAGCCTTGTGCGACTAGCCTTGATTTGTTCCTTATAATAAGTCTATTTCGATCCTTTTTGTTTCGAAATACCCATTTGGTTCCTATAACCGATTGATGCGTAGGTCTGGGTACAAGATACCATACATTGTTTCTTTCGAAACCGTTAAGCTCTTCTTCCACAGATGTTATCCAATGAGAATTATTAAGAGCGTCTATGGTCGAAACAGGTTCAGAATGGGCTAAGAATACAACAATAGTGCACATATTGAGTCTTCTAAGCTCGGATTGAGATTTCCATTCAGGAAATGGTGATATCTCAGTATCTAGTTCTTCTTGTGTACAAAATACATTTCCTTGTGTACTCTGTATTCTCCTACGGTTAGAAACACCAGCATCTATGTTTCCAATGATAAACTCTTGCAGGTGATCTCTCAACCATCTTCGGTCAGGTTCTAATTCAGGATACCGTACTGTATCGAGAGTTTCTGTAGATACAGCTTCATCTTGTATAGCGTCGACTTCATCTACGTCGATTCTTACAGCTGCGGGGTTGATTTCTAGGTCAAAAATAGGTTCTATGGGAGTTGGAGGATCTAAGATGGAGAGTTGTTGGATATTCTGAGTAATATCATATACTCCTGTAGGGTCATGGTGAGGTTCGTCGAACACTACATGAACTGATTCCTCGATCGTCAGCTTCCTTTTATTAAAGATCCTGTATGCTTTGCTGATGGAGGAGTATCCTACAAATATTTATTCATCTGATTTCTCATCAAAGGCTCTAAGTTGATCCTTCCCATTATTCAACACATAACACATGCATCCAAAAATGTGAAAATATGAAACTAACGGAGTTTTGTTGTTCCATACCTCGTATGCTGTTTTGTTGTGGTGCTTGTTGGCGATACAGCGGTTTTGAGTGTAGCATGCTGTATTGGTTGCTTCACCCCAGAAACGCTGTGGCAACTTGCTTGCGGCGATCATTGTCCTTGTTGCTTCTTTCAACGTCCTATTCTTGCGCTCGGCAACACCATTTTGTTGAGGTGTTCAGGCAGCTGAGTATTCGTGTTGTATCCCATTTTCCGAACAGTATTGCTCTATAAAGCGGTTAGTAAATTTTGTACCTCTGTTGGAATGAATGGACACGATACTCAATGCCTTTTCATTTTGCAACTTTCTCAGGAGCTCGGGCAGCTTTGATGTTGTTTCCTTCTTCTTGCTTAGGAAAATTGTCCAAGCATACCTGGAGTAATCATCAACAACAACAAGACAGTATTTCTTACCTCCCAAACTTACTGGGTCTAAAGGACCGTAGAGATCCATATGTAGCATCTCCAACACTCTTTGGGTTGAAAGGTAGGATTTGCTCTTTAGGGTTGACTTGATTTGCTTGCCTTTCTGACATGGTCCGCAGACACTATCCTTTTTGAATGACACGTTTGGCAATCCTCTTACCATTTCCTGTCTTGAGAGCTTGTTGATCATCTTGAAGTTCACGTGAGACATCCCCTTGTGCCATAACCAGCTAAGATCTGCAGTGCCTTTGGCAACAAAGCATGGAATTGAGGAGCTCATAGGCTTCCAGTCAGCAATATACATGTTACCTGATCTGCTTCCTGTAAGCACAACTTCTTTGGTCTGGTTGTTCTTGACTCTACAGCGATCTATATAGAATTTCACCGAGAACTGTTTATCATAGAACTGGCTAATGCTAAGTAGATTGTAATGTAAGCCTTCAACATATGCAACATCGGTGACTTTGAATTTTCCGACAAGTAGGTTTCTTTTCCCTCTTGTTCTTCCTTTAGATTTATCACCGAAACGAACTTTTGGACCGCGACCTTCTATGAAATCTAATAGCTTGCTTCTATCTCCGGTCATGTGCCGAGAGCATCCACTATCAAAGTACCAGGTGTCCTCCTCTAGGATGTCCTGTATGCAAAGAGATTAAGTAGATTTAGGTCCCCTTTGATTTTTGGGTCCATGAATGTTAGTTCCTCTAGGTACCCAAGTTTCCCTGACAGCAATTGGTTTACTGTAGGTCACATTTGGTACAATGTTGCGATATCTACGTGGGGCATATCCGTAATCGCTATAACCATGATAATTATTATGCATGTAAAATTCAGGGTTATTATTATTAATCCAGTACGAGTGCCGTCTTGGAGGTGGAGCCATTTTCTTTGGCCTAACAGCTTGCCTTCCGGGTCTCCAGTTGGATTCCCAACGCTATTGTTGATACTGAGCAGACACCTGCTTTCTCGAGGAATAACGGGGCTCCTGTATCCAATACCTCAGCGTGCTGTACTGATAGTACTGCCGTGCGGGCCTTTGGTATTTGGATACAGCCTTCCTTCTGAACGGCTGTTGGCGCTGTTGATATGCTCGGGGAGCATGTTGTTGAGTGCGAATTTCAAGTCTGAATGGCTGGTGATTCCGCTGTCTGGAATAGGATTGCGGTGGCGAAATGGCAGCCTTTGCTGTTCGCTATGCAACAGGTTCCTTCACAGGACTCGAAGTTTCTTTCGACACAGGAATGTGTTCCACACTCTTGACAAACACTGTACTAGTTTTCCCTTTGTTTGAACATGAGCTGTATCCTAAGCCACTTTTATCATGAGCATGTTGGCCAGTGCTCAGAATTTCTTCCATTCTTTTGGACGATTTCTCGAATGATTTCAGAATGGTCTCAAGTTCAATTTCTTGTATTTCGAGAGTTTTAATTTTGGCTTGAAGTAGAACCAAACCATTTGTCTTGCTCTCTTTGTGAGTTTGAACCTCACTTAGTTCATGAGCAAGTTGATGATTGCTCTCCATGAGTTTTTCATAATCGACTTTGCTGGTTTCACAATCAATAGACATATTTTCATAATTTATTTTCTGCAAGTCATTTTCATCTTTCAGCTCTAGGTTAGACTGTTGGAGCTTTATATTCTCATTTTTCAATGTCTCATGGGCCTTTTGAATGTTTTTAAACTCATTCATCATGTTTTCAAAAGAATGAGATGCATTTGATGGAATAGCTGAGGTTGAGCTTACCTCATCGTTGCTATCTTCACTTTACGGAATGTCCTTGGCCATAAAGCACATATATGCTTTATCATCGAACTCATCGTCAGATGAATCACTTTCAGTGACCACCTGAAGACATTCTTCTGATTTGGATGGTGTGGGGGAGGCTTCTGATTCTCCAATCAGGGCCTTGAGCTTGTTTTTCCAAGCACGTCTTCTTTCATCTCTCTCTTGTTGCTCGGCCTCCGGCAACCTTTGAACTTTGGTATGAGGACATTTATTTGCATAATGTCCTGGTTTCCTGCAATTATAGCAAATGTTAGCATCACCGGATGAAGTTTCGGTACTTACCTTGTGGATAGGTTTGGGCCTGTAGGGAGTCTTTCCAGACTGCTTGATGAACTTTTTGAATTTGTGCATGAGAAGCGCCATTTCATCTTGAGACAGGATGTCGTCGTCACTGTCAGCATTATTGTGACTAGGCTTCGACGAGCTAGGCATACTGTGTCGACGATTCGATACAGCGGCTAGTGCTGTGACCTTTGAAGGAGATTCTTTAGCTTTCTCTCTTCTGTCAATATCATACTCAAAAGCTTTGAGGTCAGAGAAGAGATCAAAAGTAGATATTTCATTAAGATTGCAAGATACACGCATAGCTGTGGTCTTAATGTCCCATCGGGCAGGAAGAGATCTGGAAATTTTTAAATTCTTCTCCTTTTGGGTATAAATTTTGCCCAAAGCTTCAAGTTCACCAACAATACCAGTGAATCTGAGGTCAAGTTCCTCAAGCGTCTCAATTGGTTTCATTTCGAAAGATTCAAATTGCTGAGTCAGTTTTGAAATTTTGTTTTCTTTTGAGAGATCAGTTCCATCACAAATCATCTTGAGTTTATCCCATATTTCCTTGGCTGATTTACAGCTCTTTACCTTCGAGAACGTGCTTTTGTCAAGAGTGACAAATAACGCGTTCTTAGCCACATTGTCGAGGTTGGCTCGCTTTCTTTCATCCGTGGTCCATTGCTCGCCTTCCTTCTCGAGCATCTCAGTATGGGCTTGGCCTTCAATCCTTGCGGCCGTGTTTACCTTCATGATCTTGATAGGGCCATCCTGTATAACAAAAATCATCTATTCGCGCATTGCTGCAAGATGAGCCTCCATCCTAATTCTCCAATCATCAAATTCATTAATAGAGAACATAGGCACTTTGTTGATCATAGATGTACCCATATAAGTATAAAGGAATGAAAAAGACTGTTTTGAAAATTAAGTGATTTTGGATCTGATTCGGTTAAAAATACGACTGATTCTTTTTAGAATCAACCGCTCCGATACCACTTGTTGGCCACTAAGTATACTGGATACAGCTTGGGAAGTAGTTTAAACAACAAGCTGTACTGATTTTAAATCTGAGTGCGTAGCGGAAGTCTTAAATACAGTAAGTTGTTGTGGATACAACAACTTGATGTGCAGTGTATACTTAAATAATCACAGTAATTAAAACAAGTAAGGCAGAAGGCGACCGCTGCTAATTCTAAATCATGCATAGGGTAGTTCGCTTCGTAAGGTTTCAACTGACGGGATGCATAAGCAATGACTCTATCTCTCTGCATCAAGACACATCCAAGTCCGAGACCCGAAGCATCACTATAAATCACAAAATCCTCGTTCCCCTGAGGCAAGGCTAGAACGGTTGCGGTAGTCAACCGTCTCTTCAACTCATCAAAATTGTCCTGCCTGTCTGCTGTCCACTCAAACTTCTGAGTTTTTTAGAGTAACTGGGTGAGTGGTTTAGCGATCTTAGAAAATCCTTCGACGAATCTACAGTAATAGCCCACAAGTCCCAGAAAACTTCTCACTTCTTTCACATTTCTCGGCGGTTCCCAAGCCATCATTGCCTCTATCTTCTGTGGATCTACCCGAACTCCCTCCGCTGAAATCACATGCCCGAGGAATATCACTTCCTTGAGACAAAACTCACACTTAGAGAACTTCGCGTACAGCTGCTTAGCTCTCAAAATATCTAACATAGTCCGGAGATGTAAGGCGTGCTCCTCCTGACTCCGGGAATAGATAAGAATGTCGTCGATAAAGACGACTACGAATTTGTACAGATACTCAATAAAGACTTTGTTCATCAACTGCATGAACATTGCCAGGGCATTGGTTAGCCCGAACGGCATAACTACAAACTCGTAATGGTCATATCTCATCCGAAAAGCAGCTTTCGGTATACGCTATCCCGAATCCTCAACTGGTAGTAGCCCGATCGTAAGTCAATCTTCGAGAAGACTCGCTCCTTGAAGCTGATCAAATAAGTCGTCGATCCGGGGTAAAGGGTACTTATTTTTGATGGTTAACTTGTTTAATTCTCAATAATCGATGTATAAACGAAGCGACCCATCCTTCTTCTTAACAAAAAGCACAGGTGCACCCCAAGGCGATGCACTCAGTCAAATATACCCTTTATCTAGCAACTCTCCCAACTACTTCTTCAATTCTAACATCCCTGATGGTGCCATACGGTACGACGCTCGAGAAACAGGAGCCACGTTCAGGTCTAGATAAATAAGAAACTCAACCTCCCGCTGTGGTGGTAATCCCGACAATTTATCTGGAAATACGTCGGAATACTCACTAACAACTGGAATCGACGACATGTCAACTCCACCATTCTCCGCCTTCAAAGCATAACACCAGTAGCCTACACAGCCCTGGTTCAGAAGTTTTATCACCTTCAAGGCAGTAATCACATTACCCTATCTACCCGGCTTACAACCAACAAGTGTATGCTCTCTGCCATCCTCAGCAACTATCGAGATAGTATGAGTCCGATAGTTCATGATGGCACCGTGACGATCCAATCAATCGTCCCCGAGGATCAAATACTCGCCCTTAAGGTCTACAACAATGAGATTCGAGGGCCTATCCCGGATCCCAATCCTCACTGGGAAATCCCTAACCTCCCGATTCCCAACCATAGGATCCCCACTAGGCATACCCACTACAAACAGTTCACACTCAAACAAGCAGTCAATACCAATACGACACATACAATCCGAAGCAATAAAAGAGTGGGTAGCACCCAAATCAAAAAGCACCAAAACTGAATGAGAAAGGATCTAAGTGGTATCTGATACCACCGGAACATCTGTCTCCTCCGTATGCCTCATCTGATACAACCGAGGATGGACTGAGCCCGAACTAGATGCAACTCGGCAGTCTGGCTGACCCCGACCCTTACCACGGCCCGAACTCTGAGGAACCTGAGTTACTGGAGTCTTCTGATCGACGCTAAGCTCCTTCTGAACGGCAGTGGTATATGGAGATTTGGATGCTCTGGTAGCCCTCTCGCAATGAGTGCCCCGGTGCCCGGTCTGTCCACAAGTAAAGCAAGTAACTAAAGGGAATGGGCAATCCTTCATCAAATGCTCATATTGGTTGCAGTTAAAACAAACTCTACCAGCAGATGCAACAAACTAGACTGAATGATTACCCTGAGATCCCCCGGCCTGATGAAACGGCCTCCTCCCTGATGTAGGATCAGACTGAGACTTCGAAAATTGACCACTCTTGCCGGCTGAAAAACTGCCAGCTATCTTCTGTTTCTTGGCCTCGGAACCCAACTCTAATTTCGGGGCAGCCATCTCTATCGCTAAGGCGCGATCCTGGTATTCAAGGTGGCACACATGAGCGATGCCATACTCTGCCTGATATGAGGCTTGATGCGCATATTGAAATAACGGATTTTATCGGCCTCAGTCCTCACCTGATCTTTCACGAATCCCAACTGCTGATTATAAGAGATGATGGCCTGAGAAATCAGCACATCCTGAGGTGTGGCAGTGCAGAATTCCACAATCCTACGTTCTTTGACTAGTAGTGGACAATATTGTGCCTCCATAGCAGTCTTAAATTCCTCCTAAGCGGCTGGGCGGTCTCTGGGCGCCACAGCCTCCCACCATTCCGCAGCTTCCTTATCCAGGAGGTACTGAGCAATGTGTACCCTCCTGTCATCGGGACAAGCTACGGCATCGAAAGTTCTGCCAACTGAAAAAGCCAATTCTCCCAACCGAGGGAGTCAGAAGATCCATAGAAACAAGGAGGGTGCATCTTAGTCACCTTCTGAAGCCACTTACTAGCTTCATCCTCATGAGTCGGGGGCGGATTCTGGCGTCCACCCTGAGCTATCTGGGCAAGCTGAGCTACCAACTGCTGAAGTACAGCAGTAGCTCCTATGTCAGCATTACTCCCCGACGGCTGATCTAGGATGACTGACAAATTCTGCTGCCTGTCAGAACTCAGAGGTAGAGTGTCCGGCACTGAATGAGAGGCCGAACCCACAGAGGACTGAGAAAGCGTAGCTTCATCATTATCTGCACCATGACCATGGCCTCGTCCGCGCCACCTAGCTGGTCTACCGCGACCTCTCAACATACTGAAGAAAAGATATGAAAGGAACAAAATCAGAAAAATCCACAGTTTGCAAAGTCGGCACCACAATTCATAATTCCAAACAACACAAGGAAATGAATTACAGAAATATAAGAGTTCGAGGAGACATACAACCACGGGTCGCACGAAGAGATGGTAGCATGATGATATTAGGCTCAACAACTGACTCTAACGACATGACTGACAGACAAAAAATTAACCAACACCCTAGGCATTCATAACCTAAGGCTCTTATACCATAAATGTAACACCCCAATTTCACTTAAGGGATGTTACACGCCGTAAAACCTTCACAAGGTCTACCAGGCTAACACATGACTCAAAATTCACAGACAATACTCGTAAGACATAATAATCATAGTAAAGTGGTGTCGTGGCCTCGGCCAAAACAATTTATTCGGACATCAAGAAGTACGAGTTAATACGAGTTCATAGCCCACGCAGGGTACTTTGACCAAGATTAAAGAAACCAAATAATATCCAACACTCAAGTAGACATAATAGCAAAACATCTATTACAAACTCGAGCCTCATCATCATGCCGATCCATCCTTTGCATGCGTATCCCGTGCCAGCTCCTCAGCTCGACCAATACATGAAATACATAAGACGTATTTCCCCCATTTAAGGGATTAGCATTCGAATAGCTAGTGCAAGTACACAATTACACTACATTATATACAGATATGATTCACACATTCATCTCATTCAGAAAACCTTTGAAAAGCCATATTCCGGAATATGACATTGGTATTCAAAAGAGTCTAAGAAATCATCGCAATATCACAAACATTCACA
This sequence comes from Orobanche coerulescens, assembly GCA_033398695.1. Taxonomy (NCBI): domain Eukaryota; kingdom Viridiplantae; phylum Streptophyta; class Magnoliopsida; order Lamiales; family Orobanchaceae; genus Orobanche; species Orobanche coerulescens. Next base: position 175,231,443 of record CM065802.1, on the reverse strand, counting down.
ACTGGTAACCCGTGGCCGTACCCCTTAGTATCGACCCCTAGATGCCCCGTCGAACGCTACGGGTGGGAAACCACTTCCGCGTCCGTACCCCTTAGTATCGACCCCCAAACGCCCCATCGAACGCTCCGGGTGGAAGTTCAACCACACACGCACCTAAGTCCACTTCCTCGTCCGTACCCCTTAGTATCGACCCCCAGACGTATTGTCGAACGCTCCGGGTGGAAGGAACAAGTAACTCACACACCCAAAAGATCAAGATTCATCATTTATATCAAAACCGTAACACACATAACAGAATGTAATACATGTACTTGCCTTGAATAAAATGAAGCGAAGGGAACGGCGAAAGAAAAGGTTTCGGTCTGAACAATCTTCACAAATCCGTTCCTAACACAATAACGGTATACAAACATTCTCAATATTGCTGAAACGTAAGAATTCATCCTAATTCTACCCATTAGGACAATTCGTCGGTCACTACGAAGTCATAAATGATCCTAATCTAGTAACATCGAAAACCTTGAAGTTTAATCTGTTAAACTATATAGGTAGCAAGGAATTACGACTACGTAATCGAAATCTAACAACTCATCGAAGCTAAATCAGTTTCAAAGGGTAAAATCATATCAAAATCCTGAAATCCCCAAAAGCTAGGGTTCTAAAGAAATATACCTCGATTCGGATGGAGAAGGATGATTATGATAATGATTAATCTCACTTGGAACACAATAATCGATCTACGGAGGAACTCTACGGACTGCTCTGCACGAATCGCCTAAATCGCTCGAAGAAATCTCGTCACGAGCAAAGGAAAGAAAAAGAAGAGAAATAACGCGTCTGAGGTCAACTCAGAATTTAAACACCTGACACTGCGTTACGTACGTTAACAAATATTGTTAACATACGTTAAGAGGTTTGCGTACGTAACCTCCTACAAGTTAACGTACGTAAGAGCCCGACAGAACATTCTATACTATCGAATGAAGGCCATAACGTACATTACCTGTAATGCATAACGTACGTTATGCAGGTGTCGATAGTGCACGCTAAGAAGCATGCATAACGTGCGTTATGCATGCAGCAGTTCCACACTGCTGAACACCGTTACCTGCACAAAACGATACAAAGACGAAACGCAACACAAGGACAGACCCAGAAGTGTAAACATGAGGTATCCATAACTACGAAGCTATGTGCTGAAAGAAAATACACTTCCAGCTATCGGGGAATCCGAAATACAACAAGGAAGATAAAATTCTCTAAACTTCTAGAAAATTATAAAATGGCCCAAATGTCCGAAAAATCATGATACGATGTCGGATTAACAATCCGAAACTCACAACATGAGTAACTCAACCATACGAACTCATGGAAAAAGGAAAATAACGAAATCGAATGAGTTTTACGAGAATCGAATGTATATGAGATAAAACATAGCTCAAGACGAAAAATACGTAAAAACATCTCCGAAACTCATCCAAATGGAAAAATTCCAAGAACAAAATAGATTCAGAATTCCAAAACAGTAACAAACGAGTCGTCCGAAATAAACATACACCAAAAATAGAAATTACCAAAAATAGAAAGTACGAATATTACAAATACTTCCCCAAGAACATCAAGAACATCACTCGAATCCGGATACGACAAGAGACACGAATCAAGTCATAGGGAGAGAATCAATACAACATATTGATGATATATAACAACGCGATTCATGAAGAACAACCCGAATCTTGAAGATTCACGAAATATAAAGGAAGGGTTTATAAGATGATTACCTTGAATCAAAGACGAAGAACACGGATTGATCGCGTTAATCAACACCAGGAACTCAATGAAGATGTAAACTTGGAGTTACAAGACTCCAAAATCACCCTCCAATCGCCTTGAAGTCGCCCCGCAGCAGAGAGATGAAGAGAAGGTGAAGAAATGACGAACTCGGTCAACCCCTGGGTATATAAGCCCACACCTGCATTATGTATGTTATACACAAAGGATAACGTAAGTTAAAGGTATTACGTACGTCAGATACGAAATATTACGTACATAGTCGATGCCCAGAACCTCCTATCTGAAATAACGAAGACCATTACGTATGTTACGGCAAGGGCTTAACATACATAATGCGCACAGTTAACGCACGTTAGGGCCAGCACATAGCGTGCGCTATCGATGGCCAGAACTCACTGACTCAACTGGAATACCTTACGTACGTAATGAAAAGGCTTAACATACGTAAGCTACATGATGATAACATACGTTATGCTTATAACATAGCGTACGTAAGTCACTTAGCAGTTCCAAAACTGCTAAGTTCAGCTCGTCGAGTACGAGCACGATGAAACTGCGAAATGACAACAACAACACAAGACGAGGACATGCATACAAAGAGTGCAAAACGATGAACTCAAGCGTTAAAAGAAAATACGATTCCGACTACCCAAAGGTTCGGAATACGACAACAGAAGTAATTATCTCCAAACTTTGGGAAATTACGAAATGGCCCAAACCATCCGCAAATCACAATATGACATCAAGCAACCAAACCGAAATTCACAACACACATAACAAAGCTCAACGGACTTATAGGAAATACAAAACCGTAGTTTCGAACCACCATCACACGAAATGAACCAAATAGCGGAAAAAGTCGCTCACGACACGAATTCAGGTAAAACATCCCCGGAACAAACTCGGATGACCAAACACGAAGAACAAAACATTATCAAAATGTCAAAATGCTCACAAGCAAGTTCTGGAAACCAGAAAAATGCCAAAAACAAAAAATTACAGAAAGAGAAAATCACGGGTATTAGAGAAGACTCCGCCTAGGGACACTGCTCGATTTTGATTTTATGTGGACGAGCGTCCTCCTAGTCTAGTCGCTATCGGTCGAGTTCATCATGGAGATTCTACCCTATATTGTGCTCCTTTACCAGCTCATTTGGTTAAGGTAGTAGTCGAGGAGGCCGTAGATGGCAGTGCCGAAGTTCCTATACCTACTGAAGAGGTAAGCTTAGTGAGGGACGCTCTAGGTACGTTTATTGCATGGCCAAAGAATCTTGCCGCTGCGGACTTTATCAAGGTATATTTCTTTTGTGTTTTTAATATCAAATGTAAATAAAAGATACTCCGGTTATAGTTGGTTTTTATACTCTTCTATATGATATAAGATATTGAGCGACCTGAGCGACCTAAGAAACATGCTCATCAAGATGACCGGTCGAGTCACAGTACTGACACGTTGAGATAGCTATTTAGTGTTGCAGCGACTCTCTTTACTGACCCGTTACAAGTGTCATGGGATATGGCTTCCTTTGGCTGTGGTGGTGCTGTCGTTCCCTTGTACATAAGTTACAATAATCTTTTGGAAATGATTCAAGACAAGCAGTGGCTTAGCTTATCAATTCTACAGTTTTGGACTTTATAAGTAATTCTTTACATGCATATTCATGTATATTTATCAAAAATTTATAGTTTGGAATGTAAATTAGATATTAATATTTTATTTAATAAATTAGGTATTTATCGAAATTAAATGTGGGCACGATGGACTAGGATTTGTATGGATATCTTGATCCTCAATCCATAAAAATATGGGAAATAAAGGAGACGAGACCTCCGGATACATCACTTCGCGTATGTCGGATGCAAAGAAACAGATATACCTTGGAGCTTTCCATCATGAGTAAGTATCGATTTATAAATTGCATCTATGTTATATTTGCATATTTTCTCTTTTTTTTCTAAATTGATTTTGAACACTGCCCGCTTTTTTCTCTAGAAGTCTTAATATTTTTTTCATGTTTTTGTAGATTTTTATGTTAATAATTATGTAAGTAGATGTGTTTAGATTGACTTGATATGGAAAAATTAAATAATCCCGGCCCTCCCCCCACTTGTAATACGTTTGTTAATGCAGTGAGCATTGACAACTTTTGGTCCTTATTCTGGCAAAAGGCGAAGTTGTGTGGTTTTGCTCACTACACCGTAAGCCCGACAATCACATTAAGGCCGTAGTCCAGAAGTAAGTTTTAACTTGTAGTATTTACTTGAAAAATATATTATATTTTTCATTTCATAATACATTAGTACTTCTTTCAAACAGTGCCGTGACCGCGTTTAAGGTGATGGGGGTTATACATACAAGTAAATCCAAACAGACGATTACTTGGATATATCCCAAAGTAAGTAATACATTTAGACACATATACATGTATATATAGATAGATATATTAGCTATATATATGTGTGTGTATATATATATATATATATATATATATATATATATTATAGGGGAAATTATAGTCAACTACCTTATTAGATGGCATGTTTACAGTTTAGTCCCTATTGTTTCATAAATTACAGCGAAGGACAAAAATCTGGTTTGGTGTTGACTTCCATTAAAAAGACGAAAATATCCCTCTATTTACTTGAATAAAATATTTCTTTTAAAATACATTTCATATGAAATAAATAGCTTATAAGTTATTAAAGTGTTTGGCTAATACAATTTTTTTAAAAAATACTTTTTTTCAGAAAATAATTTTTTTTAAAATATTATTTTTTTCCAGAACATATTTTTTTTAGTTTTTCGCAAAAAATAAATTTTTTTATTTTTTTTTCAGAAAATAATTTTTTTATTTTTTAAAAAATAAAAAAATCCAGAAAATAATTTATTTTTTCGAAAAATTAATATTTGTTTTCCATAAAATAATTTTTTTCGGAAAAATATTTTTTTTGCCAAAAAATATTTTTTTCTCCAGAAATATTTTTAAATTTTTTTCGAAATAAAAGAATTCCATAAAAATAATGTTTTTTCGAAGAGAATTTTTTTTCCCAGAAAATAATTTTTTTATTTTTTTGAAAAATAATATATTTTTCGAGAAAATACTTTTTTTTCTCAGAAAAAATATTTTTTTCTAGAAAGTTTGAAAATTTATTATGCTGAGTCCAAAAGTATTATATATACATTACAATGAGGTCCAACATGTGCCACCCACGTGAGGCCAAAAATAAATGGGTAAAAACAAAAGAAAAACAAAAGGGCAAATCCAGAATATTAGTACTCTCTCCTGTGGCATCATCTAAAAGTTTGGCTTTTATCCTTCGTTGTAAATATAGTTTCTGGACAGAGCAAAGATTGTCTTTCATTGTAATATCTGAAACAATAGGGTCTAAACTATAATATCTGGATGTCGACTATTGTTCGAGCTCATATTATCGATGGATGGATGGAGGTGATAAACTTTTATTTCAGTTTTTTAAATTGTTTAAATTAATTTCAATTTTTAAATTATTTCAGTTTAAAAGTGATTTAATCATTTAAGTTGATGAGTTAATTTATATGTTTATATATGTACATATGGTTGATGATGTTGTAGCACTTCCTATAGATAGAATTCATGAAATTCAAACCAAATGGGCAAAACAATTTTTGGAGGTTAGGAACCGTCTATATGCGTAGATTTTTGACATTTGATTTTGTAAGAATTACCATTATCTTGTTTAGTTAGTTCGTGAATTGTGTTGTATTTATTTTGAATTGGATGGAACTTGTATTTGATGGTTGGATGAAAGTTGTCTAGTTGTATTTGTGAATGGATGAAAGTTGTGTTGTTGAGGTTTTATTTGAGATTGCTGTTGTGTTCTGGTTTTATTTGAGATTGTTGTTGTATTCTAGTTTATTTGAGGTTTTAGCAGGTTTTATTCTGGTTTAGCAGGTGTTTTCTGTGTTGTATTCCGAATTTTATGTACTGTTTAGATGGTTTTAGTGTTATTGTTGTTGGATGCTGGTTTAGTGTTGAATTTTAGTGTTACTGTTTAGATGGTTTTATTGTTGTTTGGATGCTGGTTTAGTATTATTTTGATTGCTGTTGTGTAGTAGGTTGGGAAAATATAAAAACAAAACTGGTATTGAAAAAAATAACATCGGTTGTTATAAAGAACCGCTGTTAAATTACGCTTTTCAAATTAACAGCGGTTCTTTAAAACAACCGCTGTTAAATTAACAGCAGTTCCCTCAAAAAACCGCTTGTAACACCCCCAAAACCATCCAGAGATATTACAGCGCCGTGGGCCCCGCGCCGGAACCCACAAGGCTAAAAATTATTTTCACAATCATTTTAAACACGCCGAAGAGACAAAGACGGTAATATTTTATTAATAATTAAATGTTTTCCACAATATTTTCTCAAATACCGTCAAAATTTCATTTGAAAATACAAGGCAAAGTACCAAAAGGCATTTTGAAAGTATACACGAGTTGGTAAAATACCGGAAAGCCTTTTTAAGATACACACGCTGCGGATATAAACATAGTAAACATACATTGGCAGTGGAATCATAACATTCAGGGAAATACTCGGATCTCGAACACATGCCATAGCCAGTATCACCCGGGAAGCTCATCCCTTCACGATCGCTACTAGATCGATCTCCGAGCACCTAAAGGATAAAGCCCACGACGGGGTCAGCCACAATACTCAACAATGATAACAAATACATCATCATAAACAATTACATATCAATGTAATTACAAAGTAAGAATACTTCCAATGTAATCTTACCATAATAACCTTACCAATTCGTGGTACTTCATATCAAATCACCTCTTACCTCAATCCACACCTCGCATCCTCAAGTGACGAATGAATTCAAATACTACCATCCGTACTTTATTCAAACAATGCCAAGATTCTCAAAACATCATTATACCTCCAATATGGAATAATCTATCCGTATCAAATTCTGTCCGCCGGATCGCACAATCAAATCCCAGATATGATAAAACCGATAATACACAATACATCTGTAGATCAACTACCCCGAAATAATGACAAGTTCCGGATATTGATACAAAGTATGAACGCTCATACAATCAATAATAATAAACAACCAATGCATCAACCGAGGATATCATCGACATGATAAACTCCAATACTGCCAACGATGTATCAACGGTAACCGAAAGTACCATGACATGATAAACTCCACACAAGATCAACAAAGGACCAACAATGAATGAGAATACCATCGATATGGTAAACTCTAACAAAATCACTAAAGGACCAACAACGACCGAGAATACCAATATTAGGTAAACTACAAGCAAGATCAATAAAGGATCAACAACGACTGAGAATACCATCGATAAGGTAAACTCCAAACAGGATCAATATAGGACCAACAACGATCGATAATACCAATGATATGGTAAACTCCAAGCAAGATCAATAAAGGATCAGAAACGACCGAGAATACCAACGATACGGTAAACTCCAAGCAAGATCGTTAAAGGATCAACAACGATCAAGAATACCATCGATAAGGTATACTCCAAACAAGATAAATAAAGGATCAACAACGACCGAGAATACCAATGATATGGTAATATCCAAGCTTGATCAATAAAAGATCAACAACGACCATGAATACCAACGATATGGTAAACTCCAAGCAAGATTGATAAAGGATCAATAATGACCGAGAATACCATCGATAAGGTAAACTCCAAACAAGATCAATAAAGAACCACAGGGACAGATATATGAGAGAATAAAATCGTCAAACATATACAAATCACATATAGTGGATCTCAAAGACAAACCCGACTATCAAACATACCCAATCATACATGGACTATGAACGACCAATCAATATGGCCCAAGGTGGACGTCACGATATGCCCGATCCAGAAATATGTTCGTGCACAAGCCACCAATAGGTATCGATCGAATACACGTATGGTCTTGTACCTAATCAGTCTCACGAAGTACATCTCGTGTGCACAGCTCAATGTGAGAAAGCAACTCATGACTATACGTGCCCGTCCTGAAAATCCTATCATTGACCGATCAGCACGCAGATATGACTCCAGATAAGTCACAATGCAACATGACAACAAAACTCGAAGGAACACATATCCGATAAGGATCAGAAGACTCCCCAAGTGAACAACGATAGATCGATAATGAAAGATCGACACGACCACATAATCGTATTTTCGTTAGATAACAGTTCCTAAAATGCTCAACAATGTCTATACTATTATCACATAAACTCCCAAGGTCGCAACCAAGGGTCACAGAAGCATCTACACAGGAATACTCCGGACGTAGGCACCATTCAGGTTTTATCCCTCAACACGGTTTATCAACACATAAACTCTCAAGGTCGTAACCAAGGGTCACGAAAGCATCTACACAAGAATACTCCGAACGTGGGTACCATTCAGGTTTTATCCCTCAACACAGTTTCATTATAATTATAGTTACAAAGAAAGACAACAACACAAAATACACAAAACAACGATGCACACTCATTACATGAAGTCAACATACAACATATACAACAATGCATCAGGATAATTATTCTCATAATTGAGCAATACTAAATTACCTCAATCCGGAGACCCTAACTTTTCCACGAACAACACCCCTGATCGGATACACAGTTTTTCGAATAGTCCAGAATGAAGCACAATCCATCACTAATAACAAACCACCATCTCGAGTTCAATGTCGGCAGGATAAACTATCATCGATACCCAACATCCCATATTATAGACCAAAGATAATTCACATATCCCTTTTCACTAAACACCTTTAAATCATATACATTATGATTTAACCCAATCCAAAGCATAATATACATACCATCATCCGGACAATTCATATTTATAATATCATTGCTATATGAAAACCATTTATTAAACATTATGAACTGAGCAAGTATAATTTGCCTCGATACCAATACGAGAAAGCCGTTACCAATCCTATCATCTTCATCTACAAGCTCCTCAACACTTACCAAGGCGATCCATGAATTCTCCAATCTCAATCGCAGCATAACAGTTAAAATCAATGATCACTTATCACAACCTAATGTAATAATCAATTAACAATACGTTCGATAATAATCAACAACCGATATAACCAATCACTCAAACTCAACGGTTCAATGATATCTCGATCATATATGAAATTAACCCATTCGACTCAAACAATACGAATACAAGCCGCAATTCGATAATCATATAATCAATCAATTCAAACTAATAACAAGGGTCTTAACATTCTTGATTCCAACTTCAACCTTAAATATGAATTAACAAGGTTCCTTCTTGTCCATACTCTTAGATTCATAGCAAAACGATTATACCGATTAATATCATCAATCCAAACTATCCAAATAGTCTAATACCATGAATAATCGTATTCCAAGATTAACCATGATCTTTCCGGATTCAACCTCATATCATGATTCATATTTCATCAAGAACATACGAAATCGACCATTACAACCAACATAATATTGATTCTACTCATCAAATCCATGTTTATACTCAAAACCATTTATATCCTATCACATATTCTTCTTTGATGTGACATATACCAAGAACACCAAGAATACCATGATTCCAAAATCATGTTCATAACAAAGCAACATAATCCAACATATATATATATATATATATAATCAAGAAATCCAACATATATATATATAATCATATCATCATCTTCTTCAACATACACTTCACATAATATCAAGAATCACAACTATATCACCATATCCATCATTATACGAATTAATCATCAACAACAACATCAAAATCCGAAATTAAAGAGAGGGATTATCCAACATACCTCTTGAAGATGAACAACATAATCAAACCCCTCAAGAATCAATAATATCTTCACATATCAAGCTCCAATCCATTCCATCAAGCTCATAATCAAGTTAGAAGAGCCAAAAATCCATCTTGGAGGGTTGAAGGGAGAAAAACGAAGTGAACATCTCCAAAAATGCTAAAGTGACGGGTCTCACATATTTATATAAACTTCAACCATTACGTATGTTACGTAATCCACCTAACGTACGTACCCTTCTTTACATACATCAACTGACCTTGTTAGCGTACGTAACACTAATCCAGAGTCTACTGCCTCAATTCGTACCATGTCTTACGTACGTAAGGCCTATGCCATAACATACGTAACATGATCGTTGTCTTGCTACAATGATACTCATTTAACGTACGTAATGGGCTACCCATAACGTACGTAAAGCTCTATGTTGACTCGCCTGTCCACATCTGCGCCGCAAGTTTCCGACACTAGGACCATTCGTCGATCATAGCTCAAACTTGTTCGATTCTCTACATAATGTACGTTATGTACTCTACGTAACATACGTTACGCTTGCATCTTTATGTACGTAAGCTCCTATGCTTAACGTGCATAATGGCTTTTATACATAGCCATTTATAACTGCTCTTGCCTGTCGTCTCAACATACTGAATACATATACACGACATACTGAATACATATACTCGTCCCAATAACATTCTCATACGATACACCTGATACACAATATCCTCAAATGCAATTGTCGAATAAGTACAACAATTGTACCAATACAACTGTCTCAGTTCTCAATTTATTTTATCCATACCGTAAAGATACCACATCATCGAATATATCTCAGATAAAATAATGCGACAAAATTATACTGAAAAATCCAGGATATCACGTACTAACACCGTTAAAATAAGTTTCGTCCTCGAAACTTGCAATTCTATCATAGAAAATATCTCAACCAAAATATCCAAACTCATCACGAAAACAGTCAATCGTCGCGACAAGCGAATAACCAAAACAATATACTTACAAGTACGTGTAGTCGATGATCTTTTGTGATACTAGCATACGACTCCCACAAGAAGTCTCAAAGCAATTCTAATACAGCGGTATCGCAATTATAGCAATTTCGAAAAAATCTCAAAAATTTTGGAATTTCAAAAAAAAATCGGTTTGATTCAAAAGTCAGAAGAATTGTTTTCAAAAGTCATGCTACTACTGCACCGGTAGAGCCACATAACACACATGCCAGGGTTTACGAAACCTAAGCTCTGACACCATCTTCTCTGACACCCCCAAAACCATCCGGGGATATTATCGCACTGTGGACCCCGCACCGGAACCTACAAGGCTAAAATTTATTTTCACAATCATTTCAAACACGCCAAAGAGACAAAGACGGTAATATTTTACGAATAATGAAATGTTTTCCATAATATAGTACTCAAATACCGTCATAAGATTTCATTTAAAAATACAAGGCAAAAATATCAAAAGGCATTTTGAAAGTATACACGAGTTGGTAAAATACCGGAAAGCCTTTTTAAGATACACACGCAGCGGATATAAACATAGTAAACATACATTTGCAGCGGAATCGTAACAGTCACGAAAATACTAGGATCTCAAACACATGCCATAGCTAGTGTCACCCGGGAAGCTCATCCCTTCAAGACCCCTACTAGCTCGATCTCCGAGTACCTAGAAGATAAAGCCCACGACGGCATCAGCCACAGTACTCAACAATGACGATGATCACATCATCATACACAATTACATATCAATGTAATTACAAAGTAAGAATACTTCCAATGTAATCTTACCGTAATAACCTTACCATTTCGTGGTACTTCATATCAAATCACCTCTTACCTCAATCCACACCTCGCATCCTCAAGTGACGAATGAATTCAAATACGACCATCCGTACTGTATTCAAATAATGCCAATATTCTCAAAACTCATTATACCTCCAATATGGAATAATCTATTCGTGTCAAATTCTGTCCGCCAGATCGCACAATCAAATCCCAGATCTGATAAAATCGATAATACACAGTACATATGTAGATCAACTACCCCGAAATAATGACAATTTCCAGATATCGATACAAAGTATGAACGCTCATACAATCAATAATAATAAACCACCAATGCATCAATCGAGGATATCATCGACATGATAAACTCTAATACTACCAACGATGTATCAATGATAACCGAAAATACCATTACATGATAAACTCCACACAAGATCAACAAATGACCAACAACGAATGAGAATACCATTGATATGGTAAACTCTAACAAGATCACTAAAGGACCAACAATGACCGAGAATACCAACGATATGGTAAACTACAAGCAAGATCAATAAAGGATCAATAACGACCGAGAAGACCATCGATAAGGTAAACTCCAAACGAGATCAATAAAGGACCAACAACGACCGATATTACCAATGATATGGTAAACTCCAAGAAAGATCAATAAAGTATCAACAACGACCGAGAATACAAACGATATGGTAAACTCCAAGCAAGATCAATAAAAGATCAACAACGACCGATAATACCAACGATATGGTAAACTCCAAGCAAGATCGATAAAGGATCAACAACGACCGAGAATACCATCGATAAGGTAAACATCAAGCTAGATCGATAAAGGATCAACAACGACCGAGAATACCATCGATAAGGTAAACTCCAAACAAGATCAATAAAGGATCAACAACGACCGAGAATAACAACGATATGGTAAACTCCAAGCAAGATCAATAAAATATCTGTAACACCCCCATGATAAATGGATATATCACCGCACCGTAGATTCTTTTTGTAGAACCTACCAGGCTTAGGTCGACATAAAATCACATTAATAGTTTACACCCACGAAATACATGAAAAGTTAACAACAATCATTTTAAAACCAACTCAACACCACAACAAATGACACACTGTTCCGAGGAACTACGACTGATATAACATCATTATCAAACGACCGAACAAGACACCAATACATATTACATGACGGTACTCGCGCGAGTACAAAACAAACCACAATTCTTCTCAAACAAAACAACCAGAAACTTGAGAATGAAACATGACATCAACGCTGCCCATCAAGCTCATGTTTGCCCTGTGCCGTATCGCCTTCTGGACCTGTACCTGAAAATAGAACAAGTATTCACCTCCGAAGGGGTTAGCAAACAGCCAGTGCAAGTACAATGATTTTAGAATATGTACAACAAATGAGTAAACAACCGAAATCACAGTGCCATCACAGATATTCTGGAATACAATACCACAACCATCATCATAAAATAACAACAGGGGCTATAGTAGTACTGTACCTCACGCGAGATACATACCACTCCCCAGAGAGTCCTCGTCCGGCCCTCTCTAGCTGTACAACCCTACCAAGTGAACTGCAGAAGCCTCATTCTACGGAACCCAGGGGACCCTCACTAGTTTTACTTGGCACATGACCACAAGTCGCACTTTCAAAAATCATCTCTTTTTCAAAAATGGCACAAATCACATTTTCTAAAATTACCACTTTTCACAAAATCACATTTTCACATATTCACACGAAGTACATTAAACATAATAAAAGTACTTGCCTTAGTTGGAACAAAACAAGAAACAACTGTGGAACTTGTGGTCTGACTTTATTCAACGATCTGATCCTAGCACAACACAAGACTACATCAAACACAATACGACGGAAATGAAAGAATCACCCTAAGTTCTACCCTTAGGGACAATTAATCGAACACCATGCGGATAACATGGGTCATGCTCAGACTACAGATGAAGACTCGGAATTTAACCCATAAACTTCAACAAGAAGAAGGGATTATGGTTATAACATCCTAATCCAGCACAAATCAAGGTTAATCACGGACTCTAAATGATGAAGCCGCAAGAAAACCCAAAAATCCCGAAACTAGGGTTTTGCATGAATTACCTTAATCCGAACGGTAAAATAAGTTAAGATGCTGATAACTCTGCGTTAGGAACTTCAAAACATGGATGGATGGTGATATCAGGTGGAGAACTGCACTCCCCTAAACCCTAGGTCGCCCACCGCTGGAGAATAAAGGAGAGAAGGATGAATTACGGGATTTAAGCCATGCAGTCCTATATATACTGGGTGGCTCTAGCGCGCGCTACCTGGATGTAATGGCGTTCCAGAATTTTCTGTCCAATCCCGATAGCATTCACTACCTGTCCTGGTCCAAGATTCATAAATTTTCAGCCCAATTCCAGACTGCCCTAACCAATATCATTAGCGTGCGTTAGGAGGACATTAGCGTGCGCTACAATTGCACAATTAGTGCGTGCTAGCAACAATTTAGCGTGCGTCAACTGCCACTTTTCAGCATTACCTGTTGGGATTCGGTGCCTAAAACGAAGGCCCAGCGAAAGCGGTAAAACGAAAATTAATTCGATCAGAATCCCTACGAGGATCGATCGAGCTACGTATATACGAATATCAAAAACGAATAGCAAGAGTCGTAAGAAACTAACCCTCGAAGTCCGTTGATTAAATGGTAACCTTCTCTTGAGCTATTCCCCAAGCTTTAGTTTGATATCTCTACGAGTCCAATCCGCTCCAAGCTCTTGAACGATCCAATGCCGAAAGCACCGCGTCTCTACTTGCCACGCGCCGAAAAAATGATCGGAATAACAACACTTGATTAACCTCTAAGGTTACGGCTAGAATCAAGTGATGAAGCTTTTATTATTACACTCTAAGTGTATAATATATCTCTCAATAATCTTTCTCTAAGAAATGTGAATGATGAAAAAACACAAAACAAAGTTTCTCTTCCCTCTCACTATTATGAAGCTGTCGTGAATGCTACTAGGAGGTGAGAAGGAGAGTTTTTATTTTGGTCTTAATAATCATTCACAAGATAAGATTACACCCACAAAATCACCTTTAACCTTATAATAAGAGATATGAAATCTCATATGTCAAAAGTATTCCAACAAGAAAACAAGACAATGATCAAGGTAGGAAATCAAGGTGGGGGCCGGCCTCTAGAAGAAATCGGACGAGTTCGGTTCGTTTCGGACTCCCGAGAGTCCAAACAGATAAACTCCAATTTCGTTCCGATGTATTTATATTGTTTAATTAATCCAATTAATTAAACATATCAAATACAAAATAACATAATTAATTTCTCCAAGAAATAATTATATCCATGAATTAAATTAATCACCCAGTAATTTATTTAATCCATTAGGCCGTAAATCAATTTATCCAATAAATCGATTTAGACATCCAATGTCTCAAATTAGATATCCAATATCTAATATTCATAATGAGAGATTAAGCTCGATTCATTTCGTCGTCAATCCTAATGCGTGACTCGGTAGGTCCGTCTCAGTCAGCAATGGGAGGAACCAAAGAGTAGTAGCACCACCTAGCCAGCCTGGTGACCTACACTGTACCGCGACTGAGAACGAATGATTGGGATTATTTAAGAACCATTCTGTCGTGAATACCAGTATACGTATAAACCCTTCTTTCAAATGTCCCGATCAAGTTATGGGGTCACGGTCAGTCAAACCCCATCTGTACTTGACGCTATGCATGCGTTAATGCAAATCGAGATCATCGAGCGCTCGTGTATCTAATACAGCTAGCTCCAATGCTTTGGCCAAAGACTTATGATCTCATCTGCCAATAACCGCATAGGACATATAACCCGTTCACTAACAGGAGAAACAATTCTATCTTGGTATTCAGTAGGACCTGCTACTTGCCCGTCAAGATGCACGTCGAGGTTGACCCCCGCCTTCCAGTTTACAGGGTCGAACTACTCTAGTGAAAATATTAACGTCACAAGCACATCCCTACTAAATCCTCAAGTCGAAGGTTCACGAATACCTATCACAACCTTTCGATTCCATCATTGACTATCCCGGAGTGAAATCCATGTGATGAATCGAGGGTGAGTCGGTTCGAGTATACTAATATAATTAGCGTACCTATAACGTGTGCTCCCACTAACCATTAGTGTTCGACAGGCACTCTCCTTGTCAAAGAACATGTCAAACAAGTCTTCACATAAACTTAACGCCCAGTCAAGTTTCATCGACTTGCGAACGATTAAGTATTTGAGCTATAAACCTTTCCAGTGCCGACCCCCTTATCCAATATGGAATGGAATGTTTTGCTCTCAAATACACGGACTAGTTTCTATATGTATATTTACGAGTTAGGCATGCCAGTAACTACCAGTAAATAAAGAAAACATCCATTGCCTTATTTATTGATGATTTACATAATAACAAGTACAATGCCCTCACTCAACATCCTCTGAGTGGCATTCGAGGGCATACTCCTAACATTACCTTCGTAATGTCTAGTCCGAACGAACACGGCCCGGGAGATACAAGGCTAGATAATGCTAGAAATCAACAATCCAGTTTCATTCTAATATACACGCGATTTCAAACATCAAACAGTACATCATGGAAAAATTTCAAAAACCAATTTCTCAACAAAATATGTCAACAACAAAATATATGAATAAATAAAGTACACAGATATTATACCCTTACCCTCTAAAAAGAAGTTCCGTCTCAAAACTTAAGATTCAAAAAGTTTAGCGTACCAGGCTCGCATACTGTCTTGAGTTTCCCAAATAGCTTCCTTAATTCCATGTTTTGACCACTGAATCTTCACTAACAGAATTGCTTTGTGTCGTAATTGTTTTACCCGACGTTCTAATATTGCTATTGGCTGCTCTTCATACGAAATATTATCAATTACTTCAATCTCTTTGTAATCAATAATGTGGCTAGGATCAAGAACATACTTACGCAATTGTGAAACATGGAGGTAACGCTAGTCGATGAGCTACTTCACCTAATCTCTCCAGGATCTCGAAAGGCCCAATGTAACGAGGACTAAGCTTCCCCTTTTTTACTAAACCGAAGGATTCCACGCGTCGGAGATACTTTCAATAATACATGATCGCCCGTTTGAAACTCTAATGGTCGACGTCGAACGTCGGCATATGACTTCTATTGACTCTGGCTGTTAACAATTTATGTCGGATCAAAGCAATCTACTCCCTTGTTTGAATTATCAAGTCTGGTTCTACTCCCAGTAATTTATACGGCTCGTCCCAACAAATTGGTGATCTACATCGTCTCCCGTATAACGCTTCAAATGGAGCCATTCCAATCGAACTATGCCAACTAATATTATACGCAAATTCAATCAATGGTAAATAAATCTCCCAATCTTTTTTCCAACCCAACGCACAAGCTATCAACATGTCTTCCAATGTCAGGATTGTTCTCTCTGGATGTCCATCCATTTGAGGATGATAAGCGGTACTGAAATTCAGTTCAGTACCGAGTGCTCGATGTGCTGCTTGCCAGAATTGTGATACAAAACGACCGCGATCCGAAATAATACTCTTTGGTACCATGGAGTCTCACAATCTCTGTGATGAATAATCGATCCAATCTCTCTGGTCCCCAAGTATCTCTAATGCCTAGAAAATGTGCTGATTTGGTTAGTCGATCAATGATTACCCAAATCATATTCATCCCAGTTCGCATCCTTGGCATTCCCACAATAAAATCCATCGTGATATCTTCCCACTTCCATTCTAGAATTGGTAACGGTTACAATTTCCCGGCAGGTCTTTGATGTTCAGCTTTAACTTGATGACAAGTCAAACATTTCGACATGAACTCCGTTACGTCTTTCTTCATATTCGGCCTCCAAAAATTCTCATTCAAGTCTTTATACATTTTACTCGTACCAGGATGAATCGAGTATGGAGTAGAATGTGCTTTATTTAACATCACTTGCTTAAGATCATCCTGATTCGGTACACAAATCCTACCTTGAAATCTAAGAACACCATCTTCGTATATTATGAATCCAGGTGCCTTTCCTGTAAAAACATCTTCTCGAAGCTGTACAAATAAAGGATCATCTAACTGTTTGGACTTAATGTCTTCAATCACGGAGGATGTGACCTCAAGGAAACGTAATTGTCCTTGAGTTACTTGGGGCCAAACATCAATCTCCAAATCAAATTACTCTTGTCTGAGCTTTGGTTGAATGGTAAGTAATTCCAATCTCTGAAACACGATTGACTTGCGGATCAAAGCATCGGCAACAACATTCGCTTTACCTGGATGGTAAAGAATGTCAAGATCGTAATCTTTAATCAATTCCAACCATCGCCGTTGACGCATATTAAGCTCCTTCTGAGTAAAAATATATTTCAAACTCTTATGATCCATATACACTCGACAAGAAGGACCATATAAACAGTGCCTCCAATCTTCAACGCAAACACCACAACGGCTAACTCAAGATCATGGGTAGGATAATTCATCTCACATGGCTTTAATTGTCGAGATGCATAAGCTACTACTTTCTCGTTTTGCATCAATAAACATCCCAATACTTGTTTAAAAGCATAACTATAAATAACAAAACCCTCCGTCCCTTGTGGTAAAGCTAGAACCGGTGACGCTGTCAGTCTTTTCTTCAACTCATCAAACTCTTCTGACACTCGTCATTCCATTCAAACTTCTTAGTTTTCTGTAGCAGTTGGGTGAGTGGTCGAGCAATTTTCAAGAAACCCTCGACAAATCGATGATAATAGCAAGCTAATCCTAAAAAACTCGAAACTTCCTTGATATTCCACGGTGGTTCCCACGCTAGAACTGCTTCAATTTTCTGAGGATCCACTCGAACACCTTCGATTGATATAATATGACCAAGAAAAGCATCTTCTTTCAGCCAAAACTCGCACTTAGAAAATTTAGCATAGAGCTTACTAGATCTCAAAATACTCAGTACTATTCTTAGGTGCTCAGCATGCTCCATTTCGCTATTAGAATAGATTAAGATATCATCAATAAAAACCACCACGAATTTATCCAGATATTCGATAAAGGTCTTATTCATGAGCTGCATGAACACCGCCGGGGCATTAGTCAAACCAAAAGCATAACTATGAATTCATAATGTCCGTATCTCGTTCGAAATGCTGTTTTTGAAATGTCCGAATCTCGAATTCGCAGCTAGTAATATCCCGACCTCAAGTCAATCTTTGAGAAATCTGTAGCTCCTTGCAGTTGATCAAATAGATCATCAATCCGTGGCAGCGGATACTTGTTCTTGATAGTGAGTTTATTCAACTCACGATAGTCAATATATAATCGTAAAGATCCATCTCTCTTCCATGCAAACAACAACGGCGCACCCCATGGAGAAGCGCTAGGCCGAACATAACCTTTGTCCAACAAGTCACCTAGTTGCTTCTTCAACTCTTGCATTTCCGATGGGGCCATTCTGTAGGGCGCTTTAGATACTGGTGCCGCATTAGGCTCTAATTCAATAGTAAACTCCACATCACGATGCAGCGGTAATCCAGGTAAATCATCTGGGAACACGTCTGGAAACTCATTCACGACTGTAATAGAGGATAACTGAACCTCAATAGTTTCTGTCTTCATTGCGTAACACCAATAGACAGTACAGCCTTGTCGCAATAACTTTATCGCCTTCATGGCCCGAATAATTTTTTCTGAAGTGCCTGATTTCTGTCCTTCAAAGACATGGTTGGTCCCATCCTGTGTGATGATTGAAATCATCTTTCGACAATAATCCACCACCTCCCCATGACGATCTAACCAATCGTAACCCAGAATCAAATCTCCCCCGTTCATATCAATTACAATTAAGTCGGATGGCCAATCTCTACCATTGATAGTTATAGGATAATTTACAATCTCCTGATCCCCAACCATCCTTTCCCCACTCGGCAATCCAACAATAAACAGTTCACACACAGATAGGCCATTAAGACCCAAACGATGCACATAATACAACGATATAAAGGAATGAGTAGCTCCAGAATCAAACATTACATCTACCAGTTGTATACAAATATAAACAATACCTGACGTAGATTCTTTTTAGAGAACCTACCAGGCTTAGGTCGACATAAAAGCACATTAACAGTTTACACCCACGAAATACATGAAGTGTTAACAACAATCATTTTAAAACCAACTAAACACCACAACAAACGACACACTGTAATGAGGAACTACGACTGATAAAACATTATTATCAAATGATCGAACAACACACCAATACATATTACATGACGGTACTCGCGCGAGTATAAAACAAACCACAAACTCGAGAATGACACATGACATCAATGCTTCCCATCAAGCTCGTGTCCGCTCTGTGCTGTAACGCCTTCTGGACCTGTACCTGAATACAAAACAAGTACTCACCCCCAAAGGGGTCAACAAACAGCCGGTGCAAGTACAATAATTCTATAATATGTACAACAAATGAATAAACAACAGAAATCACAGTGCCATCACGGATATTTCGGAATACAATACCACAACCATCATCACAAAATAACAACGGGGGCTATACTAGTACTGTACCTCACACGAGATACATACCACTCCCCAGAGAGTCCTCGTCAGGCCCTCTCTGGCTGTACAACCCTACCAAGTGAACCGCAGAAGCCTCGGTCCATAGAACCCAGGGGACCCTCGCTGGTTTTACTTGGCACACGACCACAAGTTGAACTTTCAGAAATCATCACTTTTTCACAAATGGCACAAATCACATTTTCTAAAATTACCACTTTTCACAAAATCACATTTTCACATATTCACACAAAGTACATTAAACATAATCAAATTGCCTTAGTTGGAACAACACAAGAAACAATGAACTGAGGAACCTGTGGTCTGACTTTCTTCAACGATCTAATCCTAGCATAACACAAGACTACATCAAACACAATACGACAGAAATGAAAGAATCACCCTAAGTTCTGCCCTTAGGGGCAGTCAATCGAACACCATGCGGACAACATGGGTCATGCTCAGACTACGAATGAAGACTCGGAATTTAACTCATAAACTTCAACAAGAACAAGGGATTATGGTGATAACATCCTAATCTAGCACAAATCAAGATTAATCATGGACTCTAAATGATGAAGTCGTAAGAAAACCCAAAAATCCAGAAACTAGGGTTTTGCATGAATTATCTCAATCCGAACGGTAAAAGACGTTAATATGGTGAAAACTCCATGTTATGAACTTCAAAGCGTGGATGGATGGTGATATCGGGAGGAGAACTGCACTCCCCTAAACCCTAGGTCGCCCACCGCTGGAGAAGAAAGGAGTGAAGGATGAAATGACGGGATTTAAGCCATGCAGTCATATATTTACTGGGTGGCTTTAGCGCGCACTAAGGGTAAGCATAGTGTGCGCTACCTGGCTGTAATGGGGGTCCAGAATTTTTTGTCCAATCACGATAGCATGCGCTAGCATTTCCAGTAGCGTGCGCTACCTGTCCTAGTCCAAGATTCATAAATTTTCAGCCCAATTCCAGACTGCCCTGACCAATCTCATTAGCGTGCATTAGGAGAACATTAGCGTGCGCTACAATTGCACGATTAGCGCGTGCTAGCAACAATTTAGCATACATTAACTGCCACTTTTCAGCATTACCTTCGTAATGTCCGGTCCGAACGAACACGTCCCGGGAGATACAAGGCTAGATAATGCTAGAAATCAACAAGCCAATTTCAGTCTAATATACAAGCGATTCCAAACATCAAACAGTACATCATGGAAAAATTTCACAAACTAATTTCTCAACAGAATATGTCAACAACAAAATATATTAATAAATAAAGTACACGGATATTACAATATCAACAACGACCGAGAATACCAACGATATGGTATTGTTGTCTTCAAGTTCAAGAACCCTAATTTTTCAAAAGCAGAAAAATTACCTAAATATTCACTACACTAAATCGAAACATCTTATTTGCAGAAATGGACTCAATTACCTATTTCGAGTGAGTCAACCTGAAGCTGGTGAAGGAGCAAATCATATTTAGTATTGTTGTCGATTTTTAAGGATTGTTGGCAACCAACAGCATGGATGAGATGGCATATGTAATCCGGATGATGAAGAAGAATGGCATCTACCATTATATGGATATTTTCCCCAAGCATCTCTTCAAGGAAGCTGTCATCTGCTTCTAAAAGGAAGCACAAGTCACATAGCACTACATCATGAGCTCGAATTTTGGAGAAGAAATAAACATCACACCACAAACCATCTCCGACGCTTTCAAAATAGAAACCAGGGGCATCGCAGTCGAAGCACTGAAGTAGAATCCGACCGAGACTTGGTATGAGGTCAAGTTACCAGAGGAGACAACTAAGGTCAAACTTACGGCGAAGAAAGGTGACCTTAAGAAAGAATACAAATATGTCCTAGACATCAATAACAAAATCGTCACGGGCATGGCAGGCAGCTATGATCAACTACTATCTGCCAAATATGTTGTGATGGGAGCACTGATACAGCAGAAGAGGATTAACTGGCCTGATTATATCTATAGACAGTTGGCCAAGGAGGTCAATAAGGCAAGTTGGGACGATTAGGAGAAGAAATTTAACAAAAATTGGTATATGGAACTCAAATTAGCCAGATCTTAGAGTTCCTTGGAAAGGCTAAGGGAAGGGCAGACCCCTTTCACTTCAGCAAGAGACTTGGTCACTTGGACCAAGAAACCCTAAAGAATATCGGGGATAAGAAACAAAAGGCAGCTGAGAAACTCAAGAAAATAACCTCTGGAACGTCTTAGTATAGAGGACCCTCAGACTATGAAGCAAAGCAGTCAGATGCAGCTGCAGCAGAAGTACCACTTGCACCCAAAACCTCACTTGCATATGACATTATCACATCTGCACCTGAAATCTTACCTGCACCTATCATCACACCCATAGAAGATTCAGGCAGTGATGACATTCCTCTGACCAAGTTTTTCAAGAAGAGGAAGTCACCTGAGAAGCCCCTCTACACTATATCCTCACCTGAATTATCTCCTAAATGGTAGAGAGGACTGGTGGACCCCCCAGACATAGAGGAAGAAACGCAGATAATAATATCAGCTGCACCTGCAGTGTCTGAATTGGTCAAACTTCTCTGATAATTTCCGTTGACCAAAACTCAGCTAATAATTAACTTATCTGATATTTAGATAGTTCTATACTTGGCCGATTTACCGACTGATTAATACTTGATCAAGGCTTAACCTAAATCTTAAGGCCTATAGAAGATACTTATTTGGTTCTTCTTTACAAATCCAAGTACTTAGAGTATACATTTGAATAAATCACAAGTACAGGGATGACATCATCAAAATCTAATACATATTCCTAACAATTTCCCCTAATTTTGATGATGGCAAAGCTTAAACATTCAAATGTAAAACAAGTTTGCACAAAAGTAAAGTGCAAGACAAAAATCAAACTCAGTAACAACTAGTGGTTGTCATTTAAGTGACTGTTATAAACTTTTTATAGATGTTACATTATAGTGCAGTTCTTGAATGAAACCAAATACAAGTAAATCAGATATTTCAAGCGAAAACAGATATTACAAGTAAATTACAAATAAATTACAAATAAAGAATCATCTCTCTTCTCCCTCCACCTCTGCCTCTTCCTCTGATCTTGGCTGGAGGGAGGGTCTTCAAAGGTTTGGCTCCAATTGGTCTCTTTGTTACTGGAACTAACCCATACTTCTTCTTGATCACCGAGGTAAACTGCTGCTATTCTGGAGATGTGAAATTGTGTTTAATGCATAGCTCTTTAATTTCTTCCTAAAGGGAAATCTCATCAAGTTATCCATTCATGAGCATAGGTGCTTCTTCAGGTCTGAAATTTGGGATCATAGGGTATGCATTGAATTCCTTTGCAGCATATTTCTTCAAAATTTCCCAAAGTTTGGGGAAATTCATGTCCATGAAGTTTATGAAAGTTTCCTGTGGGGAGCAATTTTTGTCTTGAAGTATTTCCCAGAGGTAGTACTTCTCTATGAATTGCTTCCTTGCACTTCCCCACATTGGTTCTGCCTCAACAGGTAAGAATTCCTCAACAAATTGGAGTTCTTTGCCTTCCCATTGGAACCTCACTACTAGATCTTGTCCAGTTCTTTTTCTTTTAGCTGCAGGTTGGTCTGATGGTGCAGCTGGCTCTTTTCTTTTCAGACTAGAGGTTCCTGCCTGAATGAGTGGATAATCTTGCCTTTTCCTCATTTCTTCTCTACCTTCCATCTTATTCATTGCTTCCCCCTTTCTTTTCTCTTCCCCCTTTTTGCCAGCATCAATAATAAATGTTAGCTGCTCCTCCACATTGTGCATGAAATCAGACATGCCAAGAAGCATTCTTGAGCTTGAAGGTGTTGGAAAGGGTTCCTTTCGGTTGATCAGAGTGTCCATTTTTGCATTTCTGGACACCAACTCAGGCTTTACATCAGTTGCTAGGAGCTCAACAACAGTCTTTTTCACTATCCCTCTGATCAGCTTAGTGATATTTGAAGGTAGCTGATATACAGGTGGCTCTGCACGAATAAAGTTCTCTCCTGAATCCTCTTCTGCAGTTGGCCTCTAAGCAATGGATTTATCAGATGAGACTTGCCTGTCTGATGGTGCTTGATCACATGGGGTCTTTTTAGGAGTTCCTGATTTATCATCTGATAAGTCCTCATCTGCAGGGGACTTTCTATTCTTCTCTGCGTAAGACTTTATCTGCAGATGACTTTTTGTTTTTGGAGAGGGTATCCTCAGGCTGTCCCTCCCGATGATTTGCTTCATCATCTTCAGGATTTGTTAAACCAGGATCATGATCAGGTGACTGTCGATCATGATCATTTTTGTAATATCCGCAATTTTCGATTTTTGGTAAATTTCTTTTTTCGGCCGAAGTCCGTTTTGAAGACTCGCTCATGACCGTTTCGTCATTCTGAGAATGATTAATTCTACACTTTTTGACATCCGAGTTCGTTTCGGTGTCGTTTTGTTGAGTTCCGTGCTTTTTAGCGACTTTTCCGCACTTGAGTTCGATTCTTGTGAATCTCGTCCAAATCATTGTTTGAGTTTCCGCAAGTCCGTTTAACTTTGTTAGAAGTGTTGTGAAATTCGGTTTGGTTATTCGATCACGTATCGTGATTTCCTGTCGTTTTGGGACATTTTGTAATTTCTTGAAAGTTACGGGTATCCGTATCTGTAATTGTTTTCTCGACCCGTTTCTTGGTCGCGTATGATTAAATATGGTATTACTTTTTCATCTCGAGTCGTTGATGTCGTCCGCGAACTTTTCGTCGTGTTCGCTCCGTGCGTTTTCAAATCGAGGCATCGGGTCGTGGCGGGTGGCGGTGGCGGACCGGTGTGGCATCGGAAGTCTTGCAGCCGGCAGCCGAGCCGGCAGAACCGGCGTAGCGCACGCTATGGCCGGGCAGCTGCGCTTCTTCAGCGATGTAGCGCACGCTGCCGAGTCGGCAACGACGCTATCGGGCCCGGCGAGGGATTACGAGGTTCGACTCGGTCGGGATCGGCGGGTAGCGCACCTGCACGCCGGTCAGGGTAGCGCACGCCGGCCGACTAGCGTGCGTTACGTGGGTAAGTTTGTCACCCGGTGGCTACTTTGGCCAGCCACGCGCGCGCAGCTGGCCCGTAGCGCACGCTAGCGAGTCGGGTGGACCCGGTCATGGTCGGCACTAGTCGGTGGTGCCGGGTCATGCGGGCCATGGCCAGAGTGCTCGGCCGATCGCCGATAGGGCACGCTAGTCCGGAAGGCTAGCGCACGCTAGTTCCGGCCCGATATATATATGACAGACCACCACATTTCCCTTCGTTTTCATTTCCTTCCTTCCCGTCGCGAATGGAGATTCATGGGTGAAGCCATGTTGTTTAACAACAAATCCATGAAGTTCTTGAGTCCATAACATCAATCAATCGTCCGTTATCATCCTTTGCTCCAGCGAATCAAGGTAATCTTCCTTAGAACCCTAATTTCGTGAATTTGGGGATTTTTGCATTTTCGTCCGATTCGTTCCGTGTTGTTGATTAATTCATGATGGGTATGATTAATCTTGGTAGTATTCTTGTGTTTAACATCATTTAATCCATTGTTCTTCGTCGAATCGAAGTATATTTCTTGATTTCCTTCGAATTGACTTTTTGGGGGATTTGTCCCGATCTCGTTTTTCATCCGTTTTCGATGGATCGATTATGGTTAAATGATGTTGTTAAACATATTCTATGGATTGTATATCCATATTTCAACTTGGAATTCCGTTTTCGGGTTTTGACGGGACGAATCGTGTTCTTGGCCGTTTTGGGGGAAATCCTTGAACTTTCGTCATTCGTTCTTTGAATTCAACAGATTTGAGTCGTGTTATGGAATTCATTTCATTGTTATTAATTGTCCTTCGTAGTTTATGAACGTGAGTTGGCGTTCGGTGGAGTCGGCAGGTTCGTAGTCGGTTCGGGCCAACCTACTTCGGTCGATTCTCCGCGTTGTTCTTATTCGAGGCAAGTACCTTGCCCATACTTTTCTCGTTTTATGGATATGATGATCGGTGGTCATCTTGATGTGTTTGTTTGGTTATTTGAAATGAAGTTTCAAAGGATTTCGGTTTGGCCTCGTTAAAGGCTTTCTTTCAAAACGCGTGTGTTTTGTGAACGGTGTTTTGAGAATTGATTATGATTTGGGTATTTTGAACGTTGAAGGCTTTTATGATGATACTCCTATTGTTTAAGTTATGGAATCGTGTATTCCGTATTTAATCTTGTTATTGTATTTTTGAAGAGTTTGATAATGGTGTCGAGTTAATGGCCATCTCTAGTGAGTATTCTTAATGAACTTACATTCTTAGCATATTAGTATTGCATGAGTAACGTGTGTGTGTGTATGCTCACTACGGGTTAGATCCGACGGGGTCTCGGTAGGGGTCCACGGACGGGTGGATCCGCGAGCTTGCTTTTAACCACTACGGGTTAGATCCGACGGGGTCTCGGTAGGGGTCCACGGAGGGGTGGATCCATGGTTAATTGTGGTGCATTTTTACAAATGTGATTTGATTATGGCATTTCCGGAAATGAGTGCTTTTGAACGGTTTTCATGATTGCATGCATTGACTAAGTGTGTAAGAGGTAAGTTGTTCGTTTGGCCTACTTGGCTAGGATGGCTCTAGAGTATTTTGACGTTTATGTTAAATCCTTTATTTGTGGATTTTGATGTTGGGAGACGAACCTTATGGTCGTTCTTGTGTACTGTGAGTTGATGAGATTTGGGGCTAAAATCCCAA
The DNA here is from genome assembly GCA_033398695.1 of Orobanche coerulescens. Lineage (NCBI taxonomy): Eukaryota > Viridiplantae > Streptophyta > Magnoliopsida > Lamiales > Orobanchaceae > Orobanche > Orobanche coerulescens. The sequence continues at coordinate 175,204,588 of CM065802.1, read as the reverse complement.
TGGTCTTGTAAAAGTCATTTTACGGATTTGGGGCTAAAATCCCAACGATTTGGTAAAGGTCGTTTTTCGGGAAGTAAACCTTTGGGGCGGTGACCCCTTTTGTCGTTTGGATTTTGAAAAGTAGGATTTGATAATCCTAAATTGTTTTCTATTAAAACTCTCGATGGCATTCTAAATCGTTTTATAAATTACTTCCATTGATTTATGATATTTCGATTTTTAAATGTTTTCTCAAACCCTTGCCTCGGGAAGTACTTTTCGTTTCATTTGGATCTTTGAGGATCCTTGGTTATTGTTATTCGTGGAATGTGAATTGTATGGCTCGTATTTGCACTTTCTTCTTGCACTAGCAAAACAGTGGAGTTTTGCTAACCCCCGAGTATTCGGGGGGTGGATGTCTGTTTTTGCATTCAGGTTTTGGAGCATAACACAGGGTCGGCACGAAGGATGATGAAAGATGATCGATACTAATCACATGAGGAACCGTACATCGTGTATTGGATCAGTTGTACTTTATTTTCCGCTGCTATATTGTTCCCGTTATACGGGTGTGGTTGTATTTTTTTTCCCTGCGTGAGTATGAGTTGTATTTGAGTTGTATGTATTTATTGAAAGACCAAATCGGTCTACTGAGTCATTTTAGCCTTAAAGGCATGGTTGAGTTGTTATATGTTGTTACCAGCCTGGTAGATCCTTGAGGAAAGGTTCTACGGCGTGTAATATCCCTGAGCGGATTGGGGGTGTCACATAAATGGTATCAGAGCTTAGGTTGAGGAAAACCTAGGCTGTCGGGTCAAGTCGTGTTGTTTGAGTCTTGTTTCGTCGGATTTTATCTGACTGAGTCGTGTCGCGACGCGTCGTTTGAGTTTGTTGGTCGTGATTAGTATCGTGGGGCGATCATCATCTTCGTGCGACCTGTGGAAGTAAGTCTCCCTTCTTTGTGTTGTGCCTCGTGTGACACGAGCTATTTTTATGATTATTTGTTAAGTGGTGGAATCCTTATGTGAATTTTGATTTCACGATATGTATTTAGTCGACTCTCGTATTTGATTTATACGAGGAGTGTCGTCGCTTGTGATGTCTTTTTATTGTTGCTTTTGTCCGTGGTTGATGATTTTCGAATCGATTTGCACGTTTTACAAGTTCTATTGTGGAAGCTTTGTGCTTACACGCGTTCGACTTGTTCAAGAGCTGATCTTGGAGAGTATTTCATCAGTGGTTTTGTTCTGAATGTGGTATTTTATCGTTTATTTCCGTTTAAAGACATGTATTGTCTTGATTTTAGACCTTTTGATGCGTGTGCTAGGAGTTGTTTTAGTGAACGTCGATATGTGTGAGTTTTGGGCATTCTGGCCTATTGGATTTTTGAAAACCTTGAGTATCTTAGAAAAATAAATTTCGAGACATAATTTTCAAATGAGTTATTTCTTGTGGTATGTCCAAGGTGCCACAATATGTTTCAAAAATTTTCTACCTCGAGGACCAAAATGCTTTGAGATATTTTCAATGTTTTAGAAACACTTTTATTTAGACCCAAGGGTCGAATATTTTGAAAGTTTTCATTAAGAGAAAGTATCTTCATTCTTATCAAATGCGAAATGGTTCTCCAATGTCTCGATAACGATGTTTCACGTTTGTACTTTTTTTGAAACATGATACTCAAGATCAATCGGTGTTCTTCTAAATTATTTTCAAAATGAGGTTTTCGTTTTTAAAACCTATCCATTCCCGTTTGAGGGCTGGGTATGTATGTGTGATGTTCGTGTTGTCATTTTGATACTTTCTCCCGAGTATGATCGAATTGGCGGTGTGAGCGTTGAGTCGCTTTCCACACATTTGTTGTGTTAGCCCCCTGTGAGAGGCGGGGTGTTGGTGTTCAATATTATCGCCTCGTAGTGATTCCTGCGTTGTCGCGCACGTGCGAGCTGTTAGAGCTTGGTTTGGTATGACCGTGTGCATCGGTGATGGTTCCGTTATGCGTCGATTGTTTAATGTCTTGTTACCTTGCTCCCGTTTTTGTGAATTTTGTGGACGAGGTCGGAGGTAATGCCCGTACTATTTTGACTTCTGTATTTTCTCTTTCTCCAGTCTATCGATTCGCTCATGTTCGTTGATACCTTATGAACTTGTTCTGTATTTCGGTTTCATCGTCCGAACGAGCTGTGATCTTGTTGTGGGTCGATCTGGTTATCGATGTTACTTTTTTTGGGTTCAGTTCGATTCTTGTGAACCTTGTTTGGGAGTGACATCATCTGGTTCTATTAGTTCTTTTATTCGAAATGGATCGGATTTGGAACTCTTGTGTTTTCGACTTTGTCGACTCATTATGTTCGTTGACATTTCTGAGCTTGTCCTGCCCCTTGCTTTTGTTGGTCGAACGAGTGTGGTATTGTTTCAGAATAACTCGTTTGTCGTTGTGACTTTTCAATCGCTATTCCCTTTCCTGTGGATCTTATGGGAATGCATGTCTTGTAGTTCTCACCAGATCATCCTGGGAGTTGTTGTTTGAATTTTATTATCCTTCGTGTTTCGGACATGATTGTTCGATTTTTGTTGTCTCGATCGTTTGTTTGTTCAGTTTTTGTTCTCGTTTCGTGATTGTTGAGCGTTCAGGCTCCATTGTAATTCCCTTAAGTTCGGGAAATTAGTCTCGTTTTCGATCTTCCAACCCTTGGGCGGTGGAATTCCGTATTTTGTTCAGCGATTGGCTCGCGTTTTGATTGATGTACCGTTGGGTTGGTCAATCATATTGATTTTCGTTTGTTGCGTTTTGTGATTGTCGGATAATTGACTTGGCTATATTATCCGCTTGATGATGCTTGTCATTTGTTGGTTCTATTATATCCCTAACGGCGACGTTGTATTGGTCGCCGTGGAGCGTGTTTACACGCCGTATATTCCTTTGCGTTGTTTGTAACATTTCGCCGTTGGGCGTTAGTTACGCATTCTTGTGTATCTCGTTGAGTTTTTCCTGGCGGAATATTTCTTCTCCCTACTTGTTTTAAGTTTCGGGACGAAACTTCTTTTAAGGAGGGTAGAATGTAATATCCGCAATTTTCGATTTTCGGTAAATTTCTTTTTCGGCCGAAGTCCGTTTTGACGACTCGCTCATGACCGTTTCGTCATTCTGAGAATGATTAATTCTACACTTTTTGACATCCGAGTTCGTTTCGGTGTCGTTTTGTTGAGTTCCGTACTTTTTAGCGACTTTTCCGTACTTGAGTTCGATTCTTGCGAATCTCGTCCGAAACTGCTGTTTCGAGTTTCCCGCAAGTCCGTTTAACTTTGTTAGACGTGTTGTGAACTTCGGTTTGGTTATTCGATCACGTATCGTGATTTCCGGGCGTTTTGGGCCATTTTGTAATTTCTTGAAAGTTACGGGTATCCGTATCTGTAATTGTTGTCTCGACCCGTTTCTTGGTCGCGTATGATTAAATATGGTATTACGTTTTCATCTCGAGTCGTTGATGTCGTCCGCGAACTTTTCGTCGTGTTCGTTCGCGGCGTTTTAAATCGATGCATCGGGCGGCCGAAAGTGGCCGGATCGGGCGGCACTGCTGGCGGTCTTGGGCATTGGCCGAGCAGAGCCGGCAGAACCGGCGTAGCGCACGCTATGGCCGGACGGCTGCAAGGCTAGCTTCGCAGTTGTAGCGCATTGCCGAGTCGCCAACAGACGCTATCGGGCCCGGGCAGAGGGATTCGAGGTTCGACTCGGTCCAGATCGGCGGGTAGCGCACGCCATCGCTTGGTGAGCGCACGCTAACCGGCAGGGTAGCGCACGCCGGCCGACTAGCGTACGTTACCAGGTAGTTTGTCACCCGGTGGCTACGGGATGTCGGCTAGTGCGCGCGAAGCTTCCGCCGGAGCGCACGCTAGCGGGAGTCGGGTGGACCAGTCATGGTCGGCAGAATTGGTCGGTGGTGCCGGGTCATGCGGGCCATGGCCGAGAGTGCTCGGCCGGTACTGGCCGATAGCGCACGCTAGTCCGGGAAGGCTAGCGCACGCTAGTTCCGGCCCAGTATATATATGACAGACCAGCCACATTTCCCTTCGTTTTTCATTTCCTTCCTTCCCCGTCCACGAATGGCGATTCATGGGTGACGAAGCCATGTTGTTTAACAACAAATCCATGAAGTTCTTGAGTCCATAACATCAATCAATCGTCCGTTATCATCCTTTGATCCAGCGAATCAAGGTAATCTTCCTTAGAACCCTAATTTCGTGAATTTGGGGATTTTTGCATTTTTCGTCCGATTCGTTCCGTGTTGTTGATTAATTCATGATGGGTATGATTAATCTTGGTAGTATTCTTGTGTTTAACATCATTTAATCCATTGTTCTTCGTCGAATCGAAGTATATTTCTTGATTTCCTTCGAATTGACTTTTTGGGGGATTTGTCCCGATCTCGTTTTTCATCCGTTTTCGATGGATCGATTATGGTTAAATGATGTTGTTAAACATATTCTATGGATTGTATATCCATATTTCAACTTGGAATTCCGTTTTCGGGTTTTGACGGGACGAATCGTGTTCTTGGCCGTTTTGGGGGAAATCCTTGAACTTTCGTCATTCGTTCTTTGAATTCAATGGATTTGAGTCGTGTTATGGAATTCATTTCATTGTTATTAATTGTCCTTCGTAGTTTATGAACGTGAGTTGGCGTTCGGTGGAGTCGGCGGGTTCGTAGTCGGTTCGGGCCAACCTACTTCGGTCGATTCTCCGCGTTGTTCTTATTCGAGGCAAGTACCTTGCCCATACTTTTCTCGTTTTATGGATATGATGATCGGTGGTCATCTTGATGTGTTTGTTTGGTTATTTGAAATGAAGTTTCAAAGGATTTCGGTTTGGCCTCGTTAAAGGCTTTCTTTCAAAACGCGTGTGTTTTGTGAACGGTGTTTTGAGAATTGATTATGATTTGGGTATTTTGAACGTTGAAGGCTTTTATGATGATACTCCTATTGTTTAAGTTATGGAATCGTGTATTCCGTATTTAATCTTGTTATTGTATTTTTGAAGAGTTTGATAATGGTGTCGAGTTAATGGCCATCTCTAGTGAGTATTCTTAATGAACTTACATTCTTAGCATATTAGTATTGCATGAGTAACGTGTGTGTGTGTATGCTCACTACGGGTTAGATCCGATGGGGTCTCGGTAGGGGTCCACGGAGGGGTGGATCCGCGAGCTTTCTTTTAACCACTACGGGTTAGATCCGACGGGGTCTCGGTAGGGGTCCACGGAGGGGTGGATCCATGGTTAATTGTGGTGCATTTTTACAAATGTGATTTGATTATGGCATTTCCGGAAATGAGTGCTTTTGAACGGTTTTCATGATTGGATGCATTGACTAAGTGTGTAAGAGGTAAGTTGTTCGTTTGGCCTACTTGGCTAGGATGGCTCTAGAGTATTTTGACGTTTATGTTAAATCCTTTATTTGTGGATTTTGATGTTGGGAGACGAACCTTATGGTCGTTCTTGTGTACTGTGAGTTGATGAGATTTGGGGCTAAAATCCCAATGGTCTTGTAAAAGTCATTTTACGGATTTGGGGCTAAAATCCCAACGGTTTGGTAAAGGTCGTTTTTCGGGAAGTAAACCTTTGGGGCGGTGACCCCTTTTGTCGTTTGGATTTTGAAAAGTAGGATTTGATAATCCTAAATTGTTTTCTATTAAAACTCTTGATGGCATTCTAAACCGTTTTATAAATTACTTCCATTGATTTATGATATTTCGATTTTTAAATGTTTTCTCAAACCCTTGCCTCGGGAAGTACTTTTCGTTTCATTTGGATCTTTGAGGATCCTTGGTTATTGTTATTCATGGAATGTGAATTGTATGGCTCGTATTTGCACTTTCTTCTTGCACTAGCAAAACAGTGGAGTTTTGCTAACCCCCGAGTATTCGGGGGGTGGATGTCTGTTTTTGCATTCAGGTTTTGGAGCATAACACAGGGTCCGCACGAAGGATGATGAAAGATGATCGATACTAATCACATGAGGAACCGTACATCGTGTATTGGTTCAGTTGTACTTTATTTTCCGCTGCTATATTGTTCCCGTTGTACGGGTGTGGTTGTATTTTTTTTTCCCTGCGTGGGCATGAGTTGTATTTGAGTTGTATGTATTTATTGAAAGACCAAATCGGTCTACTGAGTCATTTTAGCCTTAAAGGCATGGTTGAGTTGTTATATGTTGTTGTCAGCCTGGTAGATCCTTGAGGAAAGGTTCTACGGTGTGTAATATCCCTGAGCGGATTGGGGGTGTTACAATTTTCATCATCTTTTCTTCTCTTTTCTCCTTTCTTTTCTTCATCTTTCTCCTCCTTCTCATCTTCTTCTTTCTCCTCTTTCTTCTTCAATCTTTTCTTTTTCTTTCTCTACTACTCCTTCTCTATCTTCCTTCTGTTCAACTCCTTCTATGTCCTCTTTTTCAACATCTATTATTTCTTTCTAAACTTGTTCTCCAGCACGCAGATATGACTCCATATATGTCATGATGCAACATGACAACGAAACTCGAAGAAAACACATATTCAATAAGGATCAGAAGACTCCCCAAGTGAACAACGATAGCTCGATAATGAAAGATCAAAACGACCACAATATCGTATTTCCATTAGACAACTGTTCACAGAATGCTCAACAATGTCTATACTATTATCACACAAACTTTCAAGGTTGCAACCAAGGGTCACAGAAGCATCTACACAGGAATATTCCGGACGTGGGTACCATTCAGGTCTTATCCCTCAACACGGTCTATCAACACATAAACTCCCAGGGTCGCAACCAAGGGTCACAGAAGCATCTACACAGTTATACTCTGGACGTGGGTACCATTCAGGTTTTATCCCTCATCATAGTTCGATTAAAATTACAGTTCTAAAGAAAGACAACAACACAAAATACACCAAACAATGATGCACACTCATAACATGAAACATCAACATACAACATATACAACAATGCGTCAGGATAATTATTCTCATAATTGAGCAATACTAAATTACCTCAAGCCGGAGACCCTAACCTTTCCATGAATAACACCCCTGAACGAATACACAGTTATTTGAATAGTCCCGAATGAAGCACAGTGCATCACTAATAACAAACCACCATCTCTAGTTCAATGTCGGCACGATAAACTATCCTCGATACCCAACATCCCATATTATAGACCAAAGATAATTCACATCTCCGTTTTCACCAAACATCTTTAAATCATATACATTCTGATTTAACCCAATCCAAACCATAATATACATACCATCGTCCCGAAAATTTATATTTATTATATCATTGCTATATGAATCAAAAATGAAATGAAATCAAAACCATTTAATAAAAATTATGAACTGAGCAAGTATAACTTGCCTCGATACCAATACGACGAAGCCGTTACCAATCCCATCGTCTTCATCTACAAGCTCCTCAGCCCCGACCAAGGCGATCCATGAATTCTCTAATCTCAATCGCAGCACAACGGTTAAAATCAACGATCACTTATCACAACTTATGCAATAATCATTTAACAATACATTAGATAATAATCAACAACCGATATAACCAACCAATCAAACTCAATGGTTCAACGATATCTCGATCATATATGAAACCAACCCATTCAACTCAAACAATACGTACAAGCCGCAATTCAATAATCATATCATCAATCAATTCAAACTAATAACAAGAGTCTTAACATTCTTGATTCCAACTTCAACCCTAAATATTAATTAACAAGGTTCATTCTTGTCCATACTCTTAGATTCTAGCAAGAATGATTATATTGATTATTATCATCAATCCGAACTATCCAAATAGTCCAATGCCATGAATAATAGTATTCCAAGATTAACCATGATCTTTCCGGATTCAACCTCATATCATGATTCATATTTCATCAAGAACATACGAAATCGACCATTACAACCAACATAATATTGATTCTAATCATCAAATCCATGTTTATACTCAAAACCATTTATACCCTATCACATATTCTTCTTTGATGTGATATATACCAAGAACACCAAGAATACCATGAATCCAAAATCATGTTCAGAACAAAACAACATAATCCAAGATATATATACATATATCATATCATCATCTTCCTCAACATACACTTCACATAACACCAAGAATCACAACTATATCACCATATCCATCATTATACCAATTAATCATCAACAACAGCATGAAAATCCAAAATTAAAGAGAGGGATTATCCAACATACCTCTTGAAGATGAACAACACAATCAAACCCCTCAAGAATCAATAATATCTTCACATCTAAAGCTCCAATCCATTCTATCAAGCTCATAATCAAGTTAAAAGAGCCAAAAATCCAACTTGGAGGGTTGAAGGGGGAAAAACGAATTGAACATCTCCAAAAATGCCAAAGTGACGGGTCTCACATACTTATATAAACTTCAACCATTACGTACGCTACGTAATCCACCGAACGTATGTACCCATCTTTACGTACGTTAACTGACCTTGTTAGCGTACGTAACATTAATCCAGAGGCTACTGCCTCAATTCGTACCATGTCTTACGTGCGTAAGGCCTATGCCATAACGTGTGTAACATGGTCGTTGACTTGGTACAGTGATACTCATTTAACATACGTAATGGGCTACCCATAACATACGTAAAGCTCTACGTTGACTCGCTTGTCCACATCTACGCCGAATGTTGCCGACATCGAGCCCATTCATCGATCATAGCTCAGACCGGTCCGATTCTCTATATAATGTACGTTATGTACTCTACATAACATTCGTTGCGCTTGCATCTTTACGTACGTAAGCTCCTATGCTTAACATGCGTAATGGCTTTTATACTTAGCCATTTATAACTGCTCATGCCTGTCGTCTCAACATACTGAATAAGTATACACGACATACTGAATACATATACTCGTCCCAATAATATTCTCATACGATACACCTTGGTACACAATATCCTCAAATGCAATTGTCGACTAAGTACAAAAATTATACCAATACAACTGTCTCAGTTCTCAATTTATTTTATCCATACCATATAGATACCACATTATCCAATATATCTCAAATAAAATAACGCGAATAAATTATATTGAAAAATCCATGATATCACAATGCTGCAGCTGTTAACATATTTAACAATGGTTTTTCTTAAAAACTGCAAAATGGCTCCAGAACCGCTGTTAAAGCCCTATTTTTGTAGTAGTGATTCCTGACGACTTGTGACCTACAAGTGGTATCAGTGAGGTTGGTTCAATTTTACTGAACCAGATCCATATATACCTGGGCATATATATATTTTAACCTCTCATAAATGGAATACATGCAACATATGCATTCTAGATTACCTGTATTCTTTGTGGATGAATATGACTTATAGAAGATAAGAATGCAGGCACATCAATCATCCATCCATGATGACATGTGCTGTATCATAGAGGATGGACGCTTCATCTTTTTGAAAGGCAGTACAGATGAAGAGATAGCAGCTGGGAAACCAAAGCAGATTCCCAAGAAGAGAACAGAGATGTACCCTTAATAAAGAAAGCTGGCCAACCTTGACAACCGAGCCAAAGATTTATTGTACCAGATCCTTGATAAAGCCACAATGGTGAAAAACAAGAATTGCAAGAATGCAAAAGAGACATGGGACACATTAGCTGTAATGTGTGAAGGAACAGAGCTTATCAAGGAGAATAAATTGTCAATATCTACTCAGAAATTTGACAATTTCAAAATGAAGACCACTGAAACCATTGATCATGTGGATACAAGATTCACAGAAATCATCAATGAGATAAACTCCATGGGAAAGATATATGGCAATAGGGAGATGGCCCTAAAAGTTCTAAGATCTCTCAATCTAGAATGGAGTATGATTGTGGCCATGAGAGAATCAAAGGATCTAAATAAAATAAAGATCCAGGATCTGTTCTCTAACCTGAAGGCCTATGAGTTCGAGCTGCCCTGCTCATCATCTAATGAGCCAGTTGAGGAAGGCATTGCATTTACAACTGAGTCCCCTGCAAAGAATCTATCTGAAGCGAATCCTTTAAGTCCTCTAAACTTTGAGGAAGAAATGACATTCATCATGCAGAGAATCAGCAATTTCAGGAAGAACTACTACAAATACAAGAAGAACTATAAGGAAAACCCAAGGACGAACCAGAAAGCGGGCAACTGGAAAGTTAAATGCTACAACTGCCACAAAACAGGGCACATCCAATTTGACTGTCCTGATCTAAAAAAGGATGAAGACAAGAAGGAAGTAGGCAAGAGGGATGACAAAAAAAAGCCCTCATTGGTGAAGATCAAATCCAAGAGAGAGTAGAATCAAGCAGTTGATTATTCTATGATGATGATAATGACTATAACTGCTTGATGGCAAACCTAGTTGAAGAAGAGGTAACATCTAAACCTCTAACTTCAGAAAATATCAGCGCAGACATGTATGAATATATTGATCTGCATAAATCTATAAATCAGCTCTTTAAAGATTTTGAAACATTAAAAACTGCATACTTGGCTGTGACAGAACATAATACACAGTTGAAGGATGAGAATAGGCAGATGAATAATGATTTTGACAAACTTATCCTTGAATCAGCAAACATCATATCTGAGCTTGAAAAACAGACTGATAAAAATTTGAAAAAATCCGCTAAAATTACCACAGCTGAGATCAAAAGGCTTACTGCTTCAAACAGTGAAAAAACAGTTGCACTTGCTCGTATCAAACCTATACTAACACAGCTGAGTAATATACAGGCTAAAGAAATAACATCCTTAAAAGCATCTATAGCCTTAGATGGATTGTGTATAAACCAGAGGCCACTCTATTTAAAATCAGGCCTTGGATATGACCCAAACACTCCCTTTAGCTCAAAAACCACTTTCATCAAGGGAGAAGCAATTGTTCAGAATGTTGAGTCTATAAATAAACATGTATTTAAAAAGAGGCAGCAACCCAATCAACAGTATAGGCAGCAATCAAGATTCACAAGACAGCCACCTAGACAAAAGACTGGGCAATGGCTAAAACTGTAACACCCCCAGAGTCATCCAGGAATATTACTGCATCGTGGGTCCCAAGACGGAACCCACAAGGCTAAAAGATATTTTCCTAAACATTTACAAACGCCCAAGAGGCTAACGACGGTACTATCTTTTCAAAAACATTCGAAGACTTAATAAAATCCGTTTATTCAAACCGTCGTAAAAATTTCATTTGAAACCACAAGCCCGAAATGCCAAAACTCAACAGTTTAAAAACATACGTTAAGCTATCGCTTACACGTACCGACAAAATAGTTTAGAAAACAATTTCCAAATTAACTTAAGTTAACGGATAACGAAAGGTCATTCAAGAATACTCACGCAGCAGAAAGGACAAACAATTCAAAATCTGGATTACTAAACACCGCCCTAAATTACTAGTCACCGCCCTAAAATATTACATTTTTGCCCTTACTTCATATTCAGCAGATTTGTAAAATTACCTTCTCACTACTTTTCTCTCTCGACCTACTCTAAATAAGCCACTAGCCACCGCCGCACCGCCGCCGTTCAGCCGCCGTCCGCCGCCATGTCTGGAAAAGGAGAAGCTCCGTTAAATTTTTTTTTCGGGTTTCTGCTACTTCGGGCGCCGGCCGCCATGTCGGAGTGGACGACGGATGCGGAGGTCGAATTTTTGTCACAGGCGTCCGCCGAGGACGCCTGTCTATGGCACAGGCGTCCGCCGATTCCGCCTGTACATGGCGTAGGCGTCCAGACCAGACGCCCCAGCCTTAGTATAGACGTCCTAGTCGGATGTCTAAACCACGGACAGGCGTCCAGATCGGATGCCTATGCGCTGGAATAGGCATCCTCATTGGACGCCCTAACCACAAGATCGCATCCGCACTGCATGCCCCCGCCTTGGTGCAGTATCCCGCCGACGCCCCAAATTTTTCGAAAAAGAATAAAATTTTCAATTAATAATTAATAATGTGTATTGTTTGTATGATTATTACTCATTAGTTGTATTGTTTTCTAAATGCAGATGAGAGGAGGAACGAGCAAATCTATGCCGCTAGTCATTTGGTCAACTGCTTTTTTTTCATCTGTAACATTTTGTATTTTGTTTGCTTTGCGTATGACGGTATTACCCAGCACTGTAATATTTTTTCATGTTTTAGTAGTTTTTCTTTTGTATTTTGTATTTTGATGTTTTTTCTCTTCTGCATACATTGTAATAACAATCAACTATCACGATCAACAAAAACGAAAGTATTAATAATTAAGGAACATACAACAAATTCATTTTTACATCTTACCGACTAATCTATTCCATTTTTCTGTCCTACTCGTATACAAATTCTCCCAGCCACCAACGCTACTATCATGGTATTTAAACCAGTTAGTCACTATGGGCGGTACAGGAAAATTGGGCATTAAATCTAGACGAAGAAAATGTTTGTACGTATCCCCTAAATGACAAATGACAATCTCCTGGCTAGGCCGTGCTGCCTTTGAGGGTGCTTTCAACAGCAACACATTGAGACATGAAATAAAAGATCTACTGTTTCGGAATCCGAATAGTATGACGACGGCGTTGAAATAGTAGTAATAGGGAATAAATCTTCAGCCTGTTGTAGCAAGATCGGAATATGCGCCGTGTTGTGGAAGCGTAAATTAAATGTGCGGGAATTAAACGACACGCGGATTTATAGAGGTTCGGCCAAACGTGCCTACGTCCTCTCTCGATGTATCTTTTTCAATAGGCCAAAGATCAAAACCTCTGCACCTCTCTTCTATCGGTCGAGGGATTACCGTTACAAGCTCATCTTTGTGTCGGTCTGAGTAAAATCGTTTTCCTTTTCTATTGGATAAGGAATCAACCACTCTAGCTTTGTATTGGTACTAGATAAACCTCACTAAGATAGCGATTGTGATTCTAACAATGCCGGATCCTTGATCCTAATAACACTGAATCCAATCGTACCTTTTCTTTTTCTCACTCGTGTATGATGGTGCATAACACTCGATCACTCTAATTTAATCTCAAGAACAACAACTATAATGTTTACAATGATATCTGAAGTGTATATGAATTGCTCAATGTTGTTGTGTAGAATGATACCAACTTATTTGGTATTTATAGCCTTCTTCCACAAACTAGCCGTTACTGCCAGTTGTTATTAGCGTGCGCTAGGCTGACTTCCTTAGCGTGCGCTAGGCTGACTTCCTTAGCATGCGCTATCACGTGTATTTAGCCTTCAGCGTACGTTATGTACTGTTACGTACGTTAACGTCTTTCAGTTTTAGTCCAGTGGCTTCTGTCCTTCACAGTTAGCGTGCGCTAACACTTTCTTGTAGCGTGCGCTAATCATGCATCATTGCATGCGTCATTTATCCGTTTATACTTTTTGATTTGTAGCAGATTCTCCCCAACGGATTGATTCACTTGATTCAAACTTTATGTTTAGCGTGCGCTAAGTATCACTTGTTGCGTGCGCTAAGATGACTTCAGTGCATACGTCATTCTGTGTTTGAATCTCTTCACAACGGTAACATTGGCTCGATAGCGTGCGTTACTCCTTATGTGTAGCGTGCGCTATCCTCATTAGATAACTTCCCTTCAGGGTACTTCAAACTCGTCTGATATGCATCTAAGACCCGTTAGCGTGCACTAACTTGTATGTCTAGCGTGCGCAAGCTTTGTATTTTGTCCAGCTTTTTGCGTCTTCATCTGCTTCGTTGTTTTGCTTCACCTCGATGTTGTTTTGTTTTGTTTAGCAACTTAATCACCAAAACTTTATTTATTAATATGTGGAATAAATATTCCAACAATCTCCCCCTTTTTGATGATTACAAAACAACTCTTGAATTGTGTAAAACCTGCAAAATAAAATTATATATATGTACGTTTCAAAGTTTTCGACTTTGATCGTTTCGTTAATTTCACCAATCATTTTTCTTTTGTAACACCCCAAACTAGGCGGATATTACAGTGCCGTGAATCCCCGACTGGGAGCCACCAGGCAAATGAAAATGATGAATTAAATAATATAATTGTAGTACCGAACCACATTATATTACCAATTACTCCGATGAGGAGTTTAAGTACAACACACCAGGATAATACCGAATACTAGTATATTTTATATGGAGATAAAATACACCACCCTGAATAAATAAACATCTCAAACGGAATTTGCAGCAGAAAAATACAAATGACGGAATAAATTAAATTGACTGAAAATGACTGAACAAACGGAATGACTGGGGCCCCCTACTAGTATCACTGGGACTCGTCGCCGTCAACATGCTCTTCCCGTGCCTTTGCCTTGCTGTGACCTGAAAACAAAATCCCCCAACGGGCCGCCATACGTAACAACAATCCTCAAGAGTTGAAATTACACAATCATGAATTAACCGAAGTTATGAAATATTCTTAATTATGAATTACGCTGAAGAGGAGTATCATAGTACGCCCGTAATGTCCTGTGCAAGTGTACAAGACGAATGACCGGACACACCCGTCCTTGTACCTAATTAGTCTCACGGAGGTAAGCGTTACCGTGTGCACGGTCCGACCATCGTGTGCCCGACTAAAAATTCCACATAGCCACACCCGGCCACGCAATATGAACCCGGAAGGTCACATGAACGAGAATGACCATGATGAATATCAATGAATAATAATTAGACAAAACCAAGATGACTCACCGATATGAAAGTAATAGTGACGTGATTGATAACCCAATGAAATGATTTGGAACCGTCGTTCCTCGTGAATGAAATGAGTATTCGACAATTACAAGTCTCAAAATGATTAATATTATGATGAATGAATTATGATTATGAGCAATCAACAACAAAAGGAATGAGTATCCTTTTAACCGAGTAAGATTTAACTTACTCAATACCGATGAAGAATGTCCGTCCACGAACAACGTCCTAACCAAGATACCGGTCGCTCGAACAACCTCAATTCAATACAATTACCAATAATCCGTTCAATACACGAATCAAACACGAATATAATGAACTCGAAACGTCGATACGAATAAACCAAGTTCATTGAGGCATTAAATCAAACACGTTGCGGCCAAACTCCGATTGTTTACAATCAAACCTCAACAATACCAACTTCAAATCCCCAAGAAGTGTTTCAAATCAACAAAACATCTCCAATACGATCAATAGTCCGTTATGAGTATCCAAAAACGTGATTATAACAACAATTAATCGAAAATCCCCAAATCCAACTCGATATTCAAAATGTTCTTGAATAATCCCTCAATAATCCAATGAATCCTTATACAAACTCATAATCATATACATATCCCTTCATATAACATGATTATAACGTCCAAAAATATCATAACTCAACACAAAATCGAAATCCAAGGTGTTGAAGAAATTACCTCTTGAAGATCCAACCACTTCGATCCGATGAACACGAGTTAAAACGAGTATCCAAGCTTCTCAAGGGAATGAAGATGATGACGATTATACACTCAAGTGATTGATGATGATAAAATCTCTCTCTCAACCCTCTCTCTCGGATGTAGAAGGAAAAATGAAGAAGTGAGGAGAAATGACCCGGCCAAGTCATTAACATCACGGGTTACGGCCGTAACTCGCCCTCTTACGACCGTAACTTTCCAAGTCAACGGCCTTACGGCCAGAATCGGCCAGCTCGGGCCGTAGAATCGTCTTCGTCCGAAAGCTCGCCGACAGACTTACGGCCAGAATCGCCTCCCGAGTTACAGGCGTAACCCGCCTTCGTCAAAAACATCCGTCGACACCCTTACGGCCAGAATCGCACACCTTACGGACGTAACTCGATGATACGGCCGTATCCGCCAAACTTACGGGCGTAAGCCCTCTTCGTCGAAAACGACCGGGCACCTTGCTCGCCGCAGACGGCCAGAATCGCCAAGCCTTACGGCCGTACCTTCCTCGACTTACGGCCGTATGCCGCAACCCTTACGGCCGAAAGTCACCCTTGGTCGCCAACACACAAAAATTACGAACACCACTTACGGCCGTATCTCACCTTCCTTACGGCCGTAATTCACCTTCGCCAAAATGTCTCGGTAGCTGCTGACGCCAGACGGCCAGAATCGCCAGCCTTACGGCCGTACTGCTCAACTTACGGCCGTACCACAAGACCTTACGCCGTAAGTCCTTTCGCCCAAATGGCCTGAAAACACGAACCCTTGTTACGGCCGTAACCCAAAGTCCTTACGGCCGTAACTCGATGCTGGCCAAGTTGAAAAATCCGATAACTCCGATTCCTCGCTACGACTGATGAATGATCCGACATAACATACGAATGTGAAAATGAACAAGTCTAACACAAGCCACAGATGACGCTCCCAGTATACGACTACCAATCACGATGAAAATAATAATACTCCTGTCGATCTCTAAACGGAGATGACATGCCGATTGGTAACTGATATACGATTACAACATGCCAACAGTGAACACAAATGAACGAATCAAGAATGATGAGCGATTATTAACGAGTGAGAATTACTGAGTGACAATTACAGACTGATAATTACTGAATGAAAATGAATGAATTACAACCGGGTATTACATACTCCCCCCCTTAAAAATAGTTTCGTCCCCGAAACTAAGGGTCAAACAACTCGGGATGACTCTCCCGCATACTCTCTTCGGTTTCCCAAGTAGCCTCTTCGACTCCGTGTCTAGACCACTGAATTTTAACCAAAGGAATCGTCTTATTCCTCAACTGTTTGATTCGGCGCTCTAAAACTCGTATAGGACGCTCCTCATATGAATGATCGTCGGCGATCTCGATTCACAATCAAGTATGTGACTCGGGTCGGCAACATACTTCCGCAGCTGAGAGACATGAAACACATTATGAATTCGGCTCAACGCCGGAGGTAAAGCCAATCGATAAGCTAACTCGCCTACTCGATCCAAAATCTCAAACGGTCCGATGAACCTTGGACTCAACTTTCCCCTCTTCCCAAAACGGAAGATACCACGACTCGGGGATACCTTGACCAACACATGGTCACCATTTCGAACTCTAATGGTTGACGATTTATCTGCGTATGATTTCGCCGACTGAAATGTCAACAAACGACTCCTGATCAAAGTTACCTTCTCACGGGCGGCTATAAGCATATCGGACTCGGTGCCGATTGATTCTGATAAGTCGTCCCAACACAACGGAGATCGACAATGACGACCATACAAGGCCTCGTAAGGTGCCATCTTGATCGAAGCATGCCAACTATTATTATACGTGAACTCGATCAATGGTAGTTGGGCTTCCCAATCGTCTTTCCAATCGAGGACGCATGCCCTCAACATGTCCTCTAATGTCTGAATGGTCCTCTCTGATTGTCCGTCGGACTGAGGATGAAAAGCGGTACTGAGATTAAGCTGAGTCCCCATAGCACGATGAACTGATTTCCAAAAATGAGACACAAATCGTCCGTCACGATCGGAAACGATACTCTTAGGAGTACCGTGCAGTCTCACTATCTCCTTGATGAACAACTGAGCCAGTCTCTTGGGACCCCACGTATCCTTGATCTCAAGGAAATGAGCTGATTTGGTTAAACGGTCCACGATCACCCAAAGCGTATTCATGCCACGACGACTCATCGGCAAACTCGTGATGAAATCCATTGAAATGTCTTCCCACTTCCACTCGGGAATAGGAAGAGGTTTCAGCATACCCGCCGGCCGCTGATGTTCAATCTTAACTTGTTGACAAGTTAAGCATCTCGAAACAAATTCTGCGACTTCTCGCTTCATATTACTCCACCAGTAATTTTGTTTCAAGTCCTTGTACATCTTGCTGGACCCCGGATGAACAGAATAAGGGGTAGCATGAGCTTCCTTCAAAATCGAGTTTTTCAACTCGTCATTCGCCGGTACGCACAACCGATTCTTAAATCTCAAAAGTCCATCCTCGTGGACCACGAATCGTGGGCTTTCCTCGAGCCACATCCTCACGGATGCGCAACAATGAAGGGTCCGAACTCCGATTCTCTCTCGATTACCTCCTCAAGTGACGATGAAATCTCTAACATACAAAGTCCCCTCGAACTCGCTGCCGGACCTCGATCTCGGGTCTAAGGAATTCCTGCTGAAGCTCCTTCTGAATTGTTAGACGAGAAAGCATCTGCTCCTGAACGGACTTGCGACTCAAGGCGTCGGCGACAACGTTCGCCTTGCCCGGGTGGTAAAGGATCTCGATATCATTATCTTTGATTAATTCCAACCACCGTCTCTGTCGCATATTTAACTCCTTATGAGTAAATATATACTTTAAACTCTTATGATCGGTGAATATCTGACAGGTAACGCCATAAAGATAATGACGCCAAATTTTCAAAGCGAACACCACGGCTGCTAGCTCCAGGTCGTGTGTCGGATAATTAACCTCGTAAGGTCTCAATTGCCGTGAAGCATAGGCAATAACCTTCCCGTTCTGCATGAGGACACATCCGAGACCCTGTCCGGACGCATCACTATAAACCACAAATCCCTCCGTCCCCTGCGGCAAGGAAAGTACAGGTGCTGACATTAACCGGCTCTTGAGTTCCTCAAAACTCTGCTGACACGCGTCGGACCACGTGTATTTCTTATCCTTTCGCAAAAGGTTTGTCAATGGTTGAGCGATTCTAGAGAATCCCTCTACAAATCGCCGATAATAACCCGCTAATCCGAGGAAACTTCGGATTTCCTTAACGTTTTTCGGAGGTAGCCAATCTCGAATAGCCTCCGTCTTCTGAGGGTCGACACGAACTCCGTCTGATGAAATTACATGTCCGAGAAAAATCACTTCGGACATCCAGAACTCACATTTGGAAAACTTCCCATAAAGTTGTTCTCGTCTCAACACGTCGAGAACCTCATGAAGATGAACATCGTGATCCTCTCGGCTACGAGAATAAATCAAAATATCGTCGATGAAGACAACAACAAACTGATCCAAAAAGTCGATGAAAACCCGATTCATTAACTCCATGAATACCGCAGGTGCATTAGTTAGCCCGAACGGCATAACTACGAACTCATAATGACCATAGCGTGTTCGAAACGCCGTCTTCGCGATATCCGACTCTCGAATCCGCAACTGGTGATATCCAGATCTTAAGTCGATCTTGGAAAATACTGAAGCTCCCTGAAGTTGATCTAAGAGATCATCAATACGGGGTAAGGGATACTTATTCTTGATCGTCACCCTGTTCAACTCCCGATAATCAATACATAAGCGGAATGAACCATCCTTCTTCTTGACAAACAACACGGGTGCTCCCCACGGAGACGCACTCGGTCGGATATAACCCTTCTCAAACAACTCCTCAAGTTGGTTCTTTAATTCCTGCATTTCGGTTGGGGCCATCCGGTACGGTGCCTTTGATATCGGAGACGTACCAGGCTCCAACTCAATCGTGAATTCCACATCTCTCTGTGGAGGCAAACCAGGTAACTCGTCTGGAAAAACGTCGGCATACTCCCTCACTACCGGAATATCCGTCAACATTACTGATGACTTCTCGGTTTTGGTCATGAAGCACCAATAACCAACACATCCCTGACTGAGTAATCGCACTGCTTTCATCAGATTAATGACCTTACCCGAACAACCGGGATTACCTCCCTGAAACACACATTCCACCCCATCGTCTGAAATGATAGTGATCATACGCTTACGGACACTAATGATGGCATCATGACGATCCATCCAATCAATACCCAAGATGACGTCGTCCCTCGGCAATTCTACTACGATTAGGTCCGCTGGCCATACCCGACCATGAAACTGAATCGGACAATTCTGAATCTCGCGATTACCGATAATTCGTCTACCATCAGGTAGGCCAATGACGTAAGGCTTACAACTAGTAGCACTACCCAGACGTAGTCTACTCAAACATGACTCGGAAATGAATGAATGCGATGCACCAGTATCAAAAAGGGTACACACAAGTTGAGATAGGATATCGAGTGTACCTGAGATCATTCGGGCCTCGGGATCATCGGTCTTCTTCATCTCATAAATCCGGGGCTTGCTAGTTCCGGCAACGGACGCTCCCGTCTGCTGGCTATAAGCTCCCCCTCTAGCAGATTCTCCCCAACAGATTGATTAACTTGATTCAAACTTGATGTTTAGCGTGCGCTAAATATCACTTGTTGCGTGCGCTAAAATGACTTCAGTGCATACGTCATTCTGTGTTTGAATCTCTTCACAAGGGTAACATTGGCTCGATAGCGTGCATTAATCCTTATGTGTAGCGTGCGCTATCCTCATCAGATAACTTCACTTCAGGGTACTTCGAACTCGTCTGATCTGCAGCCGGGACCCGTTAGCGTACGCTAACTTGTATGTCTAGCGTGCGCTAGCTTTATATTTTGTTCAGGTTTTTGCGTCTTCGTCTGCTTTGTTGTTTTGCTTCGCCTCGATGTTGTTTTGTTTTGTTTAGCAACTTAATCACCAAAACATTATTTATTAATATGTGGAATAAATATTCCAACACAGCCACAGCCATCCAATGATCCGATCCACACGCACCACCATCTCATGTAATACGTCAACGCAACAACGAACATCTCCTTATATTTTAGCTATGTACCCTCAATGTAGGATATCACCTTAGCATTCCATCTCCATGTATCCTTGATGAGTTGCACCGCTTGATCGTATTCCTCTTCGGTCGCCGCATAGCTTGATTTGGTCGCATCTTTCATAATTGCATAGGCGATTAGGAAGTTCTTGTTACATCGGTCTGATTATCTAACCACTCAAGTCATGCAATTGTTCGGCCTTTATCTGAAATGTACACTTGCATGCTTTCGTCTTTGTGTCCTTTCGAGCAGCGACATCCAAATCTCTTAATACCCCTCTGTACCGTTCACCACGGTTACATCTCAATAGCTTTGTCTTTCCTTTATTATTGTACGACGAAATGATCAACTCGAAACCAATTTGAAGAGCATTTTTTTTCGCCCAACCAATCGCATCACAATCATTATCGAATATTTCGTCATTGACGAAATAACCACTATAATCAACGCCGTCACTGTCAAAGTCTTCCAATATAACTTGGAATTTTTAATTGACAGAATGTTAATAATAATACCAATAATATTATTATTAAAATTTAAAATCATGCAAAAAATCGACCAGGCGTCCAGAAATTGCGCCAGGACCATGGCAGAGGTGTCTAGCATGGACGCCTGACCACGGTACAGGCGTCTGAATCGGACGCCCAGACCATGGTACAGGCATCTGCATCGGATGCCAAGACCGTGGTCCAGGCGTCTGGTCTAGACACCTAGACCAAGGACTGAGCGTCCATTGCAGACGCCTGTACCATGGTCTACGCGGAATCTGTGGACGCCCGGGCCATTGGTCAGACGGAATATTCAGATGCCTGCGTCATTTTCTCCGAAAAATTACCTCCAGATGTGAATTCTCGCCCATTTTCGTGGTTGTCGATGATATTGACGATATATATTTGATTGTGTTGGGTAGAATAAATGAAAAATTGCTTCTAGGTTTCAATTCGAAAAACTTGTGTTGGTAAAGAATTGTGTGTTGGGTAGAAATAATGAAAGATTGTCAAATGGGTAAAAAAATAATTTTTAAGGGCGGTGTCTAGTAATTTAGGGCGATGTTTAGTAACAACCTTAAAAATACTCTAACAACGGAATACCACATATAATCAGAATACTCGATTCACAAACACATGCCATAGCCAGTATCCTCCGGGAAGCTCATCTCTTCACGACCGCTACAAGCTTGATATTCCAAGAACCTAAAAAGAAAGCCCACGACGGGGTCAGCCATAATATCCAACAATGACAACGAACACATCACGTCAATAATTACATACCAATGAAAATACTAAGTAAGAATACGACCAATGTAATCTTACCGCCATAACTTTACCAAACCCGTATTAATTCTCATCAAAATAACCATTATCACATTTCACATCTTGTAATCTCGATTAACCAATAAACTCAAACATAATATCCATACGGTACCTCAATCAATACCCAAGATTCTCAAAACATAATCATAACTCGTAATACGGTAATATACCAGCTCTGACCAATTCGATCCATCAGATAACATCATCAAATCTCAACATGAAAATCGATTGTCCATCAAAGATAAATACCAAAAAGGAAATGCGGAACATACCTCAGGATACGCAATGCCACGATTAATCACGCCAGTCTAATCCGAGATCAGACCAATACAACATACAGACATGGTCCTAACACAAGCCCTACAAATGCATACTCATATGATGACATCAATATGCCCACAACAATAACAATAATGTATACTCAATGGAAATCCGATGATCCAGCGCACACAGCATAAATCAATTTAGACATCCAATGCCCCAAAGTCAATTAGACATCCAATGTCCAATAAATTAGATATCCAATATCTAATATTATTAATGAGAGAATAAGCTCGATTCATTCCGTCGTCAATCCTATTGCGCGACTTGGTAGGTTCGTCTCAGTCAGCAATGGGAGGAACCAAAGAGTAGTAGCACCACCTAGCCAGCCTGGAGGCCTACATTGTACCCCGACTGAGAACGAATGATTGGGATCATTCAGATCTATTATGTCGTGAATACCAGTATACGTATAAACCCTTATTTCAAATGTCCCGATCAAGTTATAGGGTCACGGTCAGTCAAACCCTATCTGTACTTGACGCTATGCATGCGTTAATACAAATCGAGATCATTGAGCTCTCGTGTATCCAATACAACTAGCTCCAATGCTTTGGCCAAATACTTATGTCTCATCTATCAATAACCGCATAGGGCATATAACCCGCTCACTAACGGGAGAAAGAATTCTATCTTGGTATTCAGTAGGACCTGCTACTCGCCCGTTAAGATTCACGTCAAGGTTGACCCCCACCTCCCGGTTTATAGGGTCGAACTACTCTAATAAATATCTTAACGTCACAAGCACATCCCTACTAAATCCTCAAGTCGAAGGTTCACGAATACCTATCACAACCTTTCGATTCCGTCATTGAATGTCCCGGAGTGAAATCCGTGTGACGAATCGAGGGTGAGTCGGTTCGAGTATACTAATCCAATTAGCATACCTATAACGTGTGCTCCCACTGACCATTAGTGTTCGACAGGCACTCTCCATATCAAAGAACACGTCATGCAAGTATTCACATAAACTTAACGCCCAGTCAAGTTTCATCGACTTGCGAACGATTAAGTATTTGAGCTATAAACCTTTCCAGTGCCGACCCCCTTATCAAATAAGGAGTGGAACGTTTTGCTCTCAAATACACGGACTAGTTTCTATATGTATATTTACGAGTTAGGAATTCCAGTAACTGCCAGTAAATAAAGAAACATCCATTTGCCTTGTGATAATAAATTACATAATTACAAGTACAATGCCCTCACTCAACATCCTTTGAGTGGCATTCGAGGGCATACTCCTAACAATCTCCCACTTACACTCAATGGCACACACTATGATACCTAATACCCATGTTCTCCAGATGACGCTCCAAGCTAGTCTGAGAAAGTGGCTTGGTCAGTGGATCAGCGACGTTGTCGGTCGAGTCTACTCTGTGCAGCATAATGTATCCCTTGCGAATAAATTCTCTTACGAGATGATACTTCCTCTCAATATGTTTGGTGCTGTTGTGAAACCTCGGCTCCTTGGCCTGCGCTACAGCTCCGTCGTTGTCGCAGTACAACAGAACAGCTTAGCACATGGTATCACTTGAAGTTCTCCCAGAAACTTCTTAATCCAGAACCCTTCCTTGGAAGCCTCCGAGGCTGCTTGATACTCAGCCTGATAGGTGGAATCAGCAGTCGCGCTTTGCTTGGTGCTACGCCAAGATACTGATGCTCCATTAAGAGTAAATATGTAGCCAGAAGTAGACATCGACTCATCCTTCAGTCCTTGGAAGTATGAATCAGTGAATCCCACCACATCCAATTCTCCACTGCCATACATCAGAACCATATCTCTAGTCCTTCTTAAGTACTTGAGAACGTTTTTTTACGGCAGTCTAATGTTCCCTACCTGGGTTTGCCTGGAACCTACTCACCACACTTACAGCATGCGCGATGTCAGGTCTTGTACACAACATAACATACATAAGGCTACCCACGGCTGAAGCATATGGTATATTACTCATTTCCTTTCTTTGTTCCTCAATTTGAGGACACATATTCAAGGAGAGTTTTATTCCATATCGCATCGGTAGGAACCCTCTTTTAGAATCATCCATCTTAAATTGCTTTAAGATATTATCTATATAGAGGGCTTGGGAAAGACCTATTGTTCTCTTCGCTCTATCCCGGTAGATCCGAATACCAAGAATATAGGTTGCTTCTCCCAGTCTTTCATGGAGAAATTACTCGAAAGCCAAGCTTTCACAGAACTGAGCATTCCCACATCATTTCCTATTAGTAGAATGTCATCTACATATAGTACTAAGAATGCGATCTTGCTCCCACTAACCCTCTTGTATACACAAGGTTCCTCTTCATTTTGCACGAAGTCAAACTCTTTGACTGCCTCGTCAAAATAAAGGTTCCAACTACGTGATGCTTGCTTCAGTCCATAAATGGAACGTTGAAGCTTCCACACTTTATGAATATAGACTTCGGACACAAAGCCTTTAGGCTGCTCCATATAGATTTCCTCCGCGAGGAATCCATTAAGTAAAGCCGTCTTTACATCTATTTGCCATATCTCATAATCGTGGTAGGCAGCAATAGCAAGCATCATTCGAATAGGCTTGATCATGTCTACGGACGAGAAGGTATCGTGGTAATCGATCCCTTTTTTCAGGGTATAACCCTTTACCACAAGCCTGGCCTTATAGGCGTGAACCTTGCCATCACCATCAGTCTTTCTCTTGTAGATCCACTTGTTCCCAATAGGCACTATGCCCTTGGGGCGGTCTACTAGAGTCCAGACCTGATTGACATGCATCGAGTCTATCTCAGCTTCCATAGCTTCATGCCATTTTGTGGAGTCTACATCCACCATCACTTGGTCATAGGTCGTTGGGTCAGTCTCTTGGCTATCACTTGGAACCTCATGGAGACCCAGCTCCTCCAAGTGCACAAGCCCATACCTCTCAGGTAAATGAGACACCCTACTAGACCTATGAGGTGGTTGTATTTGTGTTTCAGAAGGTTTGGTTCCAATTTCTTGCACAGGTGTCTCCCGAGGAGTTTCATTGTATTCTTCTAAAGAAATACTTCTACCTGGTCCGCCTTCCTGAATGAACTCATCTTCCAGGAAGTGTGCTTGTAAAGCAACAACGATCTTTCGATCTTCTAGCATGTAGAATAGATATCCCATCGTCCCAGACGGGAATCCAATGAAACACCCCTTCGCGGATCTAGCTTCCAACTTCTCCACCTTAGCCTTCTTAATATAGGCGGCACATCCCCAAATCCTAATATGATTAAGACTTGGTTTCCTGCCCTCCCACATCTCATGTGGAGTTTTAGGAACGGATTTGTAAGGACATCTGTTCAAGATGTAGGCGGCAGTCAGGAGTGCATACCCCCACAAGTAAATCGGTAAGTCAGTATATCCCAGCATGGAACGGACCATGTTCAACAAGGTCCGATTCCTTCTTTCTGACACACCATTTAACTGAGGAGTACCTGGAGGTGTTAGTTGTGAAACTATTCCATGTTCCTTAAGGAACTCGTCAAACTCCGTACTCATATACTCGCCACCTCGGTCCGACTGAAGTGCTTTGATATGATTACCAGTTTGTTTCTCGACTAGGGCCTTGAATTCCTGGAATTTCTCAAAGGCCTCGGATTTATGTTTCATTAAGTACACATAACCATACCTAGTATGATCATTCGTAAACGTAATGAAATATTGATATCCGTCACGTGCTGCTTCCAAAGCACCACATATGTCGGTATGTATTAATTCTAGTTTATCAGCGGCTCTTTCAAAAGTACCTGTGAAGGGGGTCTTAGTCATTTTGCCTTTAAGGCAAGATTCACAAGTACGAAAGGGATCCGATCCCAATGGACCCATAAGTCCATCTTTTTCAATCTTGTAAACCTTTGTCTGACCAACATGACCAAGTCTAGGATGCCATTTCAAAACTTGATTGGTTTCATCCATACCACGTTTTCTAGTCATAGTATTCACAACTACTTGTTGCTGAGATTTAGATGATACAATCCATTTAACAATATAGCAGTATCCACTAGTTTATTTTTGAAATAAATTTAGCAGGAACCATCACCAATGAAAAATGAAAAACCTTTTCGGTCCATGACCGGAATGGATACAATGTTTTTGTGCCCCTTGGGCAAAACAAGTACATCTTCTAAAGTCAAAACAAAGCCGGATTCTAAACCCAAAAGAAGTGATCCTATGTCGGTTGCCTCGACACTTTTCCCGTGTCCGGCTGTGATCATCACTTCTCCAACTCCAAGCTTCCTACTTTGTTCCAGATCTTGATTCACGGTACAAATATGAGAACTAGCACCAGAATCCAGTATCCAGGAAGTAAAAAATACAGTAGCAGAACAATTTGTTTCCAAAACTAAAAGTTCTGTACCTGAAGTGCCATGAAGAATCGGACACTCTCTAGCCCAGGCTCACCGCACTTGAGACAAGTGTCTTTCTTCTTGCTCTTTGGAACCGTTGGGGCCTTGCCCTTGCCCTTGAAGTCCATAACATGTGGTCCAGTCTGATTCTTGGTCTTTTTCTTCTTATTCTTAGACTTCCCAAGTCTAGAAGAAATCACAAGGGCAGACTCCTTTATCCGCGGAGTCTTCATCTGAGACTGAGCGGTCACCAGTTTGTTCATTAGCCCAGCTAAGTTACATGCAATCTCGTTGCAGTTGAAGTTCATAACAAACTGTGAGAAAGAATCAGGGAGAGACTGAAGGATAAGGTCGGTTTGGAGAGAAGTATCCATTTTAAAATCAAGAGCCTCCAATCTCTCGATCATGGATATCATTTTGAGGACGCGTTCCCCAACCTTCTCACCTTCCTTCATCCTTGCCCCAAACAGTTGCTTGGATATCTCATATTAGCAGTTCTGCTGTGCTCACCATAAAGTTTGGTTAAGTGAGATAGAATATGCCTAGCATAAGTCATTTTCTCATGAGCTCTCTGAAGCTCATTAGACATAGAAGCCATCATGTAAGCACGGACTTTTATGTCATTCTTAACCCATTTTTCGTGGTTTTCGATCACTTTCTGATTGGCTCTGGTCCGGACAGGAGGCGCCGGAATGTCCGTCTCCAAGACGTATCCCAGTGTCTCTATACTGAGGATAATCATCAGATTGCGGAGCCAGTCCACAAAGTTAGGTCCAATCAAGGTGTTCTTCTCGAGTAGAATTGCGAGTGGATTCATTGTCATATTGAGAGTTATATCTGCATTAAGTATAACAGATTAATTAGTGACTTGTTATATTATGTTCTGAGTATAGAATTAAGGTCTTTTCTATTCTTGTTACCCAGCTCCCACTATTTTTATCGGAACAACACACTCCCATGTGAAATCCGGAAGTATCGTCGCACTACCTCATAGTGGTGATCGAGTTCTTTATAAATCTTAATAGAGGGCAACCGAACAGGTTTCTAGTCTATTAATTTTCATAAAGTGGTGTCCAACACCAACCCATCTAATGGATGATTCGATCTTATTTTTCCCCTTGTTCACTCCCCTCAACATATATGTTGTGTCGAGATTTACACACCCTGACAGGCGATCGACACGAATGCTGGGCGACCGAGCCAGAGTCCAATAGACCAAGGCAGACTTGCCTACTGAATGGAGATCCCAGATCAAGTCCAAGTGCTGAGCGATCGACACCCTAGGCGATCGCCTCTTGGCACTTGGTGACCGACTCTGATAACCGATCATGGGCGACTGCCTCATGCCGTGTAATGCCAGTATCCATCAAGTCGGCGAAGATCAAAGCTTGGGATAGAGACTCACATGCAGATCCGGAAAAGGCGCCGAAAGATAAGGCCCTTTGACCCCAGCCTGTCACTACCTTCTCACCTACCGACAGACCCGCCGAAAGATGCAAAGTGGGAACTCCCGGGACAGCGACTCAGGACGCGTGCAGACTTTTCATTAGCTCGCACAGCTGGCTGCCAGCAGCAGCCGCGGACTTTAAGGCAACCAACCCATGTGCTACAGACGATCTCCCCCTTATTATAATACAAGAAAGGCGATCGCCCGCCATAAAAGGACATCCTAGCTCCTCCTATAAATAGAAGGCATCTTGCACTTGGAAAAGGGTCTGCTTTACCGCTACTTCATAGTCGGCTTCTCTCTCTTGGCTACACTATACACTTCGGACATCTTTCTAATATCTCACTCTCGAAACCTCTTAAGTCATAAGACGGTCGGCAGAATCGAGAGCTAGATAATTAGGGTCTTTTACACTCATTGTAATTGCACTTCTACATTAATATTTGTACTCCAACGTATTCGTATTAATAACATCTCGCGCGAGCATTCAAGCCCGGGCGTAACAAACACGGAATATCTCGTGTTATTCACTTTCCCTCGGACGTGCTCTCGCACTTTGTTTGCTGCCCATCCATTCCAGCAATATCTATCTCCGGATAATATTTTAGGTAGCAAAAATTGGCACTAGAATAAGGGGATCTAGACCTTCATTTTCATTCCGACCACTCGAAGATCACTTATTGTTATCCGGGGCATATAATTGAAGAAACACTCACTGTTCTTCAAAGAAAAGCCTTCAGAATAATGACGTCTGCCTCCACATCGAAAAGAGCCACTCTCCGATCCGCCGGACGCCGTATTCGGACTCAGTCCGAGCCCCAACCTGCAACAGAGGGTAGCCGCAGCGACGCGAGACTCTCTATCCCGCACCTGAGGGACGGCCCCAGCCTTTCGCTCGACCAGTTCCAAACCGCGGAACAGATCGAAGAGGCTATGGACATCCTGAAGGAGCGATGGAGAGCATTCGATGCGCCCGCAATTACCCCATCGGCTATCTGCCGTGCGGGCAAGCGGAAGCTCAAGGGGTTACTTAACGAGCGATCGTCAGGAAGCCCCGATTCACGAGCAGAAGCACTCGCGAGGCATTCTGGTCCTATCCACGAGATGACGGAGCCCGAATCCGTCACCTGGAGTTCAACTTACCCAACTCCCAGAAGGCAGACCAGCCATCTGGCTCCTCTTCGCCAAAGAACCGAGATCGGCGGCGACGACCTAATCGCCTACCGCAGAGTCAGGAGATCGATACACGATAGCCTCGGCTCCCGCTGCAAAGGCCAAACCACGAGTGACCAAGCTACGGCGATGGCAACAATGGAACGCCAACTCGATGACATTAAGGCGCTCCTGGAATCTGGGGCAGGCGCCAAGAGAAAGATCGTCAGGCCGAGCGAGCCACTCGCGGTCCACATCGAGCTCGCCCCCATGCAGCCAAGGATCACTCATCCTCAAACACCTTTGTACGAGGGGAGATCGGGCCCCGAGACTCACCTGAGCAAGTTCTGGATCTACATGACCGAGTGTGGGGCATCAGACGCGACTAGGTGCTGAATGTTCGCGTTAACACTAGGTGACCTGGCCCATAGGTGGTACATCTCATTGCCACCGCGATCAATAAGTTCCTTTGAACAATTGGCGAGCGACTTCACAACGTACTTCGCCGCCAAGGTCGCTCGACCAGAAGGTCCCCACCGAATGATGAAAATCAGGTAAGGAGAAGAAGAGTTTGACGAAGACTACATCGACCGGGTAGATGAGATTATCCTCAACGGCGAGCCCGTAAGCGACGAGATCGCCCTATACTCGATCCTAGGGGGATTCAATGGTGTTTCGCCCATGTTCAGTCACCTTACGAAGGACACCCCCCCGACCTACGCAATCTTTTGTGCCAAGGCCGCAGACTTTTTGGCCAGGAGAAGGTTGCTCGGCCTTCGCCAAGACGAGAGGACAGAGACGACGATTGCCAATTCGAACAAGGCGGTCGCCAAGCCGCCCGGAGATTTCAGGACCTTCGAGGATGTGGGAGCCCATCTCTACCACAACCTCAATCTATCTCCGGCTCATATTTTCTACGCCATCCATGGGTGCGAACGACTAAGCATGCCAAAGGCGGTAAGGGACCACGGTCATCTGGACCACAACATATTTTGTGCTTACCACAAGAGTCCCAGCCACAACACCGATCAATGCCGCGACCTCCTCAGACAACTCTGTAGATTGTTCGAGGAGGGCAAGCTGGACAGTCTCTTTACTTAGCCGGATCCCCGGGCGGAAAGAATCAAATGCCGAGATCGGCATCAGAACGACAATCACCAGTCTTCCAACCCGATCGCCAGAATCAAGCAACATCTCTGAAAATGGAGGACTCGCTCGCCATCTAAAGTTCATCATCTACATGATGGACCTAGGCACGAGATCGCCTCCCCCAGCACAACGTATACCATCGAGGTTCGCCATCTAACATGACGATCCGAGGTAGAAGAGTGCATCCATGGTCCTGGGTGTTGATGGAACCGACAGCTTCGGCCATGCAAGGTTCCTTTGGGCTGCGATCGCTCGCCCTTCGTTTAAATACGAGGTGGGCATAGTCGAAGGACCCTCCAAACAAATCTGTGGACACGCTCGCCCGCCCTCAAAGGTTCATCATCTAACTTGGTGGACCCAGACAATGCGACGCGTCCCTACCCCCATCACAACGTATACCGTCGAGGATTGACATCTAACATGACAATCCGAGGTAGAAAAGTTCTAACAAGCCACGGACGTGGAGTCGATTAATCCGATGAGGCCCCGTGCAAGGACTCCTCTAGACCAAGACCGCACGCCCTTCGTTTAAATACGAGGTGGGCGCAGCCAAACGGAGGACCCTCACAATAAAGTGAGTCGCGAGACAAACCTACAGGTGGAATGTCCCTCGCGCACAAGACACGGTCCTAGAGGTTGGTCCATCAAACTCCGCGACTGTACACGGTTCCTCAAGGTCGAAACAATCGGCCGTCCATGAGGGATCTGCTAAATTAAAGATCATAGGAACAAGACCTAAGATAGCTCGCCAAGCGATCAGATGAACCAGATCCGAAGACCAAAGTCTGCTCAACAGATCGCCCGTCTTTATCCTAACGATCGCCAGTGGAACCACCTCACCCCATGTCTTCAACGTCGGAGCAAGCTGGGAGGCAATTGTTGTGTCGAGATTTACACACCCCGACAGGCGATCGACAAGAATGTCGGGCGATCGAGATAGAGTCGAATAGACCAAGGCAGACTTGCCTACAGAACAGAGATCCCAGATCAAGTCCAAGTGCCGAGCGATCGACACCCAAGGCGATCGCCTCTTGGCACTTGGCGACCGACTCTGATGACCGATCATGGGCGACTGCCTCATGCCGTGTAATGCCAGTATCCATCAAGTCGGCGAAGATCAAAGCTTGGGATAGAGACCCACATGCAGATCTAGAAAAGGCGCCGAAAGATAAGGCCCTTTGACCCCATCATGTCACTACCTTCTCACCTACCGACAGACCCGCCGAAAGATGCAAAGTGGGACCTCCCGGGACAACGACTCAGGACGCATGCAGACTTCTCATTGGCTCGCAGAGCTGGCTGCCAGCAGCAACAGTGGACTTTAAGGCAACCAACCCATGTGCTATAGACGATCGCCTCCTTATTATAATACGAGAAAGGCGATCGCCCGCCAGAAAAGGACATCCCAGCTCCTCCTATAAATAGAAGGCATCCTGCACTTTGAAAAGGGTCTGCGTTACCGCTACTTCACAGTCGGCTTCTCTCTATTGGGTACGCTATACACTTCGGACATCTTTCTAATCTCTCACTCTCGAAACCTCTTAACTCATAAGACGGTCGGCAGAAACAAGAGCAAGAACTCTCTGCAGTTCATGAACTCACAGAGCAACACTCGAGAGCTAGATAATTAGGGTTTTTCACACTCATTGTAATTGCACTTCTACATTAATATTTGTACTCCAATGTATTCGTATTAATAACATCTCCCTAGAGCATTCAAGCCCGGGCCTAACAAACCCGGAAAATCTTGTGTTATTCACTTTCCCTCGGACGTGTTCTCGCACTTTGTTCGCTGCCCATCCATTCCAGCAATATCTATCCCCGGATAATATTTTGGGTAGCAACACTATACGGTTTCTATGGTTCGTAAGTTAAGTTTATACCATCGACGCAAATTAGTTTCACAATTGAATCTTATCTAGCAACCTATCAGGTTTCTAGGGATAAAATTTGCTCCAACCGAAGGCATCCAATGTGATCCCGGTAATTTATCCGTCCTCCCCGAACGACTACCCCGATAACTCGGAAGCATAGCACATCTGGTTTGGATTTCAATTTCCCGAATCCTCGATGGAGGGAAGGAAAACCTTGAAACCTTATAAACTAAATAATTTGTTGTGGGATAATTTTCAGGATTAACGTTACACTTTGCACATCAATCATTTTAGTGCGTTTGTGGCATTCATACAATATGAAAAAAAACATTCACAACCTAGTTGCTACCAACATGTGGTTCATGGACCGTTCCTAGAAAACAAAAACTCCGTAATCTAATTACAAGTCTTCGTCTTGAATATTCATCTTCTCGAAACAGATCTTCCTCCGGTCTTCGTCATTACATATAAATTTTACATTGAAAATTACATCCTAGATACAAATATTTCTAGTGAAATAAATAGGCTCAAAACGGCCTTTACAACCCAATCGAATAAAACGAATGATTCAAAAACTAGGTCCATGAACCACATCACCATTCAAAAACAATGCATTCATCACATTAAATAAATGGCATTCATAATGAATCTGAATATTGATCCAATCAATATAAAACAATCCATCCAAAACGAATTAATCCAATTAATTCAAACAATCGTCAATTTTAACTTGTTCCGGATGAGAAAATATTTCATTAAATTAATTCCCCTAAGAATAAAATTACCTTAATTAAATCTTAGTCAAATTAAATCTAATTTAATTTGTGAGAAATTAATTATCGAACGAAATATAAAAAATGGAGTCGGAGAACACGGCCGGGCCAAGCCCGGGACACCGCCAAAGAAGCCGCCGAAAGGTGGCTCGCATAAAGTTGCCGAGCAAGGCCGGAAGGCCGCCGACTGTGACTCGCTCTGCCGCTGCATCATGTCCATACAGCATCATGAGGCAAGGCTCTGGCAGCCTCCAAGCTGCCGGGTCCGTTTACGTTTTCGGTTCGTTTTTTCGCCCCGATTCCAAAAATAATATTTTTCTAATCTTTATATTACTCATTTAAATCAGTTTTTCAAAAGAAAAATAGATTTATGTTGTAGCATAAAATCATGAAAAATTAATTTTCAGATGAACAATATAAAATCAACGATTAATACGATTATGATTCCAAATAATACACCATCTGTTGCTAACCAAAATATTATCCGGAGATAGATATTGCTGGAATGGATGGGCAGCAAACAAAGTGTAAGAGGACGTCCGAGGGAAAGTGAGTAACACAAGATTTGCCGAGTTTGTTACGCCCGGGCTTGAATGCTCTCGCGAGATGTTATTAATACGAATACGTTGAGTACAAATATTAATGTAAGAATGCAATTACAATGAGTGTAAAAGATCCTAGTTATCTAGCTCTTGAGCGAAGCTCTATGTGTTCTTGTTCTCGTTTCTGCCGACCGTCTTATGGGTTAAGAGGTCTCGAGAGTGAGAGAGAAAGATGTCCGAAGTGTATAGCGTTGCCAAGAGAGTGAAGCCAACTAAGTCCAGAGAAAAGCAGAGAGAGGTCCAAGTGCAGGATGCCTTCTATTTATAGGAGGAGCTGGGACTTAATCCTGATGGGCGATCGCCTTTCCCGTAATATAATAAAGGGGCGATCGTTTGTTAGCACATGGGTTGGTTGCCTTAAAGTCCGCGGCATGGGCTGGCAGCTAGCTGTGCGGACCAATGAGAAGTCCGCACACGTCCTGAGTTGCTGTCCCGTGAGGTCCCACTTTGCACCTTTCGGCGGGTCTGTCGGTAGGTGAGAAGGTAGTGACAGGCTGTGGTCAATGATCCCTGTTCTGTGGCGCCTTTTCCGGATCTGCATGTGGGTCTCTATCCGAGCTTCGGCCTTCGCCGACTAGACAGATGCTGGCTTCGCGTTGCATGAAGCGGTCGTTCTTGGCCGGGCACTAGAGTCGATCGCCTGGTGCCAAGAGACGATCGCCTTGGGTGTAGATCACTCGGCACTTGGACTTGATCTGGGATCTCCATTCCATAGGTGTGCCGTGGTTCGTTTGACTCTGGTTCGGTCGCCCGGTATCTGTGCCGATTGCCTATTGAGATGTATAAATCTCGACACAACAATTGCCCCCTAGCTTGCTCCGATGTTGAAGACATGGGGTGAGGTGGTTTCACTGGAGATCGTTTAGGATAAATACGGGCGACTCGTTAAGCGGACTTTGGTCTTAGACTTGGGCGATCTGATCGCTTGGCAAGCTATCTTCGGTCTTGTTCCTGTGATCTTTAATTTTGCAGATCCCTTGTGGACGGCCGATTGTTTCGACCTTGAGGAACCGTGCACAGTTGTGGAGTTCGATAGACCGACCTCCATGACCGTGTGTTGTGCGCGAGAGACATTCCAACTATAGGTTTGTCTCGTGACTCATTTTATTGTGAGGGTCCTCCGTTAGGCTGCGCCCGCCTCGTATTTAAACGAAGGGCGTGCGGTCTTGGTCTGGAGGAGTCCTTGCGTGGGGCATCGTCGGATTAATCGACTCCACGTCCGCGGATTGTTAGCACTTTTCTACCTCGGATCGTCATGTTAGATGGCAATCCTCGATGGTATACATTATGACAGGGGCTTTCCCCTGAGCCACATCCTCACGGATGCGTAACAATGATGGGTCTGTACCCTGATTCACTCTGATTGCCTCCTCAAGTGGCGATGAAATCTCTAACATGCAAAGTTGCCCTTGCACTCGCTGAAGCCAGACCTCGATCTCGGGTCTAAGGAATTCCTGCTGAAGCTCCTACTGAACTGTTAAACGAGCAAGCATTTCTCCTGAACGGACTTACGACTCAAGGCATCAGCAACCACGTTTGCCTTACCCGGGTGGTACAAAATCTCGATATCATAATATTCGATTAGTTCCAACCACCGCCTCTATCGCATATTTAACTCCTTCTGAGTAAATATATACTTCAAACTCTTATGATCGGTGAATATCTGACAGGTGACGCCATAAAGGTAATGACGCCAAATCTTCAATGCGAAAACCACGGCTGCTAGCTCCAGGTCATGGGTCGGATAATTAACCTCGTTAGGTCTCAATTGCCGTGAACCATAGGCAATAACCTTCCCATTCTGCATTAATACACATCCGAGACCGTGTCCGGATGCGTCACTATAAACCACAAATCCCTCCGTCCCTTGTGGCAAGGAAAGGACAGGTGCTGAAATTAACTGGCTCTTGAGTTCCTCAAAACTCCGCTGACACACGTCGGACCACGTGTATTTCTTATCCTTTCGCAAAAGGTTCGTCAATGGTTGAACAGTTTTAGAAAATCCTTCCACAAAACCGTCGATAATAACCGGCTAATCCGAGAAAGCTTCGGATTTCCTTAACATTCTTCGGAGGTAACCAATATCGGATAGCCTCCGTATTCTGAGGATCAACACGCACACCGTCTGATGAAATTACATGCCCGAGAAACATCACTTCGGACATCCGGAACTGACATTTGGAAAACTTTCCATAAAGTTGCTCTCGTCTCAACACGTCGAGCACCTGATGAAGGTGAAACTCGTGCTCCTCCCGGTCACGAGAATAAATTAAAATGTCATCAATGAAGACAACCACAAACCGATCCAAAAAGTCGATGAAAACCCGATTCATTAACTCCATGAATACTGCAAGTGAATTAGTGCATTAATTAACTCCACGAACTCATAATGACCATAGCGTGTTCGAAATGCCGCCCTCGCGATATCCGACTCTCGAATTCGCAACTGATGATATCCAGATCTTAAGTCGATCTTGGAAAAATACTGAAGCTCCCTGAAGTTGATCTAAGAGATCATCAATACGGGGTAGAGGATACTTATTCTTGATCGTCACCCTGTTCAACTCCCGATAATCAATACACGAACGAAACGAACCATCCTTCTTCTTGACAAAATAACACTGGTGCTCCCCACGGGGACGCACTCGTTCGGATATAACCTTTCTTGAACAATTCCTCAAGTTGATTCTTCAACTCCTGCATTTCGGTTAGGGCCATACGATATGGTGCCTTCGATAATCGGGACGTACCAGGCTCCAACTCTATCGTGAATTCCACATCCCTCGGTGGAGGTAAACCAGGTATCTCATCTTGGAGTACATCGTCAATCGATAACAATGATACCACGAATGGTTGAACACCTCGATTGCCTTATAACGGTCAATCGATGACAATGATACAGTGAATGGTTGAACACCTCGATTGCCTTAGAACGGCCAATCGATGACAATGATACAATGAATGATTGAACACCTCGATTGCCTTAGAACGGCCAATCGATGACAATGATACAATGAATGATTGAGCACCTCGATTGCCTTAGAACGGCAAATCGATGACAATGATATAATGAATGATTGAACACCTCGATTGCCTTAGAACAGCCAATCGATGACAATGATACAATGAATGATTGAACATCTCTGATCGAGTAATTTCACTGCTTTCATCATATTAATGATTCTTCTGGAACAACGGGGATTACCTCCCTGAAATACACACTCGGCTCCAACGACTGAAATGATAGTGACCATACGCTTACGAACACTGAGGATGGCATCATGACGATCCATCCAACTAATACCCAATATTACATCATCCTAAGGTAAATCCACCACGATTAGGTCCACCAACCAATCGCGGTCATTAAGCTTAATTCGGTCATTTCTTAACCTCATGATTTCCGAGAATTCTTCTACCGACAGGTAGACCAATGATATAAGGTCCACAATAAATAGGACTATCCAAGTGAAGTCTATACCAATATGATTCGAAAATGAATGAATGCGATGTACCAGTATCAAAAAGGGTACCCACAGGTTGAGATAGAATTACGAGTATACCTGAGATCATTCGGGCCTCCGGATCGTCGATCCTCTTCGTTGCGTGAATCCAGGACTTGCCGACCCCCGAACCGGACGCTCCCGTCTGATAAATATGAGCTCCGCCTTTATTCGCTTCTGTCGTCTAAAACGACGCTGACAGAGCAGTCTGATTCTGAATCGCTGATTGCTTCGGGGCCTGAGATGCCACTGGAGTCGGCTTGGAGTCCCTTCGGCAAAAACAGTCCTTATGCCCAACAATCCCATAATAATGGCATGTGATAGATGGTTTCAGACACTTAGTGCTGTAATGACCCGGCGTTCCACAGTTGAAATAGGTGATGGCTGATCCGGCCACTCGGGACTGAGATCCCTCAGGTTTTGGCGCCGTAGGAGGTCTCTCAGAAACGTTAGGACTCGAACGAGGCTTCTTGAATGTTAACTGACCGCCTTCGCACTAATTACGCTTCGTTGATTTCTTGCCGACAGATGAAGGTTGTTGCTCAGCAATTTCCTTAGCAGCAGGCTCATACGGGAGAGTTCTCTCGATTAATTTGGCCAGAGTGGCGCAATGATGATTAAGTAATTGCATATGGGTCATCATGACCTACATAAAAGTAAGTGGATAAACCCGAACATCTTCCGATCGAGCTGAGTCCTGGGTACGATTTCCCAATAGTGAGTGATTATTTCCCGGGTTTCGGCCCGCACCGCGGCCTCTCCCCGTGCGTCCCCTGACAGCTCTCTCCATACTGAAGTAGGTAGGTCGCATGATAATCATAGATCTCGTATGAGTACCGCATTTTGATTTACGTCATGAAATGATGAAAATGAGCGTTCGTGCTCTAACTAGTGATTACATGAATGATTAACCGAGGTGACATGATTATCTGATGATATTCTTAAAATGATTTTGAACAAGTTAACAAGATTAATGATATGATCTTCAAGGTCAACGACTAAGTAATGAAATGAACTGAGTGATTAATGAGTTAGCATGATCAACATGATCAAAATGAAAATGATGTTTGAGGATTGTTAACCGATGAATTATGAATGAATGATTATTGCTAGAAATTATACCATGGCGTTAGAAGTCTTACAGTTCTTGGTCTGAGGGCTCGGCATTTGCACAGGTCACACGTGACGCAAAAGTCCAATGATACTAGTCCGATGACGATGATTTCAAATGAGACATGACTCGGAAGGTAGTATTCAAAACCACGCTCCGATACCAACTCTGTAACACCCCAAACTAGGCGGATATTACAGTGCCGTGTACCCCCGACTGGGACCCACCAAGCGAATGAAAATTAATGAATTAAATAATATAATTGTAGTACCGAACCACATTATATCATTAATTACTCCGACGAGGAGTTTGATTTCAACACACCCAAGATAATACCGAATACATGTATATTTTATATGAAGATAAAATACACAACACTGAATGAAACGAAGTATCCAAATGGAAAACTGCAGCGGAAAATAAATGACGACAACATGAATGACTGAGAAGATTGCGGCCCATTACTTGTATCACTGGGACTCCTCGCCGTCAATGTTCTATTCCCGTTCTTTTGCCTTGCCATGATCTGAAAACAAAATCCCCCAACGGGGTCAGTTACACAGAACAACAATCCTCAAGGGTTGAATATACACAATCATGATATATCTCAATTATGAAATATCCTTAGTTATCAAATTAAGCTGAAGAGGAGCATCATAGTACGCCCGTAATGTTCTGTGCAAGTGTACAAGACGAGTTCCTTGACACACCAGTCCTTGTACCTAATTAGTCTCACGGAGGTAAACGTTACCGTGTGCACAGTCCAATGTATCGGTGAACCCAATACATGAATATCGTGTGCTCGACTAAAAATTCCACACATATGCACCTGGCCATGCAATATGAACCCATAAGGTCATATGAACGAGAATGACCATAATGAATATCAATGAATAATAATCCAATGAAGTGAAGAATGACTCACCGAGATGAAAATAATAGTGAAGTGAATGATAGCTCAATGAAATGATTGGAACGGTCGTTCCTCGTGAATGAAGTGATTATTCGACAATTACAAGTCTCAATACAGTTAATACAATTATGAATGAGTTATGATTATGAATGAACAACAACAAAAGAAATGATTATCCTTTTCACCGAGTAAGAATTAACTTACACAAAACCGGTGACAAATGTCCTTCCGCGAACAAACGTCCTAAATGAGATGTCGGTCGCTCGAACAACCTTGAATAACACAATTACCAACAATCCGTTCAACATACGAATCAAACACGATGATAACTAACTCAAAACGTCGATACGACTAAACCAAGTTCATTGGGGCATTATATCAAACACGTTGTGACCAAACTTCGATTGTTTACAACCAAACCTTAACTATACCAATATCAAATCCCCAAGAAGTGTTCCAAACCGATAAAACATCTTCGATACAATAAAAAATCTAATATGAATATCCAAATTCGTGATTTCAACAACAACTAATCGAAAACCCCCAAATCCAACTCAATATTCAAAGTATTCTTGAATAACCTTTCAATAATCCAATGAATATTCAAACACACTCGTAATCATACATATATCTCTTCATACAATAAGATTATAATGTCCAAAACATGATATCTCAACACAAAATCGAAATCAAAGATGTTGAAGAATATTACCTTTGAATATCCAAATACTTTGATCCGATGAAATCGTACTAGATCGACTATCCAAGCTTAACAAACGAATGAAGATGATGAAAACCGAACATCTAAGTTATTGATGATGAAAAATCTCTCCCTCAAGCTCTCTCTCTCGATACAAGGTGAAGAAATGAGAAAATGACTCAAAGTCCCGTCCAAGTCCTATATAAACTGCTGAATGTTACGGCCGTAACTCGGCCTACTTACGGCCGTAACATCCCAAGTCAACGGCCTTACGGCCATAACCAACCATCTCGTACGTCCGTAACTCGGCTTCGTCCAGAAACTGCCGACAGCAATACGGCCGTACCCGCACCTGTCTTACGGGCGTAACTCGCCCTCGTCCAAGCACCTGCCAACAACCATATGGCCGTACCCACACACCTTATGGATGCAACTCGACCGATACGGCTGTAACCGGCCAAACTTACGGGCGTATGAAGCCTTTGTGGAAACTGCCTGGGCACCCTGCTCGACACGTACAGGCTGTTAGGAGTATGCCCTCGAATGCCACTCAGAGGATGTTGAGTGAGGGCATTGTACTTGTTATTATGTAAATCATCAATTATATAAGGCAATGATTGTTTCTCTATTTACTGGTAGTTACTGGAATTCCTAACTCGTAAATATACATATAGAAACTAGTCCGTGTATATGAGAGCAAAACGTTCCACTCCTTATTGGATAAGGGGGTCGGCACTGGAAAGGTTTATAGCTCAAATACTTAATCGTTTGCAAGTCAATGAAACTTGACTGGGCGTTAAGTTTATGTGAAGACTTGTATGACGTGTTCTTTGACATGGACAGTGCCTGTCGAACGCTAATAGTTAGTGGGAGCACACGTTATAGGTATGCTAATTGGATTAGTATACTCGAACCGACTCACCCTCAGTTCGTCACAAGGATTTCACTCCGGGACAGTCAATGACGGAATCGAAAGGTTGTGATAGGTATTCGTGAACCTTCGACTTGAGGATTTAGTAGGGATGTGCTTGTGACGTCAAGATTTTCATTAGAGTAGTTCGACCCTATAAACCGAAAAGTGGAGGTCAACCTCGACGTGCATCTTGACGGGCAAGTAGCACGTCCTACTGAATACCAAGATAGAATTCTTTCTCCCGTTAGTGAGCGGGTTATATGTCCTATTCGGTTATTGGCAGATGAGATCATAAGTCTTTGGCCAAAGCATTGGAGCTAGTTGTATTAGATACACGACAGCTCGATGATCTCGATTTGCATTAACGCATGCATAGCATCAAGTACAGATAGGGTTTGAATGACCGTGACCCTATAATTTGATCGGGACATTTGAAAGAAGGGTTTATACGTATACTAATATTCACAACAGAATGGTTCTTGAATGATCCCAATCATTCGTTCTCAGTTGTGGTATAGTGTAGGCTGCCAGGCTGGCTAGGTGGTGCTACTACTCTTTGGTTCCTCCCATTGCTGGCTGAGACGGACCTACCGAGTCGCGCATTAGAATTGACAACGGAATGAATCAAGCTAATTCTCTCATTATGAATATTAGATATTGGATATCTAATGTAGGACATTGGATGTCTAAATCGATTTATTGGATAAATTGATTTACGGCCTAATGAATTAAATATTTCACTAGGTGATATATTTAATTCATGAATATAATTATTTCATGGAGAAATTAATTATGTTATTATGTGTTTGATATGATTAATTAATTGGATTAATTAATTGGTATAAATACATTGGAACGGTATCGAAGTTTATCTGTTTGGACACGCGGGAGTCCGAAATGAACCGAACTTGTCCGATTTCTACATGGGCCGCCCACCACATTTCCACCCACATTCATGTGGACCCTTGATCCATTCTTTAATGGTTGATCATTGAGATGGTGGGGCTTTGATTCTCATAATAATGAGATGTGCATGTGGAGAGTTGAATAAAGGGGAAGAAGACATCTCACTTCTCATAAGTATTCCATTTCCAACGTGAGGTTGCAAGAGGACAGAGAGAGATAAGTCTTCTTCATCATATTCTTTATTCATCTTCTTCATTCATCTTCTTCATAACTTCTTAGAGAAATTTTGTGAGGAAATATTGAGATAGATAGATATTCATACACTTAGAGTGATATTAATATCTATAACAAGCTTCATCACCTATCTCTAGCCGTATCCTCGGAGGATAGAAAGGTGTTGTCATTCCGTTCGTTTTTCCGGCGCGTGGCAAGTAGAGACGCGGTGCTTTCGGCGTTGGATCGTTCAAGGGCTTGAAGCAGAATAGATTCGTAGAGATCAAGCAAAGCTTGGGGAATAGCTCAAGAGAAGGTTATCTATTTAATCAACGGAGTACGAGGGTATGTTTCTCGTATCTCTTGTATTTCTTTTTTGATATTCGTATATACGTAGAGCGATCGATCCTCGTAGGGATCCAGATCGAATTAATTTTCGTTTTACCGCTTCCGCTGGGCCTTCGTTTTAGGCACTGAATCCCAACAGTGGTATCGAAGAGCAGGTCTTGCGATCGTATATACGATATTGCCATTTGTAATGCTTGATTAGATGGTGAATGATTTGGAATCATTTTAGTTATAATCGTGGTATATATTTTTACGTTCGTTGTAGTTATATTTTTCGTAAGTTTATGTCTAAATATAAATCTTAATTTCTTGGAAATATGATTTATATTGAAGATATGAATGTTGGAGTATATAGATATTGGATATCCGGTCGAAAAACTAGCCCCGAAATGCCGTTGGACGGTCCGGGAGGGGTCCGGGAGCAGGGGGTCGCGCCTGGGGCTCGGGGCCGCGGCCATGGTCATGCAGCCGGCCTCGGCAGGATCAGACTAGGGACACGGCCCAGCTCAAGGGGCCGCGCCAGTGTCCGTAGCCATGTCTCGCCAGCCTTTCCGAGCGTGACTCGCCATGCCAGCCTTGTCTTCCGGCAGCCGCCGACGGTGACTTCGGCCAGCAGCCTGCTTTTCACCCCGCCGATTTTTTCGTGAATTCTTGAAAATTAATCTCCCACATGTTAAATTGGATTTAATATGATTAAAATGATTTATGGTATTTCATTTTATAAAGGAAATTTGATTAATTGGAATATTTATGGTCGACCGAATTATTTTGAACGTTATGATATTACCGATTGTGTGAATCGATTGGATCGGTTCGTATTGTTGATTGGATCAATGTATCTCTACGCTTTTCATTTATATACTATTTATTGGATGAATGCTTTTGAATGGGGATGTGGTTCGTGGACTTAGTTTTGAATCGTTTGTTTTATTCGATTGGGCTGTAAAGGCCGTTTTGAGCCTATTTATTTTACTAGAAATGTTTGAATCTAGGATGCAATTTTCGATGTAAAAATTTATATGTAAAGAGGAAGACCGGAGGAAGATCCATTTCGAGAAGACGAAGATTCAAGACGAAGAATTGTAATTAGATTACGGAGTTTTTGTTTTCTAGGAACGGTCAATGAACCACATGTTGGTAGGTTCTGAATGGTTGTTTCATATTGTATGAATGCCACAAACGCGCTTAAACGATTAATGTGCAAAGTGTAACGCTAATCGCGAAAATTCTCCCACGATAAATTATTCAGTTTATAAGCTTTCAAGGTTTTCCTTCCCTCCATCGAGTTTTCGGGAAATTGAAATCCAAACCGGATGTGCTATGCTTCTGAGTTATCGGTATAGTCATTCGGGGAGGACAGATAAATTACCGGTAGCGCATTGGATGCCTTCGGTTGGAGCAAATTTTATCCCTAGAAACCTGATAGGTTGCCGGATAAGATTTAATTGTAAAACTGATTTGCGTCGATGGTATAAACTTAACTAGTTCACGAACCATAGAAACCGTATAGGTTGAGGGGAGTGAACAAAGGGAAAAAGAAGATCGAATCTTCCATTAGATGGGTTGGTGTTGGACACCACTTTATGAAAATTAATAGACTAGAAACCTATTCGGTTGCCCTCTATTAAGATTTATAAAGAACTCGATCACCACTATGAAGTAGAGCGACAATACTTTCGGATTTCACATGGGAGTGTGTTATTCCGATAAAAATAGTGGGAGCTGGGTAACAAGAATAGAAAGGACCTTAATTCTATACTCAGAACATAATTGAATGAGTCACTAATTAATCTATCGTACTTAATGCAGACTCAAATCTCAATATGACAATGAATCTACTCGCAATTCTGCTCGAAAAGAACACCTTAATGGGACCTAACTCTGTGGATTGGCTCCACAATCTGATGATTGTCCTCAGTATAGAGGCACTAGGATATGTCTTGGAGACGGACATTCCGGCGCCTCCAGTGCGGACCCGAGCCAATCAGGAAGAGATTGAAAACCACGAAAAGTGGGTTAAGGATGACGTGAAAGTCCGTGCTTATATGATGGC
This sequence comes from Orobanche coerulescens, assembly GCA_033398695.1. NCBI lineage: Eukaryota > Viridiplantae > Streptophyta > Magnoliopsida > Lamiales > Orobanchaceae > Orobanche > Orobanche coerulescens. Next base: position 175,160,320 of record CM065802.1, on the reverse strand, counting down.
TTCCATGTCTAATTAGCTTCAGAGAGCTCATGAGAAAATGACTTCTGCTAGGTAGATTCTATCTCACTTAACCGAACTTTATTGTGAGCATAGCAAAACTGCTAGATATGAGATATCCAAGCAACTGTTCGGTGCAAGGATGAAGGAAGGTGAGAAGGTTGGGGAATACGTCCTCAAAATGATATCCATGATCGAGAGATTGGAGGCTCTTGATTTTAGAATGGATACTTCCCTCCAAACCGACCTTATCCTACAGTCTCTCCCTGATTCCTTCTCACAGTTTGTTATAAATTTCAACTGCAATGAGATTGCATGTAATTTAGCTGGGCTAATGAACAACCTTGTGACCGCTCAGTCTAAGATGAAGACTCCGCGAATGAAGGAGTCTGCTCTTGTGATTTCTTCTGGACCTCGGAGGTCTAAGAACAAGAAGAAAAAGACCAAGAAGCAAACTGGACCACAAGTTAAGGACCTTAAGGGTAAGGTCAAGGCCCCGATGGTTCCGAAGAATAAGAAGAAGAAGGATGCTTGTCTCAATTGAAGTGAGCTGGGCCACTGGGCTAGAGACTGTCCGATTCTTCATGGCACTTCAGGTACAGAACTTTTAGTTTTGGAAACAAATTGTTCTGCTACTGGGTTTTCTACTTCCTGGATACTGGATTCTAGTGCTAGTTCTCATATTTGTACCGTGAATCAGGATCTGGAACAAAGTAGGAAGCTTGGAGCTGGAGAAGTTATGATCACAGTCGGAAGCGGGCATAGTGTCGAGGCGACCGACATAGGATCACTTCTTTTGGGTTTAGAATTCGGCTTTGTTTTGACTTTAGAAGATGTACTTGTTTTGCCCAAGGGGCACAAAAACATTGTATCCATTACGGTCATGGACCGAAAAGGCTTTTCATTTTTCATTGGTGATGGTTCCTGCAAAATTTATTTTAGAAATAAACTAGTGGGTACTGCTACATTGTTGAATGGATTGTATCATCTAAATCTCAGCAACAAAGTAGTTGTGAATACTATGACTAGAAAACGTGGTAGGGATGAAACCAATCAAGTTTTGAAATGGCATCTTAGACTTGGTCATGTTGGTTGGACCAAGGTTTACAAGATGGAAAAAGATGGACTTATGGGTCCATTAGGATCAGATCCCTTTCCTACTTGTGAATCTTGCCTTAAAGGAAAAATGACTAAGTCCCCCTTCACAGGGACATTTGAAAGAGCCGCTGATAAACTGGGATTAATCCATACCGACGTATGTGGTGCTTTGGAAGCAGCACTTGACGAATATCAACATTTCATTACGTTTGCAGATGATCATACTAGGTATGGCTATGTATACTTAATGAAACATAAATCCGAGGCCTTTGAGAAATTCCAGGAATTCAAGGCCCTAGTCGAGAAACAAACTGGCAATCATATCAAAGCACTTCGGTCAGACCGAGGTGGCGAGTATATGAGTACGGAGTTTGACAAGTTCCTTAAGGAACATGGAATAGTTTCACAACTAACACCTCCACGTACTCCTCAGTTAAATGGTGTGCCAGAAAGAAGGAACCAGACCTTGTTAAACATGGTCGGTTCCATGCTGGGCTATACTGACTTGCTAATTTACCTGTGGGGGTATGCACTCCTGACTGCCGCTTACATCTTGAACACATGTCCTTCCAAATCCGTTCCTAAAACTCCACATGAGATGTGGGAGGGCAGGAAACCATGTCTTAATCACATTAGGATTTGGGGATGTCCCGCTTATGTCAAGAAGACTAAGGTGGAGAAGTTGGAAGCTAGGTCCGCGAAGGGACATTTCATTGGATTCCCATCTGGGACGATGGATATCTATTCTACATGCCTGAAGATCGAAAGATCGTTGTTGCTTTACAAGCACACTTGCTGGAAGATGAGTTCATTCAGGATGGCGGAGCAGGTAGAAGTATTTCTTTAGAAGAATACAATGAAACTCTTCGGGAGACACCTTTGCAAGAAACTGGAACCGAACCTTCTGAAACACAAGTACAACCACCTCGTAGGTCTAGTAGGGTGTCTCATTTACCTGTGAGGTATGGGCTTGTGCACTTGGAGGAGCTGAGTCTCCATGAGTTTCCAAGTGATAGCCAAGAGACCGACCCGACGACCTATGACCAAGTGATGGTGGATGTAGACTCCGCGAAATGGCGTGAAGCAATGGAAGCTGAGATAGACTCGATGCATGTCAATCAGGTCTGGACTCTAGTAGACCGCCCCAAGGGCATAGTGCCTATTGGGAACAAGTGGATCTACAAGAGAAAGACTCATGGTGATGGCAAGGTTGACGCCTATAAGGCCAGGCTTGTAGCAAAGGGTTATACCCAGAAGGAAGGGATCGATTACCACGATACCTTCTCGCCTGTAGCAATGATCAAGTCTATTCGCATGATGCTTGCTATAGCTGCCTACCACGATTATGAGATATGGCAAATGGACGTAAAGACGGATTTCCTTAATGGATTCCTCGAGGAGGAAATCTATATGGAGCATCCTAAAGGCTTTGTGTCCGAAGTTGATATTCAGAAAGTGTGCAAGCTTCAGCGTTCCATTTATGGATTGAAGCAAGCGTCGCGTAGTTGGAACCTTCGTTTTGACGAGGCAGTCAAAGAGTTTGACTTCGTGCAAAATGAGGACAAACCTTGTGTATACAAGAGGGTTAGTGGGAGCAAGATCACATTCTTATTACTATATGTAGATGATATTCTACTAATAGGAAATGATGTGGGAATGCTCAGTTCTGTGAAAGCTTGGCTTTCGAGTAATTTCTCCATGAAAAACTTGGGAGAAGATACCTATATTCTTGGTATTCGACTCTACCAGGATAGAGCGAAGAGAACAATAGGTCTTTCCCAAGCCCTCTATATAGATAAAATCTTAAAGCGATTTAAGATGGATGATTCTAAAAGAGGGTTCCTACCGATGCAACATGGAATAAAACTCTCCTTGAAGATGTGTCCTCAAAGTGAGGAACAACGAAAGGAAATGAGTAATATACCATATGCTTCATCCGTGGGTAGCCTTATGTATGCTATGTTGTGTACAAGACCTGACATCGCGCATGATGTAAGCGTGGTGAGTAGGTTTCAGGCAAACCTAGATAGAGAACATTGGACTGCCGTAAAGAACGTTCTCAAGTACTTGAAGGACTAGAGATATGGTTCTGATGTATGGCGGTGGAGAATTGGATGTGGTGGGATTCACTGATTTGGAATTCCAAGGACTGAAGGACGAATCGATGTCCACTTCTAGCTACATATTTACTCTTAATGGAGGAGCAGTATCTTGGCGTAGTGCCAAGCAATGCGCGACTGCTGATTCCACCTGTCAGGCTGAGTATCAAGCAGCCTCGGAGGCTTCTAAGGAAGGGTTATGGATTAAGAAGTTTCTGGGAGAACTTCAAGTGATACCATGTGCTGAGCTACGTGTTCCGCTGTACTGCGACAACAACGGAGCTGTAGCGCAGGCCAAGGAGCCGAGGTTTCACAATAGCACCAAACATATTGAGAGGAAGTATCATCTCGTAAGAGAATTTGTTCGCAAGGGATACATTGTGCTGCACAGAGTAGACTCGGCCGACAACTTCGCCGATCCACTGACCAAGCCACTTTCTCAGACTAGCTTAGAGCATCATCTGGAGAACATGGGTATTAGATACCATAGTGTGTGGCATTGAGTGCAAGTGGGAGATTGTTAGGAGTATGCCCTCGAATGCCACTCAGAGGATGTTGAGTGAGGGCATTGTACTTGTTATTATGTAAATCATCAATTATATAAGGCAATGAATGTTTCTTTATTTACTGGTAGTTACTGGCATTCCTAACTCGTAAATATACATATAGAAACTAGTTCGTGTACTGGAGAGCAAAACGTTCCACTCCTTATTAGATAAGGGGGTCGGCACTGGAAAGGTTTATAGCTCAAATACTTAATCGTTCGCAAGTCAATGAAACTTGACTGGGCGTTAAGTTTATGTGAAGACTTGTATGACGTGTTCTTTGACATGGAGAGTGCCTGTCGAATGCTAATAGTTAGTGGGAGCACACGTTATAGGTATGCTAATTGGATTAGTATACTCGAACTGACTCACCCTCGATTCGTCATACGAATTTCACTCCGGGACAGTCAATGACGGAATCAAAAGGTTGTCATAGGTATTCGTGAACCTTCGACTTGAGAATTTAGTAGGGATGTGCTTGTGACGTCAAGATTTTCATTAGAGTAGTTCGACCCTATAAACTGGAAGGCGGGGGTCAACCTCGACGTGCATCTTGACGGGCAAGTAGCAGGTCCTACTGAATACCAAGATAGAATTCTTTCTCCCGTTAGTGAGCGGGTTATATGTCCTATGCGGTTATTGGCATATGAGATCATAAGTCTTTGGCCAAAGCATTGGAGCTAGTTGTATTAGATACACGACAACTCGATGATCTCGATTTGCATTAACGGATGCATAGCATCAAGTACAGATAGGGTTTGACTGACCGTGACCCTATAACTTGATCGGGACATTTAAAAGAAGGGTTTATACTTATACTGGTATTCACGACATAATGGTTCTTGAATGATCCCAATCATTCGTTCTCAGTTGGGGTACAGTGTAGGCCGCCAGGGTGGCTAGGTGGTGCTACTACTCTTTGGTTCCTCCCATTGCTGACTGAGACGGACCTACCGAGTCGCGCATTAGGATTGACGACTGAATGAATCAAGCTAATTCTCTCATTATGAATATTAGATATTGGATATCTAATTTGGGACATTGGATGTCTAACTCGATTTATTGGATAAATTGATTTACGGCCTAATGAATTAAATATTTCACTGGGTGATTAATTTAATTCATGAATATAATTATTTCTTGGAGAAATTAATTATGTTATTATGTGTTTGATATGATTAATTAATTGGATTAATTAATTGGTATAAATACATTGGAACGGTATCGGAGTTTATCTGTTTGGACTCGCGGGAGTCCGAAACGAACCGAACTTGTCCGATTTCTACATGGGCCGCCCACCACATTTCCACCCACTTTCATATGGACCCTTGTTCCATTCTTTAATGGTTGATCATTGAGGTGGTGGGGCTTTGATTCTCATAACAATGAGATGTGCATGTGGAGAGTTGAATAAAGGGGAAGAAGACATCTCACTTCTCATAAGTATTCCATTTCCAACGTTAGGTTGCAAGAGGAGAGAGAGATAGAAGTCTTCTTCATCATCTTCTTTATTCATCTTCTTCATAACTTCTTAGAGAAATTTTGTGAGGAAATATTGTGAGAGATAGATATTCATACACTTAGAGTGATATTAATATCTATAACAAGCTTCATCACCTAGTTCTAGCCGTATCCTCAGAGGATAGCAAGGTGTTGTCATTCCGTTCGTTTTTCCGGCGCGTGGCAAGTAGAGACGCGGTGCTTTCGGCGTTGGATTGTTCAAGGGCTTGAAGCGGAATAGATTCGTAGAGATCAAGCAAAGCTTGGGTAATAGCTCAAGAGAAGGTTATCCATTTAATCAACGGACTACGAGGGTATGTTTCTCGTATCTCTTGTATTTCGTTTTTGATATTCGTATATACGTAGCTCGATCGATCCTCGTAGGGATTCAGATCGAATTAATTTTCGTTTTACCGCTTCTGCTGGGCCTTCGTTTTAGGAACCGAATCCCAACACGGCCGTAACTGGCCAAGCCTTACGGCCGTACCTACCTCAACTTACGGCCATATGCCGCAACCCTTATGGCCGTAACCCCTCCTCTTCTGACATTTCCTGCAAACCACGAACACGCCTTACGGCCGTAGCCTGCCTACCTTACGACCGTATCTCGTCTTCGGCCAAAACAACCTTAAGCCAATGAATGCATGTTACGGCCGTAATGTATGATTTGTTACAGCCGTAACTCGTTGCTGAAAATGACGAAAATGCGACAACTCCGTTTACTCGCTACAAACGGTGAATGATCCGACATACAATACTCGTATGAATGTAATTAAGTCCAATAACACGCGATAGATGATACTTCCATCATAAGACTACCATTCATGATGATAATGATGATACTCTCGTCTCGATTCACAACCGGAGATGAATGACGATCGGTAACTGATACACGGTTACAAAATGCCAACGCTGAACACAAATGAATGAATCATGCATGATGAGTGATTATTAATGAGTGAGAAATTACTGAGTGACCATTACTGATTGATAATTAGTGAATGATAATGAATGAATTACAACAGGGTATTACAGAACATTAGCATACGTTATCGTCTGGCCATATCTCACTGGACTGTTTCTGGTATTGGCTTACGTACGTTACCATACAGGCCTTACGTACATAATATCTAGGACCTTAGCGTACGTTAAAAATCCCCCTTAGCGTACGTTAAGTCCGTTGACTTGATTAGTTGGAAAACTGTCCAAGTTTATGCGGATCCTCCCACGAATCTCCCCTGGCCCCCACACACTGACCCTTGTCGGATCTCGAGTTGACTGAGCTTACATACGTTAAGCTCAACAGCCAACATACGTAATATTGCATTCATAGCGTACGCTATGATCATTATTTAGCGTATGTTATCACGTCCAGAATTATGCATGCATGCAAGGAAAAATAGAAAGGTGAAGGGATACGAATACGGGAAACCAATCATCGATTAATGCATCACAAAGTCGAATCTTACAAGATCGAATACGGGATAATTACACATTAAGTATCCGGGCATTACACTGTCGGGCACCCAGCGTCCGACAGGCTTCCGGGAATCCCGCGCGAGCGAGGCATGGGTCGTCACTCATGATGCCTAGTCAGGACACTGTTTTGATTGATTAGTTGAATTTAACCCATAAAGAACGATCTTACCTTTATTAGTATCTCATTTCATTTATCAGTATCTGTAGAAAATGTACACCTCTTAAAGGTCATCTTTCTATATCCTACTTTTGGGATTTCTAAGACCTCCAAAACACTCAAACACCCAGCAAATCTGAGCAGTCTAGCCCAGGAGACGTCTGGTACATGTTTGACTAAATTCCCCCCAGAGTCTGTTAATTCTAGGCTGGGTTGCCATATTTGAACTCGATTATCTCACAATTGGTAACTTATTTTACAAATGCATATCCAGCAGTTTGTAAACAAGATACATTTAAGTGTAAATGTTGTTTTCATCATAAGTATTATGTCAGAATACTTGGATAATATGAGATGTTTTCTGGCGAGTCATACCAGCTTTTACAGGATACTGACTGCAACCTGTTCGATGAATTTCTCCAGTGAGTCTGAGAATTCCAGACTAGGTTTCTTTATTTGAACTCTATTATCTCATGACCTGCAAGTTATTTTGAGAATCCTTCTTGACTATTTTGTAGATAAAATACATGTTACTATAACAGGTGCCTGTACCGTTCGTATTGAGTTAGTATACCTGAACACAATAAGCCATTTTACACTGAGTCAGCCCTGTTTGTATCAGTCATTTCCAACAACTTGTCTTTTGTAAGTTGATCGAGCTGTCTAACTTGAACACGTATATCTTTTAACCTGCAAGTCGTATTTTGATAAAGTTTCATGAAATTTATCTCTGTGATACATTTGATCATAAATCAGTTTTTATTTTGATTTTTCTCAACTGTTTAGACTCCTGTATTTATCAATATATCACTGAGCCAGCTCTATATTTTTTGTATGTATCGAACGGGTTGAATACCTTGTAATTGTGTCTAGGGTGAAAAATTTAATAATGGTGATTATTAATATTTTTCTATATGAGGATCATGAGTTTTCAAAATTGATGATTTTGAAATATTTTTCGAATTAAAATAATACGAAGTTTTCATTCGATCAAATTGATATAAATAATGGTTATACTATAAATACGACCGAAAATATTGAATATTATTTTATATTTAAAATAATATGATGGAGTTTTAGTAATTAAATTTTTAAAGTCCGGATCGTCATTTTTGAGAAAGGGGAAAATAAAATTATAAAATTGGGATAGTCGTTGATCGTGGAAATCGAATGTCGTAGTATATTGCTATTGATAGTAGAATATCAATACCTTATTGATGTGTGGAAATCGAATCTCGTAGTCTTCAATGGATCTATTTTACAGACTCGACTACTTAAGGAAAGTCTATACTTGTTCAGTTCATAATATTTAATAAATGATTTTGATTTCATTTCATTTATAATTCATATAGCAATGATATTATAAATGTAAATTGCCGGGATGATGGTTTGTATATTGTGCTTTGGTTGGGATTAAATCATAATGTATATAATTTAAATGTGTTTGGTGAAGACGGAGATGTGAGTTATCTTGGTCTATGATATGGAATGTCGGATATCGAGGATAGTTTATCGTGTCGACATTGATGCCGGGAAGGTGGTTTATTGATATTCATGGACTGTACCTCATTCGAGATTATTCGAATAACTGTGTATTCGTTCAATGATGTTTGTTCGTGGAAAGGATATTGTCTTCCGCATTGAGGTAATTTAAGTATTGTTCAGTTCTGAGGATAATTATTCTGGTGAATTGTTGTATATATTGTATGTTGATGTTTCGTATGATGGGATTCATATTGATTGTTCCATTGAGGGATGTTGATCCCAGGACTTTTTGTATTGAGATCGTTGACCGTGTTGATCATTCATTCGGGATGATGATCCCAGGAGTGTTGTTTTGGATATCGATTGGTCGTGTCGACTTTTCATTGTCAGTTTTTCATTGTTCACTTTGGTGAGTCTTTTGATCCTTATTGGATATGTGATTCTTTGAGTTTTGTTGTCATGTTACATCGTTACATATCTGGAGTCATATCTGCGTGCCGATTGGTTATTGTGTAGGATTTTTAGCCGAGCACACGATGGTCATGTGTGGATGTTTCCGCATTGGACCGTGCACATGAGACGTTACTTCGTGAGGCTAATTAGGTACATGTACCACATATATCCTGGATTCTGTATACGGGGTGGACATATGCACAGACACATTTCCGTATCTGGCGTACTGTGACGTCTATCTTTGAGCCATGTGGACTGGTCGTTCATCCTCCAATTATGGTTGGGTTTGCTCGACAGTTTGCGACTGGTTGTTCATATGCTCGAGGGGTATGTTCGACAGTGGGGGTTATTTATTTGAGATCCATTATTGTTGATCGTTTGGAGTTTACCTTGTTGATGGTATTCTCGGTCATTGTTGATCCTTTGTTGATCGTGTTTGGAGTTACCTTGTTGATGGTACTCTCGGTCGCTGTTGATCCTTTGTTGATCGTGTTGGAGTTTATCATGTTGATGGTATTCTCGATTATTGTGGATCTTTCATTGGTAGCATTGGAGTTTATCATGTCAATATTCTCGGTTGATCATTGTTATTGATCGTATGAGCGTTCAGACTGTACGTCGATGTTTTGGGACTTGTTGTCATTGTTTTGTGTGTTATTGGTTTTTATCCAAATTGAGATTTGATAGTGCAATACGTCGGACAGGATTTGGCACAGATGGTTCATTCTACACTTATGAGTTATGATGATGTTTTGCGGATTCTTTGTAATATTGGAACACAGTACAGATGGTTGTAGTTAAGTTCAATTCGCCATTCGAGAATGCGAAATGTGGATTATGGTTGTAATATCCATACTTTTTATTGAATGTTTGACCTTGCCGTTCTTCCTCTTTTGTGGCTCTGTAAACATTTTGAGATGTTATAGATGTTGATTTAGAGTTTCGTACCTTTTTGGATCATGATCGTGTTGACTGGACCTTTCGGCAGTGTTCTGGGACAGGCAGATAGCGCAAGGTATGCCTAGGCTAACGCACGGTATTTCTACTTGAGTAGCACATGCTAGCTTTGAGCCTTAGCGCGCGCTAACGTTCGGAGCATGGCAGAGGCAGTAGCTAATTCTGGTCTCTGGACTAGCAATTAGTGCACGCTAGGAGTTCGCTAGCGCATGCTATTCGTGGTCAGTAGCGCGTGCTAACATCATCCGTAGCGCACGCTAACGAGCTGAGTCGGCAGAGGCAGTGAGATATTTCTACTTTCTGGACTAGCAGATAACGCACGCTAGGAAGCAGCTAGCGCACGCTAAAGGTGTTGCGTAGCGGGCGCTAGTGCCCAGTCGTAGCGCACGCTAGCGGAGTTGGGCAATTAACTGGAATTTTTGTAGGACAACACTTAGCGCACGCTAAGGTGTGGTAGCGCGCTAACGTCTCTGGTCAGAAGCCACTGGACTACCGCGTGACCCCGTTAGCGCACGCTAGCCCCGATTCTTAGCGTGCGCTAACCTGGCGTTGTATATAAGGGGCAGTCTGTAACACCCCCAGACCATATGGGAATATTACATGCCGTAGACCCTCCCCAGGAGGACCTACCAGGCTAAACAACACAGGACTACCAAAATTTGACCGACCGAAGTCAGTCTTTACAATAGTACAGATCATTAAGGTCAATTACAATACAACCACACGGACCAATGAGTTCATATGACCAGTGCAAACAAGACAAAATACAACCCTTTACAATAATTACCTACGCAGGGGTAAAGATACACAACAGCGGAAGTCTGACTATAACTTGGTCGACACCATATAACCTGACCAAACTCTCAACTCTTGATTAGTATCGTAGCTCGTCACTTCCTGTGCCAATCCTGTGACTGCTCCCTCGGACCAGCAAATACCTGCATGCAAAACAGACATCCACCCCCGATTACTCGGGGGTTAGTAAAACTCCATTGTTTTACTAGTCCAAGTATAATAGCATACGAAATGTATCAATTAGAAGGCAATCATGAATCAGGTAACACAATCAGTTGACAAAATATTTCCGAGTGGTTTTACTAATCAAAAAACAAGTGATGAAGTTTTAAGAATTAAAACTCGGCATCTCGGGAGTTTTTGAACATAATTTGTTTTGGACCTCGAGTCCCAAATTTTAAAACTTTTTTTTTTCGAAATCATCAAGGCCTCAGCCTAGTTCTTGATTCAAAACACACTAGTGAAATATATTCACATGTCCGGGATTTTAACATCAAAACATTATCCACGCAATCATTGTTCATACTGGTCAAGTACCGAACTCCGGAAGCCACGACGGACCGTACACGGTTTCACGCATTCACTATTCGTACACATCATATCATTACGACAACATCATATATAATCCACGGCCGTACCCCTTAGTACCAGCCCCTAGAGGCCCCGTCGAGCCTTCCCCAGGTGGGTAACCAACTCCCGCGACCGTACCCCTTAGTAACGGTCCCTAGAGGCCACGTCGAGCCTTCCCCAGACGGGTAACCAACTCCTGCAACCGTACCCCTTAGCACCGATCCCTAGAGGTCTCATCAGATCCTCCCCCGGTGGGAAACGACTTCCATGACCGTACCCCTTAGTACCGGTCCCTAGATGCCTCGTCAGGCCCTCCCAAGGTGGAAGAACGACAACATGTCATTCAAACTCATACTTCACAAGTAACATACGCAACCAAAACATAACCCATCACCACAGATAACACACCTTAATATAATTATGTTCGAATAACCAATCATACACCAAAATACATGTCCAAGGGCATAATCAATCTCACAATAATTATAATCATCACCATACCTCAAACCCAAGAAATCAATCCCAGCACGAATCACGCAACTAACATGACCAACACGACTTCACAAGGTAAAACAATCAAGAATATCATTAATACCAACAAACATTCGTATATATAGAATACTTGCCTTAATAACTGATATCAAACACTCCGAAGAACACGGCTCAACTGGGAAACTCGGACCCCGAAGAAAACAACGAACGGGAGGGTTCCGACTCGAGTTCTTCACAAGGATTTCCTCCCTAAGACATATCATCAATAAAAGAATGATCGTACGAGGAATAATAGTTACATAACGCCCAATAAAAAAGTTTTGTAAATTGGGACTCGAGGTCCAAAAGAATTTCTGCTTTAAAAATCCCCGAGATCATGTGTTCCTTTTCAAATATCTCTTGCTTGAGTTCGAAATTCTAAAACTTCTCGGGAACATTTTGATAATTGATTTCCGTATTAAATTCGTAGTTGCTATTTAAATGTTGTATTTCGTATCGTATTATACTTGCACTAGTAAAACAGTGGAGTTTTACTAACCCCCGAGTAATTGGGGGGTGTATGTCTGTTCTGCGTCCAGGTACATACAGGTTTAGGGGAGCAGTCACAGGATTGGCACAAGAGGATGACGAGCTGCGATACTAATCAAGAGTAGACAGTTGGTAGAGTTTGGTTGTATTGTTAGAGTTAATTTCAGTCTTCCGCTGTATTGTGTTTCGACCCCTGTGTGGGTAATGTTGTTTTAGTCAGTTCTGTTGATGGAGTTGTGTGACCTCATAGGTCTGTGTATTCATGTGTAAGTGACCTTAACGGTCTGTATAATTATATTGTCTGACCCTGGCCGGTCTAAGACCTTTCACTGAACACCTTCAGGGCATCGATTAAGAAGTCAACAAAACGATGGATCTATAGTAATCGGACCATGGAACAACAAGGAAAATGATAGAATATAACTTAATAATAATCAATCCGTCTCCAATGTAAGTTACTATGAGTTAATCGAACAAAACCAGGAAAAACCCCCAATTTTCCCAAAACTAAGATTTTAGGAAATCTAACCTTGATTCGCTGGATCAAAGGAGCTTGTGGAGGGATTAATCGATGATATAAGCTCTAGAACTTCGTGGATTCGTTGTTTAACAACATGCTTCGCCTCCTCCGAAACTCCAGCCGCGGACAGAAAAGAAAGGAAATGATAACTGAGTGGAAATATGACTGCTCAATCATATTTATAGAAATAGGCATTAGCGTGCGCTAGGCCTTATGGGTAGCGTGCGCTAGCGTGAAGCCTCGGCCTAGAACCTTCGGCCAGGGCTCGCACAATCCGGTATTGTATACCCAACCAGTCGACCGGAACCTGCCTGCCCGACTGCAATAGCGCGCGCTGCGCGGACGCTAGCGTGCGCTAGCCGAGCTGTCTAGATCTCTCTGGACTAAACTGCTCGGCCAGGTAGCGTGTGCTGGTCGGCCGACAGCGTGCGCTACACCTGCCGATTAGCGCGCGCTACTACTGACAGTAGCGTGCACTACCTGTCGATCCTCCCCAAGTCCAGAACCTCAGAAACCTCTCTGCCCAGCCCGATAGCGTGCGCTATTCCTGCCGAGTTAGCGTGCGCAGCCTTCCGGTAGTAGCGTGCGCTAATCCGGTTCCTACCGCGCTTGCCCGGCCATTGCCCAGCACTTCCGATTACTGCACCGCTGTCCGGCCGGTCTCAAAGACTTCGCCCGATGCACCGCACCTATCTAGCCAGTGCCCAGCGGCCATGACCCAATGACTCGATTTCCGAAAACGCACAGAACGAACACGACGAAATGCTCGCGGACAACATCATCGATCAGAAATGAAATACAATACCACAATTAATCACATGCGACCATATAAACACAAATCAATGATAGGGAAAATAATACCGACACCCGACAACCGAGAAATATCCGGATAAATCCAAAATAACCGGAACGAAAATCTCGGGTATTACATTCTACCCCCCTAAAAACAAGTTTCGTCCCGAAACTTAAAACAAAGACATCGCAGTGCTAACAAACAAAATACTATGCTCAACATAAAAATATCAACTCGCGACCACGTGATCCACAGTCACGTGTCTCCGTAAGCTCAACAACCCACACAGATTGAGTCAAAACAATACATCAACATCAATTATGCTCATGACCCGTGATCTCCTATCATGTGTCTCCATAGGTTCAACAACCCACACGAATTGAGCAAAAACAACCATCACAACAACCCACACAGAATTATTCAAACAAGAATATCAGATATCAAGAACCATTCATCAAACATCACATATCAAGTTTACACATAAGATAAAATCCATAAGACCAACATAAAATACTATCACTGGGCACCGCTAGGCCCTCCCAAATTAGGAACGAAATCTCGCTTCCCGAACATAATAGCAACAGTCTCACAATGCACCGCTTAGTGCCCCGATTGACCACACTTGAAACAATTCACTTGCAGCGAACGACAATTCATACTGGTGTGGCCCATACTACCTCAGTTGAAACACGTTTTCACACTGCTACCCTTGCTATCCATCGGAATATGATTGTTGGACTGACTAACTGAACGAGAAGTCTATCCAACCGGTCGATGTGAATTAACAAGCTCATGAAACTCACTCATCTGTCCCTTAGAGAAACTACCTGTAATCTTTTGTTTCTTTGCTAAAAACACCGACTCGTAGACAATACTGCCATTCCAAATGCTAAGGCTCGGTCTTGATAATCCTTCAACGTGGTACACATAAAAGGAGCCATATACTATGGAACATGAGGTTTCATATGCATATCGAAATAGCGAACCTTATCAGCCTCACTTCTCACTTGATCTCAAGCATAACATAACTGCTGATTATAATCGACTATTACCTGAGATACCGACACATCTTGGGGCGTTGCTGAGAAAAACACGACAATCCTGTGTTCTTTAACAGGCAGCAGACAATACTTGGCCTCTATGGCAGTCTTGAATTCAGCCCAAGTAGTGTCCGATCACTAGTCTACAACATCAAATGTTCTGTCCAACTGGTAAAGCCAGTTCTCCCAACCCAATGAGTCCAAAGATCCTACAAAACGAGGCGGGTGCATTCTCGCCACATCTCATAACCATTTACTAGCTCCATTATTACCATCTGGGTTCTCGTCCAGGTGCACATTCTGATTCATCTGTCCCAACTGATCAACCACCTGACGAAGGATGGTGGCGGTACCAACATCATCATTACAACTTGTTGATTGCCCCTAATCACGCGACTGGTCATCTCGACCATCTGTACTGAGCTGATCGGCACTCGACGACGAGCGAGTTGCCCTCTCGTGCTCCCAATTACGACCACTACTATGACCACGTCCTCGGCCTCGACCTCTCGGCATACTGAATGGACAACCATTCATAATAACACAACATAACAAACATCACAGAATCAACATAGGACAATAAACAACAGCCCAACAAAATATTCACTCCGAGTCATTACGCGAATACACGAGCTAGCACTGCAACCATAGAACTTAATTTTCACAAATAATCCACATGGCCACATAGACAGAAATGCATGATCTTTATCAAACAAACACTGTCAAAACCATATACGTATCACTGGGGTTAACATTTGTAACATTCTTTAAAAATAAGATTTTCCGAGGTATCCGTTCGAATGATAATATTTTGAAATTCTTGAGTTTGAAAGATTTTACCAAAATGAAATTTTTGAAAGGAAATACTTTTAATACCTCAGTCGTTTAAATAAAACCATGATTCCATTATCGTAACTATTTCGTTTTGAAGTCATTTGCAAAAAAACATTTCGAAACATCACTCGACTCGATAAACGATATCATCAAAACAACTTATAGGGTAACCACATGTTTCCACACCACACCATCACGAATAACAATACATAGGACAATCCCTGGCCATGCCCCTTTGCATCGACCCCCAGAGGTTTCGCCAAACCATCCCCGGGTGGAAAACCACTTGTACCAGTTGTTGGGATTCAATGCCTAAAACGAAGGCCCAACGGAAGCGGTAAAATGAAAATTAATTCGATCCTAATCCCTACGAGGATCGATCGAGCAACGTATATACGAATATAAAACGAAAAACAAGAGTTATAAGAAACTCGCCCTTGAAGTCCGTTGATTTAATGGTAACCTTCTCTTGAGCTATTCCCCAAGCTTTGATTGATCTCTACGAATCCAATCCGCTCCAAGCTCTTGAACGATCCAACGCCGAAAGCACCGTATCTCTACTTGCCACACACCAGAGAAACGACTGTAATGACAACACCCGATTAACCTCCAAGGTTACGGCTAGAATCAAGTGATGAAGCTATTTGATTATAGCACTCTAAGTGTATAATCTATCACTCAATTTTATCTCTTGATATTTTTCTCTAAGAAAACTCTCAAGAACACATAAATAAAAATGTGAAGATGAAGAAGTTTTTCTCTCTCTCTTGAAAGGCTTCTCTCACGTTTTGATCCATTATGTGAGGTGAGAGGTAGTCTTCTTTTTATTCTTCTCACTTTTGGACCAAATCACCTAATATCATTTTTAATATGATATTGTCCCCTTGGTGGCCATATGTCTTCCACCTAACAAGGATAAGACCAAGACCAAGGGAGGGGTTAGGTATGGGGCGGCCATCTAGAAGGAGCCGGGACAAGTTCGGTTCGTTTCGGACTCCCGTGAGTCCAAACAGATAAACTCCGATTCCATTCCGATGTATTTATATCAATTAATTAATCGAATTAATAAATGATATCAAATACAAAATAACATAATTAATTTCTCCAAGAAATAATTATATTCATGAATTAAATTAATCACCCGGTAATTTATTTAATTCATTGGGCCGTAAATTAATTTATCCAATAAATCAATTTAGACATCCAATGCCCCAAAGTCAATTAGACATCCAATGTCCAATAAATTAGATATCCAATATCTAATATTAATAATGAGAGAATAAGCTCGATTCATTCCGTCGTCAATCCTATTGTGCGACTCGGTAGGTTCGTCTCAGTCAGCAATGGGAGGAACCAAAGAGTAGTAGCACCACCTAGCCAGCCTGGAGGCCTACACTGTACCCCAACTGAGAACGAATGATTGGGATCATTCAAGATCCATTCTGTCGTGAATACCAGTATACGTATAAACCTTCTTTCAAATGTCCCGATCAAGTTATAGGGTCACGGTCAGTCAAACACTATCTGTACTTGACGCTATGCATGCATTAATACAAATCGAGATCATTGAGCTCTCGTGTATCCAATACAACTAGCTCCAATGCTTTGGCCAAAGACTTATGTCTCATCTGTCAATAACCGCATAGGACATATAACCCGCTCACTAACGGGAGAAAGAATTCTATCTTGGTATTCAGTAGGACCTACTACTCGCCCGTTAAGATGCACGTCGAAGTTGACCCCCACCTCCCGGTTTATAGGGTCGAACTACTCTAATGAAAATCTTAACATCACAAGCACATCCCTACTAAATCCTCGAGTCGAAGGTTTACGAATACCCATCACAACCTTTCGATTCCGTCATTGAATGTCCCGGAGTGAAATCCGTGTGACGAATCGAGGGTGAGTCGGTTCGAGTATACTAATCCAATTAGCATACCTATAACGTGTGCTCCCACTAACCATTAGTGTTCGACAGGCACTCTCCATGTCAAAGAACACGTCATACAAGTCTTCACATAAACTTAACGCCCAGTCAAGTTTCATCGACTTGCGAACGATTAAGTATTTGAGCTATAAACCTTTCCAGTGCCGACCCCCTTATCAAATAAGGAGTGGAATGTTTTGCTCTCAAATACACGAACTAGTTTCTATATGTATATTTAAGAGTTAGGAATTCCAATAACTGCCAGTAAATAAAGAAACATCTATTTGCCTTATAATAATAAATTACATAATTACAAGTACAATGCCCTCACTCAACATCCTCTGAGTGGCATTCGAGGGCATACTCCTAACAATCTCCCACTTGCACTCAATGGCACACACTATGATACCTAATACCCATGTTCTCCTGATGACGCTCCAAGCTAGTATGAGAAAGTGGCTTGGTCAGTGGATCAGCGACGTTGTCGGTCGAGTCTACTCTGTGCAGCACAATGTATC
Source organism: Orobanche coerulescens (assembly GCA_033398695.1). NCBI lineage: Eukaryota > Viridiplantae > Streptophyta > Magnoliopsida > Lamiales > Orobanchaceae > Orobanche > Orobanche coerulescens. The sequence continues at coordinate 175,142,533 of CM065802.1, read as the reverse complement.
CCTTGCGAACAAATTCTCTTACGAGATGATACTTCCTCTCAATATGTTTGGTGCTGTTGTGAAACCTCGGCTCCTTGGCCTGCGCTACAGCTCCGTCGTTGTCGCAGTACAGCGAAACAGGCAGCTTAGCACATGGTATCACTTGAAGTTCTCCTAGAAACTTCTTAATCCAGAACCCTTCCTTGGAAGCCTCCGAGGTTGCTTGATACTCAGCCTGACAGGTGGAATCAGCAGTCGTGCTTTGCTTGGCGCTACGCCAAGATACTGCTGCTCCTTTAAGAGTAAATATGTAGCCAGAAGTAGACATCGACTCGTCCTTCAGTCCTTGGAAGTCTGAATCAGTGAATCCCACCACATCCAATTCTCCACCGCCATACATCAAAACCATATCTCTAGTCCTTCTTAAGTACTTGAGAACGTTCTTTACGGCAGTCCAATGTTCCCTACCTGCCTGGAACCTACTCACCATGCTTACAGCATGCGCGATGTCAGGTCTTGTACACAACATAGCATACATAAGGCTACCCACGGCTGAAGCATATAGTATATTACTCATTTCCTTTATTTGTTCCTCAATTTGAGGACACATATTCAAGGAGAGTTTTATTCCATATCGCATCGGTAGGATCCCTCTTTTAGAATCATCCATCTTAAATTGCTTTAAGATCTTATCTATATAGAGGGCTTGGGAAAGACCTATTGTTCTCTTCGCTCTATCCCGGTAGAGCCGAATACCAAGAATATAGGTTGCTTCTCCCAAGTCTTTCATGGAGAAATTACTCGAAAGCCAAGCTTTCCACGTAAAGCATTCCCACATCATTTCCTATTAGTAGAATGTCATCTACATATAGTACTAAGAATGCGATCTTGCTCCCACTAACCCTCTTGTATACACAAGGTTCCTCTTCATTTTGCACGAAGTCAAACTCTTTGATCGCCTCGTCAAAACGAAGGTTCCAACTACGTGACGCTTGCTTCAGTCCATAAATGGAACGCTGAAGCTTGCACACTTTCTGAATATCTACTTCGGACACAAACCCTTTAGGCTGCTCCATATAGATTTCCTCCTCGAGGAATCCATTAAGGAAAGCCGTCTTTACGTCCATTTGCCATATCTCATAATCGTGGTAGGCAGCAATAGCAAGCATCATGCGAATAGACTTGATCATGGCTACGGGCGATAAGGTATCATGGTAATCGATCCCTTCTTTCTGGGTATAACCCTTTACCACAAGCCCGGCCTTATAGGCGTCAACCTTGCCATCACCATCAATCTTTCTCTTGTAGATCCACTTGTTCCCAATAGGCACTATGCCCTTGGGGCTGTCTACTAGAGTCCAGACCTGATTGACATGCATCGAGTCTATCTCAGCTTCCATAGCTTCACGCCATTTCGCGGAGTCTACATCCACCATCGCTTGGTCATAGGTCGTTGGGTCAGTCTCTTGGCTATCACTTGGAACCTCATTGAGACCCAACTCCTCCAAGTGCACTAGCCCATAGCTCTTAAGTAAATGCGACACCCTACTAGACCTACGAGGTGGTTGTACTTGTGTTTCAGAAGGTTTGGTTCCAGTTTCTTGCACAGGTGTCTCCCGAGGAGTTTCATTGTATTCTTCAAAAGAAATACTTCCAGGAAGTGTGCTTGTAAAGCAACAACGATCTTTCGATCTTCGGGCATGTAGAATAGATATCCCATCATCCTAGACGGGAATCCAATGAAACGTCCCTTCACGGATCTAGCTTCCAACTTCTCCACCTTAGTCTTCTTGACATAGGCGGGACATCCCCAAATCCTAATATGATTAAGACTTGGTTTCCTGCCCTCCCACATCTCATGTGGAGTTTTAGGAATGGATTTGGAAGGACATCTGTTCAAGATATAGGCGGAAGTCAGGAGTGCATACCCCCACAAGTAAATCGGTAAGTCAGTATAGCCCAGCATGGAACGGACCATGTTCAACAAGGTTCGATTCCTTCTTTCTGACACACCATTTAATTGAGGAGTACCTGGAGGTGTTAGTTGTGAAACTATTCCATGTTCCTTAAGGAACTCATCAAACTCCGTACTCATATACTCGCCACCTCGGTCCGACCGAAGTGCTTTGATATGATTACCATTTTGTTTCTCGACTAGGGCCTTGAATTCCTAGAATTTCTCAAAGGCCTCGGATTTATGTTTCATTAAGTACACATAACCATACCTTGTATGATCATTCGTAAACGTAATGAAATATTAATATCCGTCACGTGCTGCTTCCAAAGCACCACATATGTCGGTATAGATTAATTCCAGTTTATCAGCGGCTCTTTCAAAAGTACCTGTGAAGGGGGTCTTAGTCATTTTGCCTTTAAGGCAAGATTCACAAGTAGGAAAGGGATACGATCCCAATGGACCTATAAGTCCATCTTTTTCCATCTTGTAAACCTTTGTCTGACCAACATGACCAAGTCTAAGATGCCATTTCAAAACTTGATTGGTTTCATCCATACCACGTTTTCTAGTCATAGTATTCACAACTACTTTGTTGCTGAGATTTAGATGATACAATCCATTTAACAATATAGCAGTACCTACTAGTTTATTTCTGAAATAAATTTAGCAGGAACCATCACCAATGAAAAATGAAAAACCTTTTCGGTCCATGACCGGAATGGATACAATGTTTTTGTGCCCCTTGGGCAAAACAAGTACATCTTCTAAAGTCAAAACAAAGCCGGATTCTAAACCCAAAAGAAGTGATCCTATGTCGGTTGCCTCGACACTTTGCCCGTGTCCGACTGTGATCATCACTTCTCTAGCTCCAAGCTTCCTACTTTGTTCCAGATCCTGATTCACGGTACAAATATGAGGCCTGGCCCTTGCCCTTGAAGTCCTTAAAATGTGGTCCAGTCTGCTTCTTGATCTTTTTCCTCTTATTCTTAAACTTCCCAAGTCTAGAAGAAATCACAAGGGCAGACTCCTTCATCCACGGAGTCTTCATCTGAGACTGAGCGATCACCAGTTTGTTCATTAGCCCAGCTAAGTTACATGCAATCTCGTTGCAGTTGAAGTTCATAACAAACTGTGACAAGGAACCAGGGAGAGACTGAAGGATAAGGTTGGTTTGGAGAGAAGTATCCATTTTAAAATCAAGAGCCTCCAATCTCTCGATCATGGATATCATTTTGAGGACGTTTTCCCCAACCTTCTCACATTCCTTCATCCTTGTACCAAACAGTTGCTTGTATATCTCATATCTAGCAGTTCTGCTATGCTCACCATAAAGTTCGGTTAAGTGAGATAGAATATGCCTAGCAGAAGCCATTTTCTCATGAGCTCTCTGAAGCTCATTAGACATAGAAGCCAACATGTATGCACGGACTTTTATGTCATCCTTAACCCACTTTTCGTGGTTTTCGATCTCTTCCTGATTGGCTCTGGTCCGCACAGGAGGCGCCGGAATGTCCGTCTCCAAGACGTATCCCAGTGCCTCTATACTGAGGATAATCATCAGATTGCGGAGCCAGTCCACAAAGTTAGGTCCAATCAAGGTGTTCTTCTCGAGTAGAATTGCGAGTGGATTCATTGTCATATTGAGAGTTATGTCTGCATTAAGTATAATAGATTAATTAGTGACTTGTTATATTATGTCCTGAGTATAGAATTAAGGTCTTTTCTATTCTTGTTACCCAGCTCCCACTATTTTTATCGGAACAACACACTCCCATGTGAAATCCGGAAGTATCGTCGCACTACTTCATAGTGGTGATTGAGTTCTTCATAAATCTTAATAAAGGGCAACCGAACAGGTTTCTAGTCTATTAATATTCATTAAGTGGTGTCCAACACCAACCCATCTAATGGATGATTCGATCTTCTTTTTCCCCTTGTTCACTCCCCTCAACCTATATGTTGTGTCGAGATTTACACACCCTGACAGGCGATCGACACGAATGCCGGGCAACCGAGCCAGAGTCAAATAGACCAAGGCAGACTTGCCTACAGAATGGAGATCCCAGATCAAGTCCAAGTGCCGAGCGATCGACACCCAAGGCGATCGCCTCTTGGCACTTGGTGACCGACTCTGATGACCGATCATGGGCGACTGCCTCATGCCGTGTAATGCCAGCATCCATCAAGTCAGCAAAGATCAAAGCTCGGGATAGAGATGCAGATCTGGAAAAGGCGCCGAATGATAAGGCCCTTTGACCCCAGCCTATCACTACCGACATACCCGCCGAAAGATGCAAAGTGGGAACTCCCGGGACAGCGACTCAGGATGCGTGCAGACTTCTCATTAGCTCGCACAGCTGGCTGCCAGCAGCAGCCGCGGACTTTAAGGCAACCAACCCATGTGCTACAGATGATCGCCCCCTTATTATAATACGAGAAAGGCGATCGCCCGCCAGAAAAGGACATCCTAGCTCCTCCGATAAATAGAAGGCATCCTGCACTTGGAAAAGGGTCTGCTTTACTGCTACTTCACAGTCGGCTTCTCTCTCTTGGCTACACTATACACTTTGGACATCTTTCTCATCTCTCACTCTCGAAACCTCTTAAGTCATAAGACAGTCGGCAGAAACGAGAGCAAGAACTCCATACAGTTCAAGAACTCACAGAGCAGCACTCAAGAGCTAGATAATTAGGGTCTTTTACACTCATTGTAATTGCACTTCTACATTAATATTTGTACTCCAACGTATTCGTATTAATAACATATCGCGAGAGCATTCAAGCCCGGGCGTAACAAACCCGGAAAATCTTGTGTTATTCACTTTCCCTCGGACGTGCTCTCGCACTTTGTTTGCTGCCCATCCATTCCAGCAATATCTATCTCCAGATAATATTTTGGGTAGCAAAAATTGGCGCTAGAAGAACAAAGTGGGACCCATATAATTGAAGAAACACTGCCTGTTCTTCAAAGAAAAGCCTTCAGAATAATGACGTCTGCCTCCACATCGAAAAGAGCCACTCTCCGATCCGCCGGACGCCGTATTTCGACTCAGTTCCGAACCCCAACCTGCAAAAGAGGGTAGCCGCGGTGACGCGAGACTCTCGATCCCGCACCTGAGGGACGGCCACACCTTTTGCTCGACCAGTTCCAAACCATGGAACAGATCGAAGAGGCTATGGAAATCCTGAAGGAGCGACGGAGAGCATTCGATGCGCCCGCAATTACCCATCGGCCATCTGCCGTGCGGGCAAGCGGAAGCTCAAGGGGTTACTTAACGAGCGATCGTCAGGAACCCCCGATTCATGAGCAGAAGCACTCGCGAGGCGGGATGGTTCAATTTTCAGCCGCCTAGACAGCGACCCATCATGGCGACCGGGGCATTCTGGCCCTAGCCACGAGACGACGAAGCCCGAATCCGTCACCAGGAGTTCAGCTTACCCAACTCCCAGAAGGCAGACCAGCCATCTGGCTCCTCTTCGCCGAAGAACCGAGATCGGCGACGACGACCTAATCGCCTACCGCGGAGTCAGGAGATCGATACACGATAGCCTCGGCTCTCGCTCCGAAGGCCAAACCACGAGCGACCAAGCTACGACGATGGCCACAATGGAACGCCAACTCGATGACATGAAGGCGCTCCTGGAATCTGGGGCAGGCACCAAGAGAAAGATCGTCGGGCCGAGCGAGCCACTCGCGGTCCACATCGAGCTCGCCCCCATGCAGCCAAGGATCACTCCTCCTCAAACACCTTTGTACAAGGGGAGATCGGGCCCCGATACTCACCTGAGCAAGTTCCGGATCTACATGACCAGGTGTGGGGCATCAGACACGACTAGGTGCCGAATGTTCCCGTTAACACTGGGTGACCTGGCCCATAGGTGGTACATCTCATTGCCACCGCGATCAATAAGTTCCTTTGAACAATTGGCGAGCGACTTCACAACGTACTTCGCCGCCAAGGTCGCTCGACCAGAAGGTCCCCACCGAATGATGAAAATCAGGCAAGGAGAAGAAGAGTCTGACGAAGACTACATCGACCGGGTAGACGAGATTATCCTCAACGGCGAGCCCGTAAGCAATGAGATCGCCCTATACTCGATACTAGGGGGATTCAATGGTCTTTCGCCCATGTTCAGGCACCTTACGAAGGACATCCCCCCGACCTACGCAATCTTCCGCGCCAAGGACGCAGACTTTTTGGCCAGGAGAAGGTTGCTCGGCCTTCGCCAAGACGAGAGGGCAGAGATGGCGATCGCCAATTCCAACAAGGCGGTCGCCAAGCCACCCGGAGATTTCAGGACCTTCGAGGATGTGGGATCCCATCTGTACCACAACCTAAATCTATCTCCGGCTCATATTTTCTACGCCATCTAGGGGCGCGAACGGCTAAGCAAGCCAAAGGTGGTAAGGGACCACGGTCATCTGGACCGCAACAAATTGTGTGCTTACCACAAGAGTCCCAGCCACAACACCGATCAATTCCGCGACCTCCTCAGATAACTCTGGAGATTTTTTTAGGAGGGCAAGCTGGACAGTCTCGTTACTTAGCCGGAGCCCCGAGTGGAAAGAATCAAATGCCGCGATCGGCATCAGAAGGACAATCACCAGTCTTCCAACCCGATCACCAGAATCAAGCAACATCTCCGAAAATGGAGGACTCGCTCGCCATCTAAAGTTCATCATCTACATGATGGACCTAGGCACCAGATCGCCTCCCCCAGCACAACGTATACCATCGAGGTTCGCTATCTAACATGACGATCCGAGGTAGAAGAGTGCAGCCATGGTCCTGGGTGTCGATGGAACCGACAGCTTCGGCCATGCAAGGTTCCTTTGGGCTGTGATCGCTCGCACTTCGTTTAAATACGAGGTGGGCATAGTCGAAGGACCCTCCAAACAAATCTGTTGACACGCTCGCCCACCCTCAAAGGTTCATCATCTAACTTGGTGGACCCAGACAATGCGACGCGTCCCTACCCCCATCACAACGTATACCGTCGAGGATTGATATCTAACATGAAAATCCAAGGTAGAAAAGTGATAACAAGCCGCGGACGTGGAGTCGATTAATCCGACGAGGCCCCGTGCAAGGACTCCTCCAGACCAAGACCGCACGCCCTTCGTTTAAATACAAGGCGGGCGCAGCCTAACGGAGGACCCTCACAATAAAGTGAGTCGCGAGACAAACCTACAGGTGGAATGTCCCTCGCGCACAAGACATGGTCCTGGAGGTCGGTCCATCAAACTCCGCGACTGTACACGGTTCCTCAAGGTCGAAACAATCGGCCGTCCATGAGGGATCTGCAAAATTAAAGATCATAGGAACAAGACCGAAGATAGCTCACCCAGCGATCAGATCACCCAGATCCGAAGACCAAAGTCTGCTCAACAGATCACCCGTCTTTATCCTAAACGATCGCCAGTGGAACCACCTCACCCCATGTCTTCAACATCGGAGCAAGCTGGGGGCAATTGTTGCGTCGAGATTTACACACCCCGACAGGCGATCGAAACGAATGCCGGGCGATCGAGCCAGAGTCGAATAGACCAAGGAAGACTTGCCTACAGAACGGAGATCCCAGATCAAGTCCAAGTGCCGAGCGATCGACACCCAAGGCGATCGCCTCTTGGCACTTGGCGACCGACTCTGATGACCGATCATGGGCGACCGCCTCATGCCGTGTAATGCCAGTATCCATCAAGTCGGCGAAGATCAAAGCTTGGGATAGAGACCCACATGCAGATCCGGAAAAGGCGCTGAAAGATAAGGCCCTTTGACCCCAGCCTGTCACTACCTTCTCACCTACCAACAGACCCACCGAAAGATGCAAAGTGGGACCTCCCGGGGCAACGACTCAGGACGCGTGCAGACTTCTCATTGGCTCTCACAGCTGGCTGCCAGCAGCAGCCGCGGACTTTAAGGCAACCAACCCATGTGCTACAGACGATCGCCCCCTTATTATAATACGAGAAAGGCGATCGCCCACCAGAAAAGGACATCCCAGCTCCTCCTATAAATAGAAGGCATCCTGCACTTTGAAAAGGGTCTGCTTTACCGCTACTTCACAGTCGGCTTCTCTCTCTTGGATACGCTATACACTTCGGACATCTTTCTAATCTCTCACTCTCGAAACCTCTTAACTCATAAGACGGTCCGCAGAAACGAGAGCAAGAACTCTCTGCAATTCAAGAACTCACAGAGCAGCACTCAAGAGCTAGATAATTAGGGTCTTTCACACTCATTGTAATTGCACTTCTACATTAATATTTGTACTCCAATGTATTCGTATTAATAACATCTCCCGAGAGCATTCAAGCCCAGGCCTAACAAACCCGGCAAATCTTGTGTTATTCACTTTCCCTCGGACGTGTTCTCGCACTTTGTTTCCTGCCCATCCATTCCAGCAATATCTATCCCCGGATAATATTTTGGGTAGCAACACTATACGGTTTCTATTGTTCGTGAACAAGTTAAGTTTATACCATCGACGCAAATTAGTTTCACAATTGAATCTTATCTAGCAACCTATCAGGTTTCTAGGAATAAAATTTGCTCCAACCAAAGGCATCCAATGTGATCCCAATAATTTATCCGTCCTCCCCGAACGACTACCCCGATAACTCGGAAGCATAGCACATCCGGTTTGGATTTCAATTTCCCGAATGCTCGATGGAGGGAAGGAAAACCTTGAAACCTTATAAACTAAATAATTTGTTGTGGGAGAATTTTCGCAATTAACGTTACACTTTGCACATTAATCATTTTAGTGCGTTTGTGGCATTCATACAATATGAAAAAAAACATTTACAACCTAGTTGCTACCAACATGTGGTTCATGGACCGTTCATAGAAAACAAAAACTCTGTAATCTAATTACAAGTCTTCATCTTGAATCTTTGTCTTCTCGAAACGGATCTTCTTCCGGCCTTCGTCATTACATATAAATTTTACATTGAAAATTGCATCCTAGATACAAATATTTCTAGTAAAATAAATAGGCTCAAAACGGCCTTTACAACCCAATTGAATAAAACGAACAATTCAAAAACTAGGTCCATGAACCACATCATCATTCAAAAATAATGCATCCAACACATTAAATAAATGGCATTCATAATGAATCTGAATATTGATCCAATCAATATAAAACAATCCATCCAAAATGAATTAATCCAATTAATTCAAACAATCGTCAATTTTAACTTGTTCCGGATGAGAAAATATTTCATTAAATTAATTCCCCTAAGAATAAAATTACCTTAATTAAATATTAGTCAAATTAAATGAAATTTAATTTGTGGGAAATTAATTATTGAACGAAATGTAAAAAACGGAGTCGGAAAACACGTAGGGTCAAGCCGGGACAACGCCCGAGCCGCTGAAAGGGGCACACTGCAGTTGCCGAGCAAGGCGAAAGGCTCGACTGTGTCTCGCTCCTGCTGCTAGACCGCGGTCCATACAGTGCATCATGAGGCGGTGCCACAGCAACTCAGCTTAGGTCGGTTTATGTTTTTGGTTCGTTTTTTCGCCCCGATTCCAAAAATAATATTTTTCTAATCTATATATTACTCATTTAAATCAGTTTTTCAAAAGAAAAATAGATTTATGTTGTAACATAAAATCATGAAAAATTAATTTTTAGATGAACAATAGAAAATCAACGATTAATACGATTATGATTCCAAATCATACACCATCTGTTGCTACCCAAAATATTATCCGGAGATAGATATTGCTGGAATGGATGGGCAGCAAACAAAGTGTGAGAGCACGTTCGAGGGAAAGTGAGTAACACAAGATTTGCCGGGTTTGTTAGGCCCGGGCTTGAATGCTCTCGCGAGATGTTATTAATACAAATACGCTGACTACAAATATTTATGTAAGAATGCAATTACAATGAGTGTAAAAGATCCTAGTTATCTAGCTCTTGAGCGAAGCTCTGTGTGTTCTTGTTCTCGTTTATGCCGACCATCTTATGGGTTAAGAGGTCTCGAGAGTGAGAGAGAAAGATGTCCGAAGTGTATAGCGTTGCCAAGAGTGTGAAGCCAACTAAGCCCGGAGAAAATCAGAGAGAGGTCCAAGTGCAGGATGCCTTCTATTTATAAGAGGAGATGGGACTTAATCCTGATGGGCGATCGCCTTTCCCGTAATATAATAAAGGGGCGATCGTCTGTTAGCACATGGGCTGGTTGCCTTAAAGTCTGCGGCATGGGCTGGCAGCTAGCTGTGTGGACCAATGAGAAGTCCGCACGCATCCTGAGTTGCTGTCACGGGAGGTCCCACTTTGCGCCTTTCGGCGGGTCTGTCGGTAGGTGAAAAGGTAGTGACAGGTTGTGGTCAACGATCCTTGTTCTGCGGCGCCTTTTCCGGATCTGCATGTGGGTCTCTATCCGAGCTTCGGCCTTCGCCGACTAAACGGATGCTGGCTTCGCGTTGCATGAAGCGGTCGTCCTTGGCCGGGCACTAGGGTCGATCGCCAGGTGCCAAGGGACGATCGCCTTAGGTGTCGATCACTCATGACTTGGACTTGATCTGGGATCTCCGTTCCGTAGGTGTGCTGTGGTTCGTTTGACTCTGGTTCGATCGCCCGATCTCTGTGCCGATCGCCTATTGAGATGTATAAATCTCGACACAACAATTGCCCCCCATCTTGCTCCGATGTTGAAGACATGGGGTCAGGTGGTTTCACTGGCGATCGTTTAGGATAAAGACGGGCGACGTGTTAAGCAGACTTTGGTCTTGGACTTGGGCGATCTGATCGCTTGGCAAGCTATCTTCGGTCTTGTTCCTGTGATCTTTAATTTTGCAGATACCTCGTGGACAGCCGATTGTTTCGACCTTGAGGAACCGTGCACAGTCGCGGAGTTCGGTAGACCGACCTCCATGACCGTGTCATGTGCGCGAGCGACATTCCAACTATAGGTTTGTCTCATGACTCATTTTATTGTGAGGGTCCTTCGTTAGGCTGCGCGCACCTCGTATGTAAACGAAGGGTGTGCGGTCTTGGTCTGGAGGAGTCCTTGCGCGGGGCGTCGTCGGATTAATCGATTCCACGTCTGTGGCTTGTTAGCACTTTTTTACCTCGGATCGTCATGTTAGATGGCAATCCTCGATGGTATACATTATGACGGGGGTAGGGATGCGTTGCACTGTCCGGGTCCACCAAGTTAGATGATGAACCTTTGAGGTCGGGCGATTGTGTCCACTGATTTATTTGGAGGGTCCTTTGGCTACGCCCGCCTCGTTTTTAAAGGAAGGGTGAGCAATCGTAGCCCAAAGGAATTTTCATGGACGAAGCAGTCAGTTCCATCGACTTCCAAGACCATGGCTGCACTCTTCTACCTCGGATCGTCAAGTTGGATGTCGATCCTCGACGGTATACGTTGTGCGGGGGAGGCGATCTCGTGCCTTAGTCCATCATGTTAGATGATGAACTGTATATGGCGGACGATTCCTCCATTTTTGGAGATGTTGCTTGATTCTGGCGATCTGGTTGGAAGACTGATGATCATCGTTCGGTCGCCGATCGCGTTGCTCATAGGTGAAAAAGTAACCTCTGCCTAGCCAAAAAGTCTGCGGCCTTGGCGCGGAAGATTGCGTAGGTCGGGGGGATGTCCTTCATAAGGTGCCTGAACATGGGTGAAAGACCATCGAATCCCCCTAGGACCGAGTAGAGGGCGATCTCGTCGCTTATGGGCTCGCCGTTGAGGATGATCTCATCTACCCGGTCGATGTAGTCCGCGTCAGACTCTTCTTCTCCTTGCCTGATTTTCATCATGCGATGGGGACCTTCTGGTCAAGTGACCTTGGCGGCGAAGTACGACGTGAAGTCGTTCGCCAATTGTTCAAAGGAAGTGATGGATCGTGGCGGCAATGAGATGTACCACCTTTGGGCCAGGTCGCCCAGCGTTAGCGGGAACATTCGGCATCTGGTCGCGTCTGATGCCCCAGACCCGGTCATGTAGATCCAGAACTTGCTCAGGTGAGTCTCGAGTTCCGACCTCCCCTCGTACAAGGGTGTTTTAGGAGGAGTGATCCTTGGTTGCACGAGTGGCTCGCTCGGTCCGATGATCTTTCTCTTGTTGCTTGCCCCAGTTTCTAGGAGCGCCTTCATGGTATCGAGCTGGCGTTGCATTGCGGCCATCGCCGCAGCCTGGTCGCTCGTGGTTTGGCTCTCAGAGCGGGAGCCGAGGCGATCATGTACCGATCTCCTGGATCCGCGATAGGCGATGTGGTCATCGTCGCCGATCTAGGTTCTTCGGCGAGGAAGAGCCAGATGGCTAGTCTGCCTTCTGGGAGTTGGGTAAGCTGAACTCCTGGTGATGGATTCGGTCTTTGTCGTCTCGTGGCCGGGGCCAGAATGCCTCGGCCGCCACGATGGGTCGCTACCTAGGCGGCTGAAAATGGAACCATCTCACCTCGTGAGTGCTTCTTCTCATGAATCGGGGCTTCTTGACGATCGCTCGTCAAGTAACCCCTTGAGCTTCTGCTTGCCCGCACGGCGGATGGCCGATGGGGTAATTGCGGGCGCGTCGAATGCTCTCCGTGGCTCCCTCAAGATGGCCATAGCCTTCTCGATCTGTTCCGCAGTTTAGAAGTAGTCGAGCGAAAGGCTGGTGCCGTCCCTCAGGCGCGAGATCGAGAGTCTCGCGTCGCCGCGGCTACCCTCTACCGTAGGCTGGGGCTCGGATTGAGCCGGAATAGGGCGTCCGGCGGATCGGAGAGTGTCTCTCTTCGATGTGGAGGCAGATATCATTATTCTGAAGGCTTTTCTTTGAAAAACAGTAAGTGTTTCTTCAAGTATATGCCCCGGAGAACAGTGAGTTTCGGGACGATCGGAATGAAAATGAAGGTTTAGATCCCCTTCCTCTAGCGCCAATTGTTGCTACCCAAAATATTATCCGGAGATAGATATTGCTGGAATGGATGGGAAGCAAACAAAGTGCGAGAGCACGTCCGAGGGAAAGTGAGTAACACAAGATTTGCCGGGTTTTTTAGGCCCGGACTTGAATACTCTCGCGAGATGTTATTAATGTGAATACGTTGAGTACAAATATTAATGTAAGAATGCAATTACAATGAGTGTAAAAGATCCTAGTTATCTAGCTCTTGAGCGAAGCTCTGTGTTTTCTTGTTCTCGTTTCTGCCGACCGTCTTATGGGTTAAGAGGTCTCGAGAGTGAGAGAGAAAGATGTCCGAAGTGTATAGCATTGCCAAGAGAGTGAAGCCAACTAAGTCCGGATAAAAGCAAAGAGAGGTCCAAGTGCAGGATGCCTTCTATTTATAGGAGGAGCTGGGACTTAATCCTGATGGGCGATCGCCTTTCCCATAAAATAATAAAGGGGCGATCGTCTGTTAGCATATGGGTTGGTTGCCTTAAAGTCCGCGGCATGGGCTGGCAGCTAGCTGTGCGGACCAATGAGAAGTCCGCACGCATCCTGAGTCGCTGTCCCGGGAGTTCCCACTTTGCACCTTTCGGCGGGTCTGTCGGTAGGTGAGAAGGTAGTGACAGGTTGTGGTCAACGATCCCTATTCTGCAGCGCCTTTTCCGGATCTACATGTGGGTCTCTATCCGAGCTTTGGCCTTCGCTGACTAGACGGATGCTGGCTTCGCGTGGCATGAAGCGGTCGTCCTTGGCCGGGCACCAGAGTCGATTGCCAGGTGTCAAGAGACGATCGCCTTGGGTGTCGATCGCTCGGCACTTGGACATGATCTGGGATCTCCGTTCCGTAGCTGTGCCGTGGTTTGTTTGACTCCGGCTCGGTCACCCGGTCTCTGTGGTGATCGCCTGTTCAGATGTATAAATCTCGACACAACACCATCTAATCAAGCATTCCAAATGCTAATATCGTATATACGATCGCAAGACCTACGCTCTAATACCACTGTTGGGATTCGGTGCCTAAAACGAAGGCCCAGCGGAAGCAGTAAAATGAAAATTAATTCGATCCAAATCCCTACGAGGATCGATCGAGCAACGTATATATGAATATAAAACGAAAAACAAGGGTTATAAGAAACTCACCCTTAAAGTCCGTTGATTAAATGGTAACCATCTCTTGAGCTATTCCCCAAGCTTTGATTGATCTCTACGAATCCAATCCGCTCCAAGCTCTTGAACGATCCAACACCGAAAGCACCGCGTCTCTACTTGCCACGCGCCGTAGAAACGACCGGAATGACAATACCCGATTAACCTCCAAGGTTACGGCTAGAATCAAGTGATGAAGCTTTTTTATTATAGCACTCTAAGTGTATAATCTATCTCTCAATTTTATCTCTTGATATTTTTCTCTAAGAAAACTCTCAAGAAACACATAAAGAAGAAGATGAAGATGAAGATGTTTTTCTCTCTCTCTCTTGAAAGGCTTCTCTCATGTTTTGATCAATTATGTGAGGTGAGAGATAGTCTTCTTTTTATTCTCTTCACTTTTGGACCAAATCACCTAATATCATTTTTAATATGATAGTGTCCCCTTGGTGGCCATATGTCTTCCACCTAACAAGGAGACGACCAAGACCAAGGGATGGATTCGGTATGGGGCGGCCATCTAGAAGGAGCCGGGATGAGTTCGGTTTGTTTCGGACTCCCGTAAGTCCAAATAGATAAATTCCGATTCCGTTCCGATGTATTTATATCAATTAATTAATACAATTAATCAATGATATCAAATACAAAATAACATAATTAATTTCTCCAAGAAATAATTATATTCATGAATTAAATTAATCACCCGGTAATTTAATTAATTCATTAGGCCGTAAATTAATTTATCCAATAAATCAATTTAGACATCCAATGCCCCAAAGTCAATTAGACATCCAATGTACATAAATTAGATATCCAATATCTAATATTAATAATGAGAGAATAAGCTCGATTCATTCCGTCATCAATCCTATTGCGCGACTCGGTAGGTTCGTCTCAGTCAGCAATGGCAGGAACCAAAGAGTGGCAGCAGCACCTAGCCAGCCTGGCGGCCTACACTGTACCGCAACTGAGAACGAATGATTGGGATCATTCAAGAACCATTCTATCGTGAATACCAGTATACGTATAAACCCTTCTTTCAAATGTCCCGATCAAGTTATAGGGTCACGGTCAGTCAAACCCTATCTGTACTTGACGCAATGCATGCGTTAATGCAAATGGAGATCATTGAGCTCTCGTGTATCCAATACAATTAGCTCCAATGCTTTGGCCAATGACTTATGATCTCATCTGTCAATAACCGCATAGGACATATAACCCGCTCACTAACGGGAGAAAGAATTCTATCTTGGTATTCAGTAGGACCTGCTACTCGCCTGTTAAGATGCACGTCGAGGTTGACCCCCACCTCCTGGTTTATAGGGTCGAACTACTCTAATGAAACTCTTAACGTCACAAGCACATCCCTACTAAATCCTCAAGTCGAAGGTTCACGAATACCTATCACAACCTTTCGATTCCGTCATTGACTATCCCGGAGTGAAATCTGTGTGACGAATCGAGGGTGAGTCAGTTCGAGTATACTAATCCAAACATGTGCCCCCACTAACCATTAGTGTTCGACAGGCACTCTCCATGTCAAAGAACACGTCATACAAGTCTTCACATAAACTTAACGCCCAGTCAAGTTTCATCGACTTGCGAACGATTAAGTATTTGAGCTATAAACCTTTCCAGTGCTGACCCCCTTATCAAATAAGGAGTGGAACGGTTTGCTCTCAAATACACGGACTAGTTTCTATACGTATATTTACGAGTTAGGAATGCCAGTAACTGCCAGTAAATAAAGAAACATCCATTTACCTTATAATAATAAATTACATAATTGCAAGTACAATGCCCTCACTCAACATCATCTTAGTGGCATTCGAGGGCATACTCCTAACCGCAGCACTAATCATTACCACAGATTGACTATCCCATCAGGGTAACATCACAGAATAATACAATTAACACAGACCTTGCAGTCACAACACTTAAGTGTACAACCAAGAATCACTAAAAAGATAGGTAGTAATTAATTACACGTCAATAATATCAAGGGAATCAAATGATCGACAAAGAGCACAAATATCCCCGTAATAACCAAATTACTGTCGTAACAGTCACAAGCTGACGGCCGTAATAACATGCAGTCTACGACCGTAACATCTAGGTGCTTACGACCGTAATGGTAAACATCTTACGACCGTAATCACTAGATGCAGGACAGCAGAATTTTCCCATCAACCCCGAAACGGTTCCGAAGGCTAAGGTTAGACTCCTAACAATATATCCCGGCATTTAGAAACACTGCAAAATTCCCCGACAAGCATAACAACGTAACAACTTGTCGCAATGACTTAGTCCCAACACTCAAGTACATAATGTCTTGAATTCCGAAAATCAAAGTCGTTTTGAAAAATAAAAATTTTCCAAAATCCTTTCGATCTTGTCCAAAAGTGACGGTAACGGTTTGCAATGTCCAAAGTATTTTAAAACACATTTTTCAGATACCGTCTGAAGGTGTTATTTGAAAATACATGACCAACTTGTCAAAGTTTAACTGATATCGAGATCCATATAAAATCGTTGTTTAACCGCATCATCAGAATATTTTCAAAAATCGATTCTTTTTCAAACATACTCAAGCTCATAAAATCTTTTAGAAAACCGTTTTCAAGCTTACACGCAACGGACACAATTAAAAATATTCGAACTTGAAATCACAGGCCTAATCGGCAGACGAGATTACAAATTTAATCACATACGATTCGTGAACACCTAATTCAGACATACGTCAAAACCATCCATATGAGTTCCTCACGAACTCTGCCATCGATACAACCTCGGGATCACACTAAGGTTCACAGTTTTCACATCGTATTGCACCATTCGGTTTCCAACCATCAAAACATTCAACTCAATATACAAACAACGTACCACGAATACCAAACATGGATTCCATTTCGCAACACCATTCAACAAAATTTATGCACCACAATTATCGCACATAAATGAAATCATGAAATATCGATACCTCGCATAAGAGAGGAGACTTACGTCCACAATCCGCACAGAGATGACGGTCGCCCACGATACTAATCTTGCCCGACAATACATACGATACGTTGTGACCACGCACAACCCAACTTATCACCCGACAACTCGAATGACATGACATCATGTTACTCGACAAACCACGAATCGACTTTACCCGGAAGCCTAGGTTTCCGCAACCTAAGATCCGATACCATATGTAACACCCCCAGACCATATGGGAATATTACACGCCGTAGTCCCTCCCCAGGAGGACCTACCAGGATAAACAACATAGGACTACCAAAATTTGACCGATCGAAGTCAGTCGTTACAATAGTATAGACCATTAAGGTCAATTACAATACAATCACATGGACCAGTGAGGTCATATGACCAGTGCAAACAAGACAAAATACAACCCTTTACAATAACTACCCACGCGGGGGTAAAGATACACAACAGTGGAAGTCTGACTATAACTTGGTCGACACCATATAACCTGACCAAACTCTCAACTCTTGATCAGTATCATAGCTCGTCACTTCCTGTGCCAATCCTGTGACTGCTCCCTCGAACCGGAAAATACATGGTCGCAAAACAAACATCCACCGCCCGATTACTCAGGGGTTAGTAAAACTCCATTGTTTTACTCGTGCAAGTATAATATTATCTGAAATGTATCAATCAGATGGCAATCACGAATCAGGTAACACAACCAGTTGTCAAAATATTCCCGAGAGGTTTTACTAATCAGAAAACAAGTGATGAAGTTTTAAGAATTAAAACTCGGCATCTCGGGAGTTTTTGAACATAATTTCTTTTGGACCTCGACTCCTAAATTTCAAAACTTTTTTTTCGAAATCATCAACGCCTCAACCCGGTTCTTGATTCAAAATACATTAGTGAAATATCAGCACATGTCCGGGATTTTAACATCAAAACATTATCCTTGTAATCATTGTTCATACTGGTCAAGTACCAAACTCTGGAGGCCACGACGGACCGTACTGTTAGGATTGTATACTGCAAAGCATATTTTGTGCTTGTATTACCTAATTTCACTGTTACTACCTATGAGAATATTAATTACATTTAATCACATGTTTTGCATATTTATTCACGTTATGGTTATGCAAATGAAATGTCTAATTATTTTATATTGTAGATAATGTGGTGTGTTGGTGTCACACGGAAGATCATATTATCGGTGCCTTATAGAATAATATAATAGTTCACAACCTATAAAATTATTAGACAAATTATATAAAAGGTTGTAGTGTATGCTTGAGAATAGTTGGTCTTGACTATTAGCATGCATTAGCGTATTAGCATACGTTGAACTGGATCGAGGTGAGATAGTGTCTTCTGTACTGACTGTAAGAAGAACGTAAATCTCGGATAATTATTATTTCTTAATTCTAAGTATATAATATTTAATTGTGTATTTATAATAATTATTGCTTTGATTTACCATAGGTGAGAGTCAAAATGATCGACTCAATAAGCCTCATATCTTAGGCAATAATATTGTTTATACGACAGTTATTATTATTACTACTAGAAATCGTGTCCCGACTCGTGCGGGTTGATGATGTCCCCTTGAAGAGCTCGATAATGATTATTATATTAAACCCTGCAGGTGGATTTAATTCCGATATAATAATAAGGTTCGAGTGGTACTACTCTTGGATAAGATATTAATTAATTAAAGCTGTCAGTAGCTTATAATTAATTAATGGGCATTCGATATCTTAAACACGGGAAATAATATATTTAATGAGGAGCCTATTGTGCGGCGATTTATACGCCTTAATGGCGATCGTCATAATGATCGGTAGCCAACCAAAGAAGACAGATGCTGGGCAAGCGCCTAGCGATCGACGTCCAAGGCGATTGTCTTTTGGCATTTGGCGATCGCCTCTAATGTCCGACCGGGGATGACCGTCCCGTGCCACATGTGAATCCGACACCCGTCAAAGTCTGCGAAGACCGAATCTTGGGTGAAGACCCACGTGCAGATCCGCAAAGGGCACCGCAAGAACAGGCCCTACTCCAGCCCATCAGCAGCTGTCAGTGATAAGGACGGCCTCACCTACCAACAGACCCGCTGAAAGGTCCTAGGTGGGACCTCCCAAGACAGCAACGTGAGGCACCTGTCGCCTCCTCATTGGTTCGCACGTCTGGCTGGCAGCAGCAGCTGCGGACTTTAACGAAACAGTCCCACGTGCTGGGACGATCGCCCGCCTTATTTAAATACAGGAAACGGCGATCGCCCGCAGTGGACAGGGACATTCCAGCAACCTCTTCTCCTATAAATAGAAGGCCTCCAGCATTGGCAAGAACATTAAGAGTTACGATGTTAACACAGAGTGACAATGCTAAAACGATTACACACAGCAAAAACAATACAGAGAACTCCTCATCTTTATAACAACAACTCACATAGCTTCAACTCTGGTTCTTCCGGCAATCTTCAGCACTCGATAGCTAAGATAACTAGGGTCTTTACACTCATTGTAATTGTACTCTAACATTAATATTTGTACTCACAAGTATTCATATTAATAACATCTCGCGAGAGCATTCAAGCCCGGGACTAACAACTGTAGGTCACAAGTCATCCAGGAACAAGTCTAGGGGGGTGAATAGACTTGTTGACACTCTTGAACTCTTTTTCACGAAGAGTGAGTTTCTTCAGCTGATAGTTAAACAAATGACTTGGAGTCGTTTGTTCTTGGATATGTGCGGAAGTTAGCTGATGACGAATATAAATTAACTTAATGAAACACTTCAATGTATTCTGCAGTTAAAGTATGATGCAGTAAAACAGTAAATAACGCAGGCAATTATAGTGGTCTCAAAGGTGGGGTAATCCTCTACTAATCCACTTTTCTCCAAACCAGTTGGAGATGAATTCACTATAATTTTCAACCAGTGATAAATATTACAGTGATTCAAACCACACTACAACAGCTTCCAACCAGTGGAAATCCGTGCTGTAGTACACACTTGACTGCCTTGCACCTCTTGATCCTCGATCCTCGGATTCCTTTACAGTCTCTTACTTCAACCAGTGAAGTACCCCGTACTCAAGATTATAGATAAGAGTTTTTGTCTTCTCCAACTTAATAGCTTCCTTAAGTATGAACTTTTAGATCTGCTCTTTTCACGATGCTATTGATTGCTTTAGATTGCTTGATTGTTTTGATCGCTAGAATGTATGTTCGCACCGGTAGTTGCTCAGTTTCAAATCTTCGGGTATATATAGGTCACGATCTCTGAGCTTTTTCCTTGTAGCCGTTGCCAATCTTTTGAACAAATCCGTCCGTTGGAGGGAGACTTCATTGTTTAATCTTTCTGATCGTTGCAAGGCTGGATTCCCATTATTTTATTTTATCTTCCGACCGTTGTGAATACTTCTGCATGTGAGCGCCGAATCTTTTGAATATAAAATGATTAAAGTCTTCAAAGTGGGTCTGGATGATTTATTTAAATCATATCTCTTGCGGGAATCACTCCAATTTGTCTCTTCACGTTGCATGTGAGCTTTCCGTAATACTTGACTTTTCAATGCATGCTGACGTGGACTTGGAGTACTTGGCTGCCTTCGAGTAGGCTGATATGCAGCTAACATCTCTGCAGACAGGTCCTCTCGGCTGTTCACTGTTTGTGACTTATCTGGTCAGGTGACTTCCCTGAGGTACCTCGGCTGCAGTCTGGTCAAACTTCTCTGATAAATTTTGTTGACCAGAGCTAGTCTGACTGGACTCGGCTGTTCCTCTCTGATGGACTTAGCTGTACTCAGTACTTAGCCGTTTTTTCAGCGTAACAAATTTTTGGCCTACAGAAGATACTCATTTGGTTCTTCTTTACATTTTGCCAAGTTTTGTACTTAACATATTTTGGCTTATGGAAGATACTCATTTGGTTCTTCCTTACATTTTGCCAAGTAATAAACATTTGATTTTATATTAATGACATCATCAAAATCTAACAAGTATTCCTAACAACAACTCCGGCAAATCTTCTGTTATTTATTTCTCCACAGATGTGCTCTCGCATTTTGTTTGCTACTCGTCCATTCCAGCATATCATCTCTGGATAATATTTTTGGTAACAACAATTGGCGCTAGAGGAAGGGCATCTACCTTCACTTTATTCCCGACCGCTTCAAAGAACACCCACTGTTCTCCGGAGTATATACTTGAAGAAACACTCACTGTTCTTCAAAGAAAAACCTTCAAAATCATGACGTCTGCCACTACCTCGAAAAGGGCCATCCTATGATCCGCCGGACTCCTTATTCCGGCCCAGACCGAGTCCCAACCTGCAGCGGAAGGCGACCGCGGCGATGCTAGGCTCTCACTCCCACCCCCGAGGGACGGCCCCAACCTCTCAATCGATCAGTTCCAAAGCGCGGAACAGATCGAGGAGGCCATGGCCATCCTAAGGGAACGACGGAGTGCATGCGAATCGCCCACCATTACTCCATCAGCCATCCGCCGTGCGGGCAAGCGGAAGCTCAAGGGGATATATTTCGAGAAATCATCAGAAAGCCCCGAGCCGCACGAAAAGGCGCTCGTAAGGCGGGACGATTCCATCTTCAGTCGCCTAGGGAGTGATCCCTCATGGTGACCCTGGCATTCGGGCACCAGCCGAGAGACATCGGAGTCCGAATCCGTCACCAGGAGTTCGGCATACCCAACTCCCAAAAGACAGGCCGGCCGTCTGGCTCCCGCTTGCCAAAGAATTAAGCTCGGCAGTAGAGACCTCGTCACCTACCACGGGGCCAGGAGATCGGTACATGATCGCCTCGGCTCCCGCTCTGAGAGCCAAACTGGGAGCAGTCAGGCCACAGCGATGGCCGCTATGCAGCGCCAGCTCGACAAAATGAAGGCGCTCATTGGAACTGGGGCAGACACCAAGAGATCGATCGCCGGACCAAGTGAGCCACTCACGGTCCAGATCGAGCTTGCCCCCGTGCAACCGAAGATCGCTCCTCCTCAAACACCTATATATGAGGGGATATCGGATCCTGAGACCCACTTGAGCAAGTTCCAGATATACATGACCAGATACGGGGGCATCAGACGCGACGAAGTGCCGAATGTTCGCATTGACATTGGGCGATCTTGCCCATAGGTGGTACATCTCATTGCCACCGTGCTCAATGAACTGTTTTGAGAAACTGGCGAATGACTTCACGTCGTATTTCTCCGCCAAAGTTGCTCGGCCAGAAGGCGCCCACCGCATGATGAAGATCAGGCAGGGGAAGGATGAGCCCGACGAAGACTACATCAACCGAGTGGATGAAATAGTCCTTACCGGCGAACCCATTAGCGATCGGCCATTCACCCATGTTCAGGCACCTCACGAAGGACATCCCCCTGACCTACGCGATCTTACGGGTCAGGGCCGCCGACTTTCTGGCTAGGCAGAAGATGCTCACCCTTCGCTTAGGCGAGGGATCTACCAGAGAAGGGAAGACACCATCTCCCGTCCCAAAGAAGGCGGTCGCCAAGCCCAGAAAGGCGGTCGCAAAGCCACCAGGTGAGTTCAAGGCCTTCGAGGATTTGGAAGTTCACCTTCTCCGCAACCTCAATCTGTCTCCGGCCCATATTTTCAACGCCATCAAGGGGCGCGAGTAGCTTAGCAAGTTGAAGCCGATGAGGGACAACGGTCATCTGGATCACAACAAATTTTGTGCCTACCACAAAAGTCCCGGCCACAACACCGGCCAGTGCCGCGACCTCCTCAGATAGCTCTGGAGATCGTTCGAGGAAGGCAAGCTGGACAATTTGGTGACCAAGCCAGAACCCCGGGCACAAAGGACCGGGGGGCGCGAACGCCGACAGAACGACGGAATCCCTCCCAATCCAGTCGCCAGGATCGAGCAAAACGATTCGGAGTACTCAGATGAATCAATCCCTCCGATCAACCCCGGCGGCCGGATAAATATCACTACTACAAAATATGCTTTTTACGATATCTAATTTACATCGGTTTATAGAAAACCGATGTAAAAAATTAAAATTACATCGATTGTATAAAAAAACGATGTTAAAATTAAAATTTCGGAATTTTTACATCGGTTATTGCATAAAACCGATGTGAAATAAGCACCTCGTTTACATCGGTTACATATAACTGATGTGAAAGTTAAAAATTAGTTAATTTTACATCGGTTCCTTTATATCCGATGTAAAATGACTCCCATTTTACACCGGTTCGTTTATAACTGATGTAAATGACTTCCCGGTTTAGTATTTTACAATGGTTGTTTTTTAACCGATGTAAAAGATGTATTTTACGACAGCTGTTTATAATCGTAGTACTTTGTTCTAATTTTCTGCCTAATGCCCTTCTGCCTTTTGCATCTTTTCCTATTTCCTACCTTTCTGCCCTAAAAGCCGTATGAACGAAAGCAGGCAAAAAAAGAAAACCAACACTATCGAAAAAGCAACTACAGAGCCCCCACCCTTTTCTCACACAGAGCCCCGCGAGAACTTGGTGCTGCTAGTCCTTTTCTCACCGGCGCTGCTCGTCCTTTACCGGTTGCTCGTCATTTTCTCACCGGCGCTGCTCGTCCTTTTCTCATAGATCTCATAGCAAAGCCCCGCGAGAATTTCCGACTCACTTTTCTCACCGGAGTGTGCCTCTGATTCAACCGACTCCGTTTTCTCATCGGAGTGTGCCTCTGCTTCAATTTAAATCTGCTCATTCCAATTGCTTCGTTTGTAAGTAAAAATTTGATTATTTCCTGCCCTAATCCATACCAGATAATCTTTTTCCTATATATGTAGGTATAACTTCGTTCTACAAGTTGTGTTTTATTTCCCGTTGGTTATCTTTCAGTTTTTTTAGTTTATATGGTATTAATGGATTTCTGATTTTTGGTGATGTGTTTCTGTAATATGGTAATCTGAGACTTGGAGTGATAAAACTGGCACAAAAATGGATTGACTGAAACCTTATCTGAACCAAAACTACCTAGTGATCTTTCAAAATTAATAATTCCACATACAATTGTTTCTCTTTTATAAATGACACCCTCGAGAGATGGTGTTTGTCGGGTAAGTACAAACGTCAGAAGGGTACATTGTAACACTATAAGAGAGTATTTGTCTTAAAAGATGTTTCCTGAAATTAGTGTAATGTATATAAATGATAGAAATACGTCACATGAAACTCTCGTAGATATTAATTTGTTTCAACCACAAAATGCACGGCCATAATTTATTTCCAGCTTCCCTGTTGATGAGCTTCTGTTGCACTCTATAGAATGTTCTATCTCAGGAATCGCATTGAACGATTGAGAAGCAGGTGCATTGCTAGTCGTCATCATTCTTTTACAAGACTGCAGAAAATGGTATCATTAGATAACTAGTCAAAATAATAGGAGTATCATTTCAGCATCACGAACCAAAGAACAAGTTGTGGACTGGTCATCTGGAATTGAACTGGTCATCTGGAATTCAAGTACAAGTACTCATGATATACAAAAATTGAAAATAAGGAACAAAGTGTGGGCAAGTTAACATGGGAGAACAAATTTAAATTCACCCTCTTGCATATGGTTTCCTGGGTGCAGCACAAAACTGAGCTTCTGCCTTGGCGATAGACAAACGTGTGATATGATCTGAGGTCTAGCTTCAAACACAACTAATAATACTATGTCAGGTGTCTATTTGGTTGGGGTGTTAAGGTCCTATTAAATTATAAAACTAGGCTACTACGTAGTTTGGTTGGGTAGTTCACAGTCCTAGTTTCATAACAAGTCCGGTTGAATCAAACCATTAGGCCCTGTTGTTTTCTGATATGCACCTCTTTAACTCAAGTTTATATCATTTTATTAGCCTTGTTTTTCCCAAAACCAAAATTAACCACTCAACCAAACATATTATGATTGGATTCTTTGCATATACGACACTTGTAAGCTTAAGTGGATTATTATATTTATACGTTTTCCCACTCTTTGCTGACTTTTATCTAGCACACAACATATGTATGATAAAAAGAAATTGCATTAATGGGAAATTCATAGAATTTGTACTGGGAAGGCTCCTTTCTCCTATTTATTTTTACTTCTTTCTTGACAAGGTGAATAATTTAGTAGTATAACTTTTTTATGAACTAATGTCTATGGTTCAGCTCCTATAACATAACCCAAATGAACATTTTACACCGGTTACATAAAATTGCTAAATTGTAAAAAAAGACTAACCATATTCCTCCTTAAGTCTCCTTTTATGCTCCATATTTTATGTTTTGTCTGAACAGGCACATGATGGATACCCCACCGAGGTCTGATTCTTCCACTAGGTCTTGTTCCACTTCACCTCCATAGACCACATCAAAAATGATCAGGAAGCCCACACGATGTAGGGATGTGACTAAAACACGTATGAATGGGAATAAGTTACCGCTTGACATCGATACGGTCACAGGAAAAACAAAAAGGACTCATAACGTGAAGTTGTCAAGTTATTTGGGGAAACTTGCTCGAGAACATATTTCCATTTTACATCCTACATGGAGACTTGTACCCGATCATGATAAAGAGATGATTTGGCTGGATGTTTTGGTAATTTCTATTCCTCGAATATTTCAGTTAAAATTGAAAATAATTTGTTTCATATCCAATCATTCTCTGTTTATATATTTTTATTAAATGTAGAACAACTTCGATATCGCGAACGAAAAACAAAGAAAGGAAAAGATTCTATAGTCGGTGGGCGTAAAATGGAGACAATTTAAATCATACCTGTCTAGGACATGGGTGTTCGGAGGTTACAAGAACATGGATCCTTGTTTGAAGTATAATATCTCCTCGGATGACTGGGATGAATTTAAAAAAAGTCGATTAGACCCGAACTGGGAGGTAAGTAATTAAATCTCATCCGAGTCAATATTAGTTTCTTAGATAACTCTGTAGTAATAATTATATATCTTGAGATAAGCCTGTTGTCTGAGTTGTGTAGTTTTTTTTTTTTTTGGCTATTTGGTCTGGAAAAGATTGTGATTTATTCTTTTCACTTAGTTGTTAGCATATTCACTCGATCACTGCCTCCGTCCCAAGAGTGTTAAATTCATGGAATTTGATAATATTTTCAACCCACCCCAATTTGTTGGGCTCGCTAAGTACGCCATTGCGGTTAGAGTTTGTGAAAAAAATTACTGTACTGTACGGAAAAGATTTAACTAATAATACAATTTATCAGACCTTAGAGAGGGAGGGAGGGAGGGAGGGAGGGAGGGAGGGAGAGAGAGAGAGAGAGTGTGAGAGAGAGAGAGAGATAGAGAGAGAGAGAGAGAGAGAGAGAGAGAGGGAGAGAGAGAGAGAGAGAGAGAGATGTAACAACTAATAAGTGAGATGGCTGTAACAACTAATTAAGTGAGATGGCTGTAACAACTAATAAGTGTCTAATTTTCATGATGAAACAAGGTTTTCGAATGATATCTCTTTAGAAACGCATAATATTGTAGAGCAGACAAGAGAAGAGGATAGCTGATCTCAAGTTAACTGTCCGGAATGATTTAATTTCCTCTCTTTAAGTTTCACAAGCACGTTCTCTCTCTCATTTCCTTTCAGATGATTAATGCATCTCTTTTGTTCTACTTTCTCCTTATATTCTGAAGTTCTCGATTCTAGTTTCTTCTCACTAAGTCCATCAGTTGGTAGGACAGCAGGCATATGTATCGTACTACTTTCTCTCTATTCAATGTTTGAAAGAACCAAAGGCTGTAATAACACATCCATATGATCGGACCATTATTTCCAATATAACATATAACAAAGCCTACCTGCTTGCTTTTTACCAAGAGGTAATTTTCCAGCAAAGGCTTCAGAAATGCATAAAACGAAAAGGCCAAAACTCAACTGCACATACCCGGACTATAAACAGTACTGTCACTGAAATTCCCCACATCTCCAACATGATAGGTGCTTTCAACTACAAGTTGACATTAATTGAAATGTTGAGATGGAAAAAAGTTGAATTCCAATATACATCCCTAATTTACTTGATTTCTATAAAAGTGATCCACTTACAGAACATGTGATCTTCACCATTTGACAGCTCCCAAAGAGACAAATCCATTACTAATTACATTAATCCCTGAAATGATTTCTCCTAACAATCTTGTTCATGCCGCAAATAATATCCAATGTGTTGTTCATGTAGTATTATAAATCAGTGTTGTTCATGCTGTAAATAATATATTTTGTGCTTTATAATTATTACAGATAAAGAGAAGTAAGGCACAAGAAATTCAAAAATTGAACAATTGCCCTCACACTATGTCTCGTGGTGGTTATGACCTGGTGGATGAGAAGATCATGGCCGAGAAATTAAAGCAACGACAAGAAGAAGCATCATAATCTGGTTCTGATGCGGTTGTTGATCCTCCTTCTCCTCCTACTCGACACCAGAGATGGAAGCGAGGCCGCATAAGAAAATCGGGCGAGATGATTACTGATGCAGCACGTGAGATTGCAAAGAGGATTGTAAGTTTTCAAATATTCTTAGTTTAATATTCGGAGTGATCAGTGTTTTCAGTTGCGTTGCGTAGGTCTATAGCATTTTTGTAAAGAATTGTGTAGCGTTTTCAAATATGCTACTGTTGTTTTAATGTTGGTGTAGGATGCTTTGGAGGAGGAGTGTTCACAAGGTTCATTTGTTCCCCATGGACGTGATGACATTCTTAGTAATGCAATTGGGCGACAAGAGCACCCAGGTTGTGTTCGTGGTGTTGGATCTGGTATAGGGATTCGAGAATATTTTGGATCACGTTCATGTGGGTCGACCAGACCCCAGTCAATCAATCCTGAATTTTTGCAAAGCCTCACACAGAAGATCACGATGGAGGTTACTCAGAATTTAATGAAGCAATTCGGTCCGGCATTGGCATCCGTAGGAGCAAATTCACAACCACCTCCAGTTACACCTCTTGGACATGTTAGCATGAACGGGAGTTGTGCTGCTCATAATGATCGCTCTTTAGGAGAGGCTCACACTGCCATTGGCGAGTGTGGTTTATATATTGATGGTCAACCTCTCCGCCTAGTGGCCCTAGGGAGAGTTCTCGAGGGTGGGTCAACCATACATGGTGTGATCTTGTCTGACGATTAGGTTAGGATGACAGTTAGGATGTTCGAGATGTTGATGCTCAGGTCCCTATTCCCACTTCAGAGGTTAGGATAGTGGGAGAGGCCCTAGGTGGTTTTATTGCATGGCCGAAACGTCTTGTCAAGGCTATATCTAGAGAGGTGCTATTTCTTTTCAGTAAAAGGTTATTATAATAAATGTGTGAATTAAAGATTGATTGTTGACATGTTTATTATTTAGGATATTGAGCGACAAAAGAAGCGGGTTAATAAAGTTGAGGGACCATCGCTTATAGATAACCCGATTGTTGAATTGCTTAAGGTTACTGCATCCATTTATGGTAACCCTATGCAGGTGGTGTGGGATTCGAGTCTCTTTGGTGTTGAGCATGATGTTCCATTATACCTTTCCCATAACGACGTTTTGGGGATATTACACGGCAATGTGTGGCTGAGCATATCGATTATACAGTTCTGAATCTTGTAAGTTCTAAACTTTTAAGTTTTATTAGGTAATTCATTGCTTTTACAATTTATGATAGCAATATTATTTAAGTAAAATTTATTTGAACACATTAGGTTGCTACATAAGTTAAGTATGGATATGGGGAATGATGATGTGTACGGATTTCTTGAGCCCCAATCTATACAATATATGGGGATCAAATAAAATGAAGTCTCCAAGTATATTCTGAAACATATGCGGGAATCAAACAAAAAGATTTACTTAGGAGCTTATCATCATGGGTAAGTACGGTCACCACATAATCAATTTAATTATAGTAAAAAGTTTATATATTTCATTTGTAAAAATATTTTACTGTAATGTAGGAATCATTGGCAACTCTTAATAATTATTCCTAACGAAGCGTTGGCTGTGTGGCTTTGTTCACTACATGCTAGGCCAGATGCCGCTATGAAAACCATAGTACATAGGTAAGTTTAATATGTAATTTTAGTATTTTTAGTTTAATTTGTTTGTATTTGTAAATTACTTTAATGAGAATTGTCATCAAAACCAGTGTCGTGAGCCATTTTAAAATGCTTGGTGGTATACACAACAATAAATCGAAGCATAAGCTTATTTGGCTTTATCCAAAAGTAAGTCATTTTAGATTCAATTTAAATAGTTTTACATGATGCTGTAATTTTTTTTAAATTCAACTTTAAATTTAATTTTGTAGTGTAATAAACAAGTCGGATCTTGGGAATGCGGATATTACGTTATGTATTGGATGTTAACTATTATTCGAGCGAGTGTCAAGAACAGTTGGCAAGAGGTATTTTTTTTTTTAAAATAGCCACAGCTTTTATAATCCTTATTTGGTTATTCTACTATTCTTCATTGTTTTTTTTATTCTATTTCTAGATATTTAATGACACTAGTGCACTTCCTCAAACGAGCATTGAAGAGATCCGTACTCAGTGAGCCAGATATTTTTTGGAATATAACAGATGAGTATGTACTTTTTTTTGTTGTTGGAGATGATATGATGATACGACTTTACAGTACTGGCAGTCTATTTGTTCAAACTTGTTGAGTCATCCCTCTCTTTACTATATGTGGAACCACTCTCTGTTCTTTTTTCTGCAAGTTGATATTCTCATTTCGACATTGTGTTTATTTTTATTTCTCTGAAGAATCATTTTTTCTGGGACATTATATAGCTTACTTTTTTTAATTTAATATCCTCCACATAGGTGGCACCACTAAGTTGGGCTGAATGGACTGTTGTTCTATATCTATCTTTTCTTGTAAGTATGTGTTCTCTTTAAAATGAACAAAGAATGAAATTGCGTGTGTATTTTGTTTGGGAAAAAATGATATGCTGTATTTCGACCTAATTACCCAAAAAGAAAAACAGATAACTCTCGAAAATACAAAACTCACCCTTGGATATTATTTTGCCTTGCATTTACTTTCTTTCTAGGCAAAAAGTATTTTAAAAAACCTCTACTTTTTTAAAATATTCAAAAACCTCACGGTTGTTTTTTTCCCCGTCATTTTGATTTTGTTTGGTTTTTTTCCCTGTTCTTTGCTGGTATTTTTGTATGATATTTTTCCATGTATGCTGAAAAGATTCTCCAAAACTATGAAGAATTATTACGGAAGAAACAATTTGTTGAGGATAAGAGCAGATTAAAGGACATCCTTGTTGAGAATAAGAGCAGATTAAAGGACATCCTTGCTGGCTTAGTTCGCTGCTTATCAATGCTGCCATGTAATGATAGAGATCACTCTACTGTTAAAAATGTGTGGTGTTTAATTTAGTAGTATGTGTGGTGTTTAATTTAGTTTGTTTTGCTGCCATTGCGGAAGAATCAATGCTGCCATTTACTTTGTTTTGCTGTTTTAAAATTTCAGTAGTATGTGGTGTTTAATTTAGTTATTTAATTGCTTAAACTAATGAATCTCGTACAGATTATGCAGTTGGCTGTACTTGTAGTTGTCCGTTTTAAATATATCGTTATATGTCGTCTGCTAGCCAGTGTTCTTGTGTGTTTCTATTCCTAGTTGTGGTTACTGTACTGATAAATGTATTGTTATTATATATCGTTATATATCGTTACTGTATTGATTCAAGAATGATCTGTACAGGACATTCCATCTGCGGTGTTCTTCACGCTTTCGGTCCTGACGTCTCCAGAGAACCTGTCGGTGAGTTCCAACAACTTTCACTTCCAACAGTGCAGTGTTTTATTATTTCCTTCCGGTTATGTGCCAGATTTTCAAATCTTTATAGTTACATTTACACACATTGTATGTCAGTTACAACTTCTGTTCTCTTAGTTTGGTTATACCGAAAAGTCTAGCATCATTTATGAATGAATGATCTTCCATCTTATCTTACGCCATTTCTGGACGGATGGAGGAAGCTCCGTAGTGGCCAGACTCTGAATTCTTTAAGAAATAGGACTGGAGTTGCTTTCGGAGTGACTGCCTACGGCCTACGACCGGGGAGTGGGCTCCTATCTTTTCTTTCAGTCGAGAGCTCAGCTTATTCGCCGACAGCTCCCCGGTAGCTAGGAATGTCTCTTGATCTATCTGCCGCATATGCCGCTTCTGGACTTTCCCTTATTGAAAAAGCACCCATTTCTGTACCGGTTCCGGAAGAGCGAAGAAAAAGGGGATGTTTTGTTAATAGGAAGAAGAAATTGTTGTTCTAACCACCCTCCTTTCTTTGCCTTACTGGGCTGACAGTAGTGAGACCTTAAATGGCCGTCTACGATCAGACAAAAGCAGAATCATAGTCTTATTCCCAATATTCTACTAGAATAACGTCGATATCCCGCGCCCCTTTAACCTTAAGGGAAGACTTGACCAACTACTTGATCGAACAAATGTATGAGCAATTGCCCTACTGATTACTGACAATTCCGACCAATATGTACACTCTCGCTGTCAAAAGAAC
Source organism: Orobanche coerulescens (assembly GCA_033398695.1). Lineage (NCBI taxonomy): Eukaryota > Viridiplantae > Streptophyta > Magnoliopsida > Lamiales > Orobanchaceae > Orobanche > Orobanche coerulescens. The sequence goes on along the minus strand of CM065802.1, from coordinate 175,111,061 downwards.
AATAGGAAGATAGATCAGAGGGTGCTGGCTATGCCTCTTTGGTTAATGCCAAACTTCATGCTCTACTATCCTTCCATTATATCTTCCCAAATATTAGTTATGTTGGTGCATTTATCGGAAACTTATTATGATGATTCTGTCCCAGTATTTCTCCGTGTTTTTTATTTTAATTGGTTAGGTGGTTCTGGATAAACAGGAGTCATGTTTCATGATGTATGTGTTGGTTTTACAATATCAATCATGTTTTGGTTGTGTTATTCCTTTCCTAGTATTTTAGCCTTTCTTTTAATTATTTTATATTTATCCTTTGAACAGCTTATGGATTTCACTTAAGCAAGATGAGCAAGCCAAGAGTTCGATGGCCATGCCGAAGCTCGTTGCCTAGCTTTGCTTTTGCTGTTAAAAAAAAATGAATAATCTGGCCACGTTGATATTAGCAAACCTATTGGTTGATATTAGCAAACCTATTGGTTGAACAGGTTTTGGTAGTCAAATTGTTAATTAATGTTGTGATTTGATAAAAACTCAATGTATGGTTGAAACGAGTTAATGGGTTCCTTGTCTTATGTTATACTCATTGTTACTTCTTTTAGGACGTCTTTTAGGAATGTGTTGTTTTAACGGTGATTACTTTCCGTTTGGACGTCTTTAGGATTTCGATTGTTTTGCTAAAAACAGGAATTTGAAAATACAGGCTGGAATCGGAAAAAACAGGTGAAATAATAAAAAAAAAAATACATCGGTTGTTTGAAACCGATATAATATATACATTTTACATCGGTTGTTTGAAACCGATGTAAAAAATAAAATGTATACATTTTACATCGGTTATATTTTAACCGATGTAGTTTTACCGACATTTTACATCGGTGAATAATAAAATCGATGTAAAAATATAATATTTTACATCGTTTTTTACATCGGTTGCTCTCAGAACCGATGTAAAATGTACGAAATCTGCACTTTTTACATCGGTTAACATACAACCGATGTAAAAATGTGACATTTTACATTGGTTTTTTAACCGATGTAGCTAGATTGAACACCTATTTTACGACGGTACATTTTACATCAGTTCTATAACCGATGTAAAATGTATGAAATAACCGTAGTAAAATGTATTTTTTGTAATAGTGTATGCTTCAGTCGGGAGGTGGAAACCTCGGAGGCCTTTCCCCGGTTTCCACCATATCAAATAGAAAGCGGAAGGCCGATTTGAGGGCATTCGCCGGGGTCCATGTCGTGGTACCCCCAGAGCCGACCATCTCCAGAGACGCGCTCATCACCTTCTCTAACAAGGATAGGGAGGGAGTGCAGTGCCCCAAAGAGGATGCATTGGTAATCTCTGCATGTATCCTTGGGAAAATGGTCGACCGCGTGCTGGTTGACAATGGGAGCTTTTGCAATATCATATTCAAATATGCTCTAGACCAGCTCGGCAGCCTGACCAAGTTCATCAAGCCATTTGATACCGTGCTTCAAGGGTTTGGCGACAACGCGGTCCAAGCCTACGGAAGGATCAAGCTCTCTGTCGAGCTAATATGCTGTTACGATCCCAACGTTAGGATCACTAGGAACCTCAATTTTGTAATCATAGATAGGCCCATCATCTATAATGGGTTCCTAGGTCGCCCCTTTCTAGAAACCTTCGAGGCGGTCGCCTCTTCTTTCTTTTACTGTATCAAGTTCCCCACTACCGATGAGACAGTCGGTACTGTAAAAGGAGACCAGCTAATGGCAAAGAAATATTTGAATTACTCCTGTGTCGTAACTTCCCCTTTGAACGTTTCCCATACTATTTATAACATTGAGGCGATCGACATTCAACCAATGGAGATCGATGAGCCAAGCACCTCGTACCAGCCCGACTCAGAGGACAGCATCTCGTATCAATTGTCGGACGACATCGAGCCAAGGATCGGTTTCGAGCGAAGCCTCGACATCGATCCAAGGATCGACTCCGGCAATAATTCTAAACGAGAAGCGATCGTCCCTATTAAAGAGTTGGAAGGTATAACAATCGATTCGTCTCGCCCGGAGCAGGAAGTGCAGATCGGCTCAAGCGTAGGTCCCGAGTTAAAAGAGGACCTGATTAGTTTGCTACGTAAGAACATCGGAATCTTTACCTGGTCGCATCAAGATATGATCGGCATTAGTCCTGAACATGCTTGCCACTATCTAAAGATCGACCCGGAAAGGAAGCCTGTTCACTAGAAACGTAGGAAATTCGGTCCTGAGAAGTACGCTATGCTCGACGCATAAGTCAGAAAGTTGCTCGACAACAAACTAATCGGAGTAGCTACCGACGAGCCACAGTGGGTAGCCAACGCGGTGCTCGTCAAAAAGGCGAGCAACTCATGGAAGTTATGCATCGATTTCACCAACCTCAACACGGCATGTCCGAAAGACCACTTTCCGATGCCTCATATTGACCACTTGGTCGATAGCACGGCAAGTTGCAAAATGATGTCGTTTATGGATGCCTTTGCCGGGTATCGGATGCCAATGGCAGAGAAAGACGTAAAACACACGTCGTTCCACACAGAAAAAGACGTGTACTTTTGGGTCCGAATGCCGTTCGACCTGAAAAACGTGGGGGCGACCTACCAATGACTAGTCAGCGGGATGTTCGCCGATTAGATCGGCAAGACCATGGAGGTTTACATTGACGACATCGTGATCAAGAGCCTCAAAAAGGAAGATCACCTAAAAGACCTTGCCGAGACGTTCGCCATCCTCGAGAAATTTAACATGAAACTGAACCCCAAGAAATGCAACTTTGGGGTAAGCTCCGGAAAGTTCCTGGGGCACATCGTGAGCCAAAGAGGGATCGAAGCGAACCCCACCAAGATCCAGGTGATCCTCGAGATGCAGGAGCCACAGAATGTCAAACAGGTGCAACGTCTCACAGGTTGTCTGGCAGCACTTAACCGTTTCATTTATCGGCTCGGAGACAAAAGCAAGCCATTCTTCACCACCATAAAGAATAAGAAATTGGCATGGGCGAAGGAAAGTCAAATAGCATTCGCCAAAATCAAGGAATACTTGTCTAATCCCCAAATTTTGGTGAAAACAATCCCCGGAAAAAAGCTATTCCTCTACCTGGCAGCCTCAGAGGTCGCGCTGAGCGCTGTGTTAGTGCGAGCAGAGGGGCAAGCCCACTTGCAGATCTACATCGTTAGTCAAGCGCTCTATGACGCGGAAATGCGTTGCACGCCTCTGGAGAAGATCGCCTACGCATTAGTCATGAGTGTTCGCAAGCTAAGGGCCTACTTCTTCGAACACCAAGTGGAGGTTCTGACGACTCTCCCTCTAAGGAAAGTTCTGCACCAGACAGACACCAATATGCGACTCCTCAAGTGGTCACTGGAGATCACCCAATATGGTGTTACGTATGCTCCTCGCACGGTGATCAAAGGCCAAGCTCTAGCGGACTTCATGGTGGAATTAACGTTCCCGCCCAGTCCGACCCAGGTCGGCCATCCTGCTTGGAAATTGTACGTAGATGGCTCGGCAACCAGCTCGCGAGCAGGGGCAGGGATTGTCCTCATCAGCCCTGACGGCCAAAGTTTCACAAATGCCGTGCGTTTCGGGTTCCGTGCGACCAACAATGAAGCCGAGTACGAAGCCTTGGTAGGCGGGCTCGATCTAGCACTCGCCCTGGACGTTCGTCGCCTCCACATCTTCATGGACTCCCTCTTGGTCGTGAACCAATTCAAGGGGGAATATGAGGCGCGCGGCGAACAGATGATCAAATACCAAGAATTGGTCGCCGAAATGTGCACAAAGTTTGAAGAAGTGCTGATCGAACAAGTCCCGAGAGAGCACAACTCCCAGGCTGATGCCCTATCCAAACTCGCATCGTCAGATGGGGCGGCAAACTTCTCTAACATCCAAATCACGAAGTCAGCAAATCCGGTGACCGACAGAAGCCTGGTCACCACAGTTTCCATCGCCGAAGAGAGCTGGATGACTCCGTTCATTAAATACTTGAAGGATGGAACGGTCCCCGCCGATCGGGTCAAAGCTCGCCAGCTTCAGCTCCGAGCAACCAGATACACCCTATTGGACGACTAGCTTTACAAGCGAACTTTCAGCCTTCCTCTCCTCAATTGCATTACGTCGGAGGAAGGCCGACTCGTTTTCGCCGAAATCTATGACGGGATCTATGGAAATCACGCTAAAGGGCGACCTCTCATCCACAAGACGACCAGGCAAGGCTTTTTCTGGCCTACACTACAAAAAGACGCGATCGCCTACGCCCGATCTTGTCACAGGTGTCAAGTGATGGGCACGAACATCAAGCTCTCCCCCGAGCAGCTCACTTCTATGTACAGTTCGTGGCCGTTCGCTCAATGGGGCATCGACCTCATCGGCTCTTTGCCGACAGTGCCAGGGGGATGTAAATTCGCCATCGTGGGGGTCGATTATTTCACGAAATGGGCTGAGGCCGAGACACTCAACAAGATCGTCCAAGAACAAGTAATCAAGTTCATTTGGAAGTACATCATATGCCAGTTCGGTCTACCCCAGGCTACCATCTCCGACAATGGAAAGCAGTTCGACAGTTTGGAAGTCATACAATTCTGTGAGAAATGGGGAATTAAAAAGTTGTTCTCGGCCCCTTACCACCTTCAGAAGAACGGGCAGGTAGAGGCTGTAAACAAAATTCTAAAACACACGATCAAAGCAAGACTCAAATCCAAACAAGGACGATGGGCGAGCGAGCTCCCGGATGTTTTGTGGTCCTGCTGAACGATGACCCAAAATTCAACCGGCGAAACCCATTCGCCCTCGCCTTCGGAACAGAAGCAGTGATCCCTTCAGAGATCGCCGTCCTCAGCCATCTGACTGAACAAAAAATGACGACGGACAATGATGTAGTCCGACGGATCGACTTGGATATGCTCGAAGAACGACGACTGACCTCGGAAATGAAGAACACGATCCATAAAAGGAAATCCGAGAAATTCTTCAATTCGAAGGTCAAGGAAAGGCGATTCCAAATGGGCGACCTAGTCCTAAAAAAGTTCCAGACTCACACGAGAGTATTCGGCCCGAATTGGGAGGGACCCTACAGGATATCCAAATGGCTGACCGAAGGAGCCTACGAGCTCCAACACCCAGACGACACTCCGGAATAATATCTCTAGAACGCCGTTCATTTGAAAAAATACTATCAGTAAAAACTCTGTATTCGATTACTCAGTGTACAAAAAGCTTAATGAGATTTCCCGATACCCTCAAAATGATTCGCCTCGACAATACAAACAAATAAAAAAGAGGACGACTCACTCGCCCTCCAAGAGGTCGTCATCTAACCTGATGGACCTATGCTAGCGATCGCCCCCCCTAGCACAACGTATACCGTCGAGGATCGTAATCGAATATGGAGATCCGAGGTAGAAAAGTGCAGCCATGGTTCTGGGAGTCGATGGAACCGATAGCCCGTCCATGCAAGGTTCTTTTGTGCAGAGATCGCCCGCCCTTTCGTTTAAATATGAGGCGGGCATAGCCGAAGGACCCTCCAAAACAGATCAATGGACACGCTCGCCCGTCCTCGGATCCTTCATCTAACCTGATGGACCTAGGCCAGCGATCGCGTCCTTTCCCCCGTCAAAACGTATGCCCTCTTAGGCAGAAAAGTGCTAACAATCCACGGTAGCTAAGTCAATTTATCCAACGGCGCCCCGTGCAAGGAATTCTCCAGGCAGAGACCGTCCCCCCCATCGCTACTTTGCGAGGCAAAACATAGCCTACGGAGGACCCTTACAATTAAGTGAGTCGCGAGAAGTTAACCATCAGACAGAATGTCGCTCGCGCACAAGACATAGTCGTCGGGGTCAGTTCCATCGAACCCCACGACTATGCGACGTCTGTCCAGGACGGGACGTTCAGCCTCCATCATGGAATCAACAAAATTGAAGATCGCAAGAATCAAACTAAAGATAGCTCACTAAAAGAATTATTTTCGTTCCCTTACTTTCACCAAGTAAACAAAAACAAGGGGAAATACGGAGCCATACATGCGATCAGGAGGATGGAACCACATACGATCGACTTTGTTCAAACACACATATGACGATCGGTTTTGTTCAGAAATTTACAAGTAAGAATTTTATCTACACCAATACATTCGGAGCTATTCACACAACGACTGCTACTCAAACACTTGTGTAAAGTCAAAATGCGAAACGTTCAGACAGACAATCGTACAAGCAAGGCGTGCGCTTCCTCGCCGGCTTCTGGATGAACAAGTTTGTCCGGCGACGGATACCAGCTCAGGTCGATCTCGAGGTCGGTGAGGTCAAGGATCGACACGCAGAAGGCCGGCTGCAAGGGATTCTCAAGCACGTAGGCCTTGAAGTTATCGATCAGAGGGCCGACCTCGAGCCCTACCTTCTTGGCAGCGCGGATGGCGTCGCCGTAAGCCATGTGATAGGCAAACTCGCCGACATACTCCACATTTAAGAAGGGATCGGCTTTGGTCGACTCCAACTTCTCCATCAGCCCCGCGATGTTTTTGTCCGCGTCCTGGAGCTCAACAACCTTGGAGGCCAGCTCCCCCTTCGACGACTCTAACTCGCCATTCAACCGATCCACCACTGCCTTCAGGCCGGTCGCCTCCTCCTGCGAGGCAGCATGTAACCGACGGGCCTCCGTCATCTGATCGCGCATCCGATCGGTCGCCGCCCGGGACCAGTCGAGCTCCTGCCCTATCCGGTTGAGATCTTGTTTAGACCGATTGGCCGTCTCAACATACTCCTTCTCCATCGTCGCAATCCGGTCGACTAACTTAGCATTCCGGCTCCGAGCAGTCTCAAGGTCTGAATAGAGACGGGCAGTAGAGGGCCGCCCCTCATAATCCTTTACAGCTTGAGCGGCCATCGTCGCCGCTTGGAGGGTCAGGGCAAGATTCGCCTGCATTGCATCTTCAGACCGCCGGCGCGCGATCGCATCCAGTTCGGTCGTCCAAGCCTTCGGTAGGGAGGAGATATCCCGGGAGACATAGTGAGGGACATCGCAAGCCTCGCGGGGAGACCTGCTCGCCTGGAAGTCCAACACTATCGGCGAGGTGTTCAGGTTGGCAAGGCGGACCCTGCAACAAGAATGAAGGAGTTAATATGCACCCTACACAAGTGACTTAACTCAACAATATCTACCCAACTTACCTTTCGACCTTCTCGGGGTCGCGGCCAAAATAAGGCTTGCCCCGCGGGGTATCGGCGTCGGCGGTCGCCATGGCCTGTAGGAAGTCCGATGAGGGCGTTGGCCCCTTCGCCATTGGAACAGCAGAAATAGGAGGCGCGGCGACCGGCGGCACCACTACGGGCGCCTCAGCAGCAACAATTGGCAATGGCTCCTCCATCCTCCGCCTCTTGCGGTTGCGCTGAAGCTGCTCCTCCTCCCGAGCCTCCGGCTTGACGATCGGCACTATGAGATGTCTCGCCTCAGGGATAGGATGGGTCGTCGTTGCAGGGGCACGGCCCCCCTTCTTCCATTGGCGGAGAAGATTCATAAGTCCGGGGTTCGACATAGCAATCTCTCTTGGCGGCTCGGAGTAGCGGGGGAAGTAGATCTCTGTCAAAGAAAATATTCAACCAGGTTAGACATCTCTTTTAATCAAAGGCGATCGTCAAGGAAAAAGGAGATCGTAAATATTTGTACCAGGGACCTTCAAGTGGCGGGGGAAGCGAAACAACCGATCGCCCAACCAATGAGCTTCGTTGTTGACCACGCGAGCGTCGATGTAATTGTCCGGTAGACTGCAAACTCGCTCCCAGACGATCAGAAAGTCAAATGGAAGGTCGCCAGCCGCTGGAACAAGGGAGCCTGCAAAAAGAAAAACAAATTAGATTAGCTCAAGGTGTATCCAAATAAAGGCAGAGTTAAAACCCTTACTCAGATTCCTCTCCCGAAAGCCGGTGGTGATATCCAATTCATCCTCGGGTTTATCGCTCGCCGCCGACTTCCATGCTCCGCCGACCCAATACCATTTTGTCAGGTCGCCCCGGACCTTGTTCGGCACCCCGAGGACCACCCTGCCCATGCGACCCTGAATGTGGTAGCCGCCAACTGAACCCTTATACGCCATCAACTTGAAGAGATAGTTCATTTCCAGCGCAGAAGGAAGACGGAACAACCGGTGACCGCCAAAAATAGTCAAAGTACTGACGATCTGCAACTAGGCGTTCGGCGTCAGTTGAAGCGGCACCACATTCCAGGCGGTCAATAGGTATGACACGGTGAACGGCAATGGGAACCGCAATCCGGCCCCCATGATCAATTCATTAACGGCGATCATACACTCGGGAGGTTGGTCGGCACGCTCGTTCTCGGCGGGCAAATACAGTGAGACATCAGAGGGGGCGTGGAATTCCGCCCTCCAACGACTCAATTCCTTCTTAGTCGCCGAACTCCTGATCTGACCGAGGGTCCACGGAGAGCGGTCCGTGACCCGAAATGATGTCCGCTTCACGGGTTCATAGGGGTGGGCAACCGAGTATGCGCGAAAATCAAACTGAGGACGTGGTCCGGCCAGCCTCTCCATAAGCTCGACAAATTCCAGAAAGGCCCGGACGAACACATTGTTTTGCTTCCAATACAGTCTCACCGCCTCATCCTTGTCTACCGGCGAGCCCTTCTGCTCCGCCGCCGCCGACCTCGCCGCGCCAGCCTCGTTGAAAAGCTCTTCAACCTCTGCGGGTGCAATTCCCGCGCGAATGGCCTCGACGGCTGTCTCCACGTGCAAATCCGTAGAGGTTTCATCCCTAGCGGCGGAAGTCGCGGTGGTGGAAGTGCTACCCGCCTCGTACACAGTAGATCCTCCTCCAGACATGTTCAAAGAGAAAGGGGGGAGAGAAGTTTTTGTTCTTACCTAGAGAGAACGTCTATCGACGCACGAAGCTTCAAGAAATTTCGGCTAAAGTCTTCTTCTAAAGGCAAGAGCGCATAAAGATCTAAACCCCAGTAGCCCTAGCCCCTTTTATAGGCGAGAGCAGGGACTTCTGGGCAAATAGGCGGAAATTCGAGGGCTGAAGTGCAACCGTTTGTGGGCCGCATTTAATGCAGCCCTTGAAACCAGCGTGCGCGTCGTTTGAGGGCACGCGGGCGACAAGTCGACAAAATCATCGGACTCCCCAGCGGGAGTGCGGCGCGTGTCATTGATTTTCAAAAGCCCGCCTTCAATTCCGCTCTTTCCGGATCCGAGGAGATCGTCAAATTCAAAATCGGTTAAATCCGAAGATGATTGTCTGCTTCATAAAATAGATGAGTCGCTCGTCTAAAACAAGTGATCACCAGTAGTGCCACCTCGCCCCACGTCTTCAACATCAGAGCAAGCTGGGGGGCAATTGTTGTGCGGCGATTTATACGCCTCAATGGCGATCGTCATAATGATCTGGAGACAGCCAAAGAAGACAAATGTTGGGCAAGCGCCTAGTGATCGACGTCCAATGCGATCGTCTTTTGGCATTTTACGATCGCCTCTAATGTCCGACCGGGGACGACCGTCCCATGCCACGTGTGAATCCGACATTCGTCAAAGTCTGCGAAGACCGAATCTCAGGTGAAGACCCACATGCAGATCCGCAAAGGGCGCCGCAAGAACAGGCCCTACTCTAGCCCATCAGCAGCTGTCAATGATAAGGACGGCCTCACCTACCGACAGACCTGCCGAAAGGTCCTAGGTGGGATATCCCAAGATAGCGACGCGAGGCACCTGTCGCCTCCTCATTGGTTCGCACGTCTGGCTACCAGCAGCAGTTGCGGACTTTAAGGAAATATTCCCACGTGCTAGGACGATCGCCCGTCTTATTTAAATACAGGAAATGGCGATCGCCCATGGTGGACAGGGACATCCTAGCAACCTCTTCTCATATAAATATAAGGCCTCCAGCATTGGCAAGAACAGTAAGAGTTACGACGTTAACACAGAGTGACAACACTAAAATGATTACACACAGCAAAAACAATACAGAGAACTCCTCATCTTTGTAACAAGAACTCACAGAGCTTCAACTCTGGTTCTTCCGGTAATCTTCAGCACTCGATAGCTAAGATAACTAGGGTATTTACACTCATTGTAATTGTACTCTAACATTAATATTTGTACTCACAAGTATTCATATTAATAACATCTCGCAAGAGCATTCAAGCCCGGGACTAACAACCCCGGTAAATCTTGTGTTATTTATTTCCCCACGGATGTGCTCTCGCATTTTGTTTGTTACTCGTCCATTCCAGCATATCATCTCCGGATAATATTTTAGGTAACAACAGAGCCCAATTTTGTAATTTGAGATTTTGGTAGGAAGTGCAATATCAACTTTTTAGTGGACTAAGTTGATATTAATAGATTCATTATATTAGGAAGAGTCCTAATAAGGTAAGATGAATTTATTGGGAATCCTTCCATAATCCTCCTTAAGATCCCTAGTAGTAGTCCAAGAGCCTATATATAGGACATCTTGGGTTGGCCGATTTTATCATCAAAGATACACAAGGAATTTCGATTTTTTCTTCTAAGTGTTTAATTGTGGATCTTGACTTGTGTCTTTGATTCCACAATTGAGAGAACACTTTTATTCTTGCTACATATCGGAATAACTTGAAGAAAAGAAAATCGAGAGTTGTGAGGGATTGAATTCGGCCGATCCAAAGGTTGTCCAAGAAAGACCCGGTAGCTCGTTGCCCACACAACATCCGGTTCAAGGCAGATCATACTCTAGAAGGTCTAAAGGTAGAAATACAAGATGATCAAGACGAAAGCAACCAATACTCTTCAAAAGGTAATATCCTATGATCTTGGATCTAGATTAGGATATTTTAATAATCAACATATTTAATTAATAAATAATAAATAATATTTAAATTTCTTATTAGTCTTAGTAATTAATTAATTAGCATGCCTAAATAAATCTTATGCTCATAGATGCGTAAAATGCCATTATCATCTTTCCCAAACTTCGCTACCGCTGCATTTTACGTTCCAACAATTGGTATCAGAGCCGGATTTTTAGGCTTTTGCTATTTTAATTAATTTTGGTGATTAATTGATAGTAATTTAAATATTCATATATTTTGATATTGGAATATTTTGCTAGATGTGTTCTTGCAGGTGATATGATCCAATTATCATGGTTTATATGAATGGTGTATTTGTTTATTTTTATTAATTATGCAATTATTGGTTTGGCCCGTTTTTTAGGCATGTAATGGTTATTCCCGTGAGAAAATCCGCGGGTAGTTCTAGGTGTTTTTACTTTTCGTATAATCTTGATGTAATTTCGATGTATTTTATTTTGTATAAAATTATAATCGAATTTGGAAAAGACGGGATCACGAAGAAATAGAGCGAACCGGATGCAGGATTCTTTGGCGCATGCCGACAAGCGACAAGCGGTATTGCCGGCAGACACGATTACTGGTCCGGCGATTCTTTGGTTCATTTGGATCGTCGATTTTAGTCGGTCCATTTTCGCGCCGTTAATTGCGTCCATTGGAGAGTCGGGATTTAAAATTAAATTTTTTGATGTAATTAATTTTGCGTAAAAGTGAAATTTTAATTTTGGAAATCCACGGCCCGGCCGAGGAGGAGCGACGAGATGCTTGATTCAGTGGGAGAGATCGAGTCGAAGATTTTCTCGGTTTCAACTCAAGGAGGAAGACCATGATAATTGGATAATTTAATTATCCATGCTTTATTTTTGGTTTTTATTGTTTTGATATATGGCATGTATGGATGTATGTGTGATATGTTTCCTTGCATGTTAGGACAAGAAAATTAAAAACCTTAAGGATAAAATAACTAAGTGATTAAATTGATTTTTTTTAAAAATAAAATCAAATTAGCCTCCATAATTAATTTATATTGTGAAGTAATTAGCATGCGCGTTGACATTAGAGTCTTCCTCCATATCGGATGTGCTAATTATAGGTTCACTAGTTTTAAATTTCAAAATGATAACATAAGGTAAATATTACTTTTTATGATAGGACCTCTCCATCTGTAGGACTATTATTTAAATGATAATATTTTAAGGATGTTAAATTATGGTGTTCAGTTAGGTGTATTAATTAATAAGCTCCCCATCGGAGTCTATGTTAATTAATACATGGCCAAGAGGAACCAACTATTAATTTTACTTGTCATAACGTAATTTGACTAGATAGTAAAATTAAAGACGTAAAACTCTACTTGGAAAATGTGTGTGTAAACTTCCACATGATCGTGGCTTGCATGTGCGGATTTTTTGAGGTGTTGGTTGCTAGCATATATATTGTGTTTTGAGGTTTTTCGATATATTTTGCTATGTATTATTTGATGGATGTTTTTAATTTTTATCTCAGATGTCTTTCAATCAACTAGCTGTTATTCTCAAAGAAAATAAACTTGATGGCACTAACTTTGCCGATTGGAAAAGAAATCTTGACATTATCTTGACTGCTGAGGGGCATAAATTTGTCTTAATCGAAGAGAGCCCTCTAGAACCAAAACCGGATGCCACTCCCGAAGAGTTAGCTGAATTCCGAAAATGAAAAAAGTCTGATGAGATGGCTCGCTATAACATTTTAGCTTCACTAACAAATGTATTGCAGCATCAGCATTAGACGATGGGCTCAGCCGCGGAAATGATGAAAAGCCTCACCGAGATATTTGGTCATCAGAACCGGGAGGCTAGACAAAATGCAATGAGGGTATTGATGACAACCTAAATGTGTGAAGGGACCCCAGTAAGGGATCATGTTCTAAAAATGATGTCCCATTTAAACGAACTGAGCATACTGGGGGCTACTATCGATGCGGAAACGCAGGTCGATATTATCTTAGGTAGCTTACCTAGAAGCTTTGAGCAGTTCCGCCTTAACTACAATATGAACAGTATGACATATAGTTTGGCGGAATTTCTGACAGAGCTTCAGTCTGCTGAAGTTTTCTTCAAACAAGGTTATCATCAGATTCCTGCGGCAACCGGTGCTACTTCTTCCAAACCCAAATGGGGAAAGAAGAAGAATTAGGTTGGCCAGAAGCAAGTGGCAACCCTCAAGGTGAAAAGCAAGGGTCCTCACCCCGAGGTAAACAAAAAGCCAAAGGGCAAGTGCTACAAGTGCGGTCAGAAAGGACATTTTAAAGCGGGCTACCCTGCTCTTAAGAAAGGGATGTCTCATGCACTATTAGTCAAAACATGTTTGCCAGCTTGTTCTTCCACTTCGTGGATAGTTGATTCAGGCTCCACTGATCATGTTTGTATTGAATCACATGGTTTTCAGGTAACCAAGTAGCTTAGTGCGGGCGAGATTACCATCAACTGGGGCGATTATTCCAGGCTTATAGATGTTGTAGTGGGAGTCGTGCAGTTGAAGATTAATGATAAATTATTAGTCCTCAATAATGTATTATTAGTACCGGATTTTAGAATGAATTTAATTTCGGTTTCTAAATTAAAAAGCAATGGTTATTCAGTTTCTTTTGATGATGATGCCATTATTAAGAAAAGAAGCGGTGAATATATTTGCAAAGGTATGTTTAATGATGGACTATATGTCGTTAATACAGCACAAACTCCTATGCATAAATCACTTAACTCTTTCTCTAAACCTAAAAAGAGAAAAGAACCTTCAAGCATAAACCAAACATATTTGTGGCATTTACGGTTAGGGCATGTAAACCTTGGAACGATTCAAAGATTGGTAGATTATGGCCCATTGGATGACCTCCAAGTTGAGTCATTTCCAATTTGTGAATCCTGTCTGGAAGGCAAGATGACTAAAAGGGTTTTTAAAACCAAGGGAAACCGTGCTCAGAATGTGTCAGAATTGGTTCATATGGATGTATGTGGTCCAATGAATATCCAGTCTAGGTGTGGTTTCGAATACTTCATCACGTTCATAGATGATTATTCAATATATGGATACATCTATTTGATGCGACGTAAGTCTGAAGCCTTTGACAAGTTCAGAGACTTCAAGGCTGAAATGGAGAAGCGTCATGGGAAGAGTATCAAGTCACTACGATCTGATCGTGGTGGCGAATACCTTAGTAGAGAGTTTTTGGATTTCTTGGCGAATGAGGGGGTTTCGTCCCAGCTCACCGTGCCGGGAACTCCACAACAAAATGGTGTGGCTGAAAGAGGGAATAGGACTCTTTTAGAAATGGTTAGATCAATTATGAGGTATTCAGATTTACTTATTTCGTTTTGGGGATACTCCTTAGAAACAGCAGCGTACATTCTAAACCTGGTGCCTTCAAAATCAGTTCCAAAAATACCCACAGAACTGTGGAGTGGGTGTATGCCCAGTCTAGGACATGTTCGGATTTGGGGTACTCCAGCACATGTGTTGAATAAGGAAGCTAATAAGTTGGTATCTCGTACAGAAGTACGAGTGTTTGTGGGATATCCTAAGGGAACGAAGGGTGGCTTGTTCTATAGTCCCTAGGATCAGAAGGTCATTGTTAGCACCAATGCCCGATTTATAGAAGAGGATTATATGATTAGTCACAAGCCCATGAGCGAAATAATTCTAGAAGATCTGAGGGGCGAGACTCCGTCTATACCAATCGTACAAGCACCAACTAACACTGAACCACATATAGATTCTGATACTTTTACACCAACTCAGGATTTGACTCATCGTAGCGGGAGGGTTGTTTTTCAGCCCGAATGATTCATAGGCGTGTGAAAGTCTTCGTACTCAATCCCAGGGGAAGATGAATCAGATCCCTTACCTATAAGGAGGCAATAAAGATAAAGATGCTGACTCCTGGCAAGTAGCAATGGAATCAGAAATGGGATCTATGGATTCCAATCAAGTGTGGGAGCTAGTAGAGCTACCTGATGGTGTACAAGCCATTGGGAGTAAATGGGTCTACAAGCGAAAGAAAGAACATTATGGGAAGGTTGAAACCTTCAAAGCGAGGCTTGCTGCAAAAGGTTACACTCAGAAAGAGGGTATGGATTATGATGAAACCTTTTCGCCGGTAGCCATGCTTAAGTCAATCCGGATTCTTTTAGCTATAGCTGCGCATTTGGATCTGGAGATTTGGCAGATGGATGTCAAGACTGCATTCTTGAATGGGAGTCTAGGCAAAGAAATCTATATGCGCCAAGCAGAGGGATTCATTGCTGAAGGAGAAGAGCACTTGGTGTGCAAACTTAAGAAATCCATTTATGGACTTAAGCAAGCATCTAGATCTTGGAAAACACTCGTTTTGACGAAGTTGTCCAATCATATGGATTCGTCCAATGTCTGAGTGAGAGTTGTGTGTATAAGAAATGCGATGGAAACGTGTTGGTGTTTCTTGTACTGTATGTAGAAGATATCATTCTGATTGGAAACAACGTGAAGAAATTGTTGGACATACAGGTATGGCTATCTCAGCAGTTCGATATGAAGGATCTAGGAGAAGCAGGACACATCCTTGGAATCAGGATCTTTCGTGATTGGAAGAAAAGGATGTTGTGCTTATCCCAGGCATCCTATATCGATATAGTGCTGAAGCGGTTTAGCATGGAGAATTCCAAGAAAGGTTTTATACCTTAGAGACATGGAATTCAACTATCTAAGGATATGTGTCCTAAGACACAAAAGGAGATAGATGACATGAATATTGTCCCTTATGTATCTGCTGTGGGAAGTCTCATGTATGCTATGCTTTGCACTAGACCAGACATCTGTCATGACGTGGGCATGGCTGCTAGATATTAGTCAAACCCAGGACCAGGACACTGGATTGCTGTCAAGCACATACTCAAGTACCTGAGAAGGACTAGGGAGTACATGCTTGTATATCAATCAGACGACACATTTAGGTGGGTTACACTGACTCAGATTTTTCATCGGACAAAGAAAAGTCCAAGTCTACTTCGGGTTATCTGTTTAGCCTGGGAGGTGGAGCCATTAGTTAGAGGAGTGTGAAGCAAAAATGCATCTCAGACTCTACCATGGAAGCCGAGTACGTGGCAGCCTCTGAGGCAGCCAAGGAGGCAGTGTGGCTCAAGTACTTCCTGCAGGACTTAGATGTGATTCCCAATTTGCCAGAGGGTATTACACTTTATTGTGATAATACTGGTGCAGTCGCAAATTCGAGGGAACCACGAGCCCACAAGGCAAGTAAACATATCAACCGCAAGTACCACATCATACGACACTTCGTAAAGGAAGGAGACGTAGTTGTAGCCAGGGTTGCATCGGAAGATAATCTTGCTAACCCTTTCACGAAAGGCCTACCTTCAAATGTTTTTGAAAGGCATGTGGAAGGGATGGGATTACGGTGTATGGAAGCATTGCTTTGAGTATAAGTGGGAGAAATGAGAGATTATGTAATAGAGTAGTATACTTAAAAGCATGCTTTGAGTATAAGTGGGAGATTGTTAGGATTATATACTGCAAAGCATACTTTATGCTTGTATTAACTAATTTCCCTGTTACAACCTATGAGAATATTAATTACATTTAATCACATGTTTTTCATATTTATTCACGTTATGGTTATACAAATGAAATGTCTAATTATTTTATATTGTAGATAATGTGGTGTGTTGGTGTCACACGGAAGATCACATTATCGGTGCCTTATAAAATAATATAATAGTTCACAACCTATATAATTATTAGACAAATTATATAAAAGGTTGTAGTGTATGCTTGAGAATAGTTGGTCTTGAATATTAGCATGCATTAGCGTATTAGCATATGTTGAACTAGATCGAGGTGAGATAGTGTCTTCTGTACTGATTGTAAGAAGAACGTAAATCTCGGATAATTATTATTTATTAATTCTAACTATAAAATATTTAATTGTGTATTTATAATAATTATTGCTTTGATTTACCATAGGTGAGAGTCAAAATGATCAACTCAATAAGCCTCGTATCCTAGGCAATAATATTGTTTATACGATAGTTTTTCAATCAATTCTTTGCAGTAGAGATTGTCCCATTGGATCGTGGCTTCAACCGTCGAGTCCGTCACTTCCAATACGAATCTTTCTTTAGTGCTCCAGTCGCTCCGGTTGTATAGGGTGTTGTATGGAGCTAGCGGTAGCTTTTCCATTGAAGGAATCTTTCATAAGCATGATCAATTTGCACAGAGAGAAGGGTTTTGTTGATAATAGTGTCAGGGAGGGACTTCGTACAACGTCTGAGTCCCTGTAGCGAGGGTTCCTCTACGGTGTGGGATCCTATATGGAAGAGGATTCCTTACGAGGATATGGTACCACGAAGGAAGGTGGATCTGTATGCGGGTGTGGAATCCCATAGGAGAGTTAGCTATTGGCTCGAAGGGGCATCCGACTCGCTAGAGTCTTCTAAGTTAGCGGATGTCCTCTCATCCGTCATTGCCGCCAAAGGCTAG
The DNA here is from genome assembly GCA_033398695.1 of Orobanche coerulescens. Classification (NCBI taxonomy): domain Eukaryota; kingdom Viridiplantae; phylum Streptophyta; class Magnoliopsida; order Lamiales; family Orobanchaceae; genus Orobanche; species Orobanche coerulescens. The sequence continues at coordinate 175,093,706 of CM065802.1, read as the reverse complement.
GGATTTACTATCGATACGATACGGGCATCTCTTCCACGGGGTTGGGCCACAGGGTAGTTGTTCGATGGGTTGCGCCACGGTAGAATCTTCCTCGGAGGTTTTTGTGGATTTGGCTTTAGAAAGCCTCCTTAGCTTCCTTTTCGGCTTCTCGGCGGCAATAGGTGTTTCTTTGTGAGATCACATTCTTTTCCTTGAAGACTCCACACTCTGGGACTTCAAAGAAACATCCCTTGGATCTTCAGACACGGGCATACTGCGTATGGATGGTTGGTTGTAGACCAGAGTGCTCTGGTTAAAAGCCGAAGGCTTGATGCCTCCTAAGTAGATCTGGGAACTTATTTTCTTCGCATCTGCAGATTATGGAAGTCCGCATTTCGTCAAAATGTGGTTTAAAAATAAACCAAACAATTTATTTTGAGTGGCAGGCTTGGATACTTCTTCCTGCAAGCGCTTCAAAATAATCTGGCACCAATTGACCTTTTCACAGGTCAAAATCGCAACCATCATTCTAAACCTAAGATTAGTGCACATTTCAAATGCACCAGTGCGATTCTCGATGATTCTGCAACAAAAGTCATGTAAGTACACGTATGGCAAACAGAAATTCTTCTTGTGACAGGTGGTGTGAACCACTTCAACCGTAGCTGAGCCGGTGAACAGGACATAGTACTTGGTCATCAGCTCTTGAGACCCAAAAGTCTCAAGTTCTTCCATGGTCAGGCCATCAGCGGGCAGCTTGTAAATGTTCTGGAGAAGATCTCGGTCGATGCAGATCTCCACTCCTTGAATTACAGCGGTGATGTCAGCGACGTGGCCTCCCTGGGCCAGCAACAGAAAGCGAATGACAGCATTGAGGTAGAAGTCCTCAACCGAATGAACGTCGTATTTCTCGGCGGTGTGACTCCCAAGGCGGTAGAGGCCTTGGTGACGGAGTCTGGTGATGATGAACTCCATTGGTTCGACGTCATTAGTTTCAGTGAGAATACGTTCAATGACGACAAATGCGGAGAAGATCCGCCGTCAATGATGTTCGAGGCTTTCTTGAGGCGGAGAAGATGTACGGCGGCCATTGGTGATTCTCAAGAAAATATGAAAGAGATTAAGAGGAATTTGCAGTAAAACACAGAAAAACTTGTAGGCTGTATTTGCTTGAGTGCTCTTAAATTTTGCAGAAAGCGTAAAGAGTCTCAAATGGCAATTTCAGTCCTTTTATAGTGGGCGGCGAAGAAGGGTTTCTCATAGAATGAATGGTCAAATTTAAGGGATGGGAATCGGCGTTTGAAATGAGCGGTCAAGATGGACCGAGTGTAACTGGTACACTTATCCATGGAATATTAAAAATATGAACGGTTCTCACTTCTGACATTTGTTGTTACCCTTAATGCCTGAAACGGCGGTTTAAAATATTAAACAATTTAAAAACATCGCGGATTTTGAGATTTGATTGTCCAGATGTCATGTAAGGCATTTAATGTAAATGACGTTTGACACGAAAATAGGGCACGTGGACAAAAATTATTTTTAAAATGAAATATTATAATATAATATATATACACTGAATCGAAATCCTATAGTATGTGCTGTATTCGCGACGATACAGCATTCCCCCTTAAAAGCTACATATAGGTTTTAATTCCATACAACAACTTTTGGATTAATGCTGTATTCATGGGTCATACTGTATTCCCCCTTAATTATTGCACACATCAGCTGTAGGGTGATTCATATCACTTTGTTCCCTACAGTGCTGTATTGAAGGCTCTGAGTGTACATATAATTAATGGTGGGTACTGTATTCTCGGGTCTTACAACATTACCCCTCAATTGTTGAGTAAAAACAGTAAATTACTTACAGGGAGTCGGGCTGTAGCATTCCCAATTCTTGTCTAAGCATGTTGAATCTTGCTGTGTCGAGAGGCTTGGTGAAGATGTCGGCCAACTAAATATCTGTATGAACTTTTTCGAGTCGAACATCCTTGTTCTCGACATGATTCCTTATGAAATGATGCTTCATGTTGATATGCTTAGTGTGCGAGTGCAATACATGATTGTGCATGATTGCAATTGCACTCGTGCTATCACACATAATTGGCATTTCCTTGGCTTCAATTCCATAATCTGACAACTGTTGCTGCATCCAAAGGATCTGCATACAGCAACTACCAGTAGCATAGTATTCTGATTCAGCCATGGAAAGAGAGTTTGCCAATTGCTTCTTACTGAACCAAGAAACAAGTCTAGGTCCAAGAAAGTGACAAGTTCCACTTGTACTCTTCCTATCTAGCTTGCAACCTCAGAGATCCGAGTCGTTGTATCCAACTAAATCGAATCCGACTTCTTTAGGATACCACAGTCCTACATCGACTGTTCTTTTAATATACTTGAGGATTCGTTTAGCTGTATTGAAGTGTGATTCCTTGGGTGCTACTTGATATCTCGTACACACTCATACAACAAACTGGATATCGGGCCTGTTAGCCATTAGGTATAAGAGTGAGCCAATAAGCTTCCTGTAGAGTGATTGGTCAACCGGCTTTCCGGCTTCATCAGCACTAATCTGCACGGAAGTGCTCATGGGGGTTGACGATGATTTGGAAGTGTTCATTTCAAATTTGTTGAGAAGCTCCTTGCTGTATTTTTCCTGGTTGATGAAAATCCATGTAGGCAACTGTTTTACCTGCAAACCTAGGAAATAACTAATTTCTCCCATCATAGTCATTTCAAATTTACTTTGCATGATATGAGAGAACCTTTGACACAAAGCAAGGTTAGTTGAACCAAAAATTATATCATCTACATAAATTTGCACCATTAGAAGGTCATCACCATCCTGTATTTTGAACAAGGTATTGTCCACAGCACCTTTCTCAAATCCATTATCGGTTAGATCTTTGGGACAGGGTCTCACACCAGGCTCTAAGGGCTTGCTTAAGTCCATACAGTGCCTTCCTTATCCTGTATACTAGGTCGATGCCATCTGTATTGGCAAACCCTGGTGGTTGTTCAACATAAACTTCTTCGGCAAGGTCTCCATTTTGGAATGCACTTTTGACGTCCATTTGATATACAATGAAGCTCTTATGGGCGGCAAAGGCTAAGAATATCCTAATGGCTTCTAGTCTGGTTACAGGGGCAAAAATTTCATCATAGTCTATGCCTTCTTCCTATCTATAGCCTTGTGCGACTAGTCTAGATTTATTCCTTATGATTAGTCCATTTCGATCCTTCTTGTTTCGAAATACCCATTTGGTTCCTATAACCGATTGATGCGTAGGTCTGGGTACAAGATACCATACATTGTTTATTTCAAAACCGTTAAGCTCTTCTTCCATAGATGTTATCCAATGAGAATTATTAAGAGCGTCTATGGTCGAAACAGGTTCGGACTAGGCTAAGAATACAACAATATTGCACATGTTGAGTCTTCTAAGCTCGGATTGAGATCTCCATTCAGGTAATGGTGATATCTCAGTATCTAGTTCTTCTTGTGCACACAGTACATTTCCTTGTGTACTCTGTATTCTCCTACGAGTAGAAACCCCAGTATTTATATTTCCAATGATCAGCTCTTGTGGGTGATCTCTCAACCATCTTCGGTCGGGTTGTAATTCAGGGTCCCGTACTGTATCGAGAGTTTCTGTAGATACAGCTTCAGCTTGTACAGCATCGGCTTCATCTACGTCGATTCTTACAGCTGCGGGGTTGATTTCTAGGTCAAAAACAGGTTCAATGGGAGTTGGAGGATCTAAGATGGAGAGTTGTTGAATGTTCTGAGTAACATCTTCTATTCCTATAGGGCCATCGTGAGGTTCGTCGAACACTACATGAACTGATTCCTCGATCGTCAGCTTCCTTTTATTAAAGATCCTATAAGCTTTGCTGACGTATGAGTATCCTACAAATATTTCTTCATCTGATTTCTCATCAAAGGTTCTATGTTTATCCGTCCCATTATTCAACACATAGCACCTGCATCCAAAAATGTGAAAATACGAAACTAATAGAGTTTTGTTGTTCCATACCTCATATCTTTGTTTTGTTGTGGTGCTTGTTGACAATACAGCGGTTTTGAGTGTAGCATGCTGTAGAGGACAATCCCCTAGACTATTTATAGGCCTAAGGTATGCAGAGGACAATCCCCCAACTGCTGGGACAAATGGACAAACATAAAAAAAACACGTGGCATAACCGTCCGAAAGGTTATGTTGCGTGTCCAGCATCCTACATAACCGTCCGCATGGTTATGTCTCACTTCGTGCCACGTATCGGTTAACCATCGTTAACTGCATATATCGAGTAATCGTCGCCAACCTCTTGCTTAGTTATCAGACACCTGTATCCGCATGCCTCATGCACGCTCCTGGAAGTTCATTCAGATAACCGTTCGAGGAATAACCGTCAATGCCATGGTGGAAAGGGTGTAACCGTCGCCCAACACCTGTCTCTGTCCTGCGCGCACCAATATCTTGTGTTCCCTTGCGCGTAGGGCATCCAGCTCGCTAAGTGTCGAACCAGCTTACATTTTCGATCCTTGTCGCCCACAAGTAGTCCGAGTCCGCATGACTCGTACACCCTCGAATACCTGCATGGATTGACCCAACCCGGATTATGGGTTTGGATCCCTGTAGCGACCCATGACCCATTTTTGACCCGAGCCACATCAAGTCCGAAACTTCCCACAAGGCCTTGGCCGATAACCGTCACTCGTCCAGCTCGCAACCAGCTCACTGGAGCACCTCCCCCCTATAATAGGCTTAGAAAGATTTTCCCTTGTGATAGCACTGGATACTGAAAAGCGGAGGAGTCCACAAATAACCTCAACTCAATGTCTGCGCAATTTTTCACTTCCAATGCAAGTCCCGCATGACTCTTCCGAGCAAAGTCCCCAATATCTTGCCACGGAAGCTCATTTCATGCTTTTCATCCTTGCATGGATTTGGTGCCGCACCATCTCGGCACACCTCGCCCCCTGGGCGCGCAGCCGTCCCCACGTCCTGGTGCGCCTGGGGCCGAGTCATCGTCTAAGGGGCTAACAAACCTCCCCCACCTAAATCTGGCGACGTCCTCGTCGTAGCCTCCTTCGTTCGTATAAAATCCTCAATCTCCTTTCCAAACTGCCACAAATTCACATTCTGTTCCCAAGTAGCATCTGCCTCGGACTCACCCTTCCAATGGACTAAGTAATCCATCCTCCGGTTTTTCACACTCTGTCCTCGGGTCCGTTCGTCCAAAAATCTTGTGAACCTCCTTAGTGAACTGTTGACGTACAATGGGTGGAGATCTTCTCGATTCGTTCCGAGAAGCATCAAGTATATCCTCACTATACCTTTTCAAAAAAGAGACATGAAATGTCGGATGTATTTTCAACCTATCCGGTAATCTCAAACGATAAGCTACATTTCCCACTTTACTAATAACTTCAAATGGACCATCGTACTTAGGGATTAATCCACGATGTACTGCCTTAGAAGAAATCTTCTTCCATATTTGTGGAGTAAGTTTCAACAAAACTTGATCACCCACACTGAACTCCACGTGACTCCTTCCTACATCAGCGTACCTTTTCATGCGACGCTGTGCTTTTTGCAAACTCTCCTTGGCATCATCCAATAATTCTTGTTGCGTCCGGGCATACCGATAAGTAGCCGGACAACTTCCCCCAGTCCTCTGAATAGCAATTTAATGCGGCGTTTGAGGTTGTTGACCATAAACCAACTCAAACGGACTCATATTGGTAGCTGATGACTTGTGCAAATTATAACAAAATCGTGCCATGTCCAACAGCTCAACCCAATTTCGTTGACTCGCCGTAACATAGTGTCTCAAGTACTCCTACAGCAACTGATTCATCATTGCAATCGACCATCAGTCTAGGGATGGTTCGCCGTCGAAAATTTCAATTGTCTTCCCATTATCTTGAATAACGATGTCCAAAACCTTTCCGTAAAACGAGTATCCCGATCACTCACGATATCTTCCGGGACACCAATGTACTTCACCATGTTCTTAAAGAATAATGCGGAAGCAACATCTGCAGGACATGCCTTAGGGGCAGCAACAAATATGCCAAATTTAGAGAACCGATCAACCACTACAAAAATCGAAGCCATACCATTCACCTTTGGAAAGCCCGAGATAAAATCCATCGATAGTGATTGAAAAGGTTTGTCCGGAATGGGCAGTGGCTGCAGCAAGCCACCTTCCTTCTTTCTCTCCAGCTTGTCTTGTTGGCATATAAGACACGTCTGGACTTAAGCTTCAACGTCTTCTTCCGTCTTTGGCCAATAATATAACACCCCCAAACCGATTGGGAATATTACAGCGCCGCAGACCCTCTCGGTGAGGATCTACCAGGCTAAATACAGAAAAATACGATAAACCATACATGCCAACACGCTAAAGTCGAACCACTAGACCAATTTGGTCTTTGCCACAACACAGCATATCAAACATACATAACCGATTCTCATAATTCGTACCCGCGCAGGGGTTGGAATACATCAACATCCCCATAAAATGGGAGAGCAATAAAACGGAGAGACAAACCACAAGACTCTACCAAAATACTCAACGACTGGTCTTCATGTTATTAGTATCGTCGTCTTCCATCATCCTTCGTACCGATCCTGTGATTCGCTCCCCAGCAACCTGCAATTACCTGGACGCAAGACAGACATCCACCCCCCGAATACTCGGGGGTTAGCAAAACTCCACTGTTTTGCTAGTGCAAGTATAAAATATAAATACAAGCCATACATATCATATTCCGGGAATACAATAACTTGATTAATTTAGAAAGACTTCCCGAGATGTTTCATTTAGTTAAAATAGTTCAAGTCTTGAAAGTAGAATTGAACAAGTAAGCACTTTGAAAACAACTCTGAATCCCAGGAGTTTTTGATTGGAAAATAATCACAAAAACTATAGCCATACATCAATTCACAACTGAGGACCAATTACACACAACACATCATCCATATGCCATTCTAGTCCAAGCACCTCTGATAAATATGTACTACATCCCAAGCATTATGGCAAGTCAAAACATCGTGATACTCCGGACATATCACAAAAATGCATCAAGCCACAAGGCTAGAAATACTCTGGTTAACCGTGGATCCGACAATACGCGAATCCCTCCTCGACCCCATCGGGCCCTCTCGGAGTGGCTAACCCAAATGTTCGCGGTACCGTCATAAGCGGAACCCTACTTGGACCGTCAGGCCCTCTGCGAGTGAGCGAATATAACTCTCACACTCGAGTAATATCCGACTTCAATGCAAAGGACTATAAACCATATACTCGAGTACTCACTAGAATGGCCTCAGAAATCGGGCAAAAGCAAGATTAACAATATAATCTACAAACTATGAAAGGTAGCAATGAAACGAGGTAAACAACTAGCAAAATGATTTAAAGAATTCATGACCTTAGGAACCCATTAGGGGCACAACCCAAGGTCATTTCTAAATTACAATTCCAATCACAAATCACGGGGTCCAAGACCCAAATGTTCACATCGACATCCTCCCAAGGGTTATTCACATCCCGTTCAAGTAATGCACGGACCTCGGAGCCTCCATGAGATATCCCCGAGTGAAAAAACCCGATGGAAAACCACACAACATCACACATCATCGTGGCAGCGGTCATCTAACTTGATACCACCAAAACCGGGCACAACATACAATACTAATACCCATTCTTAGAATGACACATTCGTTCTTGAACGCTCAAGTTAATTTGAAGAAGACATTTATCGGGAATAGATACTTATATATATATTGATTCTTTAGAAAGTTAAATAACATTCAATTTTCACCCATAGGCATCACCAATTTATTACGTCTACGAAACACGAAGTGTATGGGCAAGATACTTGCCTCAAAACCACGAGCAATGAAACGTCGAGCGGACGGGTTCGAGCAGCCCCGGGCTTCAAATAACGATCAAGAATCTCGACGGTCCCGAATACTACGAGAACAATACCATCACGAATCAACAAACTAATCGGAATCCAAATCAACACTAAGAACAACAAGGATCTAAGTGTTCTCAAGGAGATCAAGAATCATTATTCCGGGTGATACAAAATCAACAAATGAGTTGTCAACCCAAAATCCACGGCCAAGGCACTCAATAATACTCAACCGATCGGATAAGATCGGGTAAAAATCACCAAAACCAAGGAAAACCCCAAAATTCAAGAAACTAGGGTTCTAAGAAGAGAATACCTTGATATGACCAAGAGAGATGATTAAATGTTGTTAAACACCTACAAATCCACTCCAAGATGAAGCTTGATGATGAAGATCACCCAAAATCTCCCTTGGAACTCGCTCCCGACGGAAAGAGATGAAGAAAAGTGAGAAATGACGAAGTCAAACTCTTGCCAGTATTTATCTTTGGCGGTTATTGCGTGTGCTAACCCGAGGCGGCATTAGCGCGCACTAACGAGGTCAACGCCTCGAATACTTGGCACATGTAGCGGTTAGCGTCGCTAGCCAAATAAGCGTAGCGTGCGCTAATGGGGCACGAAACCGGTCCGGTAGCCCCTGGGCGGATCTGCACCTACCGGTGGCGTGCGCTAGGAATAATGATTAGCGTGTGCTAATCGATCAATAGCGTCGCTAGCTATCAACCTTAGCGTGCACTAACGAGACCCGGTCCCGATCCGGTAGCTCTGGGCGCCTGCAGGCGGCGATTAGCGTGCACTACGAGACCCCGGTCGATCCGGTAGCTCTGGGCGCCTGCAGGCGACCCGATTAGCGTGCGCTACATGTCCGGTAGCGTGCGCTAACAATAGCACAGTAGCGTGCGCTACACCACAAGCGGTAGGGTGCGCTACATTGAAATGGGTCAAAAACTCATGAAATGATCTCGAACGGAAATCAAACACGTGTCAACTCATGACACAACCATACATGGCACAACATTCCAACGATGTGGACCATAACAATCCGATAAAACCCAGAAAACTCAACGAATCCAGAACAAAGATCTCGGGTAGTACATTCTACCCCTCTTAAAAGAAGTTTCGTCCCCGAAACTTGAAACATAGAACGATCAACGCAAAACAATTCCAGATAACAACCGTTATCCGTTGACGATAACCTGCAACGAATCACATGCAGCACGTGGCTGCTAGCATCGATATCGCGATGCCAGAATGATAACGAATCGCAACGAACAAAATCAATATGGTTGACCAGCCCGAATAGTACATCATTTAAAACGCGAGTTAATCGCTGAAGAATTACGAAATTCCACAACACAAGGATTGGAAGATCGAAAACGAAGTTAATTTTCCGAACTTAAGGAAATTATGAAGAAATCTGAACGCTCAAAAATCACGATACAAGACCAACAAGACTGGACAACAAGCGATCGAACCACAACGATCGAGACAACATTGGTCGAACAATCATATTCGAATCACGATGGACGACAAAATCAAATCACCATTCTGAAGTCCACACCTCGACTCGAGACAATAGATGGTCTGGTAAAAACGACAAGATATACATTAACATACGACTCATATGAATGTAGTCGAATTCAGAAAAAAAAAAAGTCACAATGACAAACGGATTAATCCGAAATAATACCCCAACTAGTTCGATCAACAAAAACAAAAGATTAGGACAAGTTCAGAATATATCAACGAACACAAACGAGTTGATATGATTGAGAACACAGAAGTTCAAAAATTTGATTCTCTTCCAATATAAGAACTTCATCCCCGAAATTCGAAACAACAAGGCAAGAAAATAACACAACATACAACTGGCAGACTACACTCTCAGGGACTCCTCGGAGTCGATCCTGATATTAGTGCTCAAGTCTGTGCCTCGGAAGGCTCGGTGACTAACTGGCAAAACTAGGCCCGGTGTCCCATGAGTCCACACTTGTAACACGTTACTGGTGGAGAAGGGCAATGCGCACGAACATGCCCCGACACATTACAGTTAAAACACCTCCTGGTTTTACCAAGAGTCAAAGCAGACGACGTGAAACTCTCAGTCCCACGCATCGAGCGATGGAGTCTCACAGCAGAGAGACTACGACGTTGCAATCTAGAAACACCAACTACTGTATTGTCCATAAGGTCATCGGACTTCCTCTACTTCTTCGACTCGTGCACACGCTGTAAAGATAACGAAGCTAGTTCGTAGGCTAAGGCTCGATCCTATTAATCCCTCAATGAAGTGCACATAAATCCCGCCATATACTGGCGAATCTCCAGCTTTATACATCTATCACAATAAAGGATCTTCTCTTCTTCGGTTCTCACCTTATCTAGCACATAACTGAGTTATTTGCTATAGTCAATGATAGCCTGCGACACCGATATATCTTGCGGTTCTGCCAAATAAAATTCACGAATCCTCTGATATCTTATCGATTTGAGACGAGAACTCGGCTTCCATAAATGCCTAGGACTCCGCCCACGTGACATCACGATCATGAGATTTAACGACTTCCCACCAACTAGCGGCATCTTTGTCAAGAAGGTGCGAGCGATAGGTACCTTCCGCTCTTCGGGACAATTGACACCTCGAATATGTTTCCCAATGGAAAAGCCAACCGTCCCATCCCAATGCATCCGCATCACCGGCAAATCGAGGGGATTCGTGCAGTTACCTCTCGAATCCATTGATTTACAGAGCATTACGAGTCGCGTCAGTGTTGCGTTGAACCGCCTGGGTCAACTGAGTCATCTGTGCTGCTACTTGTTGCAGTGTAGTAGCAACACTAATACTAATGTCATTCCTGGCAATATTCCCTCGATCCTGCGTCTGATCCCTGTGGCCATCCGTACCACGGTTGCGACCACGACCTCTGCCCCTCGGCATATTAACAAGCAACCACCTAACGCAACGAAAATCACGTAATCACACACAATAATTGTTGTCATTGGACAACACACATAGAATACGGTCACAAATAATCGGTCTAACAATCGCAAAAGTTAGACCTAACGGCCAAAATGCAGTACCAAAGATTATGACCAGACGGATTAGCGTGCTACAACAGAGACTTAGCGTGCGCTAGCCATGCCATATTAGCGCGCTAGGCTGCGATTGGCGTGCGCTAATTGCTCCAATTCAGCAACACGTTATGAACATATGCCAAACCATACCAAATTCGAAGGTTACAAATAAACAACAGCGTACAAATCCAAACGCCAACGGTTCACATAATTATAACATGACGCAAATAACCATCAGAAGATAATTAACATTCAAAACCAAATTCCCACCTTTCGGTCAGGAAAATTATCTCAATGAGTGCATATCGAATGACTAAGCGTCCCCACCACCCCTTTAATCACAACTCCGAGCATTATAGTCGAAATGATAGTAACATCATTACTACATACCTACTAACCGAAATTCATAACCGAAAAGTTAAAAGCGGAAATCACGTTTCAAGTAAATTTTTGATAGACCTCAATTGAGTTTTTAAAAATCAAATTTTGAAAATTTGCAAGGCAAGATGAATATAAAATGTGAGTAGTTTGAATTCTCAAAAAATTTACATCTCAAGGTTATCATAGGAAATCAAATTTTTTCCTCTCTAGAAGGATGTTTTATAATGAAATTTACGTGACTTTCCAAAGCATTTAAAGTTTCAAAATATCACGTTGATAAACTCTCTTTGCATAGCCACACCAAAACATTACTACTGTAAAAACGATTTATACAAGGACATATATATATATATATATATATATATATATATATATATATATATATATATATATATATATATATACGTATATACATAAACATCGGCACCAGTCTTCATTCCAGTACAATGCAAGAATCAACAATCATGGAGTACGTATTCACGATTCACATTTAACTCCACATCATAACACAAAAATCACACAAGCTCGTGTGACACGAGACGAAACATATAGAGGGGAGACTTACATCAACAGATCCAACGAAGATGATGGTTGCACCTTGATACTAATCACGACCGACATCTCAGACGATGCGTCACGACATGACTCAGTCAGACAAAATCTGACAAGACAAGACCCGAAAACACACGACTCAACCCGACAACCTAGGTTTCTTCAACCTAAGATCCGATACCATATTCTGTAACACCCCCAAACCGAGTGGGAATATTACAGCGCCGCAGACACTCACGGTGAGGATCTACTAGGCTAAATACAGAAAAACACGAGAAACCATACATGCCAACACGCTAAAGTCGAACCACTAGACCAATTTGGTCTTTGCCACAACACAACATATCAAACATACATAACCGATTCTCATAATTCGTACCCGCGCAGGGGTTGGAACACATCAACATCCCCATAAAATGGGAGAACAATACAACGGAGAGACAAACAACAAGACTCTACCAAAATACTCAACGACTGGTCTTCATGTAATTAGTATCGTCGTCTTCCATCATCCTTCGTACCGATCCTGTGATTCGCTCCCCAGCAACCTGCAATTACCTGGACCCAATACAGACATCCACCCCCCGAATACTCGGGGGTTAGCAAAACTCCACGGTTTTGCTAGTGCAAGTATAAAATATAAATACAAGCCATACATATCATATTCCGGGAATACAATAACTTGATTAATTTAGAAAGACTTCCCGAGATGTTTCATTTAGTTAAAATAGTTCAAGTCTTGAAAGTAGAATTGAACAAGTAAGCACTTTGAAAACAACTCTGAATCCCGGGAGTTTTTGATTGGAAAATAATCACAAAAACTATAGCCATACATCAATTCACAACTGAGGACCAATTACACACAACACATCATCCATAAGCCATTCTTGTCCAAGCACCTCTGATAAATATGTATTACATCCCAAGCATTATGGCAAGTCAAAACATCGTGCTACTCCGGATATATCACAAAAATGCATCAATCCACAAGGCTAAAAATACTCCTGGTTAATCGTCGATCCGACAATACGCGAATCCCTCCTCGACCCCGTCGGGCCCTCTCGGAGTGGCTAACCCAAATGTTCGCGGAACCGTTATAAGTGGAACCCTCCTCGGCCCCGTCAGGCCCTCTCGGAGTGAACGAATATAACTCTCACACTCAGAAGTAATATCCGACTTCCAATGAAAAGGACTATAAACCATATACTCGAGTACTCACTAGAATAGCCTCGAAATCGGGCAAAATCAAGATTAACAATATAATCTACAAACTATGAAAGGTAGCAATGAAACGGGTTAAACAACTAGTAAAATGTTTTAAAGAATTCATGACCTTAGGAACCTATTTTGGGACACGACCCAAGGTTATTTGAAATTACAATTCCAATCACAAATCATGGGGTCAAGACCCAAATATTCACATCGACATCCTCCCAAGGGTTATTCGCATCCGTGCTAGTAATGCACGGACCTCGGAGCCTCCATGAGACATCCGCGTGAAAAAACCCAATGGAAAACCACACAAGATTACACATCATCGTGGCAGTCATCTAACGATACCACACTAAAACCGGGCACAACATACAATATTAATACCCATTCTCAGAATGACACATTCGTTCTTGAACACTCAAGTTAATTTGAAGAATACATTTATCGGGAATAGATACCTATATATATATATATATTGATTCTTTTGAAAGCTAAATAACATTCAATTTTCACCCATAGACAATCACCAATTTATTATGTCTACGAAACACAAAGTGTATAGGCAAGATACTTGCCTCAAAACCACGAGCAATGGAACATCGAGCGGACGGGTTCGAGCAGCCCCGGGCTTCCAAATAACCATCGGGAATCTCGCAGTCCTCTAAATACTACGAGAACAATACCATCATGAATCAACAAACTAATCGGAATCGAATAAACACTAAGAACAACAAGGATCTAAGTGTTCTCAAGGAGATCAAGAATCATTCTTCTGGGTGATATAAAATTAATAAATGAGTTGTCAAACCAAAAGCCACGGCCAAGGCACTCAATAATACTCAAGCGATCGGATAAGATCTGGTAAAAATCACCAAAACTAAGGAAAACCCCCAAATTCAAGAAACTAGGGTTCTAAGAAGAGAATATCTTGATATGAGCAAGAGAGATGATTAAATGTTGTTAAACACCTACAAATCCACTCTAAGATGAAGCTTGATGATAAAGATCACCCAAAATCTCCCTTGGAACTCGCTCCTGATGGAAAGAGATGAAGAAAAGTGAGAAATGACGAAGTGAAACTGCTTGCCCGGTATTTATCTTTGGGCGATTATTAGCATGCGCTAACCAGACAGCATTAGCGCGTGCTAACGAGGTCAACACCTCAGAATACTTGGCCTGTAACAGTTAGCGTGTGCTAGCCAGATAAGCGTAGCATGCGCTAACGGGTCACGAAACCAGTCCAGTAGCCCCTGGACAGATCTGGCGTGCGCTAGGAATAATGATTAGTGTGCGCTAATCAGTCAATAGTGTGCGCTAGCTATCAACCTTAGCGTGCGCTAACGAGACCCCAGTCCGATCCGGTAGCTCTGGGCGCCTGCGGGCAACCCGATTAGCATGCGCTACATGCCCGGTAGCGTGCGCTAACAATAGCACAGTAGCGTGCGCTACACCACAAGCGGTAGCGTGCGCTACATTGAAATGGGTCGAAAACTCATAAAATGACCTGGAACAGAAATCAAACACATGTCAACTCATGACACAACCATACATGGCACAACATTCCAACGATGTGGACCATAACAATCCGATAAAACCCAGAAAACTCAACGAATCCGGAACAAAGATCTTAGGTATTACAAATAATACTTCAGGACAACAATGCATACATCCGTTCCACACCCGGATGTCCAGCCCACTGAGGGTCATGTGTTTCCCTCAGCAGTTCCCGTCGCAACGAACCTACTAGTACATATGCTCGTCCACCCTTGGCATAGAGTATGCCCTCTTCTTGCCAATATTTCCACAACTGGCCCTCATTTACTTGTTCAAGCAGCTTCAGATAAACCAAATCATTCTGGGACACTTCTCGGATTCTCCTCAAGAAATCCGTCTCAACCAACGTAATGGCAGCAATATAGTCCTCCACCACTTTTCAACTAAGAGCATCTGCCACGTCATTATGCTTGCCAGGTCGATGTACCCAAGTAAAATCGAACTCGCCCAAGAGTTCTTGCCAACGATCCTGTTTGGGGACATCTTCTTACGTGTCTGAAATATTTGTTAGCAACATTGTGCTGTCACCAGTTAATTTAAATCTGAGTAGGTAGTGGCGCCACACTTCCAAACAATGGATCACTGCTGACATTTCCTTCTCATGGGTACTGTACCGTTGCTCGGCATCCTTCAGCTTCTGACTTTCGAATGCTATCGGGTGCTTGTCCTGCACCAAGACACCCCCAAGAGCACGGTCCGACGCGTCCACTTGCACTTCAAATGGTTTATTGAAGTCTCGGAGCTTGAGAACAGGTTCAGATGTATTGGCCTGTTTCAATCTCTCCAAGGCTTCCTGACATTCCAATATCTATTCCCACTGCTTGTCCTTCTTGAGCAAATCCGTCAAAGGGTTTATGATCTTGGAATACCCCTTCATGAACCGACGGTAATAGTTCGCTAATCCCAAGAATGACCGTAACTCCGCAACCTTTGATGGAACCGGCCAATCCACAACAGCCTTTATTTTCTTAGGGTCCATGCAGATTTTTCCTTGGCTAATAATGTGACCAAGAAAAGTGATTTTGTCCCGACAAAATTCACACTTCTCCTTTTTAACATAAAGCTTATTTTCCCGCAGCTTTATGAAAACCGACCGTAGGTGCACCAAATGGTCTTCTAGAGACTCCGAATAAACAACAATATCATCGAATAAACAACCACAAGCGATCAAGGAACTCATACAATACATCAATCATGAGATTACGAATGTAGCGGGGGCATTAGTTAAGCCGAAGGCATCACTAATGATTCGAACGACCCATATCTCGTCACGAAGGTAGTCTTTGCCTCATCTCCAGGGGCAACCCGCACCTGCCAATATCCCGACCTTAGATCAATCTTTGTGTACCATCTTGCTCGTGCCAACTTATCAAACAGATCGAGAGCGTTTGGAATAGGGTACTTATTTTTGATAGTAACCTTATTCAAAGCCCTATAATCCACACACATCCTCAACGTACCATCTTGCTTTTTCTGGAATAGAACCGGCGACCCATATGGAGCTTTGGAAGGCTGGATCAATCCTGCCTCCAACAATTCGTCCAACTGTCTCCTTAACTCAGCCAACTCCGCTGGTGGCATCCTATAAGGTGCTTGCGCAGGAGGTCTCGCACCAGGTTCCAACTCGATCTTATGGTCACAAGCACGTCTTGGTGATAATACTTTCGGCAATTCGGGTGGCATGATGTCCCCGAATTCCTCAAGCAAATCCGCAACAACATCGGGCACATCCTGGTATACATCCTGTTTGATCTCAACCAATACAGCAATTTAGGTGTGTTCACCATGTCTTATCCCATCCTTGACCTGTATGGCTGAGAGCAAACTCACCTTCTTCCCATCCACTTTGTCCAACGACACAAATGAACCCTTAACAAAGCAAGGACAACTTTCATCTGAAATGAGTATACCTCCCACATGCGGCATCACAGCGACTTTCATCGACAAAATGAATTCCATTCCTAGGATGAGATCAAAATCATCAAGGTGAGTGGCTCTCAAAGGACACCGTCCTTTCAACGGTCCAATCGCAAGATCCACATCCGCAACGCCCTTGATGATTTGACCCGGTGCATTCACGGTCTTCATCTGGCTACTACTCTTATTCATCAAATTCAATCCCAGCCTATGAATTTGATGATCGGCCACAAAGTTATGAGTAGTACCTGAATCAACGAGTGCCATTATCTCTTTTCTATTCAAGAGAGTCTTCACATACATCAGACTCGACTTTTGGGGCTTGCTTTGAATCGCACAAAGCAACTGCATAAGATTTACCCTGTACGGGCCATCATCCTCACTTTTCGCATCATCCTCGGCCACAATTGCATTCAACTTCCCACGTTTCGAGCAATCTCACATCCGATGGTCTCCACCGCATAAGAAGCAACCGCGTTTTGTTTTGTCCGAACAAGTTGTTGTTTGGACACTTCCCTTAACTTTCGGCATTTCCTTCATAGCCTTTCTTCTTCTTATTCTTTCTATTCTTATAATTCTTGCTCTTAACAAATTTCTCCTTCCCAGATTCCTTTTTATTTCTATTATGGTCTGGATCACCAAAGAACTTATAATTCACAAATCAAATGCACACAACAATGGCGATGGCAAGTCTTTGACCCCTTGTCTTCGCAATTCGGTTTGGCCCAAGGCGCAATCCCGCTAAGAAGTTGAACAACTTGTCTCCCTCCGACATGTCATGAATATCCAGCATTAAGGAACTAAATTCCTTAACATACTCACGTACAGCCCCCGTCTGTCTCAAATTACTCAGCGCACTCCTTGCCAAGCACTCGGTGTTGCAAGGAAGGAACTGATCCTTCAACTCTTTCTTGAGTCTCCCAAGTCTCGATAGGTTCATGATTCGCACTAGCATCGTCTGATAGACGTGCACGCCACCACAACTTTGCATCTCCCGTGATATACATGCTAGTAATATGCACCTTTTCCTTATCGGGAACATGAGTCACGTTAAAGTACGCCTCCATGTCCCATAAGAAGTTTTCCAACTCTTTGGCGCTCCGCACACCGCCAAATTGCTTGGGTTCGGGAACTTTCACCTTGGATGAAGAAGAACGGTCTTGCTGGAACTCGATCCAACGACCTTCTTCAAGACTTTCACATCATCTTTGATTCCCATCAACTTGGTATCGAGCGTGTCACAGAGAATACGATATCCTCTTGACACCCAACAATTTTTCTTCCACAAACTCGGGTAACTGTTAGGCGTATTTTTATACGCTTATTTATCATTATTTCGTAATATTTTGGAGAGTGAAATCGTCTAAATGAGCTTTTAATGACTTAATTTTGTATGATTGACAGGAAATTGAAGTCCGGAAGCTAAAACGAGGCAAAGCAGTAGCAGCAAAGCTGGACTCGAGCCGCGGCACAAGGAAGGCCGAGCCGCGGCACATGAAGACACCAACCGAAGGGCGAGTAACTGTACTCTGTGCGCAGCCACGGCCCTGTGAGCGGCACGGAAGAATTAATTGCGCCCGGGCATTGGTGAAGGCGATGCGCGGCACGGAGTTTAGTGAGCCGCGGCACACTTAGCGGGTTTTGTAGGTCTGCGCGGATTTTGGGCCGTTTCGAAGCCAGTTTTCGACCGACTAATACGGACGCGATTTGTGGAGGTGCTGAGCTATAAATAGGGTTTAAGACCCTAATTAAATCATCTTGGAATCATTGGATCTTAACTTTTGAGAGCTTAAGCTTGGAGACGGTAGAAGAAGAAGAAAGCAGAAGAATTCAAGGGCAGAAGGCGGGAGCTGAAGAACGGAGGAATCCGAGCTTCATCTGCGTTTGAATTTTATGCTTTCGTTTATTTATTTTGTATTTTCAGTTTTTAGTATGTCAGGCTAAAGCCCTAATCTAGGGTTTTGATGAAACCTTTGTTTTGACGAATTGATTGAGATTATCCAATTTATTACCTTTTTATTGAGTTTTCCCAATTATGTTTAATGCTTGCAATTATCTGGCCAATAGTTGTATTGATTTAATCATTCACTTCGAATCGGGAGAGGAGATTTGGTGAGGAACTATTGGTGAGGACCGTTTTATTCTGTGAGATAGGAATATACTCATAGGAACTACGTGGCCTTTAGGAGATTTTATGCTTTTTGCCTATCGACGAAATAATTCACCTAGGGATAGAGTGCGTTAGTCGCCGTTAGACAAATCTATTGACCTCGGGAGAGGCGGTAGAATATATTAGCAATCTCCGCCTTCAATAAATTGGGAAAATTATTTATTACGGATAATCGAGAGTAAATTCGGATTAACTAAGGTGGATTGAACCCTATACTTATTTATAATTTGATTTCTTTTATCCAAGATATTGTTTTCTACTGCTTAGTCTTTTAGTATTTCTTTTAGTTATTAATTGCAAAACCCAAAATTCGATTGTTCAGATAAAATTGGAATACGAAAACATCGGTAGTTAGAGATTCAATCCTCGTGGGAACGATACTCTACTTATCACTTTATTACTTGTAAACGATGACGTGCACTTGCGTGTAGGAAATATCGCAACAAGTTTTTGGCGCCGCTGCCGGGGATTGAAATTTTTCTAATATCGATTTAAGTATTTCCAGTCTTAATTTGAACGTTTTATTTTTATTTTTTTGTATTTAATTTCGTTTATTTATTTTTCCTTTCAGGACCTTTCGTGTAGTGCATGAGAAGACTCGGTAACGAAGGCCTACTACCTTTGGACACCGAGCTCGAGCGCACGCTAAGAAGGAACAAAAAGGAGAAAAGAGAGTTGCAGACGACAGTCAAGATGGCCGAGAATATCGAAATCCAGGGAGGAGACAACCAAGTGCGGCAAGTTCAACCGGAACTAGCTCTTCGAGATTATGCCATGCCGCAGGTCAACGCAAATTTTTCGGGAATTCGGCGTCCCACTATCCAAGCTAATAATTTTGAGATCAAGCCCGCCATTATTCAGATGGTGCAGGCGAGCCCATTCTGTGGACTGCCGAAGGACGACCCGAATGCCCATATTGCTTCTTTCCTTGAGATATGCGACACGTTTAAGACTAATGGGGTCACCGACGATGCCAACCGATTGAGGCTTTTCCCTTTCTCTTTGAGGGATAAAGCAAAATTCTGGTTAAATTCCTTACCGCCGGGGTCGATTACAACATGGGAGAGGTTAGCGCAAGCCTTCCTTGCCAAATTTTTCCCACCTGCGAAGACGGCGAGGTTGAGAAACGAAATAACCACTTTTGCCCAGTACGATATGGAATCGCTCCACGAGGGGTGGGAGCGATATAAAGAATTGATACGAAGATGCCCTCATCACGGCATTCCTGATTGGCTTCAGCTTCATACGTTTTATAATGGTTTGAGTGCTTCTACACGCACTTTAGTGGATGCGGCCTCTTGTGGGACATTCATGGGAAAATCTATGGCCGAGGCACACGTACTTTTGGAAGATATGGCCGAAAACGCATACCAATGGCCATCGGAAAGATTGACACCGAAGAGAGTCATGGAAGTTTCAAGCAATGATCCGATTTCCACTTTGTCAGCTCAAGTCGCCGCTTTGACACAACAGCTCCAGGCATTTTCGCACGCACCAGCCCCCGTTACCATTGAGACATGCAATTGGTGTAACGGATCACACCCGAGCGCGGAATGTCAAATTGGAAATCCGTTCGAGCAAAATCAGATGGAGCAGGCTCAATTTGTAGGAAATGGGAATCGGCCGAATAACCCGTACTCCAATACTTATAATCCGGGGTGGCGCAATCATCCTAACTTTTCATGGAGAAACGGACAGAACTCACACCAGCCCCCATTTGCCCAGAATCAACAGCAGCCCCCTTCCGCTCCCAAAGTGTCTCTCGAGGAAGCACTTGCAAAATTAGCGGCAAATACGAATCAATTTATGACCCGTACGGAAACTACATTACAAAATCATTCTGCTTCCATTCGGAACTTGGAGGTCCAGCTGGGACAAATCGCTAATGTGTTGACAGCACGTCCGGAGGGAGCATTGCCGAGTACAACAGAGATAAATCCTAGAGAGACTCTAAATGCAATTAGCTTGAGAAGCGGGAGAGAGGTGCTGGATCAGCCGGAGCGGGGTAAAGAGAAGAAGGAGATTGAAGAAGAGAAGGATTTAAAGCTAGAGGAGTCGAAGGATTTGAAGTCGGATAACTCGAAGACATGTGTCCCCCCCGTTCCGTTTCCGCAGAGACTACAGCAAAGAAGGGCGGACAAACAATTTTCTAAGTTCCTTGATGTGTTCAAAAAGCTTCACATAAATATTCCGTTCGCCGACGCATTGGAATAGATGCCGAGTTATGTCAAGTTCATGAAAGAGATATTATCGAAGAAGAGAAAGCTTGAGGAGTTTGAAACGGTCACCTTGACAGAGGAGTGCAGTGCTATTCTTCAAAAGAAGCTCCCACCTAAATTGAAAGATCAGGAAGCTTCAACATACCGTGCACCATGGGGAATCTTTCGTTTAATAAGGCACTATGCGATCTTGGTGCGAGTATCAACCTCATGCCTCTGTCGATTTTCAAAAGCTGAATATTGGGAAGCCAAGCCAACCACGGTCTCATTACAATTGCGGATCGATCGATAAAGTATCAGGGAGTAATCGAGGATGTTTTAGTTAAAATTGATAAGTTCATCTTTCCTACTGATTTCATCGTACTCGACATGGAGGAAGATGAAAATATTCCAATCATCTTGCGGCGACCATTTCTTGCGACGGGCCGAACCCTTATAGGCGTGGAAAAGGGGAGTTAACTCGAGGGTCCAAGGCAGGCAAGTCACTTTTCAAGTATTCAAATCGTTCCCATGTCCCGGAAGTGCGATAAAGGATCACAAATTGAAGGTGTGGATGTTGTTGAAAGAGGAAAGCACCGAAATCATCGTCGGTGGGAAAATTCAGATTTTGTGTTAAATGGCCCAAGTTTTAAGAAGGATGTAGAGCAGTGGCGTTCCTCGAGCATGAGGAAAAATCTGCTGTAGTCGTGAGTTCGTTTGTGAAGGAGGAGAGTGAGCCGAAAGCCAAGCGGACAATTAGTCATGGAGAAACCGGGTGTTTCGGGAAGTTATTCATGTCGAAACCTTTTTGCAAACAACATTTGATGACCGAACCAAGAGTCGAACCGATGACCAATGGTCATAATTTTAACCAAAATATAAGCGGTTCGATGAACGGGCGGAAACCAAATGGAGTTTGCGAAAAGCGAACTAACGTTGTCCAATAGGTCCGGCTGAAGACTATAAACTTAGCGCTTCTCGGGAGGCAACCCGAGTTCGTAGTTGTAGATTTTTGCATTTCTTTATTTTTCCTGTATTCGTGATTCTTATTTTTCGTCATTTTGTGCTTCAATTTGCTTCGCTCTCGTTTTTAACGTCTTCTTCTCAAAATTCTGTGCAGGAAAGTCGCAGGGAAGAAACTGAAGTATGAGCCGCGGCACAGGTATTGTGAGCCGCGGCACACATCAATCGCAAGGGGAGGCTAAACCAACTGTACCTTGTGCCGCGGCACGGCTTAATTGAGCCGCGGCACACTTGAGCATTGAGCCGCGGCACACGGAATCTGTGCCGCGGCACACGACAAAACAAGAACACAGGCAAAAGGGACTGTACCCTGTGCCGCGGCTCACTTTAGCTGTGCCGTGGCACACTATGCGGAATCCGAAAGGCCAGGTAGCATATAATACGCATTCGGTCGGCATTATCAGGTACGCCTCCCTTCTCCTTTGCCTTCCCTCCCCAGCGCGACCGGCCGAAGTGTTCTTCAAATTTTTTCCTGCGATTTTTCTTGCAATCTTCAAAAGGTACGTTTCAATCTTTAATCTTGACTTGCTTTTGGTTTTAATGTTGGTGTAGGATGCTTTGGAGGAGGAGTGTTCACAAGGTTCATTTGTTCCCCATGGACGTGATGACATTCTTAGTAATGCAATTGGGCGACAAGAGCACCCAGGTTGTGTTCGTGGTGTTGGATCTGGTCTAGGGATTCGAGAATATTTTGGATCACGTTCATATGGGTCGACCAGACCCCAGTCAATCAATCCTAAATTTTTGCAAAGCCTCACACAGAAGATCACGATGGAGGTTACACAGAATTTGATGAAGCAATTCGGTCCGGCATTGGCATCCGTAGGAGCAAATTCACAACCACCTCCAGTTACACCTCTTGGACATGTTAGCACGAACGGGAGTTGTGCTGCTCATAATGATCGCTCTTTAGGAGAGGCTCACACTGCCATTGGCGAGTGTGGTTTATATATTGATGGTCAACCTCTCCGCCTAGTGGCCCTAGGGAGAGTTCTCGAGGGTGGTTCAACCATACATGGTGTGATCTTGTCTGACGATTTGGTTAGGATGACAGTTAGGATGTTCGAGATGTTGATGCTCAGGTCCCTATTCCCACTTCAGAGGTTAGCATAGTGGGAGAGGCCCTAGGTGGTTTTATTGCATGGCCGAAACGTCTTGTCAAGGCTATATCTAGAGAGGTGCTATTTCTTTTCAAGTAAAGGTTATTATAATAAATGTGTGAATTAAAGATTGATTGTTGACATGTTTATTATTTAGGATATTGAGCGACAAAAGAAGCGGGTTAATAAAGTTGAGGGACCATCGCTTATAGATAACCCGATTGTTGAATTGCTTAAGGTTACTGCATCCATTTATGGTAACCCTATGCAGGTGGTGTGGGATTCGAGTCTCTTTGGTGTTGAGAATGATGTTCCATTATACCTTTCCCATAACGACGTTTTGGGTATATTACACGGCAATGTGTGGCTGAGCATATCGATTATACAGTTCTGAATCTTGTAAGTTCTAAACTTTTAAGTTTTATTAGGTAATTCATTGCTTTTACAATTTATGATAGCAATATTATTTAAGTAAAATTTATTTGAACACATTAGGTTGCTACATAAGTTAAGTATGGATATGGGGAATGATGATGTGTACGGATTTCTTGAGCCCCAATCTATACAATATATGGGGATCAAATAAAATGAAGTCTCCAAGTATATTCTGAAACATATGCGGGAATCAAACAAAAAGATTTACTTAGGAGCTTATCATCATGGGTAAGTACGGTCACCACATAATCAATTTAATTATAGTAAAAAGTTTATATATTTCATTTGTAAAAATATTTTACTGTAATGTAGGAATCATTGGCAACTCTTAATAATTATTCCTAACGAAGCGTTGGCTGTGTGGCTTTGTTCACTACATGCTAGGCCAGATGCCGCTATGAAAACCATAGTACATAGGTAAGTTTAATATGTAATTTTAGTATTTTTAGTTTAATTTGTTTGTATTTGTAAATTACTTTAATGAGAATTGTCATCAAAACCAGTGTCGTGAGCCATTTTAAAATGCTTGGTGGTATACACAACAATAAATCGAAGCATAAGCTTATTTGGCTTTATCCAAAAGTAAGTCATTTTAGATTCAATTTAAATAGTTTTACATGATGCTGTAATTTTTTTTAAATTCAACTTTAAATTTAATTTTGTAGTGTAATAAACAAGTCGGATCTTGGGAATGCGGATATTACGTTATGTATTGGATGTTAACTATTATTCGAGCGAGTGTCAAGAACAGTTGGCAAGAGGTATTTTTTTTTTTTAAAATAGCCACAGCTTTTATAATCCTTATTTGGTTATTCTACTATTCTTCATTGTTTTTTTTATTCTATTTCTAGATATTTAATGACACTAGTGCACTTCCTCAAACGAGCATTGAAGAGATCCGTACTCAGTGAGCCAGATATTTTTTGGAATATAACAGATGAGTATGTACTTTTTTTTGTTGGAGATGATATGATGATACGACTTTACTGATCGTGATCTATTTGTTCAAACTTGTTGAGTCATCCCTCTCTTTACTATATGTGGAACCACTCTCTGTTCTTTTTTCTGCAAGTTGATATTCTCATTTCGACATTGTGTTTATTTTTATTTCTCTGAAGAATCATTTTTTCTGGGACATTATATAGCTTACTTTTTTTAATTTAATATCCTCCACATAGGTGGCACCACTAAGTTGGGCTGAATGGACTGTTGTTCTATATCTATCTTTTCTTGTAAGTATGTGTTCTCTTTAAAATGAACAAAGAATGAAATTGCGTGTGTATTTTGTTTGGGAAAAAATGATATGCTGTATTTCGACCTAATTACCCAAAAAGAAAAACAGATAACTCTCGAAAATACAAAACTCACCCTTGGATTTACTTTCTTCCTAGGCAAAAAGTATTTTAAAAAACCTCTACTTTTTTAAAATATTCAAAAACCTCACGGTTGTTTTTTTCCCCGTCATTTTGATTTTGTTTGGTTTTTTTCCCTGTTCTTTGTTGGTATTTTTGTATGATATTTTTCCATGTATGCTGAAAAGATTCTCCAAAACTATGAAGAATTATTACGGAAGAAACAATTTGTTGAGGATAAGAGCAGATTAAAGGACATCCTTGTTGAGAATAAGAGCAGATTAAAGGACATCCTTGCTGGCTTAGTTCGCTGCTTATCAATGCTGCCATGTAATGATAGAGATCACTCTACTGTTAAAAATGTGTGGTGTTTAATTTAGTAGTATGTGTGGTGTTTAATTTAGTTTGTTTTGCTGCCATTGCGGAAGAATCAATGCTGCCATTTACTTTGTTTTGCTGTTTTATAATTTCAGTAGTATGTGGTGTTTAATTTAGTTATTTAATTGCTTAAACTAATGAATCTCGTACAGATTATGCAGTTGGCTGTACTTGTAGTTGTCCGTTTTAAATATATCGTTATATGTCGTCTGCTAGCCAGTGTTCTTGTGTGTTTCTATTCCCAGTTGTGTGTACTGATAAATGTATTGTTATTATATATCGTTATATATCGTTACTGTATTGATTCAAGAATGATCTGTACAGGACATTCCATCTGCGGTGTTCTTCACGCTTTCGGTCCTGACGTCTCCAGAGAACCTGTCGGTGAGTTCCAACAACTTTCACTTCCAACAGTGCAGTGTTTTATTATTTCCTTCCGGTTATGTGCCAGATTTTCAAATCTTTATAGTTACATTTACACACATTGTATGTCAGTTACAACTTCTGTTCTCTTAGTTTGGTTATACCGAAAAGTCTAGCATCATTTATGAATGAATGATCTTCCATCTTATCTTACGCCATTTCTGGACGGATGGAGGAAGCTCCGTAGTGGCCAGACTCTGAATTCTTTAAGAAATAGGACTGGAGTTGCTTTCGGAGTGATGCCTCGGCTACGACCAGAGTGGGCTCCTATCTTTTCTTTCGGTCGAGAGCTCGGCTTATTCGCCACGGCTCCCGGTAGCTAGGAATGTCTCTTGATCTATCTGCCGCATATGCCGCTTCTGGACTTTCCCTTATTGAAAAAGCACCCATTTCTGTACCGGTTCCGGAAGAGCGAAGAAAAAGGGGATGTTTTGTTAATAGGAAGAAGAAATTGTTATTCTAACCACCATACTTTCTTTGCCTTACTGGGCTGACAGTAGTGAGACCTTAAATGGCCGTCTACGATCAGACAAAAGCAGAATCATAGTCTTATTCCCAATATTCTACTAGAATAACGTCGATATCCCGCGCCCCTTTAACCTTAAGGGAAGACTTGACCAACTACTTGATCGAACAAATGTATGAGCAATTGCCCTACTGATTACTGACAATTCCGACCAATATGTACACTCTCGCTGTCGAAAGAACAATAGGAAGATAGATCAGAGGGTGCTGGCTATGCCTCTTTGGTTAATGCCAGACTTCATGCTCTACTATCCTTCCATTCTATCTTCCCAAATATTAGTTATGTTGGTGCATTTATCGGAAACTTATTATGATGATTCTCTCCCAGTATTTCTCCGTGTTTTTTATTTTAATTGGTTAGGTGGTTCTGGATAAACAGGAGTCATGTTCCATGATGTATGTGTTGGTTTTACAATATCAATCATGTTTTGGTTGTGTTATTCCTTTCCTAGTATTTTAGCCTTTCTTTTAATTATTTTATATTTATCCTTTGAACAGCTTATGGATTTCACTTAAGCAAGATGAGCAAGCCAAGAGTTCGATGGCCATGCCGAAGCTCGTTGCCTAGCTTTGCTTTTCTTTGTTAAAAAAATGAATAATCTGGCCACGTTGATATTAGCAAACCTATTGGTTGATATTAGCAAACCTATTGGTTGAACAGGTTTTGGTAGTCAAATTGTTAATGAATGTTGTGATTTGATAAAAACTCAATGTATGGTTGAAAGCAGTTAATGGGTTCCTTGTCTTATGTTATACTCATTGTTACTTCTTTTTAGGACGTCTTTTAGGAATGTGTTGTTTTAACGGTGATTACTTTCCGTTTGGGCGTCTTTAGGATTCGATTGTTTTGCTAAAAACAGAATTTGAAAATACAGGCTGGAATCGGAAAAAACAGGTGAAATAATAAAAAAAAAATACATCGGTTGTTTGAAACCGATATAATATATACATTTTACATCGGTTGTTTGAAACCGATGTAAAAAATAAAATGTATACATTTTACATCGGTTATATTTTAACCGATGTAGTTTTACCGACATTTTACATCGGTTAATAATAAAATCGATGTAAAAATATAATATTTTACATCGTTTTTTACATCAGTTGCTCTCACAACCGATGTAAAATGTACGAAATCTGCACTTTTTACATCGGTTAACATACAACCGATGTAAAAATGTGACATTTTACATTGGTTTTTAAACCGATGTAAAAATGTGACATTTTACATTGGTTTTTAAACCGATGTAGCTAGATTGAACACCTATTTTACGACGGTACATTTTACATCAGTTCTATAACCGATGTAAAATGTATGAAATAACCGTAGTAAAATGTATTTTTTGTAATAGTGTATGCTTCAGTCGGGAGGTGGAAACCTCGGAGGCCTTTCCCCGGTTTCCACCATATCAAATAGAAAGCGGAAGGCCGATTTGAGGGCATTCGCCGGGGTCCATGTCGTGGTACCCCCAGAGCCGACCATCTCCAGAGACGCGCTCATCACCTTCTCTAACAAGGATAGGGAGGGAGTGCAGTGCCCCAAAGAGGATGCATTGGTAATCTCTGCATGTATCCTTGGGAAAATGGTCGACCGCGTGCTGGTTGACAATGGGAGCTTTTGCAATATCATATTCAAATATGCTCTAGACCAGCTCGGCAGCCTGACCAAGTTCATCAAGCCATTTGATACCGTGCTTCAAGGGTTTGGCGACAACGCGGTCCAAGCCTACGGAAGGATCAAGCTCTCTGTCGAGCTAATATGCTGTTACGATCCCAACGTTAGGATCACTAGGAACCTCAATTTTGTAATCATAGATAGGCCCATCATCTATAATGGGTTCCTAGGTCGCCCCTTTCTAGAAACCTTCGAGGCGGTCGCCTCTTCTTTCTTTTACTGTATCAAGTTCCCCACTACCGATGAGACAGTCGGTACTGTAAAAGGAGACCAGCTAATGGCAAAGAAATGTTTGAATTACTCCTGTGTCGTAACTTCCCCTTTGAACGTTTCCCATACTATTTATAACATTGAGGCGATCGACATTCAACCAATGGAGATCGATGAGCCAAGCACCTCGTACCAGCCCGACTCAGAGGACAGCATCTCGTATCAATAGTCGGACGACATCGAGCCAAGGATCGGTTTCGAGCGAAGCCTCGACATCGATCCAAGGATCGACTCCGGCAATAATTCTAAACGAGAAGCGATCGTCCCTATTAAAGAGTTGGAAGGTATAACAATCGATCCGTCTCGCCCGGAGTAGGAAGTGCAGATCGGCTCAAGCGTAGGTCCCGAGTTAAAAGAGGACCTGATCAGTTTGCTACGTAAGAACATCGGAATCTTTGCCTGGTCGCATCAAGATATGATCGGCATTAGTCCTGAACATGCTTGCCACTATCTAAAGATCGACCCGGCAAGGAAGCCTGTTCACTAGAAACGTAGGAAATTCGGTCCTGAGAAGTACGCTATGCTCGACGCATAAGTCAGAAAGTTGCTCGACAACAAACTAATCGGAGTAGCTACCGACGAGCCACAGTGGGTAGCCAACGCGGTGCTCGTCAAAAAGGCGAGCAACTCATGGAAGTTATGCATCGATTTCACCAACCTCAACATGGCATGTCCGAAAGACCACTTTCCGATGCCTCATATTGACCACTTGGTCGATAGCACGGCAAGTTGCGAAATGATGTCGTTTCTGGATGCCTTTGCCGGGTATCGGATCCCAATGGCAGAGAAAGACGTAAAACACACGTCGTTCCACACAGAAAAAGACGTGTACTTTTGGGTCCGAATGCCGTTCGGCCTGAAAAACGTGGGGGCGACCTACCAATGACTAGTCAGCGGGATGTTCGCCGATCAGATCGGCAAGACCATGGAGGTTTACATTGACGACATCGTGGTCAAGAGACTCAAAAAGGAAGATCACCTCAAAGACCTTGCCGAGACGTTCGCCATCCTCGAGAAATTTAACATGAAACTGAACCCCAAGAAATGCAACTTTGGGGTAAGCTCCGGAAAGTTCCTGGGGCACATCGTGAGCCAAAGAGGGATCGAAGCGAACCCCACCAAGATCCAGGTGATCCTCGAGATGCAGGAGCCACAGAATGTCAAACAGGTGCAACGTCTCACAGGATGTCTGGCAGCACTTAACCGTTTCATTTATCGGCTCGGAGACAAAAGCAAGCCATTCTTCACCACCATAAAGAATAAGAAATTGGCATGGGCGAAGGAAAGTCAAATAGCGTTCGCCAAAATCAAGGAATACTTGTCTAATCCCCAAATTTTGGTGAAACCAATCCCCGGCAAAAAGCTATTCCTCTACCTGGCAGCCTCAGAGGTCGCGCTGAGCGCTGTGTTAGTGCGAGCAGAGGGGCAAGCCCACTTGCAGATCTACTTCGTTAGTCAAGCGCTCTATGACGCGGAAATGCGTTGCACGCCTCTGGAGAAGATCGCCTACGCATTAGTCATGAGTGTTCGCAAGCTAAGGGCCTACTTCTTCGAACCCCAAGTGGAGGTTCTGACGACTCTCCCTCTAAGGAAAGTTCTGCACCAGACAGACACCAATATGCGACTCCTCAAGTGGTCACTGGAGATCACCCAATATGGTGTTACGTATGCTCCTCGCACGGTGATCAAAGGCCAAGCTCTAGCGGACTTCATGGTGGAATTAACGTTCCCGCCCAGTCCGACCCAGGTCGGCCATCCTGCTTGGAAATTGTACGTAGATGGCTCGGCAACCAGCTCGCGAGGAGGGGAAGGGATTGTCCTCATCAGCCCTGACGGCCAAAGTTTCACAAATGCCGTGCGTTTCGGGTTCCGTGCGACCAACAATGAAGCCGAGTACGAAGCCTTGGTAGGCGGGCTCGATCTAGCACTCGCCCTGGACGTTCGTCGCCTCCACATCTTCATGGACTCCCTCTTGGTCGTGAACCAATTCAAGGGGGAATATGAGGCGCGCGGCGAACAGATGATCAAATACCAAGAATTGGTCGCCGAAATGTGCACAAAGTTTGAAGAAGTGCTGATCGAACAAGTCAGAGAGCACAACTCGGTGATGCCCTATCCAAACTCGCATCGTCGGATGGGCGGCAAACTTCTCTAACATCCAAATCACGAAGTCAGCGAATCCGGTGACCGGCGAGCTGGTCACCACAGTTTCCATCGCCGAAGAGAGCTGGATGACTCCGTTCATTAAATACTTGAAGGATGGAACAGTCCCCGCCGATCGGGTCAAAGCTCGCCAGCTTCAGCTCCGAGCAACCAGATACACCCTATTGGACGACTAGCTTTACAAGCGAACTTTCAGCCTTCCTCTCCTCAATTGCATTACGTCGGAGGAAGGCCGACTCGTTTTCGCCGAAATCTATGACGGGATCTATGGAAATCACGCTAAAGGGCGACCTCTCATCCACAAGACGACCAGGCAAGGCTTTTTCTGGCCTACACTACAAAAAGACGCGATCGCCTATGCCCGATCTTGTCACAGGTGTCAAGTGATGGGCCCGAACATCAAGCTCTCCCCCGAGCAGCTCACTTCTATGTACAGTTCGTGGCCGTTCGCTCAATGGGGCATCGACCTCATCGGCTCTTTGCCGACAGTGCTAGGGGGATGTAAATTCGCCATCGTGGGGGTCGATTATTTCACGAAATGGGCTGAGGCCGAGAAACTCAACAAGATCGTCCAAGAACAAATAATCAAGTTCATTTGGAAGTACATCATATGCCAGTTCGGTCTACCCCAGGCTACCATCTCCGACAATGGAAAGCAGTTCGACAGTTTGGAAGTCATACAATTCTGTGAGAAATGGGGAATTAAAAAGTTGTTCTCGGCCCCTTACCACCCTCAGAAGAACGGGCAGGTAGAGGCTGTAAACAAAATTCTAAAACACACGATCAAAGCAAGACTCAAATCCAAACAAGGACGATGGGCGAGCGAGCTCCCGGATGTTTTGTGGTCCTGCTGTACGATGACCCAAAATTCAACCGGCGAAACCCCATTCGCCCTCGCCTTCGGAACAGAAGCAGTGATCCCTTCAGAGATCGCCGTCCTCAGCCACCGGACTGAACAAGAAATGACGACGGACAATGATGTAGTCCGACAGATCTACTTGGATATGCTCGAAGAACGACGACTGACCTCGGAAATGAAGAACACGATCCACAAAAGGAAATCCGAGAAATTCTTCAATTCGAAGGTCAAGGAAAGGCGATTCCAAATGGGCGACCTAGTCCTCAAAAAGTTCCAGACTCACACGAGAGTATTCGGCCCGAATTGGGAGGGACCCTACAGGATATCCAAATGGCTGACCGAAGGAGCCTACGAGCTCCAACACCCAGACGACACTCCGGAATAATATCTCTGGAACGCCGTTCATTTGAAAAAATACTATCAGTAAAAACTCTGTATTCGATTACTTAGTGTACAAAAAGCTTAATGATATTTCCCGATACCCTCTAAATGATTCGCCTCGACAATACAAACAAATAAAAAAGAGGACGACTCACTCGCCCTCCAAGAGGTCGTCATCTAACCTGATGGACCTATGCTAGCGATCGCCCCCCCTTGCACAACGTATACCGTCGAGGATCGTAATCGAATATGGAGATCCGAGGTAGAAAAGTGCAGCCATGGTTCTGGGAGTCGATGGAACCGATAGCCCGTCCATGCAAGGTTCTTTTGTGCAGAGATCGCCCGCCCTTTCGTTTAAATACGAGGCGGGCATAGCCGAAGGACCCTCCAAAACAGATCAATGGACACGCTCGCCCGTCCTCGGATCCTTCATCTAACCTGATGGACCTAGGCCAGCGATCGCGTCCTTTCCCCCGTCAAAACGTATGCCCTCTTAGGCAGAAAAGTGCTAACAATCCACGGTAGCGAAGTCAATTTATCCAACGGCACCCCGTGCAAGGAATTCTCCAGGCAGAGACCGTCCCCCCCATCGCTACTTTGCGAGGCAAAACATAGCCTACGGAGGACCCTTACAATTAAGTGAGTCGCGAGAAGTTAACCATCAGACAGAATGTCGCTCGCGCACAAGACATAGTCGTCGGGGTCAGTTCCATCGAACCCCACGACTATGCGAAGTCTGTCCAGGACGGGACGTTCAGCCTCCATCATGGAATCAACAAAATTGAAGATCGCAAGAATCAAACTAAAGATAGCTCACTAAAAGAATTATTTTCGTTCCCTTACTTTCACCAAGTAAACAAAAACAAGGGGAAATACGGAGCCATACATGCGATCAGGAGGATGGAACCACATACGATCGACTTTGTTCAAACACACATATGACGATCGGTTTTGTTCAGAAATTTACAAGTAAGAATTTTATCTACACCAATACATTCGGAGCTATTCACACAACGACTGCTACTCAAACACTTGTGTAAAGTCAAAATGCGAAACGTTCAGACAGACGATCGTACAAGCAAGGCGTGCGCTTCCTCGCCGGCTTCTGGATGAACAAGTTTGTCCGGCGACGGATACCAGCTCAGGTCGATCTCGAGGTCGGTGAGGTCAAGGATCGACACGCAGAAGGCCGGCTGCAAGGGATTCTCAAGCACGTAGGCCTTGAAGTTATCGATCAGAGGGCCGACCTAGAGCCCTCCCTTCTTGGCAGCACGGATGGCGTCGCCGTAAGCCATGTGATAGGCAAACTCGCCGACATACTCCACATTTAAGAAGGGATCGGCTTCGGTCGCCTCCAACTTCTCCATCAGCCCCGCGATGTTTTTGTCCGCGTCCTGGAGCTCAACAACCTTGGAGGCCAGCTCCCCCTTCGACGACTCTAACTCGCCATTCAACCGATCCACCACTGCCTTCAGGCCGGTCGCCTCCTCCTGCGAGGTAGCATGTAACCGACGGGCCTCCGTCATCTGATCGCGCATCCGATCGGTCGCCGCCCGAGACCAGTCGAGATCCTGCCCTATCCGGTTGAGATCTTGTTTAGACCGATTGGCCGTCTCAACATACTCCTTCTCCATCGTCGCAATCCTGTCGACTAACTTAGCATTCCGGCTCCGAGCAGCCTCAAGGTCTGAATAGAGACGGGCAGTAGAGGGCCGCCCCTCATAATCCTTTATAGCTTGAGCGGCCATCGTCGCCGCTTGGAGGGTCAGGGCAAGATTCGCCTGCATTGCATCTTCAGACCGCCGGCGCGCGATCGCATCCAGTTCGGTCGTCCAAGCCTTCGGTAGGGAGGAGATATCCCGGGAGACATAGTGAGGGACATCGCAAGCCTCGCGGGGAGACCTGCTCACCTGGAAGTCCAACACTATCGGCGAGGTGTTCAGGTTGGCAAGGCGTACCCTGCAACAAGAATGAAGGAGTTAATATGCACCCTACACAAGTGACTTAACTCAACAATATCTACCCAACTTACCTTTCGACCTTCTCGGGGTCGCGGCCAAAATAAGGCTTGCCCCGCGGGGTATCGACGTCGGCGGTCGCCATGGCCTGTAGGAATTCCGATGAGGGCGTTGGCCCCTTCGCCATTGGAACAGCAGAAATAGGAGGCGCGGCGACCGGCGGCACCACTACGGGCGCCTCAGCAGCAACAGTTGGCAATGGCTCCTCCATCCTCCGCCTCTTGCGGCTGCGCTGAAGCTGCTCCTCCTCCCGAGCCTCCGGCTTGACGATCGGCACTATGAGATGTCTCGCCTCAGGGATAGGATGGGTCGTCGTTGCAGGGGCACGGCCCCCCTTATTCCATTGGCGGAGACGATTCATATGTCCGGGGTTCGACATAGCAATCTCTCTTGGCGGCTCGGAGTAGCGGGGAAAGTAGATCTCTGTCAAAGAAAATATTCAACTAGGTTAGACATCTCTTTCAATCAAAGGCGATCGTCAAGGAAAAAAGAGATCGTAAATATTTGTACCAGGGACCTTCAAGTGGCGGGGGAAGCGAAACAACCGATCGCCCAACCAATGAGCTTCGTTGTTGACCACGCGAGCGTCGATGTAATTGTCCGGTAGACCGCAAACTCGCTCCCAAACGATCAGAAAGTCAAATGGAAGGTCGCCAGCCGCTGGAACAAGGGAGCCTGCAAAAAGAAAAACAAATTAGATTAGCTCAAGGTGTATCCAAATAAAGGCAGAGTTAAAACCCTTACTCAGATTCCTCTCCCGAAAGCCGGTGGTGATATCCAATTCATCCTCGGGTTTATCGCTCGCCGCCGACTTCCATGCTCCGCCGACCCAACACCATTTTGTCAGGTCGCCCCGGACCTTGTTCGGCACCCCAAGGACCAGCCTGCCCATGCGACCCTGAATGTGGTAGCCGCCAACTGAACCCTTATACGCCGTCAACTTGAAGAGATAGTTCATTTCCAGCGCAGAAGGAAGACGGAACAACCGGTGACCGCCAAAAATAGTCAAAGTACTGACGATCTGCAACTAGGCGTTCGGCGTCAGTTGAAGCGGCACCACATTCCAGGCGGTCAATAGGTATGACACGGTGAACGGCAATGGGAACCGCAATCCGGCCCCCATGATCAATTCATTAACGGCGATCATACACTCGGGAGGTTGGTCGGCACGCTCGTTCTCGGCGGGCAAATACAGTGAGACATCAGAGGGGGCGTGGAATTCCGCCCTCCAACGACTCAATTCCTTCTTAGTCGCCGAACTCCTGATCTGACCGAGGGTCCACGGGGAGCGGTCCGTGACCCGAAATGACGTCCGCTTCACGGGTTCATAGGGGTGGGCAACCGAGTATGCGCGAAAATCAAACTGAGGACGTGGTCCGGCCAGCCTCTCCATAAGCTCGACAAATTCCAGAAAGGCCCGGACGAACACATTGTTCTGCTTCCAATACAGTCTCACCGCCTCATCCTTGTCTACCGGAGAGCCCTTCTGCTCCGCCGCCGCCGACCTCGCCGCGCCAGCCTCGTTGAAAAGCTCTTCAACCTCTGCGGGTGCAATTCCCGCACGAATGGCCTCGACGGCTGTCTCCACGTGCAAATCCGTAGAGGTTTCATCCCTAGCGGCGGAAGTCGCGGTGGTGGAAGTGCTACCCGCCTCGTACACAGTAGATCCTCCTCCAGACATGTTCAAAGAGAAAGGGGGGAGAGAAGTTTTTGTTCTTACCTAGAGAGAACGTCTATCGACGCATGAAGCTTCAAGAAATTTCGGCTAAAGTCTTCTTCTAAAGGCAAGAGCGCATAAAGATCTAAACCCCAGTAGCCCTAGCCCCTTTTATAGGCGAGAGCAGGGACTTCTGGGCAAATAGGCGGAAATTCGAGGGCTGAAGTGCAACCGTTTGTGGGCCGCATTTAATGCATCCCTTGAAACCCGCGTACGCGTCGTTTCGAGGGCATGCCAGACGACAAGTCTGACAAAAATCATCGGACTCCCCCAACGGGAGTGCGACGCGTGTCCCGGTGATTTTTCAAAAGCCGCCTTCAATTCCGCTCTTTCCGGATCAGGAGATCGTCAAATTCAAAATCGGTTCGTCAGGAAGATGATTATGCCTTCATAAAATAGATGAGTCGCTCGTCTAAAACAATTGATCACCAGTAGTTCCACCTCGACCCACGTCTTCAACATCAGAGCAAGCTGGGGGGCAATTGTTGTGCGGCGATTTATACGCCTCAATGGCGATCGTCATAATGATCTGGAGACGGCCAAAGAAGACAGATCTGGGCAAGCGCCTAGTGATCGGCGTCAAGGCGATCGTCTTTTGGCATTTACGATCGCCTCTAATGTCCGACCGGGACGACCGTCCCATGCCACGTGTGAATCCGACATTCGTCAAAGTCTGCGAAGACCGAATCTCGGTGAAGACCCACATGCAGATCCGCAAAGGGCGCCGCAAGAACAGGCCCTACTCTAGCCCATCGGCCACTGCCAATGATAAGGACGGCCTCACCTACCGGCTGCACTGCCGAAAGGTCCTAGGTGGGATATCCCAAGATAGCGACGCGAGGCACTGTCGCCTCCTCATTGGTTCGCACGTCGCTACCAGCAGCAGTTGCGGACTTTAAGGAAATATTCCCACGTGCTGGGACGATCGCCCGTCTTATTTAAATACAGAAATGGCGATCGCCCATGGTGGACAGGGACATCCTAGCAACCTCTTCTCATATAAATATAAGGCCTCCGGCATTGGCAAGAACAGAAGAGTTACGACGTTAACACAGAGTGACAACACTAAAATGATTACACACAGCAAAAACAATACAGAGAACTCCTCATCTTTGTAACAAGAACTCACAGAGCTTCAACTCTGGTTCTTCCGGTAATCTTCAGCACTCGATAGCTAAGATAACTAGGGTATTTACACTCATTGTAATTGTACTCTAACATTAATATTTGTACTCACAAGTATTCATATTAATAACATCTCGCAAGAGCATTCAAGCCGGGACTAACAACCCATTAAATCTTGTGTTATTTATTTCCCCACGGATGTGCTCTCGCATTTTGTTTGTTACTCGTCCATTCCAAGATATCATCTCCGGATAATATTTTAGGTAACAACAGAGCCCAATTTTGTAATTTGAGATTTTGGTAGGAAGTGCAATATCAACTTTTTAGTGGACTAAGTTGATATTAATAGATTCATTATATTAGGAAGAGTCCTAATAAGGTAAGATGAATTTATTGGGAATCCTTCCATAATCCTCCTTAAGATCCCTAGTAGTAGTCCAAGAGCCTATATATAGGACATCTTGGGTTGGCCGATTTTATCATCAAAGATACACAAGGAATTTGATTTTTCTTCTAAGTGTTTAATTGTGGATCTTGACTTGTGTCTTTGATTCCACAATTGAGAGAACACTTTTATTCTTGCTACATATCGGAATAACTTGAAGAAAAGAAAATCGAGAGTTGTGAGGGATTGAATTCGGCCGATCCAAAGGTTGTCCAAGAAAGACCCGGTAGCTCGTTGCCCACACAACATCCGGTTCAAGGCAGATCATACTCTAGAAGGTCTAAAGGTAGAAATACAAGGTGATCAAGGCGTAAAGCAACCAATACTCTTCAAAAGGTAATATCCTATGATCTTGGATCTAGATTAGGATATTTTAATAATCAACATATTTAATTAATAAATAATAAATAATATTTAAATTTCTTATTAGTCTTAGTAATTAATTAATTAGCATTCCTAAATAAATCTTATGCTCATAGATGCGTAAAATGCCATTATCATCTTTCCCAAACTTCGCTACCGCTGCGTTTTACGTTCCAACAATTGGTATCAGAGCCGGATTTTTAGGCTTTTGCTATTTTAATTAATTTTGGTGATTAATTGATGGTAATTTAAATATTCATATATTTTGATATTGGAATATTTTGCTAGATGTGTTCTTGCAGGTGATATGATCCAATTATCATGGTTTATATGAATGGTGTATTTGTTTATTTTTATTAATTATGCAATTATTGGTTTGACCCGTTTTTTAGGCATGTAATGGTTATTCCCGTGAGAAAATCCGCGGGTAGTTCTAGGTGTTTTTACTTTTCGTATAATCTTGATATAATTTCGATGTATTTTATTTTGTATAAAATTATAATCGAATTTGGAAAAGACGGGATCACGAAGAAATAGAGCAGAACCGGGACTGCCGGGATTGCTGGGCAGCCGCGGCCGACAAGCAGCAAGCAGGCGCTGCCGAGCAGCACACGGCTGCCTGCCGAGCAACGCCGAGCAGCTGCCAGTGCCACGGGCAGCCTGGTCCGGGCCAGTTTGCTGGTTCGGGCTGGATCGTCCAGTTTTGGTCCGGTCCGTTTCGCCGCCGTTCGTTGCGTCCGCTGGAGAGTCGGGATTTAAAATTAAATTTTTTGATGTAATTAATTTTGCATAAAAGTGAAATTTTAATTTTGGAAATCCACGGCCCGGCCGAGGAGGAGCGACGAGATGCTTGATTCAGTGGGAGAGATCGAGTCGAAGATTTTCTCGGTTTCAACTCAAGGAGGAAGACCATGATAATTGGATAATTTAATTATCCATGCTTTATTTTTGGTTTTTATTGTTTTGATATATGGCATGTATGGATGTATGCGTGATATGTTTCCTTGCATGTTAGGACAAGAAAATTAAAAGTGATATAAATCCCTTCTGAATCCCGGGAGTTTTTGATTGGAAAATAATCACAAAAACTATAGCCATACATCAATTCACAACTGAGGACCAATTACACACAACACATCATCCATAAGCCATTCTTGTCCAAGCACCTCTGATAAATATGTATTACATCCCAAGCATTATGGCAAGTCAAAACATCGTGCTACTCCGGATATATCACAAAAATGCATCAATCCACAAGGCTAAAAATACTCCTGGTTAATCGTCGATCCGACAATACGCGAATCCCTCCTCGACCCCGTCGGGCCCTCTCGGAGTGGCTAACCCAAATGTTCGCGGAACCGTTATAAGTGGAACCCTCCTCGGCCCCGTCAGGCCCTCTCGGAGTGAACGAATATAACTCTCACACTCAGAAGTAATATCCGACTTCCAATGAAAAGGACTATAAACCATATACTCAGAGTACTCACTAGAATAGCCTCCGAAATCGGGCAAAATCAAGATTAACAGTATAATCTACAAACTATGAAAGGTAGCAATGAAACGGGTTAAACAACTAGTAAAATGTTTTAAAGAATTCATGACCTTAGGAACCTATTTTGGGACACAGCCCAAGGTTATTTCGAAATTACAATTCCAATCACAAATCATGGGGTCCAAGACCCAAATATTCACATCGACATCCTCCCAAGGGTTATTCGCATCCCGTGCTAGTAATGCACGGACCTCGGAGCCTCCATGAGACATCCCCGCGTGAAAAAACCCAATGGAAAACCACACAAGATTACACATCATCGTGACGACAGTCATCTAACAGTACCACACTAAAACCGGGCACAACATACAATACTAATACCCATTCTCAGAATGACACATTCGTTCTTGAACACTCAAGTTAATTTGAAGAATACATTTATCGGGAATAGATACCTATATATATATATATATTGATTCTTTTGAAAGCTAAATAACATTCAATTTTCACCCATAGACAATCACCAATTTATTATGTCTACGAAACACAAAGTGTATAGGCAAGATACTTGCCTCAAAACCACGAGCAATGGAACATCGAACGGACGGGTTCGAGCAGCCCCCGGGCTTCCAAATAACCATCAGGAATCTCGACAGTCCTCTAAATACTACGAGAACAATACCATCATGAATCAACAAACTAATCGGAATCCAAATAAACACTAAGAACAACAAGGATCTAAGTGTTCTCAAGGAGATCAAGAATCATTATTCTGGGTGATATAAAATTAATAAATGAGTTGTCAAACCAAAAGCCACGGCCAAGGCACTCAATAATACTCAAGCGATCGGATAAGATCTGGTAAAAATCACCAAAACTAAGGAAAACCCCCAAATTCAAGAAACTAGGGTTCTAAGAAGAGAATATCTTGATATGAGCAAGAGAGATGATTAAATGTTGTTAAACACCTACAAATCCACTCTAAGATGAAGCTTGATGATAAATATCACCCAAAATCTCCCTTGGAACTCGCTCCCGATGGAAAGAGATGAAGAAAAGTGAGAAATGACGAAGTGAAGCCTGCTGCCC
Source organism: Orobanche coerulescens (assembly GCA_033398695.1). NCBI lineage: Eukaryota > Viridiplantae > Streptophyta > Magnoliopsida > Lamiales > Orobanchaceae > Orobanche > Orobanche coerulescens. Next base: position 175,053,896 of record CM065802.1, on the reverse strand, counting down.
AGTATTTATACTGGACAGTTATTAGCATGCGCTAACCAGACAGCATTAGCGCGTGCTAACGAGGTCAACACCTCAGAATACTTGGCCTGTAACAGTTAGCGTGTGCTAGCCAGATAAGCGTAGCATGCGCTAACGGGTCACGAAACCACCAAAGAGCCGGTAGCCATCCGGGCGTGCGCTAGGAATAATGATTAGTGTGCGCTAATCAGTCAATAGTGTGCGCTAGCTATCAACCTTAGCGTGCGCTAACGAGACCCCAGTCCCAGTCCAGTAGCTCCTGGACTGCCTCTGGACAGCCAGTTAGCATGCGCTACATGCCCGGTAGCGTGCGCTAACAATAGCACAGTAGCGTGCGCTACACCACAAGCGGTAGCGTGCGCTACATTGAAATGGGTCGAAAACTCATAAAATGACCTGGAATAGAAATCAAACACATGTCAACTCATGACACAACCATACATGGCACAACATTCCAACGATGTGGACCATAACAATCCGATAAAACCCAGAAAACTCAACGAATCCGGAACAAAGATCTTAGGTATTACAAATAATACTTCTGGGACAACAATGCATACATCCGTTCCACACCCGGATGTCCAGCCCACTGAGGGTCATGTGTTTCCCTCAGCAGTTCCCGTCGCAACGAACCTACTAGTACATATGCTCGTCCACCCTTGGCATAGAGTATGCCCTCTTCTTGCCAATATTTCCACAACTGGCCCTCATTTACTTGTTCAAGCAGCTTCAGATAAACCAAATCATTCTGGGACACTTCTCGGATTCTCCTCAAGAAATCCGTCTCAACCAACGTAATGGCAGCAATATAGTCCTCCACCACTTTTCAACTAAGAGCATCTGCCACGTCATTATGCTTGCCAGGTCGATGTACCCAAGTAAAATCGAACTCGCCCAAGAGTTCTTGCCAACGATTCTGTTTCGGGGACATCTTCTTCTGTGTCCTGAAATATTTGTTAGCAACATTGTCTGTCACCACAGTTAATTTCGTACCGAGTAGGTAGTGGCGCCACACTTCCAAACAATGGATCACTGCTGACATTTCCTTCTCATGGGTACTGTACCGTTGCTCGGCATCCTTCAGCTTCCGACTTTCGAATGCTATCGGGTGCTTGTCCTGCACCAAGACACCCCCAAGAGCACGGTCCGACGCGTCCACTTGCACTTCAAATGGTTTATCGAAGTCTCGGAGCTTGAGAACAGGTTCAGATGTATTGGCCTGTTTCAATCTCTCCAAGGCTTCCTGACATTCCAATATCTATTCCCACTGCTTGTCCTTCTTGAGCAAATCCGTCAAAGGGTTTATGATCTTGGAATACCCCTTCATGAACCGACGGTAATAGTTCGCTAATCCCAAGAATGACCGTAACTCCGCAACCTTTGATGGAACCGGCCAATCCACAACAGCCTTTATTTTCTTAGGGTCCATGCAGATTTTTCCTTGGCTAATAATGTGACCAAGAAAAGTGATTTTGTCCCGACAAAATTCACACTTCTCCTTTTTAACATAAAGCTTATTTTCCCGCAGCTTTATGAAAACCGACCGTAGGTGCACCAAATGGTCTTCTAGAGACTCCGAATAAACAACAATATCATCCAAATAAACAACCACAAACGATCAAGGAACTCATAAAATACATCAATCATGAGATTACAGAATGTAGCAGGGGCATTAGTTAAGCCGAAAGGCATCACTAATGATTCGAACGACCCATATCTCGTCACGAAGGTAGTCTTTGCCTCATCTCCAGGGGCAACCCGCACCTGCCAATATCCCGACCTTAGATCAATCTTTGTGTACCATCTTGCTCGTGCCAACTTATCAAACAGATCGAGAGCGTTTGGAATAGGGTACTTATTTTTGATAGTAACCTTATTCAAAGCCCTATAATCCACACACATCCTCAACGTACCATCTTGCTTTTTCTGGAATAGAACCGGCGACCCATATGGAGCTTTGGAAGGCTGGATCAATCCTGCCTCCAACAATTCGTCCAACTGTCTCCTTAACTCAGCCAACTCCGCTGGTGGCATCCTATAAGGTGCTTGCGCAGGAGGTCTCGCACCAGGTTCCAACTCGATCTTATGGTCACAAGCACGTCTTGGTGATAATACTTTCGGCAATTCGGGTGGCATGATGTCCCCGAATTCCTCAAGCAAATCCGCAACAACATCGGGCACATCCTGGTATACATCCTGTTTGATCTCAACCAATACAGCAATTTAGGTGTGTTCACCATGTCTTATCCCATCCTTGACCTGTATGGCTGAGAGCAAACTCACCTTCTTCCCATCCACTTTGTCCAACGACACAAATGAACCCTTAACAAAGCAAGGACAACTTTCATCTGAAATGAGTATACCTCCCACATGCGGCATCACAGCGACTTTCATCGACAAAATGAATTCCATTCCTAGGATGAGATCAAAATCATCAAGGTGAGTGGCTCTCAAAGGACACCGTCCTTTCAACGGTCCAATCGCAAGATCCACATCCGCAACGCCCTTGATGATTTGACCCGGTGCATTCACGGTCTTCATCTGGCTACTACTCTTATTCATCAAATTCAATCCCAGCCTATGAATTTGATGATCGGCCACAAAGTTATGAGTAGTACCTGAATCAACGAGTGCCATTATCTCTTTTCTATTCAAGAGAGTCTTCACATACATCAGACTCGACTTTTGGGGCTTGCTTTGAATCGCACAAAGCAACTGCATAAGATTTACCCTGTACGGGCCATCATCCTCACTTTTCGCATCATCCTCGGCCACAATTGCATTCAACTTCCCACGTTTCGAGCAATCTCACATCCGATGGTCTCCACCGCATAAGAAGCAACCGCGTTTTGTTTTGTCCAGAACAAGTTGTTGTTTGGACACTTCCCTTGGCTTTCTGGCATTTCCTTCATAGCCTTTCTTCTTCTTATTCTTTCTATTCTTATCCTTCTTGCTCTTAACAAATTTCTCCTTCCCAGAATCCTTTTTATTTCGATTCTGGTCTGGAGCACCAATGACCTTATAATTCACAAATCCGTCTGCCACAACAATGGCTGATGGCAAGTCTTTGACCCCTTGTCTTCGCAATTCAGTTTTGGCCCAAGACTGCAATCCCGCTAAGAAGTTGAACAACTTGTCTCCCTCCGACATGTCATGAATATCCAGCATTAAGGAACTAAATTCCTTAACATACTCACGTACAGCCCCCGTCTGTCTCAAATTACTCAGCGCACTCCTTGCCAAGCACTCGGTGTTGCAAGGAAGGAACTGATCCTTCAACTCTTTCTTCAGAGTCTCCCAAGTCTCGATAGGTTCATGATTCGCACTAGCATCGTCTGATAGACGTGCACGCCACCACAACTTTGCATCTCCCGTGATATACATGCTAGTAATATGCACCTTTTCCTTATCGGGAACATGAGTCACGTTAAAGTACGCCTCCATGTCCCATAAGAAGTTTTCCAACTCTTTGGCGCTCCGCACACCGCCAAATTGCTTGGGTTCAGGAACTTTCACCTTGGATGAAGAAGAACGGTCTTCGCTGGAACTCGATCCAACGACCTTCTTCAAGACTTTCACATCATCTTTGATTCCCATCAACTTGGTATCGAGCGTGTCACGGAGAATACTGATATCCTCTTGACACCCAACAATTTTTTCTTCCACAAACTCGGGTAACTGTTAGGCGTATTTTTATACGCTTATTTATCATTATTTCGTAATATTTTGGAGAGTGAAATCGTCTAAATGAGCTTTTAATGACTTAATTTTGTATGATTGACAGGAAATTGAAGTCCGGAAGCTAAAACGAGGCAAAACGGGCGAAAACGGCAAAACTGGACTCTGAGCCGCGGCACAAGGAAGCTGAGCCGCGGCACATGAAGACACCAACCGAAGGGCAGAGTAACCTGTACTCTGTGCCGCGGCACGGCCCAGGTGAGCCGCGGCACAGAAGAATTAATTAACGCCCGTGCATTCACCAAGGCGATTCGCCGCGGCAGTTTAGTGAGCCGCGGCACACTTAGCGGGTTTTGTAGGTCTCGCGGATTTTGGGCCGTTTGAAGCCGATTTCGACCGACTAATACGGACGCGATTTGTGGAGGTGCTGAGCTATAAATAGGGTTTAAGACCCTAATTAAATCATCTTGGAATCATTGGATCTTAACTTTTGAGAGCTTAAGCTTGGAGACGGTAGAAGAAGAAGAGCGTAAGAATTCAAGGGCATATGGAGTCAAGAACGGAGGAATCCGAGCTTCATCTGCGTTTGAATTTTATGCTTTCGTTTATTTATTTTGTATTTTCGCTTTTAGTATGTCGCTAAAGCCCTAATCTAGGGTTTTGATGAAACCTTTGTTTTGACGAATTGATTGAGATTATCCAATTTACTACCTTTTTATTGAGTTTTCCCAATTATGTTTAATGCTTGCAATTATCTGGCCAATAGTTGTATTGATTTAATCATTCACTTCGAATCGGGAGAGGAGATTTGGTGAGGAACTATTGGTGAGGACCGTTTTATTCTGTGAGATAGGAATATACTCATAGGAACTACGTGGCCTTTAGGAGATTTTATGCTTTTTGCCTATCGACGAAATAATTCACCTAGGGATAGAGTGCGTTAGTCGCCGTTAGACAAATCTATTGACCTCGGGAGAGGCGGTAGAATATATTAGCAATCTCCGCCTTCAATAAATTGGGAAAATTATTTATTACGGATAATCGAGAGTAAATTCGGATTAACTAAGGTGGATTCAGAACCCTAGACTTATTTATCATTTGATTTCTTTTATCCAAGATATTGTTTTCTACTGCTTAGTCTTTTAGTATTTCTTTTAGTTATTAATTGCAAAACCCAAAATTCGATTGTTCAGATAAAATTGGAATACGAAAACATCGGTAGTTAGAGATTCAATCCTCGTGGGAACGATACTCTACTTATCACTTTATTACTTGTAAACGATGACGTGCACTTGCGTGTAGGAAATATCGCAACAAGTTTTTGCGCCACCGGGATTGAAATTTTTCTAATATCGATTTAAGTATTTCCACTTAATTTGAACGTTTTATTTTTATTTTTGTATTTAATTTCGTTTATTTATTTTTCCTTTCGGGACCTTTCGTAGTGCATGAGAAGACTCGAACGAAGGCCTACTACCTTTGGACACCGAGCTCGAGCGCACGCTAAGAAGTAACAAAAAGGAGAAAAGAGAGTTGCGCATTTACAACAAGATGGCCGAGAATATCGAAATCCAGGAGGAGACAACCAAGTGCGGCAAGTTCAACCGAACTAGCTCTTCGAGATTATGCCATGCCGCAGTCAACGCAAATTTTTCGGAATTCGGCCCCACTATCCAAGCTAATAATTTTGAGATCAAGCCCGCCATTATTCGGATGGTGCAAAGTAGCCCATTCTGTGGACTGCCGAAGGACGACCCGAATGCCCATATTGCTTCTTTCCTTGAGATATGCGACACGTTTAAGACTAATGGGGTCACCGACGATGCCAACCGATTGAGGCTTTTCCCTTTCTCTTTGAGGGATAAAGCAAAATTCTGGTTAAATTCCTTACCGCCGGGGTCGATTACAACATGGGAGAGGTTAGCGCAAGCCTTCCTTGCCAAATTTTTCCCACCTGCGAAGACGGCGAGGTTGAGAAACGAAATAACCACTTTTGCCCAGTACGATATGGAATCGCTCCACGAGGGGTGGGAGCGATATAAAGAATTGATACGAAGATGCCCTCATCACGGCATTCCTGATTGGCTTCAGCTTCATACGTTTTATAATGGTTTGAGTGCTTCTACACGCACTTTAGTGGATGCGGCCTCTTGTGGGACATTCATGGGAAAATCTATGGCCGAGGCACACGTACTTTTGGAAGATATGGCCGAAAACGCATACCAATGGCCATCGGAAAGATTGACACCGAAGAGAGTCATGGAAGTTTCAAGCAATGATCCGATTTCCACTTTGTCAGCTCAAGTCGCCGCTTTGACACAACAGCTCCAGGCATTTTCGCACGCACCAGCCCCCGTTACCATTGAGACATGCAATTGGTGTAACGGATCACACCCGAGCGCAGAATGTCAAATTGGAAATCCGTTCGAGCAAAATCAGATGGAGCAGGCTCAATTCGTAGGAAATGGGAATCGGCCGAATAACCCGTACTCCAATACTTATAATCCGGGGTGGCGCAATCATCCTAACTTTTCATGGAGAAACGGACAGAACTCACACCAGCCCCCATTTGCCCAGAATCAACAGCAGCCCCCTTCCGCTCCCAAAGTGTCTCTCGAGGAAGCACTTGCAAAATTAGCGGCAAATACGAATCAATTTATGACCCGTACGGAAGCTACATTACAAAATCATTCTGCTTCCATTCGGAACTTGGAGGTCCAGCTGGGACAAATCGCTAATGTGTTGACAGCACGTCCGGAGGGAGCATTGCCGAGTACAACAGAGACAAATCCTAGAGAGACTCTAAATGCAATTAGCTTGAGAAGCGGGAGAGAGGTGCTGGATCAGCCCGAGCGGGGTAAAGAGAAGAAGGAGATTGAAGAAGAGAAGGATTTAAAGCTAGAGGAGTCGAAGGATTTGAAGTCGGATAACTCGAAGACATGTGTCCCCCCCGTTCCGTTTCCGCAGAGACTACAGCAAAGAAGGGCGGACAAACAATTTTCTAAGTTCCTTGATGTGTTCAAAAAGCTTCACATAAATATTCCGTCACGACGCATTGGAATAGATGCCGAGTTATGTCAAGTTCATGAAAGAGATATTATCGAAGAAGAGAAAGCTTGAGGAGTTTGAAACGGTCACCTTGACAGAGGAGTGCAGTGCTATTCTTCAAAAGAAGCTCCCACCTAAATTGAAAGATCCGGGAAGCTTCAACATACCGTGCACCATGGGGAATCTTTCGTTTAATAAGGCACTATGCGATCTTGGTGCGAGTATCAACCTCATGCCTCTGTCGATTTTCAAAAAGCTGAATATTGGGGAAGCCAAGCCAACCACGGTCTCATTACAATTGGCAGATCGATCGATAAAGTATCCGAGGGGAGTAATCGAGGATGTTTTAGTTAAAATTGATAAGTTCATCTTTCCGGCTGATTTCATCGTACTCGACATGGAGGAAGATGAAAATATTCCAATCATCTTGCGACGACCATTTCTTGCGACGGGCCGAACCCTTATAGACGTGGAAAAGGGGGAGTTAACTCTGAGGGTCCAAGACGAGCAAGTCACTTTTCAAGTATTCAAATCGTTCCCATGTCCCGGAAGTGCTGATAAAGGATCACAAATTGAAGGTGTGGATGTTGTTGAAAGAGGAAAGCACCGAAATCATCGTCGGTGGGAAAATTCAGATTTTGTGTTAAATGGCCCAAGTTTTAAGAAGGATGTAGAACGAGTGGCGTTCCTCGAGCATGAGGAAAAATCTGCTGTAGTCGTGAGTTCGTTTGTGAAGGAGGAGAGTGAGCCGAAAGCCAAGCGGACAATTAGTCATGGAGAAACCGGGTGTTTCGGGAAGTTATTCATGTCGAAACCTTTTTGCAAACAACATTTGATGACCGAACCAAGAGTCGAACCGCTGATGACCAATGGTCATAATTTTAACCAAAATATAAACGGTTCGATGAACGGGGCGGAAACCAAATGGAGTTTGCGAAAAGCGAACTAACGTTGTCCAATAGGTCCGGCTGAAGACTATAAACTTAGCGCTTCTCGGGAGGCAACCCGAGTTCGTAGTTGTAGATTTTTGCATTTCTTTATTTTTCCTGTATTCGTGATTCTTATTTTTCGTCATTTTTGTGCTTCAATTTGCTTCTGCCTCTCGTTTTTAACGTCTTCTTCTCAAAATTCTGTGCAGGAAAGTCGCAGGGAAGAAACTGAAGTATGAGCCGCGGCACAGGTATTGTGAGCCGCGGCACACATCAATCGCAAGGAGGCTAAACCAATCAGTACCTTGTGCCGCGGCACGGCTTAATTGAGCCGCGGCACACTTGAGCATTGAGCCGCGGCACACGGAATCTGTGCCGCGGCACACGACAAAACAAGAACACAGGCAAAAGGGACTGTACCCTGTGCCGCGGCTCACTTTAGCTGTGCCGTGGCACACTATGCGGAATCCGAAAGGCCAGGTAGCATATAATACGCATTCGGTCGGCATTATCAGGTACGCCTCCCTTCTCCTTTGCCTTCCCTCCCCAGCGCGACCGGCCGAAGTGTTCTTCAAATTTTTTCCTGCGATTTTTCTTGCAATCTTCAAAAGGTACGTTTCAATCTTTAATCTTGACTTGCTTTTGGTTTTAATGTTGGTGTAGGATGCTTTGGAGGAGGAGTGTTCACAAGGTTCATTTGTTCCCCATGGACGTGATGACATTCTTAGTAATGCAATTGGGCGACAAGAGCACCCAGGTTGTGTTCGTGGTGTTGGATCTGGTATAGGGATTCGAGAATATTTTGGATCACGTTCATATGGGTCGACCAGACCCCAGTCAATCAATCCTAAATTTTTGCAAAGCCTCACACAGAAGATCACGATGGAGGTTACACAGAATTTGATGAAGCAATTCGGTCCGGCATTGGCATCTGTAGGAGCAAATTCACAACCACCTCCAGTTACACCTCTTGGACATGTTAGCACGAACGGGAGTTGTGCTGCTCATAATGATCGCTCTTTAGGAGAGGCTCACACTGCCATTGGCGAGTGTGGTTTATATATTGATGGTCAACCTCTCCGCCTAGTGGCCCTAGGGAGAGTTCTCGAGGGTGGTTCAACCATACATGGTGTGATCTTGTCTGACGATTTGGTTAGGATGACAGTTAGGATGTTCGAGATGTTGATGCTCAGGTCCCTATTCCCACTTCAGAGGTTAGCATAGTGGGAGAGGCCCTAGGTGGTTTTATTGCATGGCCGAAACGTCTTGTCAAGGCTATATCTAGAGAGGTGCTATTTCTTTTCAGTAAAAGGTTATTATAATAAATGTGTGAATTAAAGATTGATTGTTGACATGTTTATTATTTAGGATATTGAGCGACAAAAGAAGCGGGTTAATAAAGTTGAGGGACCATCGCTTATAGATAACCCGATTGTTGAATTGCTTAAGGTTACTGCATCCATTTATGGTAACCCTATGCAGGTGGTGTGGGATTCGAGTCTCTTTGGTGTTGAGAATGATGTTCCATTATACCTTTCCCATAACGACGTTTTGGGTATATTACACGGCAATGTGTGGCTGAGCATATCGATTATACAGTTCTGAATCTTGTAAGTTCTAAACTTTTAAGTTTTATTAGGTAATTCATTGCTTTTACAATTTATGATAGCAATATTATTTAAGTAAAATTTATTTGAACACATTAGGTTGCTACATAAGTTAAGTATGGATATGGGGAATGATGATGTGTACGGATTTCTTGAGCCCCAATCTATACAATATATGGGGATCAAATAAAATGAAGTCTCCAAGTATATTCTGAAACATATGCGGGAATCAAACAAAAAGATTTACTTAGGAGCTTATCATCATGGGTAAGTACGGTCACCACATAATCAATTTAATTATAGTAAAAAGTTTATATATTTCATTTGTAAAAATATTTTACTGTAATATAGGAATCATTGGCAACTCTTAATAATTATTCCTAACGAAGCGTTGGTTGTGTGGCTTTGTTCACTACATGCTAGGCCAGATGCCGCTATGAAAGCCATAGTACATAGGTAAGTTTAATATGTAATTTTAGTATTTTTAGTTTAATTTGTTTGTATTTGTAAATTACTTTAATGAGAATTGTCATCAAAACCAGTGTCGTGAGCCATTTTAAAATGCTTGGTGGTATACACAACAATAAATCGAAGCATAACCTTATTTGGCTTTATCCAAAAGTAAGTCATTTTAGATTCAATTTAAATTGTTTTACATGATGCTGTAATTTTTTTTCAATTCAACTTTAAATTTAATTTTGTAGTGTAATAAACAAGTCGGATCTTGGGAATGCGGATATTACGTTATGTATTGGATGTTAACTATTATTCGAGCGAGTGTCAAGAACAGTTGGCAAGAGGTATTTTTTTTTAAAATAGCCACAACTTTTATAATCCTTATTTGGTTATTCTACTATTCTTCATTATTTTTTTTATTCTATGTTCTAAATATTTAATGACACTAGTGCACTTCCTCAAACGAGCATTGAAGAGATCCGTACTCAGTGGGCCAGATATTTTTTGGAATATAACAGATGAGTATGTACTTTTTTTTGTTGTTGGAGATGATATGATGATACGACTTTACAAGATCGCGGTCTATTTGTTCAAACTTGTTGAGTCATCCCTCTCTTTACTATATGTGGAACCACTCTCTGTTCTTTTTTCTGCAAGTTGATATTCTCATTTCGACATTGTGTTTATTTTTATTTCTTTGAAGAATCATTTTTTCTGGGACATTATATAGCTTACTTTTTTTAATTTAATATCCTCCACATAGGTGGCACCACTAAGTTGGGCTGAATGGACTGTTGTTCTATATCTATCTTTTCTTGTAAGTATGTGTTCTCTTTAAAATGAACAAAGAATGAAATTGCTTGTGTATTTTGTTTGGGAAAAATGATATGTCAGATTTCACCTAATTACCCAAAAAGAAAAACAGATAACTCTCGAAAATACAAAACTCACCCTTGGATATTATTTTGCCTTGCATTTACTTTCTTCCTAGGCAAAAAGTATTTTAAAAAACCTCTACTTTTTTAAAATATTCAAAAACCTCACGGTTGTTTTTTTCCCCGTCATTTTGATTTTGTTTGGTTTTTCCCTGTTCTTTGTTGGTATTTTTGTATGATATTTTTCCATGTATGCTGAAAAGATTCTCCAAAACTATGAAGAATTATTACGGAAGAAACAATTTGTTGAGGATAAGAGCAGATTAAAGGACATCCTTGTTGAGAATAAGAGCAGATTAAAGGACATCCTTGCTGGCTTAGTTCGCTGCTTATCAATGCTGCCATGTAATGATAGAGATCACTCTACTGTTAAAAATGTGTGGTGTTTAATTTAGTAGTATGTGTGGTGTTTAATTTAGTTTGTTTTGCTGCCATTGCGGAAGAATCAATGCTGCCATTTACTTTGTTTTGCTGTTTTATAATTTCAGTAGTATGTGGTGTTTAATTTAGTTATTTAATTGCTTAAACTAATGAATCTCGTACAGATTATGCAGTTGGCTGTACTTGTAGTTGTCCGTTTTAAATATATCGTTATATGTCGTCTGCTAGCCAGTGTTCTTGTGTGTTTCTATTCCCAGTTGTGTGTACTGATAAATGTATTGTTATTATATATCGTTATATATCGTTACTGTATTGATTCAAGAATGATCTGTACAGGACATTCCATCTGCGGTGTTCTTCACGCTTTCGGTCCTGACGTCTCCAGAGAACCTGTCGGTGAGTTCCAACAACTTTCACTTCCAACAGTGCAGTGTTTTATTATTTCCTTCCGGTTATGTGCCAGATTTTCAAATCTTTATAGTTACATTTACACACATTGTATGTCAGTTACAACTTCTGTTCTCTTAGTTTGGTTATACCGAAAAGTCTAGCATCATTTATGAATGAATGATCTTCCATCTTATCTTACGCCATTTCTGGACGGATGGAGGAAGCTCCGTAGTGGCCAGACTCTGAATTCTTTAAGAAATAGGACTGGAGTTGCTTTCGGAGTGACTGCCTATGGCCTACGACCGGGGAGTGGGCTCCTATCTTTTCTTTCAGTCGAGAGCTCAGCTTATTCGCCGACAGCTCCCCGGTAGCTAGGAATGTCTCTTGATCTATCTGCCGCATATGCCGCTTCTGGACTTTCCCTTATTGAAAAAGCACCCATTTCTGTACCGGTTCCGGAAGAGCGAAGAAAAAGGGGATGTTTTGTTAATAGGAAGAAGAAATTGTTGTTCTAACCACCATCCTTTCTTTGCCTTACTGGGCTGACAGTAGTGAGACCTTAAATGGCCGTCTACGATCAGACAAAAGCAGAATCATAGTCTTATTCCCAATATTCTACTAGAATAACGTCGATATCCCGCGCCCCTTTAACCTTAAGGGAAGACTTGACCAACTACTTGATCGAACAAATGTATGAGCAATTGCCCTACTGACATCGACAATTCCGACCAATATGTACACTCTCATTGCCGAAAGAACAATAGGAAGATAGATCGGAGGGTGCCGGCTATGCCTCTTTGGTTAATGCCGGACTTCATGCTCTACTATCCTTCCATTCTATCTTCCCAAATATTAGTTATGTTGGTGCATTTATCGGAAACTTATTATGATGATTCTCTCCCAGTATTTCTCCGTGTTTTTTATTTTAATTGGTTAGGTGGTTCTGGATAAACAGGAGTCATGTTCCATGATGTATGTGTTGGTTTTACAATATCAATCATGTTTTGGTTGTGTTATTCCTTTCCTAGTATTTTAGCCTTTCTTTTAATTATTTTATATTTATCCTTTGAACAGCTTATGGATTTCACTTAAGCAAGATGAGCAAGCCAAGAGTTCGATGGCCATGCCGAAGCTCGTTGCCTAGCTTTGCTTTTGCTGTTAAAAAAAAATGAATAATCTGGCCACGTTGATATTAGCAAACCTATTGGTTGATATTAGCAAACCTATTGGTTGAACAGGTTTTGGTAGTCAAATTGTTAATGAATGTTGTGATTTGATAAAAAAACTCTGAATGTATGGTTGAACAGGTTAATGGGTTCCTTGTCTTATGTTATACTCATTGTTACTTCTTTTTAGGACGTCTTTTAGGAATGTGTTGTTTTAACGGTGATTACTTTCCGTTTGGACGTCTTTAGGATTTCAGTTGTTTTGCTAAAAACAGAATTTGAAAATACAGCCGGAATCGGAAAAAACAGTGAAATAATAAAAAAATACATCGGTTGTTTGAAACCGATATAATATATACATTTTACATCGGTTGTTTGAAACCGATGTAAAAAATAAAATGTATACATTTTACATCGGTTATATTTTAACCGATGTAGTTTTACCGACATTTTACATCGGTTAATAATAAAATCGATGTAAAAATATAATATTTTACATGGTTTTTTACATCAGTTGCTCTCAGAACCGATGTAAAATGTACGAAATCTGCACTTTTTACATCGGTTAACATACAACCGATGTAAAAATGTGACATTTTACATTGGTTTTTAAACCGATGTAGCTAGATTGAACACCTATTTTACGACGGTACATTTTACATCAGTTCTATAACCGATGTAAAATGTATGAAATAACCGTAGTAAAATGTATTTTTTGTAATAGTGCATGCTTCAGTCGGGAGGTGGAAACCTCGGAGGCCTTTCCCCGGTTTCCACCATATCAAATAGAAAGCGGAAGGCCGATTTGAGGGCATTCGCCGGGGTCCATGTCGTGGTACCCCCAGAGCCGACCATCTCCAGAGACGCGCTCATCACCTTCTCTAACAAGGATAGGGAGGGAGTGCAGTGCCCCAAAGAGGATGCATTGGTAATCTCTGCATGTATCCTTGGGAAAATGGTCGACCGCGTGCTGGTTGACAATGGGAGCTTTTGCAATATCATATTCAAATATGCTCTAGACCAGCGGCGGAAGTCGCGGTGGTGGAAGTGCTACCCGCCTCGTACACAGTAGATCCTCCTCCAGACATGTTCAAAGAGAAAGGGGGGAGAGAAGTTTTTGTTCTTACCTAGAGAGAACGTCTATCGACGCATGAAGCTTCAAGAAATTTCGGCTAAAGTCTTCTTCTAAAGGCAAGAGCGCATAAAGATCTAAACCCCAGTAGCCCTAGCCCCTTTTATAGGCGAGAGCAGGGACTTCTGGGCAAATAGGCGGAAATTCGAGGGCTGAAGTGCAACCGTTTGTGGGCCGCATTTAATGCATCCCTTGAAACCCGCGTACGCGTCGTTTCGAGGGCATGCCAGACGACAAGTCTGACAAAAATCATCGGACTCCCCCAACGGGAGTGCGACGCGTGTCCCGGTGATTTTTCAAAAGCCCGCCTTCAATTCCCGCTCTTTCCAGCATCCGAGGAGATCGTCCAAATTCAAAATCAGTTCGTCCGGAAGATGATTGTCTGCTTCATAAAATAGATGAGTCGCTCGTCTAAAACAATTGATCACCAGTAGTTCCACCTCGCCCCACGTCTTCAACATCAGAGCAAGCTGGGGGGCAATTGTTGTGCGGCGATTTATACGCCTCAATGGCGATCGTCATAATGATCTGGAGACAGCCAAAGAAGACAGATGCTGGGCAAGCGCCTAGTGATCGACGTCCAAGGCGATCGTCTTTTGGCATTTTACGATCGCCTCTAATGTCCGACCGGGGACGACCGTCCCATGCCACGTGTGAATCCGACATTCGTCAAAGTCTGCGAAGACCGAATCTCAGGTGAAGACCCACATGCAGATCCGCAAAGGGCGCCGCAAGAACAGGCCCTACTCTAGCCCATCAGCAGCTGTCAATGATAAGGACGGCCTCACCTACCGACAGACCTGCCGAAAGGTCCTAGGTGGGATATCCCAAGATAGCGACGCGAGGCACCTGTCGCCTCCTCATTGGTTCGCACGTCTGGCTACCAGCAGCAGTTGCGGACTTTAAGGAAATATTCCCACGTGCTAGGACGATCGCCCGTCTTATTTAAATACAGGAAATGGCGATCGCCCATGGTGGACAGGGACATCCTAGCAACCTCTTCTCATATAAATATAAGGCCTCCAGCATTGGCAAGAACAGTAAGAGTTACGACGTTAACACAGAGTGACAACACTAAAATGATTACACACAGCAAAAACAATACAGAGAACTCCTCATCTTTGTAACAAGAACTCACAGAGCTTCAACTCTGGTTCTTCCGGTAATCTTCAGCACTCGATAGCTAAGATAACTAGGGTATTTACACTCATTGTAATTGTACTCTAACATTAATATTTGTACTCACAAGTATTCATATTAATAACATCTCGCAAGAGCATTCAAGCCCGGGACTAACAACCCCGGTAAATCTTGTGTTATTTATTTCCCCACGGATGTGCTCTCGCATTTTGTTTGTTACTCGTCCATTCCAGCATATCATCTCCGGATAATATTTTAGGTAACAACAGAGCCCAATTTTGTAATTTGAGATTTTGGTAGGAAGTGCAATATCAACTTTTTAGTGGACTAAGTTGATATTAATAGATTCATTATATTAGGAAGAGTCCTAATAAGGTAAGATGAATTTATTGGGAATCCTTCCATAATCCTCCTTAAGATCCCTAGTAGTAGTCCAAGAGCCTATATATAGGACATCTTGGGTTGGCCGATTTTATCATCAAAGATACACAAGGAATTTCGATTTTTTCTTCTAAGTGTTTAATTGTGGATCTTGACTTGTGTCTTTGATTCCACAATTGAGAGAACACTTTTATTCTTGCTACATATCGGAATAACTTGAAGAAAAGAAAATCGAGATTTGTGAGGGATTGAATTCGGCCGATCCAAAGGTTGTCCAAGAAAGACCCGGTAGCTCGTTGCCCACACAACATCCGGTTCAAGGCAGATCATACTCTAGAAGGTCTAAAGGTAGAAATACAAGGTGATCAAGACGAAAGCAACCAATACTCTTCAAAAGGTAATATCCTATGATCTTGGATCTAGATTAGGATATTTTAATAATCAACATATTTAATTAATAAATAATAAATAATATTTAAATTTCTTATTAGTCTTAGTAATTAATTAATTAGCATTCCTAAATAAATCTTATGCTCATAGATGCGTAAAATGCCATTATCATCTTTCCCAAACTTCGCTACCGCTGCGTTTTACGTTCCAACAATTGGTATCAGAGCCGGATTTTTAGGCTTTTGCTATTTTAATTAATTTTGGTGATTAATTGATGGTAATTTAAATATTCATATATTTTGATATTGGAATATTTTGCTAGATGTGTTCTTGCAGGTGATATGATCCAATTATCATGGTTTATATGAATGGTGTATTTGTTTATTTTTATTAATTATGCAATTATTGGTTTGACCCGTTTTTTAGGCATGTAATGGTTATTCCCGTGAGAAAATCCGCGGGTAGTTCTAGGTGTTTTTACTTTTCGTATAATCTTGATATAATTTCGATGTATTTTATTTTGTATAAAATTATAATCGAATTTGGAAAAGACGGGATCACGAAGAAATAGAGCGTAACCGGATCGCCGGATTCTTTGGCGGCCCGCCGACAAAGCGGCGTGCGGCCTGCCGACCCGGCCTACAGTACTGCCGAAACAACGCCGGCATTTGCCGATGCACGGCGGCTGTCGAACGATTCTTTGGTTGCCGGATAAATCGATTTTGGTCGTCCGTTTCGCGCCGTTGCGTCCATTGAGAGTCGGGATTTCAAATTAAATTTTTTGATGTAATTAATTTTGCATAAAAGTGAAATTTTAATTTTGGAAATCCACGGCCCGGCCGAGGAGGAGCGACGAGATGCTTGATTCAGTGGGAGAGATCGAGTCGAAGATTTTCTCGGTTTCAACTCAAGGAGGAAGACCATGATAATTGGATAATTTAATTATCCATGCTTTATTTTTGGTTTTTATTGTTTTGATATATGGCATGTATGGATGTATGCGTGATATGTTTCCTTGCATGTTAGGACAAGAAAATTAAAAACCTTAAGGATAAAATAACTAAGTGATTAAATTGATTTTTTTTTAAAAATAAAATCAAATTAGCCTCCATAATTAATTTATATTGTGAAGTAATTAGCATGCGCGTTGACATTAGAGTCTTCTTCCATATCGGATGTGCTAATTATAGGTTCACTAGTTTTAAATTTCAAAATAATAACATAAGGTAAATATTACTTTTTATGATAGGACCTCTCCATCTGTAGGACTATTATTTAAATGATAATATTTTAAGGATGTTAAATTATGGTGTTCAGTTAGGTATATTAATTAATAAGCTCCCCATCGGGTCTATGTTAATTAATACATGGCCAAGAGGAACCAACTATTAATTTTACTTGTCATAACGTAATTTGACTAGATAGTAAACTTCCACATGATCGTGGCTTGCATGTGCGGATTTTTTGAGGTGTTGGTTGCTAGCATATATATTGTGTTTTGAGGTTTTTCGATATATTTTGCTATGTATTATTTGATGGATGTTTTTAATTTTTATCTCAGATGTCTTTCAATCAACTAGCTGTTATTCTCAAAGAAAATAAACTTGATGGCACTAACTTTGCCGATTGGAAAAGAAATCTTGACATTATCTTGACTGCTGAGGGGCATAAATTTGTCTTAATCGAAGAGAGCCCTCTAGAACCAAAACCGGATGCCACTCCCGAAGAGTTAGCTGAATTCCGAAAATGAAAAAAGTCTGATGAGATGGCTCGCTATAACATTTTAGCTTCACTAACAAATGTATTGCAGCATCAGCATTAGACGATGGGCTCAGCCGCGGAAATGATGAAAAGTCTCACCGAGATATTTGGTCATCAGAACCGGGAGGCTAGACAAAATGCAATGAGGGTATTGATGACAACCTAAATGTGTGAAGGGACCCAGGTAAGGGATCATGTTCTAAAAATGATGTCCCATTTAAACGAACTGAGCATACTGGGGGCTACTATCGATGCGGAAACGCAGGTCGATATTATCTTAGGTAGCTTACCTAGAAGCTTTGAGAAGTTCCGCCTTAACTACAATATGAACAGTAGGACATATAGTTTGGCGGAATTTCTGACAGAGCTTCAGTCTGCTGAAGGTTTCTTCAAACAAGGATATCATCAGATTCCTGCGGCAACCGGTGCTACTTCTTCCAAACCCAAATGGGGAAAGAAGAAGAATTAGGTTGGCCAGAAGCAAGTGGCAACCCTCAATGTGAAAAGCAAGGCTCCTCACCCCGAGGTAAACAAAAAGCCAAAGGGCAAGTGCTACAAGTGCGGTCAGAAAGGACATTTTAAAGCGGACTACCCTGCTCTTAAGAAAGGGATGTCTCATGCACTATTAGTCAAAACATGTTTGCCAGCTTGTTCTTCCACTTCGTGGATAGTTGATTCAGGCTCCACTGATCATGTTTGCATTGAATCGCATGGTTTTCAGGTAACCAAGTAGCTTAGTGCGGGCGAGATTACCATCAACTGGGGCGATTATTCCAGGCTTATGGATGTTGTAGTGGGAGTCGTGCAGTTGAAGATTAATGATAAATTATTAGTCCTCAATAATGTATTATTAGTACCGGATTTTAGAGTGAATTTAATTTCGGTTTCTAAATTAAAAAGCAATGGTTATTCAGTTTCTTTTGATGATGATGCCATTATTAAGAAAAGAAGCGGTGAATATATTTGCAAAGGTATGTTTAATGATGGACTATATGTCGTTAATACAGCACAAACTCCTATGCATAAATCACTTAACTCTTTGTCTAAACCTAAAAAGAGAAAAGAACCTTCAAGCATAAACCAAACATATTTGTGGCATTTACGGTTAGGGCATGTAAACCTTGGAACGATTCAAAGATTGGTAGATTATGGCCCATTGGATGACCTCCAAGTTGAGTCATTTCCAATTTGTGAATCCTGTCTGGAAGGCAAGATGACTAAAAGGGTTTTTAAAACCAAGGGAAACCGTGCTCAGAATGTGTCAGAATTGGTTCATGCGGATGTATGTGGTCCAATGAATATCCAGTCTAGGTGTGGTTTCGAATACTTCATCACGTTCATAGATGATTATTCAAGATATGGATACATCTATTTGATGCGACGTAAGTCTGAAGCCTTTGACAAGTTCAGAGACTTCAAGGCTGAAATAAAGAAGCGTCATGGGAAGAGTATCAAGTCACTACGATCTGATCGTGGTGGCGAATACCTTAGTAGAGAGTTTTTGGATTTCTTGGCGAATGAGGGGGTTTCGTCCCAGCTCACCGTGCCGGGAACTCCACAACAAAATGGTGTGGCTGAAAGAGGGAATAGGACTCTTTTAGAAATGGTTAGATCAATGATGAGTTATTCAGATTTACTTATTTCGTTTTGGGGATACTCCTTAGAAACAGCAGCATACATTCTAAACCTGGTGCCTTCAAAATCAGTTCCAAAAATACCCATAGAACTGTGGAGTGGGTGTATGCCCAGTCTAGGACATGTTCGGATTTGGGGTACTCCAGCATATGTGTTGAATAAGGAAGCTAATAAGTTGGTATCTCGTACAGAAGTACGAGTGTTTGTGGGATATCCTAAGGGAACGAAGGGTGGCTTGTTCTATAGTCCCTAGGATCAGAAGGTCATTGTTAGCACCAATGCCCGATTTCTAGAAGAGGATTATATGATTAGTCACAAGCCCATGAGCGAAATAATTCTGGAAGAGCTGAGGGGCGAGACTCCGTCTATACCAATCGTACAAGCACCAACTAACACTGAACTACATATAGATTCTGATACTTTTACACCAACTCAGGATTTGACTCATCGTAGCGGGAGGGTTGTTTTTCAGCCCGAACGATTCATAGGCGTGTGAAAGTCTTTGTACTCAATCCCAGGGGAAGATGAATCAGATCCCTTACCTATAAGGAGGCAATAAAGATAAAGATGCTGACTCCTGGCAAGTAGCAATGGAATCAGAAATGGGATCTATGGATTCCAATCAAGTGTGGGAGCTAGTAGAGCTACCTGATGGTGTACAAGCCATTGGGAGTAAATGGGCCTACAAGCGAAAGAAAGAACATGATGGGAAGGTTGAAACCTTCAAAGCGAGGCTTGCTGCAAAAGGTTACACTCAGAAAGAGGGTATGGATTATGATGAAACCTTTTCGCCGGTAGCCATGCTTAAGTCAATCCGGATTCTTTTAGCTATAGCTGCGCATTTGGATCTGGAGATTTGGCAGATGGATGTCAAGACTGCATTCTTGAATGGGAGTCTAGACAAAGAAATCTATATGCGCCAAGCAGAGGGATTCATTGCTGAAGGAGAAGAGCACTTGGTGTGCAAACTTAAGAAATCCATTTATGGACTTAAGCAAGCATCTAGATCTTGGAAAACACTCGTTTTGACGAAGTTGTCCAGTCATATGGATTCGTCCAATGTCTGAGTGAGAGTTGTGTGTATAAGAAATGCGATGGAAACGTGTTGGTGTTTCTTGTACTGTATGTAGAAGATATCCTTCTGATTGGAAACAACGTGAAGAAATTGTTGGACATACAGGTATGGCTATCTGAGCAGTTCGATATGAAGGATCTAGGAGAAGCAGGACACATCCTTGGAATCAGGATCTTTCGTGATCAGAAGAAAAGGATGTTGTGCTTATCCCAGGCATCCTATATCGATATAGTGCTGAAGCGGTTTAGCATGGAGAATTCCAAGAAAGGTTTTATACCTTAGAGACATGGAATTCAACTATCTAAGGATATGTGTCCTAAGACACAAAAGGAGATAGATGACATGAATATTGTCCCTTATGTATCTGCTGTGGTAAGTCTCATGTATGCTATGCTTTGCACTAGACCAGACATCTGTCATGACGTGGGCATGGCTGCTAGATATTAGTCAAACCCAGGACCAGGACACTGGATTGCTGTCAAGCACATACTCATGTACCTGAGAAGGACTAGGGTGTACATGCTTGTATATCAATCAGACGACCTGTTTCCGGTGGGTTACACTGACTCAGATTTTTCATCGGACAAAGAAAAGTCCAAGTCTACTTCGGGTTATCTGTTTAGCCTGGGAGGTGGAGCCATTAGTTGGAGGAGTGTGAAGCAAAAATATCTCAGACTCTACCATGGAAGCCGAGTACGTGGCAGCCTCTGAGGCAGCCAAGGAGGCAGTGTGGCTCAAGTACTTCCTGCAGGACTTAGATGTGATTCCCAATTTGCCAGAGGGTATTACACTTTATTGTGATAATACTGGTGCAGTCGCAAATTCGAGGGAACCACGAGCCCACAAGGCAAGTAAACATATCAACCGCAAGTACCACATCATACGACACTTCGTAAAGGAAGGAGACGTAGTTGTAGCCAGGGTTGCATCGGAAGATAATCTTGCTAACCCTTTCACGAAAGGCCTACCTTCAAATGTTTTTGAAAGGCATGTGGAAGGGATGGGATTATGGTGTATGGAAGCATTACTTTGAGTATAAGTAGGAGAAATGAGAGATTATGTAATAGAGTAGTATACTTAAAAGCAGGCTTTGAGTATAAGTGGGAGATTGTTAGGATTGTATACTGCAAAGCATACTTTATGCTTGTATTAACTAATTTCCCTGTTACAACCTATGAGAATATTAATTACATTTAATCACATGTTTTGCATATTTATTCACGTTATGGTTATGCAAATGAAATGTCTAATTATTTTATATTGTAGATAATGTGGTGTGTTGGTGTCACACGGAAGATCACATTATCGGTGCCTTATAAAATAATATAATAGTTCACAACCTATATAATTATTAGACAAATTATATAAAAGGTTGTAGTGTATGCTTGAGAATAGTTGGTCTTGACTATTAGCATGCATTAGCGTATTAGCATATGTTGAACTAGATCGAGGTGAGATAGTGTCTTCTGTACTGATTGTAAGAAGAACGTAAATCTCGGATAATTATTATTTATTAATTCTAACTATAAAATATTTAATTGTGTATTTATAATAATTATTGCTTTGATTTACCATAGGTGAGAGTCAAAATGATCAACTCAATAAGCCTCGTATCCTGGGCAATAATATTGTTTATACGATAGTTTTTCAATCAATTCTTTGCAGTAGAGATTGTCCCATTGGATCAGGGCTTCAACTTCTGTCGAGTCCGTCACTTCCAATACGAATCTTTCTTTAGTGCTCCAGTCGCTCCAGTTGTATAGGGTGTTGTATGGAGCTAGCAGTAGCTTTTACATTGAAGGAATCTTTCATAAGCATGATCAATTTGCACAGAGAGAAGGGTTTTGTTGATAATAGTGTCCGGGGAGGGACTTCGTACAACGTCTGAGTCCGCTGTAGCGAGGGGTTCCTCTACAGGTGTGGGATCCTATATGGAAGAGGGATTCCTTACAGGATATGGTACCACGAAGGAAGGTGGATCCTGTACGGGTGTGGAATCCCGCATAGGAGAGTTAGCTATTGGCTCCAAAGGGGCATCCGACTCGCTAGAGTATTCTAAGTTGGCATATGTCCTCTCATCAGTCATTGCCGCCAAAGGCTAGGGATTTACTATCGATACAGTAACGGGCATCTCTTCCATAGGGGTTGGGCCCTGGGGTAGTTGTTCAGTGGGTTGCGCCACGGTAGAATCTTCCTCGGAGGTTTTTGTGGATTTGGCTTTAGAAAGCCTCCTTAGCTTCCTTTTCGGCTTCTCAGCAGCAATAGGTGTTTTGCTGTGAGATCACATTCTTTTCCTTGAAGACTCCACACTCTGGGACTTCAAAGAAACATCCCTTGGATCTTCAGACACGGGCATACTGCGTACGGATGGTTGGTTGTAGACCAGAGTGCTCTGGTTAAAAGCCGAAGGCTTGATGCCTCCTAAGTAGATCTGGGAACTTATTTTCTTCGCATCTGCAGATTATGGAAGTCCGCATTTCGTCAAAATGTGGTTTAAAAATAAACCAAACAATTTATTTTGAGTGGTAGGCTTGGATACTTCTTCCTGCAAGCGCTTCAAAATAATCTGGCACCAATTGACCTTTTCACAGGTCAAAATCGCAACCATCATTCTAAACCTAAGATTAGTGCACATTTCAAATGCACCAGTGCGATTCTCGATGATTCTGCAACAAAAGTCATGTAAGTACACGTATGGCAAACAGAAATTCTTCTTGTGACAGGTGGTGTGAACCACTTCAACCGTAGCTGAGCCGGTGAACAGGACATAGTACTTGGTCATCAGCTCTTGAGACCCAAAAGTTGATATGCTTAGTGTGCGAGTGCAATACATGATTGTGCATGATTGCAATTGCACTCGTGCTATCACACATAATTGGCATTTCCTTGGCTTCAATTCCATAATCTGACAACTGTTGCTGCATCCAAAGGATCTGCATACAGCAACTACCAGTAGCATAGTATTCTGATTCAGCCATGGAAAGAGAGTTTGCCAATTGCTTCTTACTGAACCAAGAAACAAGTCTAGGTCCAAGAAAGTGACAAGTTCCACTTGTACTCTTCCTATCTAGATTGCAACCTCAGAGATCCGAGTCATTGTATCCAACTAAATCGAATCCGACTTCTTTAGGATACCACAGTCCTACATCGACTGTTCCTTTAATATACTTGAGGATTTGTTTAGCTGTATTGAAGTGTGATTCCTTGGGTGCTACTTGATATCTCGTACACACTCATACAACAAACTGGATATCGGGCCTGCTAGCCATTAGGTATAAGAGTGAGCCAATAAGCTTCCTGTAGAGTGATTGGTCAACCGGCTTTCCGGCTTCATCAGCACTAATCTGCACGGAAGTGCTCATGGGGGTTGACGATGATTTGGAAGTGTTCATTTCAAATTTGTTGAGAAGCTCCTTGCTGTATTTTTCCTGGTTGATGAAAATCCATGTAGGCAACTGTTTTACCTGCAAACCTAGGAAATAACTAATTTCTCCCATCATAGTCATTTCAAATTTACTTTGCATGAGATGAGAGAACCTTTGACACAAAACAAGGTTAGTTGAACCAAAAATTATATCATCTACATAAATTTGCACCATTAGAAGGTCATCACCATCCTGTATTTTGAACAAGGTATTGTCCACAGCACCTTTCTCAAATCCATTATCGGTTAGATACTGGGACAGGGTCTCACACCAGGCTCTAAGGGCTTGCTTAAGTCCATACAGTGCCTTCCTTATCCTGTATACTAGGTCGATGCCATCTGTATTGGCAAACCCTGGTGGTTGTTCACCATAAACTTCTTCGGCAAGGTCTCCATTTTGGAATGCACTTTTGACGTCCATTTGATATACAATGAAGCTCTTATGGGCGGCAAAGGCTAAGAATATCCTAATGGCTTCTAGTCTGGTTACAGGGGCAAAAATTTCATCATAGTCTATGCCTTCTTCCTATCTATAGCCTTGTGCGACTAGTCTAGATTTATTCCTTATGATTAGTCCATTTCGATCCTTCTTGTTTCGAAATAGCCATTTGGTTCCTATAACCGATTGATGCGTAGGTCTGGGTACAAGATACCATACATTGTTTATTTCAAAACCGTTAAGCTCTTCTTCCATAGATGTTATCCAATGAGAATTATTAAGAGCGTCTATGGTCGAAACAGGTTCGGACTGGGCTAAGAATACAACAATATTGCACATGTTGAGTCTTCTAAGCTCGGATTGAGATCTCCATTCAGGGAATGGTGATATCTCAGTATCTAGTTCTTCTTGTGCACACAGTACATTTCCTTGTGTACTCTGTATTCTCCTACGAGTATAAACACCAGTATTTATATTTCCAATGATCAGCTCTTGTGGGTGATCTCTCAACCATCTTCGGTCGGGTTCTAATTCAGGGTCCCGTACTGTATCGAGAGTTTCTGTAGATACAGCTTCAGCTTGTACAGCATCGGCTTCATCTACGTCGATTCTTACAGCTGCGGGGTTGATTTCTAGGTCAAAAACAGGTTCAATGGGAGTTGGAGGATCTAAGATGGAGAGTTGTTGAATGTTCTGAGTAACATCTTCTATTCCTATAGGGCCATGGTGAGGTTCGTCGAACACTACATGAACTGATTCCTCGATCGTCAGCTTCCTTTTATTAAAGATCCTATAAGCTTTGCTGACGTATGAGTATCCTACAAATATTCCTTCATCTGATTTCTCATCAAAGGTTCTAAGTTTATCCTTCCCATTATTCAACACATAGCACCTGCATCCAAAAATGTGAAAATACGAAACTAATAGAGTTTTGTTGTTCCATACCTCATATGCTGTTTTGTTGTGGTGCTTGTTGACAATACAGCGGTTTTGAGTGTAGCATGCTGTAGAGGACAATCCCCTAGACTATTTATAGGCCTAAGGTATGCAGAGGACAATCCCCCAACTACTGGGACAAATGGACAAACATAAAAAAAACACGTGGCATAACCGTCCGAAAGGTTATGTTGCGTGTCCAGCATCCTACATAACCGTCCGCATGGTTATGTCTCACTTCGTGCCACGTATCGGTTAACCATCGTTAACTGCATATATCGAGTAATCGTCGCCAACCTCTTGCTTAGTTATCAGACACCTGTATCCGCATGCCTCATGCACGCTCCTGGAAGTTCATTCAGATAACCGTTCGAGGAATAACCGTCAATGCCATGGTGGAAAGGGCGTAACCATCGCCCAACACCTGTCTCTGTCCTGCGCGCACCAATATCTTGTGTTCCCTTGCGCGTAGGGCATCCAGCTCGCTAATTGTCGAACCAGCTTACATTTTCGATCCTTGTCGCCCACAAGTAGTCCGAGTCCGCATGACTCGTACACCCTCGAATACCTGCATGGATTGACCCAACCCGGATTATGGGTTTGGATCCCTGTAGCGACCCATGACCCATTTTTGACCCGAGCCACATCAAGTCCGAAACTTCCCACAAGGCCTTGGCCGATAACCGTCACTCGTCCAGCTCGCAACCAGCTCACTAGAGCACCTCCCCCCTATAATAGGCTTAGAAAGATTTTCCCTTGTGATAGCACTGGATACTGAAAAGCTGAGGAGTCCACAAATAACCTCAACTCAATGTCTGCGCAATTTTTCACTTCCAATGCAAGTCCCGCATGACTCTTCCGAGCAAAGTCCCCAATATCTTGCCACGGAAGCTCATTTCATGCTTTTCATCCTTGCATGGATTTGGTGCCGCACCATCTCGGCACACCTCGCCCCCTGGGCGCGCAGCCGTCCCCACGTCCTGGTGCGCCTAGGGCCAAGTCATCGTCTAAGGGGCTAACAAACCTCCCCCACCTAAATCTGGCGACGTCCTCGTCGTAGCCTCCTTCGTTCGTATAAAATCCTCAATCTCCTTTCCAAACTGCCACAAATTCACATTCTGTTCCCAAGTAGCATCTGCCTCGGACTCACCCTTCCAATGGACTAAGTAATCCATCCTCCGGTTTTTCACACTCTGTCCTCGGGTCCGTTCGTCCAAAAATCTTGTGAACCTCCTTAGTGAACTGTTGACGTACAATGGGTGGAGATCTTCTCGATTCGTTCCGAGAAGCATCAAGTATATCCTCACTATACCTTTTCAAAAAAGAGACATGAAATGTCGGATGTATTTTCAACCTATCCGGTAATCTCAAACGATAAGCTACATTTCCCACTTTACTAATAACTTCAAATGGACCATCGTACTTAGGGATTAATCCACGATGTACTGCCTTAGAAGAAATCTTCTTCCATATTTGTGGAGTAAGTTTCAACAAAACTTGATCACCCACACTGAACTCCACGTGACTCCTTCCTACATCAGCGTACCTTTTCATGCGACGCTGTGCTTTTTGCAAACTCTCCTTGGCATCATCCAATAATTCTTGTTGCGTCCGGGCATACCGATAAGTAGCCGGACAACTTCCCCCAGTCCTCTGAATAGCAATTTAATGCGGCGTTTGAGGTTGTTGTCCATAAACCAACTCAAACGGACTCATATTGGTAGCTGATGACATGTGCAAATTATAACAAAATTGTGCCATGTCCAACAGCTCAACCCAATTTCGTTGACTCGCCGTAACATAGTGTCTCAAGTACTCCTACAGCAACTGATTCATCTGTTCTGTCTGACCATCAGTCTAGGGATGGTTCGCCGTCGAAAATTTCAATTGTCTTCCCATCATCTTGAATAACGATGTCCAAAACCTTCCCGTAAGACGAGTATCCCGATCACTCACGATATCTTCCGGGACACCAATGTACTTCACCATGTTCTTAAAGAATAATGCGGAAGCAACATCTGCAGGACATGCCTTAGGGGCAGCAACAAATATGCCAAATTTAGAGAACCGATCAACCACTACAAAAATCGAAGCCATACCATTCACCTTTGGAAAGCCCGAGATAAAATCCATCGATAGTGATTGAAAAGGTTTGTCCGAAATGGGCAGTGGCTGCAGCAAGCCACCTTCCTTCTTTCTCTCCAGCTTGTCTTGTTGGCATACAAGACACGTCTGGACTTAAGCTTCAACGTCTTCTGCCGTCTTTGGCCAATAATATAACACCCCCAAACCGATTGGGAATATTACAGCGCCGCAGACCCTCTCGGTGAGGATCTACTAGGCTAAATACAGAAAAACACGATAAACCATACATGCCAACACGCTAAAGTCGAACCACTAGACCAATTTGGTCTTTGCCACAACACAGCATATCAAACATACATAACCGATTCTCATAATTCGTACCCGCGCAGGGGTTGGAACACATCAACATCCCCATAAAATGGGAGAGCAATAAAACGGAGAGACAAACCACAAGACTCTACCAAAATACTCAACGACTGGTCTTCATGTTATTAGTATCGACGTCTTCCATCATCCTTCGTACCGATCCTGTGATTCGCTCCCCAGCAACCTGCAATTACCTGGACGCAATACAGACATCCACCCCCCGAATACTCGGGGGTTAGAAAAACTCCACTGTTTTGCTAGTGCAAGTATAAAATATAAATACAAGCCATACATATCATATTCCGGGAATACAATAACTTGATTAATTTAGAAAGACTTCCCGAGATGTTTCATTTAGTTAAAATAGTTCAAGTCTTGAAAGTAGAATTGAACAAGTAAGCACTTTGAAAACAACTCTGAATCCCAGGAGTTTTTGATTGGAAAATAATCACAAAAACTATAGCCATACATCAATTCACAACTGAGGACCAATTACACACAACACATCATCCATATGCCATTCTAGTCCAAGCACCTCTGATAAATATGTACTACATCCCAAGCATTATGGCAAGTCAAAACATCGTGATACTCCGGACATATCACAAAAATGCATCAAGCCACAAGGCTAGAAATACTCCTGGTTAACCGTGGATCCGACAATACGCGAATCCCTCCTCGACCCCATCGGGCCCTCTCGGAGTGGCTAACCCAAATGTTCGCGGTACCGTCATAAGCGGAACCCTACTTGGCCCCGTCAGGCCCTCTCTGAGTGAACGAATATAACTCTCACACTCAGAAGTAATATCCGACTTCCAATGCAAAGGACTATAAACCATATACTCAGAGTACTCACTAGAATGGCCTCCGAAATCGGGCAAAAGCAAGATTAACAATATAATCTACAAACTATGAAAGGTAGCAATGAAACGAGGTAAACAACTAGCAAAATGATTTAAAGAATTCACAGCCTTCCGGAACCCATTCTGGGGCACAACCCAAGGTCATTTCTAAATTACAATTCCAATCACAAATCACGGGGTCCAAGACCCAAATGTTCACATCGACATCCTCCCAAGGGTTATTCACATCCCGTTCAAGTAATGCACGGACCTCGGAGCCTCCATGAGATATCCCCGAGTGAAAAAACCCAATGGAAAACCACACAACATCACATCATCGTGACGACAGTCATCTAACAGTACCACACGAAAACCGGGCACAACATACAATACTAATACCCATTCTTAGAATGACACATTCGTTCTTGAACGCTCAAGTTAATTTGAAGAAGACATTTATCGGGAATAGATACTTATATATATATTGATTCTTTTGAAAGTTAAATAACATTCAATTTTCACCCATAGACTGTCACCAATTTATTACGTCTACGAAACACGAAGTGTATGGGCAAGATACTTGCCTCAAAACCACGAGCAATGAAACGTCGAACGGACGGGTTCGAGCAGCCCCTGGGCTTCCAAATAACGATCAAGAATCTCGACAGTCCCCCGAATACTACGAGAACAATACCATCACGAATCAACAAACTAATCGGAATCCAAATCAACACTAAGAACAACAAGGATCTAAGTGTTCTCAAGGAGATCAAGAATCATTATTCCGGGTGATACAAAATCAACAAATGAGTTGTCAACCCAAAATCCACGGCCAAGGCACTCAATAATACTCAACCGATCGGATAAGATCGGGTAAAAATCACCAAAACCAAGGAAAACCCCAAAATTCAAGAAACTAGGGTTCTAAGAAGAAAATACCTTGATATGACCAAGAGAGATGATTAAATGTTGTTAAACACCTTCAAATCCACTCCAAGATGAAGCTTGATGATGAAGATCACCCAAAATCTCCCTTGGAACTCGCTCTCGACGGAAAGAGATGAAGAAAAGTGAGAAATGACGAAGTGAAGCCTGCTGCCCAGTATTTATACTGGGCAGTTATTAGCGTGTGCTAACCAGACAGCATTAGCGCGCACTAACGAGGTCAACGCCTCAGAATACTTGGCCTGTAACGGTTAGCGTGCGCTAGCCAAATAAGCGTAGCGTGCGCTAATGGGGCACGAAACCAGTCCAGTAGCCCCTGGACAGATCTGCACCTACCAGGTAGCGTGCGCTAGGAATAATGATTAGCGTGCGCTAATCAGTCAATAGCGTGCGCTAGCTATCAACCTTAGCGTGCACTAACGAGACCCCAGTCCCAGTCCAGTAGCTCCTGGACTGCCTCTGGACAGCCAGTTAGCGTGCACTAACGAGACCCCAGTCCCAGTCCAGTAGCTCCTGGACTGCCTCTGGACAGCCAGTTAGCGTGCGCTACATGCCCGGTAGCGTGCGCTAACAATAGCACAGTAGCGTGCGCTACACCACAAGCGGTAGGGTGCGCTACATTGAAATGGGTCAAAAACTCATGAAATGATCTCGAACGGAAATCAAACACGTGTCAACTCATGACACAACCATACATGGCACAACATTCCAACGATGTGGACCATAACAATCCGATAAAACCCAGAAAACTCAACGAATCCAGAACAAAGATCTCGGGTAGTACATTCTACCCCTCTTAAAAGAAGTTTCGTCCCCGAAACTTGAAACATAGAACGATCAACGCAAAACAATTCCAGATAACATCCGTTATCCGTTGACGACAACCTGCAACGAATCACATGCAGCACGTGGCTGCTAGCATCGATATCGCGACGCCAGAATGATAACGAATCGCAACGAACAAAATCAATATGGTTGACGAGCCCGAATAGTACATCATTTAAAACGCGAGTTAATCGCTGAACAATTACGAAATTCCACAACACAAGGATTGGAAGATCGAAAACGAAGTTAATTTTCCGAACTTAAGGAAATTATGAAGAAATCTGAACGCTCAAAATCACGATACAAGACCAACAAGACTGGACAACAAGCGATCGAACCACAACGATCGAGACAACATTGGTCGAACAATCATATTCGAATCACGATGGACGACAAAATCAAATCACCATTCTGAAGTCCACACCTCGACTCGAGACAATAGATGGTCTGGTAAAAACGATAAGATATACATTAACATACGACTCATATGAATGGAGTCGAATTCAGAAAAAAAAAAGTCACAATGACAAACGGATTAATCCGAAATAATACCCCAACTAGTTCGATCAACAAAAACAAAAGATTAGGACAAGTTCAGAATATATCAACGAACACAAACGAGTTGATATGATTGAGAACACAGAAGTTCAAAAATTTGATTCTCTTCCAATATAAGAACTTCATCCCCGAAATTCGAAACAACAAGGCAAGAAAATAACACAACATACAACTGGTAGACTACACTCTCAGGGACTCCTCGGAGTCGATCCTCATATTAGTGCTCAAGTCTGTGCCTCGGAAGGCTCGGTGACTAACTGGCAAAACTAAGCCCGGTGTCCCATGAGTCCACACTTGTAACACGTTACTGGTGGAGAAGAGCAATGCGCACGAACATGCCCCGACACATTACAGTTAAAACACCTCCTGGTTTTACCAAGAGTCAAAGCAGACGACGTGAAACTCTCAGTCCCACGCATCGAGCGATGGAGTCTCACAGCAGAGAGACTACGATGTTGCAATCTAGAAACACCAACTCCTGTATTGTCCATAAGGTCATCGGACTTCCTCTGCTACTTCGACTCGTGCACACGCTGTAAAGATAACGAAGCTAGTTCGTAGGCTAAGGCTCGATCCTATTAATCCCTCAATGAAGTGCACATAAATCCTGCCATATACTGGCGAATCTCCAGCTTTATACATCTATCACAATAAAGGATCTTCTCTTCTTCGGTTCTCACCTTATCTAGCACATAACTGAGTTATTTGCTATAGTCGATGATAGCCTGCGACACCGATATATCTTGCGGTTCTGCCAAATAAAATTCACGAATCCTCTGATATCTTATCAGTTTCGGACAGAACTCAGCTCCCATAAATGCCTAGGACTCCGCCCACGTGACATCACGATCATGAGATTTAACAGCTTCCCACCAACTAGCGGCATCTTTGTCAAGAAGGTACTGAGCGATAGGTACCTTCCGCTCTTCGGGACAATTGACAGCCTCGAATATGTTTCCCAACTGGAAAAGCCAACCGTCCCATCCCAATGCATCCGCATCACCGGCAAATCGAGGGGGATTCGTACGGATTACCTCTCGAATCCATTGATTTACACCGACATTCTGAGTCGCGTCAGTGTTGCGTTGAACCGCCTGGGTCAACTGAGTCATCTGTGCTGCTACTTGTTGCAGTGTAGTAGCAACACTAATACTAATGTCATTCCTGGCAATATTCCCTCGATCCTGCGTCTGATCCCTGTGGCCATCCGTACCACGGTTGCGACCACGACCTCTGCCCCTCGGCATATTAACAAGCAACCACCTAACGCAACGAAAATCACGTAATCACACACAATAATTGTTGTCATTGGACAACACACATAGAATACGGTCACAAATAATCGGTCTAACAATCGCAAAAGTTAGACCTAACGGCCAAAATGCAGTACCAAAGATTATGACCAGACGGATTAGCGTGCTACAACAAAGACTTAGCGTGCGCTAGCCATGCCATATTAGCGCGCGCTAGCTGCACAGTTGGCGTGCGCTAATTGCTCCAATTCAGCAACACGTTATGAACATATGCTAAACCATACCAAAATCGAAGGCTACAAATAAACAACAGCGTACAAATCCAAACGCCAACGGTTCACATAATTATAACATGACGCAAATAACCATCAGAAGATAATTAACATTCAAAACCAAATTCCCACCTTTCGGTCAGGAAAATTATCTCAATGAGTGCATATCGAATGACTAAGCGTCCCCACCACCCCTTTAATCACAACTCCGAGCATTATAGTCGAAATGATAGTAACATCATTACTACATACCTACTAACCGAAATTCATAACCGAAAAGTTAAAAGCGGAAATCACGTTTCAAGTAAATTTTTGATAGACCTCAATTGAGTTTTTAAAAATCAAATTTTGAAAATTTGCAAGGCAAGATGAATATAAAATGTGAGTAGTTTGAATTCTCAAAAATTTTCT
This sequence comes from Orobanche coerulescens, assembly GCA_033398695.1. Lineage (NCBI taxonomy): Eukaryota > Viridiplantae > Streptophyta > Magnoliopsida > Lamiales > Orobanchaceae > Orobanche > Orobanche coerulescens. The sequence goes on along the minus strand of CM065802.1, from coordinate 175,021,418 downwards.
GTCTCAAGGTTATCATAGGAAATCAAATTTTTTCCTCTCTAGAAGGATGTTTTATAATGAAATTTACGTGACTTTCCAAAGCATTTAAAGTTTCAAAATATCACGTTGATAAACTCTCTTTGCATAGCCACACCAAAACATTACTACTGTAAAAACGATTTATACAAGGACATATATATATATATACGTATATACATAAACATCGACACCAGTCTTCATTCCAGTACAATGCAAGAATCAACAATCATGGAGTACGTATTCACGATTCATATTTAACTCCACATCATAACACAAAAATCACACAAGCTCGTGTGACACGAGACGAAACATATAGAGGGGAGACTTACATCAACAGATCCAACGAAGATGATGGTTGCACCTTGATACTAATCACGACCGACATCTCAGACGATGCGTCACGACACGACTCAGTCAGACAAAATCTGACAAGACAAGACCCGAAAACACATGACTCAACCCGACAACCTAGGTTTCTTCAACCTAAGATCCGATACCATATTCTGTAACACCCCCAATCCGAGTGGGAATATTACAGCGCCGCAGACCCTCACGGTGAGGTTCTACCAGGCTAAATACAGAAAAACACGAGAAACCATACATGCCAACACGCTAAAGTCGAACCACTAGACCAATTTGGTCTTTGCCACAACACAACATATCAAACATACATAACCGATTCTCATAATTCGTACCCGCGCAGGGGTTGGAACACATCAACATCCCCATAAAATGGGAGAACAATACAAAGGAGAGACAAACAACAAGACTCTACCAAAATACTCAACGACTGGTCTTCATGTAATTAGTATCATCGTCTTCCATCATCCTTCGTACCGATCCTGTGATTCGCTCCCCAGCAACCTGCAATTACCTGGACCCAATACAGACATCCACCCCCCGAATACTCGGGGGTTAGCAAAACTCCACGGTTTTGCTAGTGCAAGTATAAAATATAAATACAAGCCATACATATCATATTCCGGGAATACAATAACTTGATTAATTTAGAAAGACTTCTCGAGATGTTTCATTTAGTTAAAATAGTTCAAGTCTTGAAAGTAGAATTGAACAAGTAAGCACTTTGAAAACAACTCTGAATCCCGGGAGTTTTTGATTGGAAAATAATCACAAAAACTATAGCCATACATCAATTCACAACTGAGGACCAATTACACACAACACATCATCCATAAGCCATTCTTGTCCAAGCACCTCTGATAAATATGTATTACATCCCAAGCATTATGGCAAGTCAAAACATCGTGCTACTCCGGACATATCACAAAAATGCATCAATCCACAAGGCTAAAAATACTCCTGGTTAATCGTGGATCCGACAATACGCGAATCCCTCCTCGACCCCGTCGGGCCCTCTCGGAGTGGCTAACCCAAATGTTCGCGGAACCGTTATAAGTGGAACCCTCCTCGGCCCCACAGTCCTCTCGGAGTGAACGAATATAACTCTCACACTCAGAAGTAATATCCGACTTCCAATGAAAAGGACTATAAACCATATACTCAGAGTACTCACTAGAATAGCCTCCGAAATCGGGCAAAAGCAAGATTAACAATATAATCTACAAACTATGAAAGGTAGCAATGAAACGGGTTAAACAACTAGTAAAATGTTTTAAAGAATTCACAGCCTTCCGGAACCTATTTTGGGACACAGCCCAAGGTTATTTCGAAATTACAATTCCAATCACAAATCATGGGGTCCAAGACCCAAATATTCACATCGACATCCTCCCAAGGGTTATTCGCATCCCGTGCTAGTAATGCACGGACCTCGGAGCCTCCATGAGACATCCCCGAGTGAAAAAACCCAATGGAAAACCACACAAGATTACACATCATCGTGACGACAGTCATCTAACAGTACCACACTAAAACCGGGCACAACATACAATACTAATACCCATTCTCAGAATGACACATTCGTTCTTGAACACTCAAGTTAATTTGAAGAATACATTTATCGGGAATAGATACCTATATATATATATATATATTGATTCTTTTGAAAGCTAAATAACATTCAATTTTCACCCATAGACAATCACCAATTTATTATGTCTACGAAACACAAAGTATATAGGCAAGATACTTGCCTCAAAACCACGAGCAATGGAACATCGAACGGACGGGTTCGAGCAGCCCCCGGGCTTCCAAATAACCATTAGGAATCTCGACAGTCCCCTAAATACTACGAGAACAATACCATCATGAATCAACAAACTAATCGGAATCCAAATAAACACTAAGAACAACAAGGATCTAAGTGTTCTCAAGGAGATCAAGAATCATTATTCTGGGTGATATAAAATCAATAAATGAGTTGTCAAACCAAAAGCCACGGCCAAGGCACTCAATAATACTCAACCGATCGGATAAGATCTGGTAAAAATCACCAAAACTAAGGAAAACCCCCAAATTCAAGAAACTAGGGTTCTAAGAAGAGAATATCTTGATATGAGCAAGATAGATGATTAAATGTTGTTAAACACCTACAAATCCACTCTAAGATGAAGCTTGATGATGAAGATCACCTAAAATCTCCCTTGGAACTCGCTCCCGATGGAAAGAGATGAAGAAAAGTGAGAAATGACGAAGTGAAGCCTGCTGCCCAGTATTTATACTGGACAGTTATTAGCATGCGCTAACCAGACAGCATTAGCGCGTGCTAACGAGGTCAACGCCTCTGAATACTTGGCCTGTAACAGTTAGCGTGCGCTAGCCAGATAAGCGTAGCATGCGCTAACGGGTCACGAAACCAGTCCAGTAGCCCCTGGACAGATCTGGCGTGCGCTAGGAATAATGATTAGTGTGCGCTAATCAGTCAATAGTGTGCGCTAGCTATCAACCTTAGCGTGCGCTAACGAGACCCCAGTCCCAGTCCAGTAGCTCCTGGACTGCCTCTGGACAGCCAGTTAGCATGCGCTACATGCCCGGTAGCGTGCGCTAACAATAGCACAGTAGCGTGCGCTACACCACAAGCGGTAGCGTGCGCTACATTGAAATGGGTCGAAAACTCATAAAATGATCTGGAACAGAAATCAAACACATGTCAACTCATGACACAACCATACATGGCACAACATTCCAACGATGTGGACCATAACAATCCGATAAAACCCAGAAAACTCAACGAATCCGGAACAAAGATCTTAGGTATTACAAATAATACTTATGGGACAACAATGCATACATCCGTTCCACACCCGGATGTCCAGGCCACTGAGGGTCATGTGTTTCCCTCAGCAGTTCCCGTCGCAACGAACCTACTGGTACATATGCTCGTCCACCCTTGGCATAGAGTATGCCCTCTTCTTGCCAATATTTCCACAACTGGCCCTCATTTACTTGTTCAAGCAGCTTCAGATAAACCAAATCATTCTGGGACACTTCTCGGATTCTCCTCAAGAAATCCGTCTCAACCAACGTAATGGCAGCAACATAGTCCTCCACCACTTTTCAACTAAGAGCATCTGCCACGTCATTATGCTTGCCAGGTCGATGTACCCAAGTAAAATCGAACTCGCCCAAGAGTTCTTGCCAACGATCCTGTTTCGGGGACATCTTCTTCTGTGTCCTGAAATATTTGTTAGCAACATTGTCTGTCACCACAGTTAATTTCGTACCGAGTAGGTAGTGGCGCCACACTTCCAAACAATGGATCACTGCTGACATTTCCTTCTCATGGGTACTATACCGTTGCTCGGCATCCTTCAGCTTCCGACTTTCGAATGCTATCGGGTGCTTGTCCTGCACCAAGACACCCCCAAGAGCACGGTCCGACGCGTCCACTTGCACTTCAAATGGTTTATCGAAGTCTGGGATCTTGAGAACAGGTTCAGATGTAATGGCCTGTTTCAATCTCTCCAAGGCTTCCTGACATTCCAATATCCATTCCCACTGCTTGTCCTTCTTGAGCAAATCCGTCAAAGGGTTTATGATCTTGGAATACCCCTTCACGAACCGACGGTAATAGTTCGCTAATCCCAAGAATGACCGTAACTCCGCAACCTTTGATGGAACCGGCCAATCCACAACAGCCTTTATTTTCTTAGGGTCCATGCAGATTTTTCCTTGGCTAATAATGTGACCAAGAAAAGTGATTTTGTCCCGACAAAATTCACACTTCTCCTTTTTAACATAAAGCTTATTTTCCCGCAGCTTTATGAAAACCGACCGTAGGTGCACCAAATGGTCTTCTAGAGACTCCGAATAAACAACAATATCATCCAAATAAACAACCACAAACGATCAAGGAACTCATACAATACATCAATCATGAGATTACAGAATGTAGCAGGGGCATTAGTTAAGCCGAAAGGCATCACTAATGATTCGAACGACCCATATCTCGTCACGAAGGTAGTCTTTGCCTCATCTCCAGGGGCAACCCGCACCTGCCAATATGCCGACCTTAGATCTCCAGGGGTAGTCTTCTTATTCTTTCTATTCTTATCCTTCTTGCTCTTAACAAATTTCTCCTTCCCAGAATCCTTTTTATTTCGATTCTGGTCTGGAGCACCAATGACCTTATAATTCACAAAGCCGTCTGCCACAACAATGGCTGATGGCAAGTCTTTGACCCCTTGTCTCCGCAATTCAGTTTTGGCCCAAGACTGCAATCCCGCTAAGAAGTTGAACAACTTGTCTCCCTCCGACATGTCATGAATATCCAGCATTAAGGAACTAAATTCCTTAACATACTCACGTACAGCCCCCGTCTGTCTCAAATTACTCAGCGCACTCCTTGCCAAGCACTCGGTGTTGCAAGGAAGGAACTGATCCTTCAACTCTTTCTTCAGAGTCTCCCAAGTCTCGATAGGTTCATGATTCGCACTAGCATCGTCTGATAGACGTGCACGCCACCACAACTTTGCATCTCCCGTGAGATACATGCTAGTAATATGCACCTTTTCCTTATCGGGAACATGAGTCACGTTAAAGTACGCCTCCATGTCCCATAAGAAGTTTTCCAACTCTTTGGCGCTCCGCACACCGCCAAATTGCTTGTGTTCAGGAACTTTCACCTTGGATGAAGAAGATCGGTCTTCGCTGGAACTCGATCCAACGACCTTCTTCAAGACTTTCACATCATCTTTGATTCCCATCAACTTGGTATCGAGCGTGTCACAGAGAATACTGATATCCTCTTGACACCCAACAATTTTTTCTTCCACAAACTCGGGTAACTGTTAGGTGTATTTTTATACGCTTATTTATCATTATTTCGTAATATTTTGGAGAGTGAAATCGTCTAAATGAGCTTTTAATGCCTTAATTTTGTATGATTGACACGAAATTGAAGTCCGGAAGCTAAAACGAGGCAAAACGGGCGAAAACGGCAAAACTGGACTCTGAGCCGCGGCACAAGGAAGCTGAGCCGCGGCACATGAAGACACCAACCGAAGGGCAGAGTAACTCAGACTGTGCGCGGCACGGCCTGTGAGCCGCGCACGTAAGAATTAATTAACGCCTGCATTCAAGGCGATGTGCCATGCACAGTTTAGTGAGCCGCGGCACACTTAGCGGGTTTTGTAGGTCTCGCGGATTTTGGGCCGTTTGAAGCCGCCACCGACTAATACGGACGCGATTTGTGGAGGTGCTGAGCTATAAATAGGGTTTAAGACCCTAATTAAATCATCTTGGAATCATTGGATCTTAACTTTTGAGAGCTTAAGATTGGAGACGGTAGAAGAAGAGGAAAGCAGAAGAATTCAAGGGCAGTATATGAGTCAAGAACGGAGGAATCCGAGCTTCATCTGCGTTTGAATTTTATGCTTTCGCTTATTTATTCTCGTATTTTCGCTTTTAGTATGTCAGGCTAAAGCCCTAATCTAGGGTTTTGATGAAACCTTTGTTTTGACGAATTGATTGAGATTATCCAATTTATTACCTTTTTATTGATTTTTCCCAATTATGTTTAATGCTTGCAATTATCTGGCCAATAGTTGTATTGATTTAATCATTCACTTCGAATCGGGAGAGGAGATTTGGTGAGGAACTATTGGTGAGGACCGTTTTATTCTGTGAGATAGGAATATACTCATAGGAACTACGTGGCCTTTAGGAGATTTTATGCTTTTTGCCTATCGACGAAATAATTCACCTAGGGATAGAGTGCGTTAGTCGCCGTTAGATAAATCTATTGACCTCGGGAGAGGCGGTAGAATATATTAGCAATCTCCGCCTTCAATAAATTGGGAAAATTATTTATTACGGATAATCGAGAGTAAATTCGGATTAACTAAGGTGGATTCAGAACCCTAGACTTATTTATCATTTGATTTCTTTTATCCAAGATATTGTTTTCTACTGCTTAGTCTTTTAGTATTTCTTTTAGTTATTATTTGCAAAACCCAAAATTCGATTGTTCAGATAAAATTGGAATACGAAAACATCGGTAGTTAGAGATTCAATCCTCGTGGGAACGATACTCTACTTATCACTTTATTACTTGTAAACGATGACGTGCACTTGCGTGTAGGAAATATCGCAACAAGTTTTTGGCGCCGTTGCCGGGGATTGAAATTTTTCTAATATCGATTTAAGTATTTCCAGTCTTAATTTGAACGTTTTATTTTTATTTTTGTATTTAATTTCGTTTATTTATTTTTCCTTTCAGGACCTTTCGTGTAGTGCATGAGAAGACTCAGTAACGAAGGCCTACTACCTTTGGACACCGAGCTCGAGCGCACGCTAAGAAGGAACAAAAAGGAGAAAAGAGAGTTGCAGATTTACGGTCAAGATGGCCGAGAATATCGAAATCCAGGAGGAGACAACCAAGTGCGGCAAGTTCGAACTAGCTCTTCGAGATTATGCCATGCCGCAGTCAACGCAAATTTTTCGAATTCGGCCCCACTATCCAAGCTAATAATTTTGAGATCAAGCCCGCCATTATTCGGATGGTGCAAAGTAGCCCATTCTCGTGGACCGCCGAAGGACGACCCGAATGCCCATATTGCTTCTTTCCTTGAGATATGCGACACGTTTAAGACTAATGGGGTCACCGACGATGCCATCCGATTGAGGCTTTTCCCTTTCTCTTTGAGGGATAAAGCAAAATTCTGGTTAAATTCTTTACAGCCGGGGTCGATTACAACATGGGAGAGGTTAGCGCAAGCCTTCCTTGCCAAATTTTTCCCACCTGCGAAGACGGCGAGGTTGAGAAACGAAATAACCACTTTTGCCCAGTACGATATGGAATCGCTCCACGAGGCGTGGGAGCGATATAAAGAATTGCTACGAAGATGCCCTCATCACGGCATTCCTGATTGGCTTCAGCTTCATACGTTTTATAATGGTTTGAGTGCTTCTACACGCACTTTAGTGGATGCGGCCTCTGGTGGGACATTCATGGGAAAATCTATGGCCGAGGCACACGTACTTTTGGAAGATATGGCCGAAAACGCATACCAATGGCCATCGGAAAGATTGACACCGAAGAGAGTCATGGAAGTTTCAAGCAATGATCCGATTTCCACTTTGTCAGCTCAAGTCGCCGCTTTGACACAACAGCTCCAGGCATTTTCGCACGCACCAGCCCCCGTTACCATTGAGACATGCAATTGGTGTAACGGATCACACCCGAGCGTGGAATGTCAAATTGGAAATCCGTTCAAGCAAAATCAGATGGAGCAGGCTCAATTCGTAGGAAATGGGAATCGGCCGAATAACCCGTACTCCAATACTTATAATCCGGGGTGGCGCAATCATCCTAACTTTTCATAGAGAAACGGACAGAACTCACACCAGCGCCCGTTTGCCCAGAATCAACAGCAGCCCCCTTCCGCTCCCAAAGTGTCTCTCGAGGAGGCACTTGCAAAATTAGCGGCAAATACGAATCAATTTATGACCCGTACGGAAGCTACATTACAAAATCATTCTGCTTTCGGAACTTGGAGGTCCAGCTGGGCCAAATCGCTAATGTGTTGACAGCTCGTCCGGAGGGAGCATTGCCGAGTACAACAGAGACAAATCCTAGAGAGACTCTAAATGCAATTAGTTTGAGAAGCGGGAGAGAGGTGCTGGATCAGCCCAAGCGGGGTAAAGAGAAGAAGGAGATTGACGAAGATAAGGATTTAAAGCTAGAGGAGTCGAAGGATTTGAAGCCGGATAACTCGAAGACATGTGTCCCCCTGCCCGCTTCCGCAGGACTACAAAGAAAGAAGGGCGGACAAACAATTTTCTAAGTTCCTTGATGTGTTCAAAAAGCTTCACATAAATATTCCGTTCGCCGACGCATTGGAACAGATGCCGAGTTATGTCAAGTTCATGAAAGAGATATTATCGAAGAAGAGAAAGCTTGAGGAGTTTGAAACGGTCACCTTGACAGAGGAGTGCAGTGCTATTCTTCAAAAGAAGCTCCCACCTAAATTGAAAGATCCGGGAAGCTTCAACATACCGTGCACCATGGGGAATCTTTCGTTTAATAAGGCACTATGCGATCTTGGTGCGAGTATCAACCTCATGCCTCTGTCGATTTTCAAAAAGCTGAATATTGGGGAAGCCAAGCCAACCACGGTCTCATTACAATTGGCAGATCGATCGATAAAGTATCCGAGGGGAGTAATCGAGGATGTTTTAGTTAAAATTGATAAGTTCATCTTTCCGGCTGATTTCATCGTACTCGACATGGAGGAAGATGAAAATATTCCAATCATCTTGGGACGACCATTTCTTGCGACGGGCCGAACCCTTATAGACGTGGAAAAGGGGGAGTTAACTCTGAGGGTCCAAGACGAGCAAGTTACTTTTCAAGTATTCAAATCGTTCCCATGTCCCGGAAGTGCTGATAAAGGATCACAAATTGAAGGTGTGGATGTTGTTGAAAGAGGAAAGCACCGAAATCATCGTCGGTGGGAAAATTCTGATTTTGTGTTAAATGGCCCAAGTTTTAAGAAGGATGTAGAACGAGTGGCGTTCCTCGAGCATGAGGAAAAATCTGCTGCAGTCGTGAGTTCGTTTGTGAAGGAGGAGAGTGAGCCGAAAGCCAAGCGGACAATTAGTCATGGAGAAACCGGGTGTTTCGGGAAGTTATTCATGTCGAAACCTTTTCGCAAACAACATTTGATGACCGAACCAAGAGTCGAACCGCTGATGACCAATGGTCATAATTTTAACCAAAATATAAACGGTTCGATGAACGGGGCGGAAACCAAATGGAGTTTGCGAAAAGCGAACTAACGTTGTCCAATAGGTCCGGCTGAAGACTATAAACTTAGCGCTTCTCGGGAGGCAACCCGAGTTCGTAGTTGTAGATTTTTGCATTTCTTTATTTTTCCTGTATTCGTGATTCTTATTTTTCGTCATTTTTGTGCTTCAATTTGCTTCTGCCTCTCGTTTTTAACGTCTTCTTCTCAAAATTCTGTGCAGGAAAGTCGCAGGGAAGAAACTGAAGTATGAGCCGCGGCACAGGTATTGTGAGCCGCGGCACACATCAATCGCAAGGAGGCTAAACCAATCAGTACCTTGTGCCGTGGCACGGCTTAATTGAGCCGCGGCACACTTGAGCATTGAGCCGCGGCACACGGAATCTGTGCCGCGGCACACGACAAAACAAGAACACAGGCAAAAGGGACTGTACCCTGTGCCGCGGCTCACTTTAGCTGTGCCGCGGCACACTATGCGGAATCCGAAAGGCCAGGTAGCATATAACACGCATTCGGTCGGCATTATCAGGTACGCCTCCCTTCTCCTTTGCCTTCCCTCCCCAGCGCGACCGGCCGAAGTGTTCTTCAATTTTTTTCCTGCGATTTTTCTTGCAATCTTCAAAAGGTACGTTTCAATCTTTAATCTTGACTTGCTTTTGGTTTTAATGTTGGTGTAGGATGCTTTGGAGGAGGAGTGTTCACAAGGTTCATTTGTTCCCCATGGACGTGATGACATTCTTAGTAATGCAATTGGGCGACAAGAGCACCCAGGTTGTGTTCGTGGTGTTGGATCTGGTATAGGGATTCGACAATATTTTGGATCACGTTCATGTGGGTCGACCAGACCCCAGTCAATCAATCCTAAATTTTTGCAAAGCCTCACACAGAAGATCACGATGGAGGTTACACAGAATTTGATGAAGCAATTCGGTCCGGCATTGGCATCCGTAGGAGCAAATTCACAACCACCTCCAGTTACACCTCTTGGACATGTTAGCACGAACGGGAGTTGTGCTGCTCATAATGATCGCTCTTTAGGAGAGGCTCACACTGCCATTGGCGAGTGTGGTTTATATATTGATGGTCAACCTCTCCGCCTAGTGGCCCTAGGGAGAGTTCTCGAGGGTGGTTCAACCATACATGGTGTGATCTTGTCTGACGATTTGGTTAGGATGACAGTTAGGATGTTCGAGATGTTGATGCTCAGGTCCCTATTCCCACTTCAGAGGTTAGCATAGTGGGAGAGGCCCTAGGTGGTTTTATTGCATGGCCGAAACGTCTTGTCAAGGCTATATCTAGAGAGGTGCTATTTCTTTTCAGTAAAAGGTTATTATAATAAATGTGTGAATTAAAGATTGATTGTTGACATGTTTATTATTTAGGATATTGAGCGACAAAAGAAGCGGGTTAATAAAGTTGAGGGACCATCGCTTATAGATAACCCGATTGTTGAATTGCTTAAGGTTACTGCATCCATTTATGGTAACCCTATGCAGGTGGTGTGGGATTCGAGTCTCTTTGGTGTTGAGCATGATGTTCCATTATACCTTTCCCATAACGACGTTTTGGGGATATTACACGGCAATGTGTGGCTGAGCATATCGATTATACAGTTCTGAATCTTGTAAGTTCTAAACTTTTAAGTTTTATTAGGTAATTCATTGCTTTTACAATTTATGATAGCAATATTATTTAAGTAAAATTTATTTGAATACATTAGGTTGCTACATAAGTTAAGTATGGATATGGGGAATGATGATGTGTACGGATTTCTTGAGCCCCAATCTATACAATATATGGGGATCAAATAAAATGAAGTCTCCAAGTATATTCTGAAACATATGCGGGAATCAAACAAAAAGATTTACTTACGAGCTTATCATCATGGGTAAGTACGGTCACCACATAATCAATTTAATTATAGTAAAAAGTTTATATATTTCATTTGTAAAAATATTTTACTGTAATGTAGGAATCATTGGCAACTCTTAATAATTATTCCTAACGAAGCGTTGGCTGTGTGGCTTTGTTGACTACATGCTAGGCCAGATGCCGCTATGAAAGCCATAGTACATAGGTAAGTTTAATATGTAATTTTAGTATTTTTAGTTTAATTTGTTTGTATTTGTAAATTACTTTAATGAGAATTGTCATCAAAACCAGTGTCGTGAGCCATTTTAAAATGCTTGGTGGTATACACAACAATAAATCGAAGCATAACCTTATTTGGCTTTATCCAAAAGTAAGTCATTTTAGATTCAATTTAAATAGTTTTACATGATGCTGTAATTATTTTTAAATTCAACTTTAAATTTAATTTTGTAGTGTAATAAACAAGTCGGATCTTGTGAATGCGGATATTACGTTATGTATTGGATGTTAACTATTATTCGAGCGAGTGTCAAGAACAGTTGGCAAGAGGTATTTTTTTTTTAAAATAGCCACAGCTTTTATAATCCTTATTTGGTTATTCTACTATTCTTCATTATTTTTTTTATTCTATGTTCTAGATATTTAATGACACTAGTGCACTTCCTCAAACGAGCATTGAAGAGATCCGTACTCAGTGGGCCAGATATTTTTTGGAATATAACAGATGAGTATGTACTTTTTTTTGTTGTTGGAGATGATATGATGATACGACTTTACAGTACTGGCAGTCTATTTGTTCAAACTTGTTGAGTCATCCCTCTCTTTACTATATGTGGAACCACTCTGCTCTTTTTCGCAAGTTGATATTCTCATTTCGACATTGTGTTTATTTTTATTTCTCTGAAGAATCATTTTTTCTGGGACATTATATAGCTTACTTTTTTTAATTTAATATCCTCCACATAGGTGGCACCACTAAGTTGGGCTGAATGGACTGTTGTTCTATATCTATCTTTTCTTGTAAGTATGTGTTCTCTTTAAAATGAACAAAGAATGAAATTGCTTGTGTATTTTGTTTGGGAAAAAATGACATGCTGTATTTCGACCTAATTACCCAAAAAGAAAAACAGATAACTCTCGAAAATACAAAACTCACCCTTGGATATTATTTTGCCTTGCATTTACTTTCTTCCTAGGCAAAAAGTATTTTAAAAAACCTCTACTTTTTTAAAATATTCAAAAACCTCACGGTTGTTTTTTTCCCCGTCATTTTGATTTTTTTTGGGTTTTTTCCCTGTTCTTTGCTGGTATTTTTGTATGATATTTTTCCATGTATGCTGAAAAGATTCTCCAAAACTATGAAGAATTATTACGGAAGAAACAATTTGTTGAGGATAAGAGCAGATTAAAGGACATCCTTGTTGAGAATAAGAGCAGATTAAAGGACATCCTTGCTGGCTTAGTTCGCTGCTTATCAATGCTGCCATGTAATGATAGAGATCACTCTACTGTTAAAAATGTGTGGTGTTTAATTTAGTAGTATGTGTGGTGTTTAATTTAGTTTGTTTTGCTGCCATTGCGGAAGAATCAATGCTGCCATTTACTTTGTTTTGCTGTTTTATAATTTCAGTAGTATGTGGTGTTTAATTTAGTTATTTAATTGCTTAAACTAATGAATCTCGTACAGATTATGCAGTTGGCTGTACTTGTAGTTGTCCGTTTTAAATATATCGTTATATGTCGTCTGCTAGCCAGTGTTCTTGTGTGTTTCTATTCCCAGTTGTGTGTACTGATAAATGTATTGTTATTATATATCGTTATATATCGTTACTGTATTGATTCAAGAATGATCTGTACAGGACATTCCATCTGCGGTGTTCTTCACGCTTTCGGTCCCGACGTCTCAGAGAACTCCGGTGAGTTCCAACAACTTTCACTTCCAACAAAGGCGGTGTTTTATTAATTCCTTCCTGTTATGTGCCAGATTTTCAAATCTTTATAGTTACATTTACACACATTGTATGTCAGTTACAACTTCTTTTCTATTAGTTTTGTTATACCGAAAAGTCTAGCATCATTTATGAATGAATGATCTTCCATCTTATCTTACGCCATTTCGGACGGATGGAGGAAGCTCCGTAGTGGCTGACTCAATTCTTTAAGAAATAGGATCGGAGTTGCTTTCGGAGTGATCGCCACGGCCTACGACCGGGAGTGGGCTCCTATCTTTCTTTCACGAGAGCTCACTTATTCGCCGACAGCCTCCCTAGCTAGGAATGTCTCTTGATCTATCCGCCGCATATGCCGCTTCTGGACTTTCCTTATTGAAAAAGCACCCATTTCTCGTACTCGGTTCCTAAGAGCGAAGAAAAAGGGGATGTTTTGTTAATAGGAAGAAGAAATTGTTGTTCTAACCACCCTCCTTTCTTTGCCTTACTGGGCTGACAGTAGTGAGACCTTAAATGGCCGTCTACGATCAGACAAAAGCAGAATCATAGTCTTATTCCCAATATTCTACTAGAATAACATCGATATCCCGCGCCCCTTTAACCTTAAGGGAAGACTTGACCAACTACTTGATCGAACAAATGTATGAGCAATTGCCCTACTGACATCGACAATTCCGACCAATATGTACACTCTCGCTGTCGAAAGAACAATAGGAAGATAGATCAGAGGGTGCTGGCTATGCCTCTTTGGTTAATGCCAAACTTCATGCTCTACTATCCTTCCATTCTATCTTCCCAAATTTTAGTTATGTTGGTGCATTTATCGGAAACTTATTATGATGATTCTCTCCCAGTATTTCTCCGTGTTTTTTATTTTAATTGGTTAGGTGGTTCTGGATAAACAGGAGTCATGTTCCATGATGTATGTGTTGGTTTTACAATATCAATCATGTTTTGGTTGTGTTATTCCTTTCCTAGTATTTTAGCCTTTCTTTTAATTATTTTATATTTATCCTTTGAACAGCTTATGGATTTCACTTAAGCAAGATGAGCAAGCCAAGAGTTCGATGGCCATGCCGAAGCTCGTTGCCTAGCTTTGCTTTTGCTGTTAAAAAAAAATGAATAATCTGGCCACGTTGATATTAGCAAACCTATTGGTTGATATTAGCAAACCTATTGGTTGAACAGGTTTTGGTAGTCAAATTGTTAATTAATGTTGTGATTTGATAAAAAAACTCTGAATGTATGGTTGAACAGGTTAATGGGTTCCTTGTCTTATGTTATACTCATTGTTACTTCTTTTTAGGACGTCTTTTAGGAATGTGTTGTTTTAACAGCTGATTACTTTCCGTTTGGACGTCTTTAGGATTTCAGTTGTTTTGCTAAAAACAGGAATTTGAAAATACAGGCTGGAATCGGAAAAAACAGGTGAAATAATAAAAAAAAAAATTACATCGGTTGTTTGAAACCGATATAATATATACATTTTACATCGGTTGTTTGAAACCGATGTAAAAAATAAAATGTATACATTTTACATCGGTTATATTTTAACCGATGTAGTTTTACCGACATTTTACATCGGTTAATAATAAAATCGATGTAAAAATATAATATTTTACATCGTTTTTTACATCGGTTGCTCTCAGAACCGATGTAAAATGTACGAAATCTGTACTTTTTACATCGGTTAACATACAACCGATGTAAAAATGTGACATTTTACATTGGTTTTTAAACCGATGTAGCTAGATTGAACACCTATTTTACGATGGTACATTTTACATCAGTTCTATAAACGATGTAAAATGTATGAAATAACCGTAGTAAAATGTATTTTTTGTAATAGTGTATGCTTCAGTCGGGAGGTGGAAACCTCGGAGGCCTTTCCCCGGTTTCCACCATATCAAATAGAAAGCGGAAGGCCGATTTGAGGGCATTCGCCGGGGTCCATGTCGTGGTACCCCCAGAGCCGACCATCTGCAGAGACGCGCTCATCACCTTCTCTAACAAGGATAGGGAGGGAGTGCAGTGCCCCAAAGAGGATGCATTGGTAATCTCTGCATGTATCCTTGGGAAAATGGTCGACCGCGTGCTGGTTGACAATGGGAGCTTTTGCAATATTATATTCAAATATGCTCTAGACCAGCTCGGCAGCCTGACCAAGTTCATCAAGCCATTTGATACCGTGCTTCAAGGGTTTGGCGACAACGCGGTCCAAGCCTACGGAAGGATCAAGCTCTCTGTCGAGCTAATATGCTGTTACGATCCCAACGTTAGGATCACTAGGAACCTCAATTTTGTAATCATAGATAGGCCCATCATCTATAATGGGTTCCTAGGTCGCCCCTTTCTAGAAACCTTCGAGGCGGTCGCCTCTTCTTTCTTTTACTGTATCAAGTTCCCCACTACCGATGAGACAGTCGGTACTGTAAAAGGAGACCAGCTAATGGCAAAGAAATGTTTGAATTACTCCTGTGTCGTAACTTCCCCTTTGAACGTTTCCCATACTATTTATAACATTGAGGCGATCGACATTCAACCAATGGAGATCGATGAGCCAAGCACCTCGTACCAGCCCGACTCAGAAGACAGCATCTCGTATCAATTGTCGGACGACATCGAGCCAAGGATCGGTTTCGAGCGAAGCCTCGACATCGATCCAAGGATCGACTCCAGCAATAATTCTAAACGAGAAGCGATCGTCCCTATTAAAGAGTTGGAAGGTATAACAATCGATCCGTCTCGCCCGGAGCAGGAAGTGCAGATCGGCTCAAGCGTAGGTCCCGAGTTAAAAGAGGACCTGATCAGTTTGCTACGTAAGAACATCGGAATCTTTGCCTGGTCGCATCAAGATATGATCGGCATTAGTCCTGAACATGCTTGCCACTATCTAAATATCGACCCGGCAAGGAAGCCTGTTCACTAGAAACGTAGGAAATTCGGTCCTGAGAAGTACGCTATGCTCGACGCATAAGTCAGAAAGTTGCTCGACAACAAACTAATCGGAGTAGCTACCGACGAGCCACAGTGGGTAGCCAACGCGGTGCTCGTCAAAAAGGCGAGCAACTCATGGAAGTTATGCATCGATTTCACCAACCTCAACACGGCATGTCCGAAAGACCACTTTCCGATGCCTCATATTGACCACTTGGTCGATAGCACGGCAAGTTGCGAAATGATGTCGTTTATGGATGCCTTTGCCGGGTATCGGATCCCAATGGCAGAGAAAGACGTAAAACACACGTCGTTCCACACAGAAAAAGACGTGTACTTTTGGGTCCGAATGCCGCTCGCCCGAAAACGTGGGGGCGACCTACCAATGACTAGTCAGCGGGATGTTCGCCGATCAGATCGGCAAGACCATGGAGGTTTACATTGACGACATCGTGGTCAAGAGCCTCAAAAAGGAAGATCACCTCAAAGACCTTGCCGAGACGTTCGCCATCCTCGAGAAATTTAACATGAAACTGAACCCCAAGAAATGCAACTTTGGGGTAAGCTCCGGAAAGTTCCTGGGGCACATCGTGAGCCAAAGAGGGATCGAAGCGAACCCCACCAAGATCCAGGTGATCCTCGAGATGCAGGAGCCACAGAATGTCAAACTGGTGCAACGTCTCACAGGTTGTCTGGCAGCACTTAACCGTTTCATTTATCGGCTCGGAGACAAAAGCAAGCCATTCTTCACCACCATAAAGAATAAGAAATTGGCATGGGCGAAGGAAAGTCAAATAGCGTTCGCCAAAATCAAGGAATACTTGTCTAATCCCCAAATTTTGGTGAAACCAATCCCCGACAAAAAGATATTCCTCTACTTGGCAGCCTCAGAGGTCGCGCTGAGCGCTGTGTTAGTGCGAGCAGAGGGGCAAGCCCACTTGCAGATCTACTTCGTTAGTCAAGCACTCTATGACGCGGAAATGCGTTGCACGCCTCTGGAGAAGATCGCCTACGCATTAGTCATGAGTGTTCGCAAGCTAAGGGCCTACTTCTTCGAACACCAAGTGGAGGTTCTGACGACTCTCCCTCTAAGGAAAGTTCTGCACCAGACAGACACCAATATGCGACTCCTCAAGTGGTCACTGGAGATCACCCAATATGGTGTTACGTATGCTCCTCGCACGGTGATCAAAGGCCAAGCTCTAGCGGACTTCATGGTGGAATTAACGATCCCGCCCAGTCCGACCCAGGTCGGCCATCCTGCTTGGAAATTGTACGTAGATGGCTCGGCAACCAGCTCGCGAGCAGGGGCAGGGATTGTCCTCATCAGCCCTGACGGCCAAAGTTTCACAAATTCCGTGCGTTTCGGGTTCCGTGCGACCAACAATGAAGCCGAGTACAAAGCCTTGGTAGGCGGGCTCGATCTAGCACTCGCCCTGGACGTTCGTCGCCTCCACATCTTCATGGACTCCCTCTTGGTCGTGAACCAATTCAAGGGGGAATATGAGGCGCGCGGCGAACAGATGATCAAATACCAAGAATTGGTCGCCGAAATGTGCACAAAGTTTGAAGAAGTGCTGATCGAACAAGTCCCGAGAGAGCACAACTCCCAGGCTGATGCCCTATCCAAACTCGCATCGTCAGATGGGGCAGCAAACTTCTCTAACATCCAAATCACGAAGTCAGCGAATCCGGTGACCGACAGAAGCCTGGTCTCGTGAGTTTCCATCGCCGAAGAGAGCTGGATGACTCCGTTCATTAAATACTTGAAGGATGGAACGGTCCCCGCCGATCGGGTCAAAGCTCGTCAGCTTCAGCTCCGAGCAACCAGATACACCCTATTGGACGACTAGCTTTACAAGCGAACTTTCAGCCTTCCTCTCCTCAATTGCATTACGTCGGAGGAAGGCCGACTCGCTACCAAATCTATGACGGGATCTATGGAAATCACGCTAAAGGGCGACCTCTCATCCACAAGACGACCAGGCAAGGCTTTTTCTGGCCTACACTACAAAAAGACGCGATCGCCTACGCCCGATCTTGTCACAGGTGTCAAGTGATGGGCCCGAACATCAAGCTCTCCCCCGAGCAGCTCACTTCTATGTACAGTTCGTGGCCGTTCGCTCAATGGGGCATCGACCTCATCGGCTCTTTGCCGACAGTGCTAGGGGGATGTAAATTCGCCATCGTGGGGGTCGATTATTTCACGAAATGGGCTGAGGCCGAGACACTCAACAAGATCGTCCAAGAACAAGTAATCAAGTTCATTTGGAAGTACATCATATGCCAGTTCGGTCTACCCCAGGCTACCATCTCCGACAATGGAAAGCAGTTCGACAGTTTGGAAGTCGTACAATTCTGTGAGAAATGGGGAATTAAAAAGTTGTTCTCGGCCCCTTACCACCCTCAGAAGAACGGGCAGGTAGAGGCTGTAAACAAAATTCTAAAACACACGATCAAAGCAAGACTCAAATCCAAACAAGGACGATGGGCGAGCGAGCTCCCGGATGTTTTATGGTCCTGCTGAACGATGACCCAAAATTCAACCGGCGAAACCCCATTCGCCCTCGCCTTCGGAACAGAAGCAGTGATCCCTTCAGAGATCGCCGTCCTCAGCCACCGGACTGAACAAGAAATGACGACGGACAATGATGTAGTCCGACGGATCGACTTGGATATGCTCGAAGAACGACGACTGACCTCGGAAATGAAGAACACGATCCACAAAAGGAAATACGAGAAATTCTTCAATTCGAAGGTCAAGGAAAGGCGATTCCAAATGGGCGACCTAGTCCTCAAAAAGTTCCAGACTCACACGAGAGTATTCGGCCCGAATTGGGAGGGACCCTACAGGATATCCAAATGGCTGACCGAAGGAGCCTACGAGCTCCAACACCCAGACGACACTCCGGAATAATATCTCTGGAACGCCGTTCATTTGAAAAAAATACTATCAGTAAAAACTCTGTATTCGATTACTCAGTGTACAAAAAGCTTAATGAGATTTCCCGATACCCTCTAAATGATTCGCCTCGACAATACAAACAAATCAAAAAGAGGACGACTCACTCGCCCTCCAAGAGGTCGTCATCTAACCTGATGGACCTATGCTAGCGATCGCCCCCCCTAGCACAACGTATACCGTCGAGGATCGTAATCGAATATGGAGATCCGAGGTAGAAAAGTGCAGCCATGGTTCTGGGAGTCGATGGAACCGATAGCCCGTCCATGCAAGGTTCTTTTGTGCAGAGATCGCCCGCCCTTTCGTTTAAATACTGGGCGGGCATAGCCGAAGGACCCTCCAAAACAGATCAATGGACACGCTCGCCCGTCCTCGGATCCTTCATCTAACCTGATGGACCTAGGCCAGCGATCGCGTCCTTTCCCCCGTCAAAACGTATGCCCTCTTAGGCAGAAAATTGCTAACAATCCACGGTAGCGAAGTCAATTTATCCAACGGCGCCCCGTGCAAGGAATTCTCCAGGCAGAGACCGTCCCCCCCATCGCTACTTTGCGAGGCAAAACATAGCCTACGGAGGACCCTTACAATTAAGTGAGTCGCGAGAAGTTAACCATCAGACAGAATGTCGCTCGCGCACAAGACATAGTCGTCGCGGTCAGTTCCATCGAACCCCACGACTATGCGAAGTCCTGGCCCAGACGGGACGTTCAGCCTCCATCATGGAATCAACAAAATTGAAGATCGCAAGAATCAAACTAAAGATAGCTCACTAAAAGAATTATTTTCGTTCCCTTACTTTCACCAAGTAAACAAAAACAAGGGGAAATACGGAGCCATACATGCGATCAGGAGGATGGAACCACATACGATCGACTTTGTTCAAACACACATATGACGATCGGTTTTGTTCAGAAATTTACAAGTAAGAATTTTATCTACACCAATACATTCGGAGCTATTCACACAACGACTGCTACTCAAACACTTGTGTAAAGTCAAAATGCGAAACATTCAGACAGACGATCGTACAAGCAAGGCGTGCGCTTCCTCGCCGGCTTCTGGATGAACAAGTTTGTCCGGCGACGGATACCAGCTCAGGTCGATCTCGAGGTCGGTGAGGTCAAGGATCGACACGCAGAAGGCCGGCTGCAAGGGATTCTCAAGCACGTAGGACTTGAAGTTATCGATCAGAGGGCCGACCTCGAGCCCTCCCTTCTTGGCAGCGCGGATGGCGTCGCCGTAAGCCATGTGATAGGCAAACTCGCCGACATACTCCACATTTAAGAAGGGATCGGCTTCGGTCGCCTCCAACTTCTCCATCAGCCCCGCGATGTTTTTGTCCGCGTCCCGAGCTCAACAACCTTGGAGGCCGCCTCCTTCGACGACTCTAACTCGCCATTCAACCGATCCACCACCGCTTCAGCCGGCCGCCTCCTCTGCGAGGCAAGATGTAACCGACGGGCCTCCGTCATCCGATCGCGCATCCGACGGCCGCCGCCCGGACCGGCCGAGCTCCCGCCCTATCCGGTTGAGATCTTGTTTAGACCGATTGGCCCTCAACATACTCCTTCTCCATCGCCGCAATCCGGTCGACTAACTTAGCATTCCGGCCCGAGCGCCTCAAGGTCCGAATAGAGACGGGCGAGAGGGCCGCCCCTCATAATCCTTTACAGCTTGAGCGGCCATCGTCGCTGCTTGGAGGGTCAGGGCAAGATTCGCCTGCATTGCATCTTCAGACCGCCGGCGCGCGATCGCATCCAGTTCGGTCGTCCAATCCTTCGGTAGGGAGGAGATATCCCGGGAGACATAGTGAGGGACATCGCAAGCCTCGCGGGGAGACCTGCTCGCCTGGAAGTCCAACACTATCGGCGAGGTGTTCAGGTTGGCAAGGCGGACCCTGCAACAAGAATGAAGGAGTTAATATGCACCCTACACAAGTGACTTAACTCAACAATATCTACCCAACTTACCTTTCGACCTTCTCGGGGTCGCGGCCAAAATAAGGCTTGCCCCGCGGGGTATCGGCGTCGGCGGTCGCCATGGCCTGTAGGAAGTCCAATGAGGGCGTTGGCCCCTTCGCCATTGGAACAGCAGAAATAGGAGGTGCGGCGACCGGCGGCACCACTACGGGCGCCTCAGCAGCAACAGTTGGCAATGGCTCCTCCATCCTCCGCCTCTTGCGGTTGCGCTGAAGCTGCTCCTCCTCCCGAGCCTCCGGCTTGATGATCGGCACTATGAGATGTCTCGCCTCAGGGATAGGATGGGTCGTCATTGCAGGGGCACGGCCCCCCTTCTTCCATTGGCGGAGACGATTCATAAGTCCGGGGTTCGACATCGCAATCTCTCTTGGTGGCTCGGAGTAGCGGGGGAAGTAGATCTCTGTCAAAGAAAATATTCAACCAGGTTAGACATCTCTTTCAATCAAAGGCGATCATCAAGGAAAAAGGAGATCGTAAATATTTGTACCAGGGACCTTCAAGTGGCGGGGGAAGCGAAACAACCGATCGCCCAACCAATGAGATTCGTTGTTGACCACGCAAGCGTCGATGTAATTGTCCGGTAGACCGCAAACTCGCTCCCAGACGATCAGAAAGTCAAATGGAAGGTCGCCAGCCGCTGGAACAAGGGAGCCTGCAAAAAGAAAAAAAAATTAGATTAGCTCAAGGTGTATCCAAATAAAGGCAGAGTTAAAACCCTTACTCAGATTCCTCTCCCGAAAGCCGGTGGTGATATCCAATTCATCCTCGGGTTTATCGCTCGCCGCCGACTTCCATGCTCCGCCGACCCAACACCATTTTGTCAGGTCGCCCCGGACCTTGTTCGGCACCCCGAGGACCACCCTGCCCATGCGACCCTGAATGTGGTAGCCGCCAACTGAACCCTTATACGCCGTCAACTTGAAGAGATAGTTCATTTCCAGCGCAGAAGGAAGACGGAACAACCGGTGACCGCCAAAAATAGTCAAAGTACTGACGATCTGCAACTAGCCGTTCGGCGTCAGTTGAAGCGGCACCACATTCCAGGCGGTCAATAGGTATGACACGGTGAACGGCAATGGGAACCGCAATCCGGCCCCCATGATCAATTCATTTACGGCGATCATACACTCGGGAGGTTGGTCGGCACGCTCGTTCTCGGCGGGCAAATACAGTGAGACATCAGAGGGGGCGTGGAATTCCGCCCTCCAACGACTCAATTCCTTCTTAGTCGCCGAACTCCTGATCTGACCGAGGGTCCACGGGGAGCGGTCCGTGACCCGAAATGACGTCCGCTTCACGGGTTCATAGGGGTGGGCAACCGAGTATGCGCGAAAATCAAACTGAGGACGTGGTCCGGCCAGCCTCTCCATAAGCTCGACAAATTCCAGAAAGGCCCGGACGAACACATTATTCTGCTTCCAATACAGTCTCACCGCCTCATCCTTGTCTACCGGCGAGCCCTTCTGCTCCGCCGCCGCCGACCTCGTCGCGCCAGCCTCGTTGAAAAGCTCTTCAACCTCTGCGGGTGCAATTCCCGCGCGAATGGCCTTGACGGCTGTCTCCACGTGCAAATCCGTAGAGGTTTCATCCCTAGCGGCGGAAGTCGCGGTGGTGGAAGTGCTACCCGCCTCGTACACAGTAGATCCTCCTCCAGACATGTTCAACGAGAAAGGGGGGAGAGAAGTTTTTGTTCTTACCTAGAGAGAACGTCTATCGACGCATGAAGCTTCAAGAAATTTCGGCTAAAGTCTTCTTCTAAAGGCAAGAGCGCATAAAGATCTAAACCCCAGTAGCCCTAGCCCCTTTTATAGGCGAGAGCAGGGACTTCTGGGCAAATAGGCGGAAATTCGAGGGCTGAAGTGCAACCGTTTGTGGGCCGCATTTAATGCAGCCCTTGAAACCCGCGTACGCGTCGTTTCGAGGGCACGCCAGACGACAAGTCTGACAAAAATCATCGGACTCCCCCAACGGGAGTGCGACGCGTGTCCCGGTGATTTTTCAAAAGCCCGCCTTCAATTCCCGCTCTTTCCAGCATCCGAGGAGATCGTCCAAATTCAAAATCAGTTCGTCCGGAAGATGATTGTCTGCTTCATAAAATAGATGAGTCGCTCGTCTAAAACAAGTGATCACCAGTAGTGCCACCTCGCCCCATGTCTTCAACATCAGAGCAAGCTGGGGGGCAATTGTTGTGCGGCGATTTATACGCCTCAATGGCGATCGTCATAATGATTTGGAGACAGCCAAAGAAGACAGATGTTGGGCAAGCGCCTAGTGATCGACGTCCAAGGCGATCGTCTTTTGGCATTTTACGATCGCCTCTAATGTCCGACCGGGGACGACCGTCCCATGCCACGTGTGAATCCGACATTCGTCAAAGTCTGCGAAGACCGAATCTCAGGTGAAGACCCACATGCAGATCCGCAAAGGGCTCCGCAAGAACATGCCCTACTCTAGCCCATCAGCAGCTATCAATGATAAGGATGGCCTCACCTACCGACAGACCTGCCGAAAGGTCCTAGGTGGGATATCCCAAGATAGCGACGCGAGGCACCTGTCGCCTCCTCATTGGTTCGCACGTCTGGCTACCAGCAGCAGTTGCGGACTTTAAGGAAATATTCCCACGTGCTAGGACGATCGCCCGTCTTATTTAAATACAGGAAATGGCGATCGCCCATGGTGGACAGGGACATCCTAGCAACCTCTTCTCATATAAATATAAGGCCTCCAGCATTGGCAAGAACAGTAAGAGTTACGACGTTAACACAGAGTGACAACACTAAAATGATTACACACAGCAAAAACAATACAGAGAACTCCTCATCTTTGTAACAAGAACTCACAAAGCTTCAACTCTGGTTCTTCCGGTAATCTTCAGCACTCGATAGCTAAGATAACTAGGGTATTTACACTCATTGTAATTGTACTCTAACATTACTATTTGTACTCATAAGTATTCATATTAGTAACATCTCGCAAGAGCATTCAAGCCCGGGACTAACAACCCCGGTAAATCTTGTGTTATTTATTTCCCCACGGATGTGCTCTCGCATTTTGTTTGTTACTCGTCCATTCCAGCATATCATCTCCAGATAATATTTTAGGTAACAACAGAGCCCAATTTTGTAATTTGAGATTTTGGTAGGAAGTGCAATATCAACTTTTTAGTGGACTAAGTTGATATTAATAGATTCATTATATTAGGAAGAGTCCTAATAAGGTAAGATGAATTTATTGGGAATCCTTCCATAATCCTCCTTAAGATCCCTAGTAGTAGTCCAAGAGCCTATATATAGGACATCTTGGGTTGGCCGATTTTATCATCAAAGATACACAAGGAATTTCGATTTTTTCTTCTAAGTGTTTAATTGTGGATCTTGACTTGTGTCTTTGATTCCACAATTGAGAGAACACTTTTATTCTTGCTACATATCGGAATAAATTGAAGAAAAGAAAATCGAGAGTTGTGAGGGATTGAATTCGGCCGATCCAAAGGTTGTCCAAGAAAGACCCGGTAGCTCGTTGCCCACACAACATCCAGTTCAAGGCAGATCATACTCTAGAAGGTCTAAAGGTAGAAATACAAGGTGATCAAGACGAAAGCAACCAATACTCTTCAAAAGGTAATATCCTATGATCTTGGATCTAGATTAGGATATTTTAATAATCAACATATTTAATTAATAAATAATAAATAATATTTAAATTTCTTATTAGTCTTAGTAATTAATTAATTAGCATGCCTAAATAAATCTTATGCTCATAGATGCGTAAAATGCCATTATCATCTTTCCCAAACTTCGCTACCGCTGCGTTTTACGTTCCAACAATTGGTATCAGAGTCGGATTTTTAGGCTTTTGCTATTTTAATTAATTTTGGTGATTAATTGATAGTAATTTAAATATTCATATATTTTGATATTGGAATATTTTTCTAGATGTGTTCTTGCAGGTGATATGATCCAATTATCATGGTTTATATGAATGGTGTATTTGTTTATTTTTATTAATTATGCAATTATTGGTTTGGCCCGTTTTTTAGGCATGTAATGGTTATTCCCGTGAGAAAATCCGCGGGTAGTTCTAGGTGTTTTTACTTTTCGTATAATCTTGATGTAATTTCGATGTATTTTATTTTGTATAAAATTATAATCGAATTTGGAAAAGACGGGATCACGAAGAAATAGAGCGAGACCGGATCGCCGGATTGGTTGGGCAACCGCGACAAGCAAGCGGCCGCTGAAAGCAAAGACACGGCCGCCGCGAGCAACGCCGAGTGCCGCTGCACGGCACTGGTCCGCGATTCTTTGGTTCGGCCGGATCGCCCAGCTTTGGTCCGGCTGCTTGCCATTGCTCGCTGCGTCATTGAGAGTCGGGATTTAAACTTAAATTTGTTGAAGTAATTAATTTTGCATAAAAGTGAAATTTTAATTTTGGAAATCCACGGCCCGGCCGAGGAGGAGCGACGAGATGCTTGATTCAGTGGGAGAGATCGAGTCGAAGATTTTCTCGGTTTCAACTCAAGGAGGAAGACCATGATAATTGGATAATTTAATTATCCATGCTTTATTTTTGGTTTTTATTGTTTTGATATATGGCATGTATGGATGTATGCGTGATATGTTTCCTTGCATGTTAGGACAAGAAAATTAAAAACCTTAAGGATAAAATAACTAAGTGATTAAATTGATTTTTTTTAAAAATAAAATCAAATTAGCCTCCATAATTAATTTATATTGTGAAGTAATTAGCATGCGCGTTGACATTAGAGTCTTCCTCCATATCGGATGTGCTAATTATAGGTTCACTAGTTTTAAATTTCAAAATGATAACATAAGGTAAATATTACTTTTTATGATAGGACCTCTCCATCTGTAGGACTATTATTTAAATGATAATATTTTAAGGATGTTAAATTATGGTGTTCAGTTAGGTGTATTAATTAATAAGCTCCCCATCGGAGTCTATGTTAATTAATACATGGCCAAGAGGAACCAACTATTAATTTTACTTGTCATAACGTAATTTGACTAGATAGTAAAATTAAAGACGTAAAACTCTACTTGGAAAATGTGTGTGTAAACTTCCACATGATCGTGGCTTGCATGTGCGGATTTTTTGAGGTGTTGGTTGCTAGCATATATATTGTGTTTTGAGGTTTTTCGATATATTTTGCTATGTATTATTTGATGGATGTTTTTAATTTTTATCTCAGATGTCTTTCAATCAACTAGCTGTTATTCTCAAAGAAAATAAACTTGATGGCACTAACTTTGCCGATTGGAAAAGAAATCTTGACATTATCTTGACTGATGAGGGGCATAAATTTGTCTTAATCGAAGAGAGCCCTCTAGAACCAAAACCGGATGCCACTCCCGAAGAGTTAGCTGAATTCTGAAAATGAAAAAAGTCTGATGAGATGGCTCGCTATAACATTTTAGCTTCACTAACAAATGTATTGCAGCATCAGCATTAGACGATGGGCTCAGCCGCGGAAATGATGAAAAGTCTCACCGAGATATTTGGTCATCAGAACCGGGAGGCTAGACAAAATGCAATGAGGGTATTGATGACAACCTAAATGTGTGAAGGGACCCCAGTAAGGGATCATGTTCTAAAAATGATGTCCCATTTAAACGAACTGAGCATACTGGGGGCTACTATCGATGCGGAAACGCAGGTCGATATTATCTTAGGTAGCTTACCTAGAAGCTTTGAGCAGTTCCGCCTTAACTACAATATGAACAGTAGGACATATAGTTTGGCGGAATTTCTGACAGAGCTTCAGTCTGCTGAAGGTTTCTTCAAACAAGGTTATCATCAGATTCCTGCGGCAACCGGTGCTACTTCTTCCAAACCCAAATGGGGAAAGAAGAAGAATTAGGTTGGCCAGAAGCAAGTAGCAACCCTCAAGGTGAAAAGCAAGGCTCCTCACCCCGAGGTAAACAAAAAGCCAAAGGGCAAGTGCTACAAGTGCGGTCAGAAAGGACATTTTAAAGCGGACTACCCTGCTCTTAAGAAAGGGATGTCTCATGCACTATTAGTCAAAACATGTTTGCCAGCTTGTTCTTCCACTTCGTGGATAGTTGATTCAGGCTCCACTGATCATGTTTGTATTGAATCGCATGGTTTTCAGGTAACCAAGTAGCTTAGTGCGGGCGAGATTACCATCAACTGGGGCGATTATTCCAGGCTTATGGATGTTGTAGTGGGAGTCGTGCAGTTGAAGATTAATGATAAATTATTAGTCCTCAATAATGTATTATTAGTACCGGATTTTAGAATGAATTTAATTTCGGTTTCTAAATTAAAAAGCAATGGTTATTCAGTTTCTTTTGATGATGATGCCATTATTAAGAAAATAAGCGGTGAATATATTTGCAAAGGCATGTTTAATGATGGACTATATGTCGTTAATACAGCACAAACTCCTATGCATAAATCACTTAACTCTTTGTCTAAACCTAAAAAGAGAAAAGAACCTTCAAGCATAAACCAAACATATTTGTGGCATTTACGGTTAGGGCATGTAAACCTTGGAACGGTTCAAAGATTGGTAGATTATGGCCCATTGGATGACCTCCAAGTTGAGTCATTTCCAATTTGTGAATCCTGTCTGGAAGGCAAGATGACTAAAAGGGTTTTTAAAACCAAGGGAAACCGTGCTCAAAATGTGTCAGAATTGGTTCATACGGATGTATGTGGTCCAATGAATATCCAGTCTAGGTGTGGTTTCGAATACTTCATCACGTTCATAGATGATTATTCAAGATATGGATACATCTATTTGATGCGACGTAAGTCTGAAGCCTTTGACAAGTTCAGAGACTTCAAGGCTGAAATGGAGAAGCGTCATGGGAAGAGTATCAAGTCACTACGATCTGATCGTGGTGGCGAATACCTTAGTATAGAGTTTTTGGATTTCTTGGCGAATGAGGGGGTTTCGTCCCAGCTCACCGTGCCGGGAACTCCACAACAAAATGGTGTGGCTGAAAGAGGGAATATGACTCTTTTAGAAATGGTTAGATCAATGATGAGTTATTCAGATTTACTTATTTCGTTTTGGGGATACTCCTTAGAAACAGCAGCGTATATTCTAAACCTGGTGCCTTCAAAATCAGTTCCAAAAATACCCACAGAACTGTGGAGTGGGTGTATGCCCAGTCTAGGACATGTTCGGATTTGGGGTACTCCAGCACATGTGTTGAATAAGGAAGCTAATAAGTTGGTATCTCGTACAGAAGTACGAGTGTTTGTGGGATATCCTAAGGGAATGAAGGGTGGCTTGTTCTATAGTCCCTAGGATCAGAAGGTCATTGTTAGCACCAATGCCCGATTTCTAGAAGAGGATTATATGATTAGTCACAAGCCCATGAGCGAAATAATTCTGGAAGAGGTGAGGGGCGAGACTCCGTCTATACCAATCGTACAAGCACCAACTAACATTGAACCACATATAGATTCTGATACTTTTACACCAACTCAGGATTTGACTCATCGTAGCGGTAGGGTTGTTTTTCAGCCCGAACGATTCATAGGCGTGTGAAAGTCTTCGTACTCAATCCCAGGGGAAGATGAATCAGATCCCTTACCTATAAGGAGGCAATAAAGATAAAGATGCTGACTCCTGGCAAGTAGCAATGGAATTAGAAATGGGATCTATGGATTCCAATCAAGTGTGGGAGCTAGTAGAGCTACCTGATGGTGTACAAGCCATTGGGAGTAAATGGGTCTACAAGCGAAAGAAAGAACATGATGGGAAGGTTGAAACCTTCAAAGCGAGGCTTGCTGCAAAAGGTTACACTCAGAAAGAGGGTATGGATTATGATGAAACCTTTTCGCCGGTAGCCATGCTTAAGTCAATCCGGATTCTTTTAGCTATAGCTGCGCATTTGGATCTGGAGATTTGGCAGATGGATGTCAAGACTGCATTCTTGAATGGGAGTCTAGACAAGGAAATCTATATGCGCCAAGCAGAGGGATTCATTGCTGAAGGAGAAGAGCACTTGGTGTGCAAACTTAAGAAATCCATTTATGGACTTAAGCAAGCATCTAGATCTTGGAAAACACTCGTTTTGATGAAGTTGTCCAGTTATATGGATTCGTCCAATGTCTGAGTGAGAGTTGTGTGTATAAGAAATGCGATGGAAACGTGTTGGTGTTTCTTGTACTGTATGTAGAAGATATCCTTCTGATTGGAAACAACGTGAAGAAATTGTTGGACATACAGGTATGGCTATCTGAGCAGTTCGATATGAAGGATCTAGGAGAAGCAGGACACATCCTTGGAATCAGGATCTTTCGTGATCGGAAGAAAAGGATGTTGTGCTTATCCCAGGCATCCTATATCGATATAGTGCTGAAGCGGTTTAGCATGGAGAATTCCAAGAAAGGTTTTATACCTTAGAGACATGGAATTCAACTATCTAAGGATATGTGTCCTAAGACACAAAATGAGATAGATGACATGAATATTGTCCCTTATGTATCTGCTGTGGGAAGTCTCATGTATGCTATGCTTTGCACTAGACCAGACATCTGTCATGACGTGGGCATGGCTGCTAGATATTAGTCAAACCCAGGACCAGGACACTGGATTGCTGTCAAGCACATACTCAAGTACCTGAGAAGGACTAAGGAGTACATGCTTGTATATCAATCAGACGACCTGTTTCCGGTGGGTTACACTGACTCAGATTTTTCATCGGACAAAGAAAAGTCCAAGTCTACTTCGGGTTATCTGTTTAGCCTGGGAGGTGGAGCCATTAGTTGGAGGAGTGTGAAGCAGAAATGCATCTTAGACTCTACCATGGAAGCCGAGTACGTGGCAGCCTCTGAGGCAGCCAAGGAGGCAGTGTGGCTCAAGTACTTCCTGCAGGACTTAGATGTGATTCCCAATTTGCCAGAGGGTATTACACTTTATTGTGATAATACTGGTGCAGTCGCAAATTCGAGGGAACCACGAGCCCACAAGGCAAGTAAACATATCAACCGCAAGTACCACATCATACGACACTTCGTAAAGGAAGGAGACGTAGTTGTAGCCAGGGTTGCATCGGAAGATAATCTTGCTAACCCTTTCACGAAAGGCCTACCTTCAAATGTTTTTGAAAGGCATGTGGAAGGGATGGGATTATGGTGTATGGAAGCATTGCTTTGAGTATAAGTGGGAGAAATGAGAGATTATGTAATAGAGTAGTATACTTAAAAGCATGCTTTGAGTATAAGTGGGAGATTGTTAGGATTGTATACTGCAAAGCATACTTTATGCTTGTATTAACTAATTTCCCTGTTACAACCTATGAGAATATTAATTACATTTAATCACATGTTTTGCATATTTATTCACGTTATGGTTATGCAAATGAAATGTCTAATTATTTTATATTGTAGATAATGTGGTGTGTTGGTGTCACACGGAAGATCACATTATCGGTGCCTTATAAAATAATATAATAGTTCACAACCTATATAATTATTAGACAAATTATATAAAAGGTTGTAGTGTATGCTTGAGAATAGTTGGTCTTGACTATTAGCATGCATTAGCGTATTAGCATATGTTGAACTAGATCGAGGTGAGATAGTGTCTTCTGATCGATTGTAAGAAGAACGTAAATCTCGGATAATTATTATTTATTAATTCTAACTATAAAATATTTAATTGTGTATTTATAATAATTATTGCTTTGATTTACCATAGGTGAGAGTCAAAATGATCAACTCAATAAGCCTCGTATCCTAGGCAATAATATTGTTTATACGATAGTTTTTCAATCAATTCTTTGCAGTAGAGATTGTCCCATTGGATCAGGGCTTCAACTTCTGTCGAGTCCGTCACTTCCAATACGAATCTTTCTTTAGTGCTCCAGTCGCTCCAGTTGTATAGGGTGTTGTATGGAGCTAGCAGTAGCTTTTCCATTGAAGGAATCTTTCATAAGCATGATCAATTTGCACAGAGAGAAGGGTTTTGTTGATAATAGTGTCCGGGGAGGGACTTCGTACAACGTCTGAGTCCGCTGTAGCGAGGGGTTCCTCTACAGGTGTGGGATCCTATATGGAAGAGGGATTCCTTACAGGATATGGTACCACGAAGGAAGGTGGATCCTGTACGGGTGTGGAATCCCACATAGGAGAGTTAGCTATTGGCTCCAAAGGGGCATCCGACTCGCTAGAGTCTTCTAAGTTGGCAGATGTCCTCTCATCCGTCATTGCCGCCAAAGGCTAGGGATTTACTATCGATACAGTAACGGGCATCTCTTCCACAGGGGTTGGGCCCTGGGGTAGTTGTTCAGTGGGTTGCGCCACGGTAGAATCTTCCTCGGAGGTTTTTGTGGATTTGGCTTTAGAAAGCCTCCTTAGCTTCCTTTTCGGCTTCTCAGCAGCAATAGGTGTTTTGCTGTGAGATCACATTCTTTTCCTTGAAGACTCCACACTCTGGGACTTCAAAGAAACATCCCTTGGATCTTCAGACACGGGCATACTGCGTACGGATGGTTGGTTGTAGACCAGAGTGCTCTGGTTAAAAGCCGAAGGCTTGATGCCTCCTAAGTAGATCTGGGAACTTATTTTCTTCGCATCTGCAGATTATGGAAGTCCGCATTTCGTCAAAATGTGGTTTAAAAATAAACCAAACAATTTATTTTGAGTGGCAGGCTTGGATACTTCTTCCTGCAAGCGCTTCAAAATAATCTGGCACCAATTGACCTTTTCACAGGTCAAAATCGCAACCATCATTCTAAACCTAAGATTAGTGCACATTTCAAATGCACCAGTGCGATTCTCGATGATTCTGCAACAAAAGTCATGTAAGTACACGTATGGCAAACATAAATTCTTCTTGTGACAGGTGGTGTGAACCACTTCAACTGTAGCTGAGCCGGTGAACAGGACATAGTACTTGGTCATCAGCTCTTGAGACCCAAAAGTCTCAAGTTCTTCCATGGTCAGGCCATCAGCGGGCAGCTTGTAAATGTTCTGGAGAAGATCTCGGTCGATGCAGATCTCCACTCCTTGAATTACAGCGGTGATGTCAGCGACGTGGCCTCCCTGGGCCAGCAACAGAAAGCGAACGACAGCATTGAGGTAGAAGTCCTCAACCGAATGAACGTCGTATTTCTCGGCGGTGTGACTCCCAAGGCGGTAGAGGCCTTGGTGACGGAGTCTGGTGATGATGAACTCCATTGGTTCGACGTCATTAGTTTCAGTGAGAATACGTTCAATGACGACAAATCTGGAGAAGATCCGCCCGTCAATGATGTTCGAGGCTTTCTTGAGGGCAGGAGAAGATGTCTGAGCAGCCATTGGTGATTCTCAAGAAAATATGAAAGAGATTAAGAGGAATTTGCAGTAAAACACAGAAAAACTTGTAGGCTGTATTTGCTTGAGTGCTCTTAAATTTTGCAGAAAGCGTAAAGAGTCTCAAATGGCAATTTCAGTCCTTTTATAGTGGGCGGCGAAGAAGGGTTTCTCATAGAATGAATGGTCAAATTTAAGGGATGGGAATCGACGTTTGAAATGAACGGTCAAGATGGACCGAGTGTAACTGGTACACTTATCCATGGAATATTAAAAATATGAACGGTTCTCACTTCTGACATTTGTTGTTACCCTTAATGCCTGAAACGGCGGTTTAAAATATTAAACAATTTAAAAACATCGCGGATTTTGAGATTTGATTGTCCAGATGTCATGTAAGGCATTTAATGTAAATGACGTTTGACACGAAAATAGGGCACGTGGACAAAAAATATTTTTAAAATGAAATATTATAATATAATATATATACACTGAATCGAAATCCTATAGTATGTGCTGTATTCGCGACGATACAGCATTCCCCCTTAAAAGCTACATATAGGTTTTAATTCCATACAACAACTTTTGGATTAATGCTGTATTCATGGGTCATACTGTATTCTCCCTTAATTATTGCACACATCAGCTGTAGGGTGATTCATATCACTTTGTTCCCTACAGTGCTGTATTGAAGGCTCTGAGTGTACATATAATTAATGGTGGGTACTGTATTCTCGGGTCTT
Organism: Orobanche coerulescens; assembly: GCA_033398695.1. Classification (NCBI taxonomy): domain Eukaryota; kingdom Viridiplantae; phylum Streptophyta; class Magnoliopsida; order Lamiales; family Orobanchaceae; genus Orobanche; species Orobanche coerulescens. The sequence continues at coordinate 174,988,496 of CM065802.1, read as the reverse complement.
ACAACATTCCCCCTCAATTGTTGAGTAAAAACAGTAAATTACTTACAGGGAGTCGGGCTTTAGCATTCCCAATTCTTGTCTAAGCATGTTGAATCTTGCTGTGTCGAGAGGCTTGGTGAAGATTTCGGCCAACTAAATATCTGTATGAACTTTTTCGAGTCGAACATCCTTGTTCTCGACATGATTCTTTATGAAATGATGCTTCATGTTGATATGCTTAGTGTGCGAGTGCAATACATGATTGTGCATGATTGCAATTGCACTCGTGCTATCACACATAATTGGCATTTCCTTGGCTTCAATTCCATAATCTGACAACTGTTGCTGCATCCAAAGGATCTGCATACAGCAACTACCAGTAGCATAGTATTCTGATTCAGCCATGGAAAGAGAGTTTGCCAATTGCTTCTTACTGAACCAAGAAACAAGTCTAGGTCCAAGAAAGTGACAAGTTCCACTTGTACTCTTCCTATCTAGCTTGCAACCTCAGAGATCCGAGTCGTTGTATCCAACTAAATCGAATCCACCTTCTTTAGGATACCACAGTCCTACATCGACTGTTCCTTTAATATACTTGAGGATTCGTTTAGCTGTATTGAAGTGTGATTCCTTCGGTGCTACTTGATATCTCTTACACACTCATACAACAAACTGGATATCGGGCCTGCTAGCCATTAGGTATAAGAGTGAGCCAATAAGCTTCCTGTAGAGTGATTGGTCAACCGGCTTTCCGGCTTCATCAGCACTAATCTGCACGGAAGTGCTCATGGGGGTTGACGATGATTTGGAAGTGTTCATTTCAAATTTGTTGAGAAGCTCCTTGCTGTATTTTTCCTGGTTGATGAAAATCCATGTAGGCAACTGTTTTACCTGCAAACCTAGGAAATAACTAATTTCTCCCATCATAGTCATTTCAAATTTACTTTGCATGAGATGAGAGAACCTTTGACACAAAGCAAGGTTAGTTGAACCAAAAATTATATCATCTACATAAATTTGCACCATTAGAAGGTCATCACCATCCTGTATTTTGAACAAGGTATTGTCCACAGCACCTTTCTCAAATCCATTATCGGTTAGATACTGGGACAGGGTCTCACACCAGGCTCTAAGGGCTTGCTTAAGTCCATACAGTGCCTTCCTTATCCTGTATACTAGGTCTATGCCATCTGTATGGGCAAACCCTGGTGGTTGTTCAACATAAACTTCTTCGGCAAGGTCTCCATTTTGGAATGCACTTTTGACGTCCATTTGATATACAATGAAGCTCTTATGGGCGGCAAAGGCTAAGAATATCCTAATGGATTCTAGTCTGGTTACAGGGGCAAAAATTTCATCATAGTCTATGCCTTCTTCCTATCTATAGCCTTGTGCAACTAGTCTAGATTTATTCCTTATGATTAGTCCATTTCGATCCTTCTTGTTTCGAAATACCCATTTGGTTCCTATAACCGATTGATGCGTAGGTCTGGGTACAAGATACCATACATTGTTTATTTCAAAACCGTTAAGCTCTTCTTCCATAGATGTTATCCAATGAGAATTATTAAGAGCGTCTATGGTCGAAACAGGTTCGGACTGGGCTAAGAATACAACAATATTGCACATGTTGAGTCTTCTAAGCTCGGATTGAGATCTCCATTCAGGGAATGGTGATATCTCAGTATCTAGTTCTTCTTGTGCACACAAGACATTTCCTTGTGTACTGTATTCTCCTACGAGTATAAACACCGATTTATATTTCCAATGATCAGCTCTTGTGGGTGATCTCTCAACCATCTTCGGTCGGGTTCTAATTCGTGGTCCCGCATCAGACGAGAGTTTCTGAGATACGGCTTCAGCTTGTACAAGATCGGCTTCATCTACGCGATTCTTACAAACGGGGTTGATTTCTAGGTCAAAAACAGGTTCAATGGGAGTTGGAGGATCTAAGATGGAGAGTTGTTGAATGTTCTGAGTAACATCTTCTATTCCTATAGGGCCATCGTGAGGTTCGTCGAACACTACATGAACTGATTCCTCGATCGTCAGCTTCCTTTTATTAAAGATCCTATAAGCTTTGCTGACGTATGAGTATCCTACAAATATTTCTTCATCTGATTTCTCATCAAAGGTTCTATGTTTATCCGTCCCATTATTCAACACATAGCACCTGCATCCAAAAATGTGAAAATACGAAACTAATAGAGTTTTGTTGTTCCATACCTCATATGCTGTTTTGTTGTGGTGCTTGTTGACAATACAGCGGTTTTGAGTGTAGCATGCTGTAGAGGACAATCCCCTAGACTATTTATAGGCCTAAGGTATGCAGAGGACAATCCCCCAACTGCTGGGACAAATGGACAAACATAAAAAAACACGTGGCATAACCGTCCGAAAGGTTATGTTGCGTGTCCAGCATCCTACATAACCGTCCGCATGGTTATGTCTCACTTCGTGCCACGTATCGGTTAACCATCGTTAACTGCATATATCGAGTAATCGGCGCCAACCTCTTGCTTAGTTATCAGACACCTGTATCCGCATGCCTCATGCACGCTCCTGGAAGTTCATTCAGATAACCGTTCGAGGAATAACCGTCAATGACATGGTGGAAAGGGCGTAACCGTCGCCCAACACCTGTCTCTGTCCTGCGCGCACCAATATCTTGTGTTCCCTTGCGCGTAGGGCATCCAGCTCGCTAAGTGTCGAACCAGCTTACATTTTCGATCCTTGTCGCCCACAAGTAGTCCGAGTCCGCATGACTCGTACACCCTCGAATACCTGCATGGATTGACCCAACCCGGATTATGGGTTTGGATCCCTGTAGCGACCCATGACCCATTTTTGACTCGAGCCACATCAAGTCCGAAACTTCCCACAAGGCCTTGGCCGATAACCGTCACTCGTCCAGCTCGCAACCAGCTCACTGGAGCACCTCCCCCCTATAATAGGCTTAGAAAGATTTTCCCTTGTGATAGCACTGGATACTGAAAAGCTGAGGAGTCCACAAATAACCTCAACTCAATGTCTGCGCAATTTTTCACTTCCAATGCAAGTCCCGCATGACTCTTCCGAGCAAAGTCCCCAATATCTTGCCACGGAAGCTCATTTCATTCTTTTCATCCTTGCATGGATTTGGTGCCGCACCATCTCGGCACACCTCGCCCCCTGGGCGCGCAGCCGTCCCCACGTCCTGGTGCGCCTGGGGCGGAGTCATCGTCTAAGGGGCTAACAAACCCCCCCCCCCCCCACCTAACTCTGGCGACGTCCTCGTCGTAGCCTCCTTCGTTCGTATAAAATCCTCAATCTCCTTTCCAAACTGCCACAAATTCACATTCTGTTCCCAAGTAGCATCTGCCTCGGACTCACCCTTCCAATGGACTAAGTAATCCATCCTCCGGTTTTTCACACTCCGTCCTCGGGTCGGTTCGTCCAAAAATCTTGTGAACCTCCTTAGTGAACTGTTGACGTACAATGGGTGGAGATCTTCTCGATTCGTTCCGAGAAGCATCAAGTATATCCTCACTATACCTTTTCAAAAAAGAGACATGAAATGTCGGATGTATTTTCAACCTATCCGGTAATCTCAAACGATAAGCTACATTTCCCACTTTACTAATAACTTCAAATGGACCATCGTACTTAGGGATTAATCCACGATGTACTGCCTTAGAAGAAATCTTCTTCCATATTTGTGGAGTAAGTTTCAACAAAACTTGATCACCCACACTGAACTCCACGTGACTCCTTCCTACATCAGCGTACCTTTTCATGCGATGCTGTGCTTTTTGCAAACTCTCCTTGGCATCATCCAATAATTCTTGTTGCGTCCGGGCATACCGATAAGTAGCCGGACAACTTCCCCCAGTCCTCTGAATAGCAATTTAATGCGGCGTTTGAGGTTGTTGACCATAAACCAACTCAAACGGACTCATATTGGTAGCTGATGACTTGTGCAAATTATAACAAAATTGTGCCATGTCCAACAGCTCAACCCAATTTCGTTGACTCGCCGTAACATAGTGTCTCAAGTACTCCTACAGCAACTTATTCATCTGTTCTGTATGACCATCAGTCTAGGGATGGTTCGCCGTCGAAAATTTCAATTGTCTTCCCATCATCTTGAATAACGATGTCCAAAACCTTCCCGTAAAACGAGTATCCCGATCACTCACAATATCTTCCGGGACACCAATGTACTTCACCATGTTCTTAAAGAATAATGCGGAAGCAACATCTGCAGGACATGCCTTAGGGGCAGCAACAAATATGCCAAATTTAGAGAACCGATCAACCACTACAAAAATCGAAGCCATACCATTCACCTTTGGAAAGCCCGAGATAAAATCCATCGATAGTGATTGAAAAGGTTTGTCCGGAATGGGCAGTGGCTGCAGCAAGCCACCTTCCTTCTTTCTCTCCAGCTTATCTTGTTGGCATACAAGACACGTCTGGACTTAAGCTTCAACGTCTTCTGCCGTCTTTGGCCAATAATATAACACCCCCAAACCGATTGGGAATATTACAGCGCCGCAGACCCTCTCGGTGAGGATCTACCAGGCTAAATACAGAAAAACACGATAAACCATACATGCCAACACGCTAAAGTCGAACCACTAGACCAATTTGGTCTTTGCCACAACACAGCATATCAAACATACATAACCGATTCTCATAATTCGTACCCGCACAGGGGTTGGAACACATCAACATCCCCATAAAATGGGAGAGCAATAAAACGGAGAGACAAACCACAAGACTCTACCAAAATACTCAACGACTGGTCTTCATGTTATTAGTATCGTCGTCTTCCATCATCCTTCGTACCGATCCTGTGATTCGCTCCCCAGTAACCTGCAATTACCTGGACGCAATACAGACATCCACCCCCCGAATACTCGGGGGTTAGCAAAACTCCACTGTTTTGCTAGTGCAAGTATAAAATATAAATACAAGCCATACATATCATATTCCGGGAATACAATAACTTGATTAATTTAGAAAGACTTCCCGAGATGTTTCATTTAGTTAAAATAGTTCAAGTCTTGAAAGTAGAATTGAACAAGTAAGCACTTTGAAAACAACTCTGAATCCCAGGAGTTTTTGATTGGAAAATAATCACAAAAACTATAGCCATACATCAATTCACAACTGAGGACCAATTACACACAACACATCATCCATATGCCATTCTAGTCCAAGCACCTCTGATAAATATGTACTACATCCCAAGCATTATGGCAAGTCAAAACATCGTGATACTCCGGACATATCACAAAAATGCATCAAGCCACAAGGCTAGAAATACTCCTGGTTAACCGTGGATCCGACAATACGCGAATCCCTCCTCGACCCCATCGGGCCCTCTCGGAGTGGCTAACCCAAATGTTCGCGGTACCGTCATAAGCGGAACCCTACTTGGCCCCGTCAGGCCCTCTCTGAGTGAACGAATATAACTCTCACACTCAGAAGTAATATCCAACTTCCAATGCAAAGGACTATAAACCATATACTCAGAGTACTCACTAGAATGGCCTCCGAAATCGGGCAAAAGCAAGATTAACAATATAATCTACAAACTATGAAAGGTAGCAATGAAACGAGGTAAACAACTAGCAAAATGATTTAAAGAATTCACAGCCTTCCGGAACCCATTCTGGGGCACAACCCAAGGTCATTTCTAAATTACAATTCCAATCACAAATCACGGGGTCCAAGACCCAAATGTTCACATCGACATCCTCCCAAGGGTTATTCACATCCCGTTCAAGTAATGCACGGACCTCGGAGCCTCCATGAGATATCCCCGAGTGAAAAAACCCAATGGAAAACCACACAACATCACACATCATCGTGACGACAGTCATCTAACAGTACCACACGAAAACCGGGCACAACATACAATACCAATACCCATTCTTAGAATGACACATTCGTTCTTGAACGCTCAAGTTAATTTGAAGAAGACATTTATCGGGAATAGATACTTATATATATATATTGATTCTTTTGAAAGTTAAATAACATTCAATTTTCACCCATAGACTGTCACCAATTTATTACGTCTACGAAACACGAAGTGTATGGGTAAGATACTTGACTCAAAACCACGAGCAATGAAACGTCGAACGGACGGGTTCGAGCAGCCCCCGAGCTTCCAAATAACGATGAAGAATCTCGACAGTCCCCCGAATACTACGAGAACAATACCATCACGAATCAACAAACTAATCGGAATCCAAATCAACACTAAGAACAACAAGGATCTAAGTGTTCTCAAGGAGATCAAGAATCATTATTACGGGTGATACAAAATCAATAAATGAGTTGTCAACCCAAAATCCACGGCCAAGGCACTCAATAATACTCAACCGATCGGATAAGATCGGGTAAAAATCACCAAAACCAAGGAAAACCCCAAAATTCAAGAAACTAGGGTTCTAAGAAGAGAATACCTTGATATGACCAAGAGAGATGATTAAATGTTGTTAAACACCTACAAATCCACTCCAAGATGAAGCTTGATGATGAAGATCACCCAAAATCTCCTTTGGAACTCGCTCCCGACGGAAAGAGATGAAGAAAAGTGAGAAATGACGAAGTGAAGCCTGCTGCCCAGTATTTATACTGGGCAGTTATTAGCGTGTGCTAACCAGACAGCATTAACGCGCACTAACGAGGTCAACGCCTCAGAATACTTGGCCTGTAACGGTTAGCGTGCGCTAGCCAAATAAGTGTAGCGTGCGCTAATGGGGCACGAAACCAGTCCAGTAGCCCCTGGACAGATCTGCACCTACCAGGTAGCGTGCGCTAGGAATAATGATTAGCGTGCGCTAATCAGTCAATAGCGTGCGCTAGCTATCAACCTTAGCGTGCACTAACGAGACCCCAGTCCCAGTCCAGTAGCTCTGGATCGCCTGACAACCCGATTAGCGTGCACTAACGAGACCCGGTCCAGATCCGGTAGCTCTGGATCGCCTGCGGCAACCGATTAGCGTGCGCTACATGCCCGGTAGCGTGCGCTAACAATAGCACAGTAGCGTGCGCTACACCACAAGCGGTAGGGTGCGCTACATTGAAATGGGTCAAAAACTCATGAAATGATCTCGAACGGAAATCAAACACGTGTCAACTCATGACACAACCATACATGGCACAACATTCCAACGATGTGGACCATAACAATCCGATAAAACCCAGAAAACTCAACGAATCCAGAACAAAGATCTCGGGTAGTACATTCTACCCCTCTTAAAAGAAGTTTCGTCCCCGAAACTTGAAACATAGAACGATCAACGCAAAACAATTCCAGATAACATCCGTTATCCGTTGACGACAACCTGCAACGAATCACATGCAGCACGTGGCTGCTAGCATCGATATCGCGACGCCAGAATGATAACGAATCACAACGAACAAAATCAATATGGTTGACCAGCCCGAATAGTACATCATTTAAAACGCGAGTTAATCGTTGAACAATTACGAAATTCCACAACACAAGGATTGGAAGATCGAAAACAAAGTTAATTTTCCGAACTTAAGGAAATTATGAAGAAATCTGAACGCTCAAAAATCACGATACAATACCAACAAGACTGGACAACAAGCGATCGAACCACAACGATCGAGACAACATTGGTCGAACAATCATATTCGAATCACGATGGACGACAAAATCAAATCACCATTCTGAAGTCCACACCTCGACTCGAGACAATAGATGGTCTGGTAAAAACGACAAGATATACATTAACATACGACTCATATGAATGGAGTCGAATTCAGAAAAAAAAAGTTACAATGACAAACGGATTAATCCGAAATAATACCCCAACTAGTTCGATCAACAAAAACAAAAGATTAGGACAAGTTCAGAATATATCAACGAACACAAACGAGTTGATATGATTGAGAACACAGAAGTTCAAAAATTTGATTCTCTTCCAATATAAGAACTTCATCCCCGAAATTCGAAACAACAAGGCAAGAAAATAACACAACATACAACTGGCAGACTACACTCTCAGGGACTCCTCGGAGTCGATCCTGATATTAGTGCTCAAGTCTGTGCCTCGGAAGGCTCGGTGACTAACTGGCAAAACTAAGCCCGGTGTCCCATGAGTCCACACTTGTAACACGTTACTGGTGGAGAAGGGCAATGCGCACGAACATGCCCCGACACATTACAGTTAAAACACCTCCTGGTTTTACCAAGAGTCAAAGCAGACAACGTGAAACTCTCAGTCCCACGCATCGAGCGATGGAGTCTCACAGCAGAGAGACTACGACGTTGCAATCTAGAAACACCAACTCTTGTATTGTCCATAAGGTCATCGGACTTCCTCTGCTTCTTCGACTCGTGCACACGCTGTAAAGATAACGAAGCTAGTTCGTAGGCTACGTGACATCACGATCATGAGATTTAACAGCTTCCCACCAACTAGCGGCATCTTTGTCAAGAAGGTACTGAGCGATAGGTACCTTCCGCTCTTCGGGACAATTGACAGCCTCGAATATGTTTCCCAACTGGAAAAGCCAACCGTCCCATCCCAATGCATCCGCATCACCGGCAAATCGAGGGGGATTCGTACGGATTACCTCTCGAATCCATTGATTTACACCGACATTCTGAGTCGCGTCAGTGTTGCGTTGAACCGCCTGGGTCAACTGAGTCATCTGTGCTGCTACTTGTTGCAGTGTAGTAGCAACACTAATACTAATGTCATTCCTGGCAATATTCCCTCGATCTCGCTCTGATCCCTGTGGCCATCCGTACCACGGTTGCGACCACGACCTCTGCCCCTCGGCATATTAACAAGCAACCACCTAACGCAACGAAAATCACGTAATCACACACAATAATTGTTGTCATTGGACAACACACATAGAATACGGTCACAAATAATCGGTCTAACAATCGAAAAAGTTAGACCGAACGGCCAAAATGCAGTACCAAAGATTATGACCAGACGGATTAGCGTGCTACAATAGAGACTTAGCGTGCGCTAGCCATGCCATATTAGCGCGCGCTAGCTGCACAGTTGGCGTGCGCTAATTGCTCCAATTCAGCAACACGTTATGAACATATGCCAAACCATACCAAAATCGAAGGTTACAAATAAACAACAGCGTACAAATCCAAACGCCAATGGTTCACATAATTATAACATGACGCAAATAACCATCAGAAGATAATTAACATTCAAAACCAAATTTCCACCTTTCGGTCAGGAAAATTATCTCAATGAGTGCATATCGAATGACTAAGCGTCCCCACCACCCCTTTAATCACAACTCCGAGCATTATAGTCGAAATGATAGTAACATCATTACTACATACCTACTAACCGAAATTCATAACCGAAAAGTTAAAAGCGGAAATCACGTTTCAAGTAAATTTTTGATAGACCTCAATTGAGTTTTTAAAAATCAAATTTTGAAAATTTGCAAGGCAAGATGAAAATAAAATGTGAGTAGTTTTAATTCTCAAAAATTTTCTGTCTCAAGGTTATCATAGGAAATCAAATTTTTTCCTCTCTAGAAGGATGTTTTATAATGAAATTTACGTGACTTTCCAAAGCATTTAAAGTTTCAAAATATCACGTTGATAAACTCTCTTTGCATAGCCACACCAAAACATTACTACTGTAAAAACGATTTATACAAGGACATATATATATATATACGCATATACATAAACATCGGCACCAGTCTTCATTCCAGTACAATGCAAGAATCAACAATCATGGAGTACGTATTCACGATTCACATTTAACTCCACATCATAACACAAAAATCACACAAGCTCGTGTGACACGAGACGAAACATATAGAGGGGAGACTTACATCAACAGATCCAACGAAGATGATGGTTGCACCTTGATACTAATCACGACCGACATCTCAGACGATGCGTCACGACACGACTCAGTCAGACAAAATCTGACAAGACAAGACCCGAAAACACACGACTCAACCCGACAACCTAGGTTTCTTCAACCTAAGATCCGATACCATATTCTGTAACACCCCCAAACCGAGTGGGAATATTACAGCGCCGCAGACCCTCACGGTGAGGATCTACCAGGCTAAATACAGAAAAACACGAGAAACCATACATGCCAACACGCTAAAGTCGAACCACTAGACCAATTTGGTCTTTGCCACAACACAACAAATCAAACATACATAACCGATTCTCATAATCCGTACCCGCGCAGGGGTTGGAACACATCAACATCCCCATAAAATGGGAGAACAATACAACGGAGAGACAAACAACAAGACTCTACCAAAATACTCAACGACTGGTCTTCATGTAATTAGTATCGTCGTCTTCCATCATCCTTCGTACCGATCCTGTGATTCGCTCCCCAGCAACCTGCAATTTCCTGGACCCAATACAGACATCCACCCCCCGAATACTCGGGGGTTAGCAAAACTCCACGGTTTTGCTAGTGCAAGTATAAAATATAAATACAAGCCATACATATCATATTCCGGGAATACAATAACTTGATTAATTTAGAAAGACTTCCCGAGATGTTTCATTTAGTTAAAATAGTTCAAGTCTTGAAAGTAGAATTGAACAAGTAAGCACTTTGAAAACAACTCTGAATCCCGGGAGTTTTTGATTGGAAAATAATCACAAAAACTATAGCCATGCATCAATTCACAACTGAGGACCAATTACACACAACACATCATCCATAAGCCATTCTTGTCCAAGCACCTCTGATAAATATGTATTACATCCCAAGCATTATGGCAAGTCAAAACATCGTGCTACTCCGGACATATCACAAAAATGCATCAATCCACAAGGCTAAAAATACTCCTGGTTAATCGTGGATCCGACAATACGCGAATCCCTCCTCGACCCCGTCGGGCCCTCTCGGAGTGGCTAACCCAAATGTTCGCGGAACCGTTATAAGTGGAACCCTCCTCGGCCCCGTCAGGCCCTCTCGGAGTGAACGAATATAACTCTCACACTCAGAAGTAATATCCGACTTCCAATGAAAAGGACTATAAACCATATACTCAGAGTACTCACTAGAATAGCCTCCGAAATCGGGCAAAAGCAAGATTAACAATATAATCTACAAACTATGAAAGGTAGCAATGAAACGGGTTAAACAACTAGTAAAATGTTTTAAAGAATTCACAGCCTTCCGGAACCTATTTTGGGACACAGCCCAAGGTTATTTCGAAATTACAATTCCAATCACAAATCATGGGGTCCAAGACCCAAATATTCACATCGACATCCTCCCAAGGGTTATTCGCATCCCGTGCTAGTAATGCACGGACCTCGGAGCCTCCATGAGACATCCCCGAGTGAAAAAACCCAATGGAAAACCACACAAGATTACACATCATCGTGACGACTGTCATCTAACAGTACCACACTAAAACCGGGCACAACATACAATATTAATACCCATTCTCAGAATGACACATTCGTTCTTGAACACTCAAGTTAATTTGAAGAATACATTTATTGGGAATAGATACCTATATATATATATATATTGATTCTTTTGAAAGCTAAATAACATTCAATTTTCACCCATAGACAATCACCAATTTATTATGTCTACGAAACACAAAGTGTATAGGCAAGATACTTGCCTCAAAACCACGAGCAATGGAACATCGAACGGACGGGTTCGAGCAGCCCCCGGGCTTCCAAATAACCATCAGGAATCTCGACAGTCCCCTAAATACTACGAGAACAATACCATCATGAATCAACAAACTAATCGGAATCCAAATAAACACTAAGAACAAAAAGGATCTAAGTGTTCTCAAGGAGATCAAGAATCATTATTCTGGGTGATATAAAATCAATAAATGAGTTGTCAAACCAAAAGCCACGGCCAAGGCACTCAATAATACTCAACCGATCGGATAAGATCTGGTAAAAATCACCAAAACTAAGGAAAACCCCCAAATTCAAGAAACTAGGGTTCTAAGAAGAGAATATCTTGATATGAGCAAGAGAGATGATTAAATGTTGTTAAACACCTACAAATCCACTCTAAGATGAAGCTTGATGATGAAGATCACCCAAAATCTCCCTTGGAACTCGCTCCCGATGGAAAGAGATGAAGAAAAGTGAGAAATGACGAAGTGAAGCCTGTTGCCCAGTATTTATACTGGACAGTTATTAGCATGCGCTAACCAGACAGCATTAGCGCGTGCTAACGAGGTCAACGCCTCAGAATACTTGGCCTGTAACAGTTAGCGTGCGCTAGCCAGATAAGTGTAGCATGCGCTAACGGTCATTTAAACCACCCGGTAGCCCCTGGATGATCTCGCGTGCGCTTAGAATAATGATTAGTGTGCGCTAATCGACCAATAGTGTGCGCTAGCTATCACCCTTATCGTGCGCTAACGAGACCCCGATCCCAGGTAGCTCTGGATCGCCTCAGGATGCCGATTAGCATGCGCTACATGCCCGGTAGCGTGCGCTAACAATAGCACAGTAGCGTGCGCTACACCACAAGCGGTAGCGTGCGCTACATTGAAATGGGTCGAAAACTCATAAAATGATCTGGAACAGAAATCAAACACATGTCAACTCATGACACAACCATACATGGCACAACATTCCAACGATGTGGACCATAAAAATCCGATAAAACCCAGAAAACTCAACGAATCCGGAACAAAGATCTTAGGTATTACAAATAATACTTCTGGGACAACAATGCATACATCCGTTCCACACCCGGATGTCCAGCCCACTGAGGGTCATATGTTTCCCTCAGCAGTTCCCGTCGCAACGAACATACTGGTACATATGCTCGTCCACCCTTGGCATAGAGTATGCCCTCTTCTTGCCAATATTTCCACAACTGGCCCTCATTTACTTGTTCAAGCAGCTTCAGATAAACCAAATCATTCTGGGACACTTCTCGGATTCTCCTCAAGAAATCCGTCTCAACCAACGTAATGGCAGCAACATAGTCCTCCACCACTTTTCAACTAAGAGCATCTGCCACGTCATTATGCTTGCCAGGTCGATGTACCCAAGTAAAATCGAACTCGCCCAAGAGTTCTTGCCAACGATCCTGTTTCGGGGACATCTTCTTCTGTGTCCTGAAATATTTGTTAGCAACATTGTCTGTCACCACAGTTAATTTCGTACCGAGTAGGTAGTGGCGCCACACTTCCAAACAATGGATCACTGCTGACATTTCCTTCTCATGGGTACTGTACCGTTGCTCGGCATCCTTCAGCTTCCGACTTTCGAATGCTATCGGGTGCTTGTCCTGCACCAAGACACCCCCAAGAGCACGGTCCGACGCGTCCACTTGCACTTCAAATGGTTTATCGAAGTCTGGGAGCTTGAGAACAGGTTCAGATGTAATGGCCTGTTTCAATCTCTCCAAGGCTTCCTGACATTCCAATATCCATTCCCACTGCTTGTCCTTCTTGAGCAAATCCATCAAAGGGTTTATGATCTTGGAATACCCCTTCACGAACCGACGATAATAGTTCGCTAATCCCAAGAATGACCGTAACTCCGCAACCTTTGATGGAACCGGCCAATCCACAACAACCTTTATATTCTTAGGGTCCATGCAGATTTTTCCTTGGCTAATAATGTGACCAAAAAAAGTGATTTTGTCCCGACAAAATTCACACTTCTCCTTTTTAACATAAAGCTTATTTTCCCGCAGCTTTATGAAAACCGACCGTAGGTGCACCAAATGGTCTTCTAGAGACTCCGAATAAACAACAATATCATCCAAATAAACAACCACAAACGATCAAGGAACTCAAACAATACATCAATCATGAGATTACAGAATGTAGCAGGGGCATTAGTTAAGCCGAAAGGCATCACTAATGATTCGAACGACCCATATCTCGTCACGAAGGTAGTCTTTGCCTCATCTCCAGGGGCAACCCGCACCTGCCAATATCCCGACCTTAGATCAATCTTTGTGTACCATCTTGCTCGTGCCAACTTATCAAACAGATCGAGAGCGTTTGGAATAGGGTACTTATTTTTTATAGTAACCTTATTCAAAGCCCTATAATCCACACACATCCTCAGCGTACCATCTTGCTTTTTCTGGAATAGAACCGGCGACCCATATGGAGCTTTGGAAGGCTGGATCAATCCTACCTCCAACAATTCGTCCAACTGTCTCCTTAACTCAGCCAAATCCGCTGGTGGCATCCTATAAGGTGCTTGCGCAGGAGGTCTCACACCAGGTTCCAACTCGATCTTATGGTCACAAGCACGTCTTGGTGATAATACTTTCGGCAATTCGGGTGGCATGATGTCCCCGAATTCCTCAAGCAAATCCGCAACAACATCGGGCACATCCTGGTATACATCCTGTTTGATCTCAACCAATACAGCAATTTAGGTGGGTTCACCATGTCTTATCCCATCCTTGACCTGTATGGCTGAGAGCAAACTCACCTTCTTCCCATCCACTTTGTCCAACGACACAAATGAACCCTTAACAAAGCAAGGACAACTTTCATCTGAAATGAGTATACCTCCCACATGCGGCATCACAGCGACTTTCATCGACAAAATGAATTCCATTCCTAGGATGAGATCAAAATCATCAAGGTGAGTGGCTCTCAAAGGACACCGTCCTTTCAACGGTCCAATCGCAAGATCCACATCCGCAACGCCCTTGATGATTTGACCCGGTGCATTCACGGTCTTCATCTGGCTACTACTCTTATTCATCAAATTCAATCCCAGCCTATGAATTTGATGATCGGCCACAAAGTTATGAGTAGTACCTGAATCAACGAGTGCCATTATCTCTTTTCTATTCAAGAGAGTCTTCACATACATCAGACTCGACTTTTGGGGCTTGCTTTGAATCGCACAAAGCAACTGCATAAGATTTACCCGTACGGGCCATCATCCTCACTTTTCGCATCATCCTCGGCCACAATTGCATTCAACTTCCCACGTTTGAGCAATCTCACATCCGATGGTCTCCACCGCATAAGAAGCAACCGCGTTTATTTTGTCCGAACAAGTTGTTGTTTGGACACTTCCTCGCTTTCTCGGCATTTCCTTCATAGCCTTTCTTCTTCTTATTCTTTCTATTCTTATCCTTCTTGCTCTTAACAAATTTCTCCTTCCTAATCCTTTTATTTCGATTCTCGTCCGGAGCACCAATGACCTTATAATTCACAAAGCCGTCACACAACAATGGCCGATGGCAAGTCTTTGGCCCCTTGTCTCCGCAATTCAGTTTTGGCCCAAGACTGCAATCCCGCTAAGAAGTTGAACAACTTGTCTCCCTCCGACATGTCATGAATATCCAGCATTAAGGAACTAAATTCCTTAACATACTCACGTACAGCCCCCGTCTGTCTCAAATTACTCAGCGCACTCCTTGCCAAGCACTCGGTGTTGCAAGGAAGGAACTGATCCTTCAACTCTTTCTTCAGAGTCTCCCAAGTCTCGATAGGTTCATGATTCGCACTAGCATCGTCTGATAGACGTGCACGCCACCACAACTTTGCATCTCCCGTGAGATACATGCTAGTAATATGCACCTTTTCCTTATCGGGAACATGAGTCACGTTAAAGTACACCTCCATGTCCGATAAGAAGTTTTCCAACTATTTGGCGTTCCGCACACCGCCAAATTGCTTGGGTTCAGGAACTTTCACCTTGGATGAAGAAGAACGGTCTTCGCTGGAACTCGATCCAACGACCTTCTTCAAGACTTTCACATCATCTTTGATTCCTATCAACTTGGTATCGAGCGTGTCACAGAGAATACTGATATCCTCTTGACACCCAACAATTTTTTCTTCCACAAACTCGGGTAACTGTTAGGCGTATTTTTATACGCTTATTTATCATTATTTCGTAATATTTTGGAGAGTGAAATCGTCTAAATGAGCTTTTAATGCCTTAATTTTGTATGATTGACAGGAAATTGAAGTCCGGAAGCTAAAACGAGGCAAAACAGGCGAAAACGGCAAAACTGGACTCTGAGCCGCGGCACAAGGAAGCTGAGCCGCGGCACATGAAGACACCAACCGAAGGGCGAGTAACTTGTACTGTGCGCGACGGCCTGTGAGCCGCGGCACAGAAGAATTAATTAACGCCCAGGCATTCAGCTGAAGGCGATGTGCCGCGGCACAGGTTTAGTGAGCCGCGGCACACTTAGCGGGTTTTGTAGGTCTGCGCGGATTTTGGGCCGTTTCGAAGCCAGTTTTCGACCGACTAATACGGACGCGATTTGTGGAGGTGCTGAGCTATAAATAGGGTTTAAGACCCTAATTAAATCATCTTGGAATCATTGGATCTTAACTTTTGAGAGCTTAAGCTTGGAGACGGTAGAAGAAGAGGAAAGCAGAAGAATTCAAGGGCAGAAGGCGGGAGCTGAAGAACGGAGGAATCCGAGCTTCATCTGCGTTTGAATTTTATGCTTTCGTTTATTTATTCTGTATTTTCAGTTTTTAGTATGTCAGGCTAAAGCCCTAATCTAGGGTTTTGATGAAACTTTTGTTTTGACGAATTGATTGAGATTATCCAATTTATTACCTTTTTATTGAGTTTTCCCAATTATGTTTAATGCTTGCAATTATTTGGCCAATAGTTGTATTGATTTAATCATTCACTTCGAATCGGGAGAGGAGATTTGGTGAGGAACTATTGGTGAGGACCGTTTTATTCTGTGAGATAGGAATATACTCATAGGAACTACGTGGCCTTTAGGAGATTTTATGCTTTTTGCCTATCGACGAAATAATTCACCTAGGGATAGTGTGCGTTAGTCGCCGTTAGATAAATCTATTGACCTCGGGAGAGGCGGTAGAATATATTAGCAATCTCCGCCTTCAATAAATTGGGAAAATTATTTATTACGGATAATCGAGAGTAAATTCGGATTAACTAAGGTGGATTCAGAACCCTAGACTTATTTATCATTTGATTTCTTTTATCCAAGATATTGTTTTCTACTGCTTAGTCTTTTAGTATTTCTTTTAGTTATTAATTGCAAAACCCAAAATTCGATTGTTCAGATAAAATTGGAATACGAAAACATCGGTAGTTAGAGATTCAATCCTCGTGGGAACAATACTCTACTTATCACTTTATTACTTGTAAACGATGACGTGCACTTGCGTGTAGGAAATATCGCAACAAGTTTTTGGCGCCGTTGCCGGGGATTGAAATTTTTCTAATATCGATTTAAGTATTTCCAGTCTTAATTTGAACGTTTTATTTTTATTTTTTTGTATTTAATTTCGTTTATTTATTTTTCCTTTCAGGACCTTTCGTGTAGTGCATGAGAAGACTCGGTAACGAAGGCCTACTACCTTTGGACACCGAGCTCGAGCGCACGCTAAGAAGGAACAAAAAGGAGAAAAGAGAGTTGCGATTTACGGTCAAGATGGCCGAGAATATCGAAATCCAGGAGGAGACAACCAAGTGCGGCAAGTTCAACTGAACTAGCTCTTCGAGATTATGCCATGCCGCAGTCAACGCAAATTTTTCGAATTCGGCGTCCCACTATCCAAGCTAATAATTTTGAGATCAAGCCCGCCATTATTCGGATGGTGCAAAGTAGCCCATTCTGTGGACTGCCGAAGGACGACCCGAATGCCCATATTGCTTCTTTCCTTGAGATATGCGACACGTTTAAGACTAATGGGGTCACTGACGATGCCATCCGATTGAGGCTTTTCCCTTTCTCTTTGAGGGATAAAGCAAAATTCTGGTTAAATTCCTTACCGCCGGGGTCGATTACAACATGGGAGAGGTTAGCGCAAGCCTTCCTTGCCAAATTTTTCCCACCTGCGAAGACGGCGAGGTTGAGAAACGAAATAACCACTTTTGCCCAGTACGATATGGAATCGCTCCACGAGGCGTGGGAGCGATATAAAGAATTGCTACGAAGATGCCCTCATCACGGCATTCCTGATTGGCTTCAGCTTCATACGTTTTATAATGGTTTGAGTGCTTCTACACGCACTTTAGTGGATGCGGCCTCTGGTGGGGCATTCATGGGAAAATCTATGGCCGAGGCACACGTACTTTTGGAAGATATGGCCGAAAACGCATACCAATGGCCATCGGAAAGATTGACATCGAAGAGAGTCATGGAAGTTTCAAGCAATGATCCGATTTCCACTTTGTCAGCTCATGTCGCCGCTTTGACACAACAGCTCCAGGCATTTTCGCACGCACCAGCCCCCGTTACCATTGAGACATGCAATTGGTGTAACGGATCACACCCGAGCGCGGAATGTCAAATTGGAAATCCGTTCGAGCAAAATCAGATGGAGCAGGCTCAATTCGTAGGAAATGGGAATCGGCCGAATAACCCGTACTCCAATACTTATAATCTGGGGTGGCGCAATCATCCTAACTTTTCATGGAGAAACGGACAGAACTCACACCAGCCCCGTTGCCTGTAATCAACAGCAGCCCCCTTCCGCTCCCAAAGTGTCTCTCGAGGAAGCACTTGCAAAATTAGCGGCAAATACGAATCAATTTATGACCCGTACGGAAGCTACATTACAAAATCATTCTGCTTCCATTCGGAACTTGGAGGTCCAGCTGGGCCAAATCGCTAATGTGTTGACAGCTCGTCCGGAGGGAGCATTGCCGAGTACAACAGAGACAAATCCTAGAGAGACTCTAAATGCAATTAGCTTGAGAAGCGGGAGAGAGGTGCTGGATCAGCCCGAGCGGGGTAAAGAGAAGAAGGAGATTGAAGAAGAGAAGGATTTAAAGCTAGAGGAGTCGATGGATTTGAAGCCGGATAACTCGAAGACATGTGTCCCCCCCGTTCCGTTTCCGCAGAGACTACAGCAAAGAAGGGCGGACAAACAATTTTCTAAGTTCCTTGATGTGTTCAAAAAGCTTCACATAAATATTCCGTCACGACGCATTGGAACAGATGCCGAGTTATGTCAAGTTCATGAAAGAGATATTATCGAAGAAGAGAAAGCTTGAGGAGTTTGAAACGGTCACCTTGACAGAGGAGTGCAGTGCTATTCTTCAAAAGAAGCTCCCACCTAAATTGAAAGATCCGGGAAGCTTCAACATACCGTGCACCATGGGGAATCTTTCGTTTAATAAGGCACTATGCGATCTTGGTGCGAGTATCAACCTCATGCCTCTGTCGATTTTCAAAAAGCTGACTATTGGGGAAGCCAAGCCAGCCACGGTCTCATTACAATTGGCAGATCGATCGATAAAGTATCTGAGGGGAGTAATCGAGGATGTTTTAGTTAAAATTGATAAGTTCATCTTTCCGGCTGATTTCATCGTACTCGACATGGAGGAAGATGAAAATATTCCAATCATCTTGGGATGACCATTTCTTGCGACGGGCCGAACCCTTATAGACGTGGAAAAGGGGGAGTTAACTCTGAGGGTCCAAGACGAGCAAGTCACTTTTCAAGTATTCAAATCGTTCCCATGTCCCGGAAGTGCTGATAAAGGATCACAAATTGAAGGTGTGGATGTTGTTGAAAGAGGAAAGCACAGAAATCATCGTCGGTGGGAAAATTCAGATTTTGTGTTAAATGGCCCAAGTTTTAAGAAGGATGTAGAACGAGTGGCGTTCCTAGAGCATGAGGAAAAATCTGCTGCAGTCGTGAGTTCGTTTGTGAAGGAGGAGAGTGAGCCGAAAGCCAAGCGGACAATTAGTCATGGAGAAACCGGGTGTTTCGGGAAGTTATTCATGTCGAAACCTTTTCGCAAACAACATTTGATGACCGAACCAAGAGTCGAACCGCTGATGACCAATGGTCATAATTTTAACCAAAATATAAACGGTTCGATGAACGGGGCGGAAACCAAATGGAGTTTGCGAAAAGCGAACTAACGTTGTCCAATAGGTCCGGCTGAAGACTATAAACTTAGCGCTTCTCGGGAGGCAACCCGAGTTCGTAGTTGTAGATTTTTGCATTTCTTTATTTTTCCTGTATTCGTGATTCTTATTTTTCGTCATTTTTGTGCTTCAATTTGCTTCTGCCTCTCGTTTTTAACGTCTTCTTCTCAAAATTCTGTGCAGGAAAGTCGCAGGGAAGAAACTGAAGTATGAGCCGCGGCACAGGTATTGTGAGCCGCGGCACACATCAATCGCAAGGGGAGGCTAAACCAACTGTACCTTGTGCCGCGGCACGGCTTAATTGAGCCGCGGCACACTTGAGCATTGAGCCGCGGCACACGGAATCTGTGCCGCGGCACACGACAAAACAAGAACACAGGCAAAAGGGACTGTACCCTGTGCCGCGGCTCACTTTAGCTGTGCCGCGGCACACTATGCGGAATCCGAAAGGCCAGGTAGCATATAACACGCATTCGGTCGGCATTATCAGGTACGCCTCCCTTCTCCTTTGCCTTCCCTCCCCAGCGCGACCGGCCGAAGTGTTCTTCAAATTTTTTCCTGCGATTTTTCTTGCAATCTTCAAAAGGTACGTTTCAATCTTTAATCTTGACTTGCTTTTGGTTTATTTTGGAAGTTGTTTTTGCTTTGGATTAATGGAGCATGCTTATTTTTTTCCTTCAAATAGTTTTATGATTGTTAGAGAATAACATGGTAGTTTCATCGAATTTTCTTGGTTAAATTGGAATGTAAATGAGTTGAATGTGCCGAGTTACTGATGATTGACTTATGTTTCGGTTTTTGGGGGTTGAATCAAGCTATAACTATGTTTATTCTTCAAGTAAACTTGTGCCCTCAAGGTGTCTGATAAATTGCCTAAATGAAAAATTTTCTTTGAAGAGGCAATCGTTTTGAATTTTCGTGCAACGTATACGTTTTGATTTTACAGCAAGCCCAACCCTTACATCCAGGTTAAATGTTTAAGTCCAAATTCATCTTTCTCTCACGTTTGCGCTATTTTCTTAAAATCGGAATTTATGGCTGGACATCCTTAGCCGCGCATAGATCATTGTTATTATCTTTACGTAAATAAACCCTCGTGTTGTACTTCTCAGGACTGGTTATGGCGCGCACAAAGAAGCTGAGCAAGCGTGCTAGGACCGAGTCATCCCCTACTCGAGGGGAGACCTCTCGTGGTCGGGCCGAGGCGGAGGGGCATCAATTTTCGGACCCCGAAATTCACAAAATATTCAACGAAAAGATCCGGCCACGACCACTTATTCCCGAGAGGGGTTTTACTCCAGCTCCTCAGGACGGGGAATTGCTCACCATGATTGACGAGATGGGGTGGGCCAGATTTACCGCACCTCCCGAGCCAGCTGTTATCTCGATTGTCCAGGAGTTTTACGCCAGCGCTCTGCTGAAGCATATCCGGGCAGGGCATACGTTGCCATCTTTAGAGTCTCGGACTCAGGTCGACGTCCGAGGGGTTACAGTTGATTTCTCCCCGACTGCTATTCGAAGGCTTTTTGGGTTTTCGGCGGTTGACGAGTCAGCCTATCACCTAGTGATGACCAGCCTCACTAAGGAGGCCCTGCTTGAGACCATTGCACAGCCCGGTACCGACTGAGAGCAGCGAGCACAGAGTTCTTCCACTTTTCACTTCAGGAGCTCGCTCTTCAGCCCGCTCGGGCGAGCCTGGCTTTACTTTATCTGCGCACGCATTGACCCCACCTCCCAGATCCGTACAGTTTTTCTCTCCTGCGCCCGGATACTTTTTGCTATCACTTCCGGGCTGCGTTTCGATGTGGCCCCCATTCTGGTCCGATCTATCTTCCAGAGTATCCAGGGGGGGCCAAGACGGGGTTGAAGCACCCCTCCCTCATCTGCGCTTTATGCCGGCAGTCGGGGCTGACGTGGTCAGTCGACGAGCCGATGCTAGCCCCACAGGCCCCGATCGACCACCGCATCATATCACACTTCGACCAGTGGGGCGGAGCGCTGGCACACGCTCGGGGGAGAGGATTTTTACTAGAGGAGGCTCACGAGGGATCCCCCGAGCCGCTTTTGTTGACGCACGGAGATGCCGGCCCGCAGCCCGACAGAGCAAGGTTGGAGGAGCTGTTTGACGGGATGCGGGAGGAGTTCAGGAGAGAGAGAGAGGAGCTGAGAGAGGAGACGAGGAGAGAGAGAGATGAGATGAGGAGAGAGAGAGAGAGCTTGATGGCTGCCATGCGGGAGGAGCAGCAGGCGGAGCGGGAGAGTGTCATTGCTACCGTCCGAGCCGAGATGCGAGAGCAGGCCCGCCGGGCCAGCCGACGAGCGGCGAGGCGTCTTGCTGCGAGGGATGCTTATCATCAGGAGCACCTCGCCGCATGGACGGCCCACATCATGCATCCCGACGGGCCATTTATTGCGCCCGCTCGGCCTGCCACACCACCCTCCTCACCGGACGATGCCGGCACCAGCTCGTGAGCAGACTGGAGGGGAGTACTTGACCTTTTTACTTTTATTGCATATCATAATTGTCCATTGAGGTCAATGTACGTCCTAAGTTTGGGGGGGGGATTTACTTTTAGTTTCTACATTCATTGCTGTACCTTATTTTCTTGCTGTACATTATTTCGTTGCACTTTTCATTTCTTTGCGTAAAATTTTTTTTTTTAGACAGCCTTGCTTGTCGTAGTTTTTCTTTATTCGTGAATTTTCGTGCTTCTATTTGTGTGATACTGATGTTACGACACTGTCTTTCTCTCTGAAGAAGCGGGCGAGTTCTAGTCGAGTTGTAGTCAGTTATTTTTGTTCTGCTTAGTATTCAATTAGGTCCGAAATTTTTCGTGATTGTAGAGGTCTTGGCAGATAAGAGATGATACAGACTTGTTTTTAAATCCCCATCAATACGTTTGGCTACAGTTTCCGGATAGTGAGTCGTACTGTTTCTTTAGTCGTGTTGGCACTTAGATTGAGTTTAGAGTCGATCAGTTTTTCCCAAAAGTCGAGATAATGTGTTCTATGAAGGGAAGTCTAGTAACCGGGGGTATTCGCGTGACCCGTTGTTTACTCTCGCGTAAAACGACGACCTTGATTAGACTAGTGATGTAGATATTTCACATGTGCCAATGATAGGGAGCCTAGTAACCGGGGGTATTCGCGTGACCCGCTGTTTGCTCTCGCGTAAAACGGCAACCTTGATTCGGACATGCGAAAATTATGTATTCGAGTTGTTTCTCCGTTGTAGACGGGAACTTAGTAACTAGAAGCATCCATGCGCCCCATGAGTGTCTTTTACGTCAAACGGTTTTCCAATACATGAGAATGGAGTTTCCACCCTAGGATTATCCCGATGAAACATCCCGAGATCCTAACCTAGTGGTCAACTCGAATCAAATTATTGAGCATATAAAAGGGAATACTGTCCGAAGTTTAATTGTTATGAAACTCGTGAAAATTGTGCCTTTCGACTGTGGAACGGGACGAACTAGCTTGGTTGTGTTAGCCTTTCTTATTGACGGTCGATTTGATTCACGTTTTGTTGATCTTTGAGCTGAATTTTCTGCATGAACGAGTGATGAGGACTGAATTTGATTACTTTGCGGAATCATTATTCTGAGTGCAGCTCGCTTTTATGACACCTGTATTATTTAGAGAGAATCACAGGATAGTATTGATTAGGTTGAACACTATGAGTTGCACGATTATTCACGACATTCTTTTATTGAATTTAATTCTTTTTGCTTGAGGACAAGCAAAGGCTTAAGTTTGGGGGTATTTGTTAGGCGTATTTTTATACGCTTATTTATCATTATTTCGTAATATTTTGGAGAGTGAAATCGTCTAAATGAGCTTTTAATGCCTTAATTTTGTATGATTGACAGGAAATTGAAGTCCGGAAGCTAAAATGAGGCAAAACGGGCGAAAACGGCAAAACTGGACTCTGAGCCGCGGCAGAAGGAAGCTGAGCCGCGACACATGAAGACACCAACCGAAGGGCAGAGTAACCTGTACTCTGTGCCGCGGCACGGCCCAGGTGAGCCGCGGCACAGAAGAATTAATTAACGCCCAGGCATTGAGCTGAAGGCGATGTGCCGCGGCACAGGTTTAGTGAGCCGCGGCACACTTAGCGGGTTTTGTAGGTCTGTGCGGATTTTGGGCCGTTTCGAAGCCAGTTTTCGACCGACTAATACGGACGCGATTTGTGGAGGTGCTGAGCTATAAATAGGGTTTAAGACCCTAATTAAATCATCTTGGAATCATTGGATCTTAACTTTTGAGAGCTTAAGCTTGGAGACGGTAGAAGAAGAGGAAAGCAGAAGAATTCAAGGGCAGAAGGCGGGAGCTGAAGAACGGAGGAATCTGAGCTTCATCTGCGTTTGAATTTTATGCTTTCGTTTATTTATTCTGTATTTTCAGTTTTTAGTATGTCAGGCTAAAGCCCTAATCTAGGGTTTTGATGAAACCTTTGTTTTGACGAATTGATTGAGATTATCCAATTTATTACCTTTTTATTAAGTTTTCCCAATTATGTTTAATGCTTGCAATTATCTGGCCAATAGTTGTATTGATTTAATCATTCACTTCGAATCGGGAGAGGAGATTTGGTGAGGAACTATTGGTGAGGACCGTTTTATTCTGTGAGATAGGAATATACTCATAGGAACTACGTGGCCTTTAGGAGATTTTATGCTTTTTGCCTATCGACGAAATAATTCACCTAGGGATAGAGTGCGTTAGTCGCCGTTAGATAAATCTATTGACCTCGGGAGAGGCGGTAGAATATATTAGCAATCTCCGCCTTCAATAAATTGGGAAAATTATTTATTACGGATAATCGAGAGTAAATTCGGATTAACTAAGGTGGATTCAGAACCCTAGACTTATTTATCATTTGATTTCTTTTATCCAAGATATTGTTTTCTACTGCTTAGTCTTTTAGTATTTCTTTTAGTTATTAATTGCAAAACCCAAAATTCGATTGTTCAGATAAAATTGGAATACGAAAACATCGGTAGTTAGAGATTCAATTCTCGTGGGAACGATACTCTACTTATCACTTTATTACTTGTAAACGATGACGTGCACTTGCGTGTAGGAAATATCGCAACAGTAACCCATCCAATGATTTTTGGGTACTCTCTGCCAACTTTCGAATCGCTTCAACAGACTCATCGATCGCTTGAAACCGTTGAAAGATCCCTGTAACAACTGAAGTTTGTGGAGGTGGTCCCACCAAGTT
Organism: Orobanche coerulescens; assembly: GCA_033398695.1. Taxonomy (NCBI): domain Eukaryota; kingdom Viridiplantae; phylum Streptophyta; class Magnoliopsida; order Lamiales; family Orobanchaceae; genus Orobanche; species Orobanche coerulescens. The sequence goes on along the minus strand of CM065802.1, from coordinate 174,963,428 downwards.
TTCCAACCTGAGAACTCGTGCTTCCAAGGACGCCACACGTTCCTCTCTTGTTTTCGGATCAGCCATTTCTTCTCAAAGAAATTTCGTCAGAACCCAAATCGGGCTCTGATACCACTTGTCACATGGTTAAATTTCGAGGTTAAATTTTTCGCAAATTTACACGCCTGTGCGGCCTGATTGTGCACCAATCAGTCAACCCTTTTCCCTTTCAAACCCTTGTGTTTATATGAAACTAAAAAATATGAAAAGTAAAGCTCACCACAAGCACAATGGAAAAACAGCATAAGCACACACAAGTTTACAGGAGAATTCCTCCTAACTTTGCACTACTTCCAACAATTCGTACAAAGACCAAATCGGCCAAAGTTTACACACACAATGGCTCAGTCAACTCAGTGCTCACAAAATGCACTTCGTTTTTCCTGCACTCGTCTCACTCTATCTCAAAATCGAGTGCCCTTAGACTATTTATAGGCCTAAGGTATGCAGAGGACAATCCCCCAACTGCTGGGACAAATGGACAAACATAAAACAAACACGTGGCATAACCATCCGCAAGGTTATGCTGCGTCTCCAGCATCCTACATAACCGTCCGCATGGTTATGTCTCACTTCGTGCCATGTATCGTTTAACCATCGTTAACCGCATATATCGAGTAACTGTCGCCAATCGCTTGCTTAGTTATTAGACACCTGTATCCGCATGCCTCATGCACGCTCTTGGAAGTTCCTTCGGATAACCGCTCGAGGAATAACCGTCAATGCCACGCTGGAAAGGGCGTAACCGTCGCCCAACACCTGTCTCTGTCCCGCGCGCGCCAATATCTTGCGCTCCCTTGCGCGGGGGGCATCCAGCTCACTAAGTGTCGAACCAGCTTACATTTCCGATCCTTTTCGCCCACAAGTAGTTCGAGTCCGCATGACTCGGACATTTCCCTCGAATACCCGCATGGATCGACCCAACCCGGATTATGGGTTTGGATCCCTGTATCGACCCGTGACCCATTCTTGACCCGAGCCACATCAAGTCTGAAACTTCCCATAAGGCCTTGGCCGATAACCGTCACTCGGCCAGCTCGCAGCCAGCTCACTGGAGCACCTCCCCCCTATAATAGGCTTAGAAAGATTTTCCCTTGTGATAGCACTGGATACTGAAAAGCTGAGGAGTCCACAAATAACCTCAACTCAATGTCTGCCCAATTTTTCACTTCCAATGCAAGTCCCTCATGACTCTTCCGAGCAAAGTCCCCAACATCTTTCCACGGAACCTCATTTCACGCTTTTCCTCCTTGCATGGATTTGGTGCCGCACCATCTCGGCACACCTCGCCCCCTGGGCGCGCAGCCTTCCCCGCGTCCTGGTGCGCCCGGGGCGGAGTCATCGTCTAAGGGGCTAACAAACCTCCCCCACCTAAATCTGACGACGTCCTCGTCGTAGCCTCCTTCGTTCGTATAAAATCCTCAATCTCCTTTCCAAACTACCACAAATTCACATTCCGTTCCCAAGTAGCATCTGCCTCGAACTCACCCTTCTAATGGACTAAGTAATCCATCCTCCGGTTTTTCACACTCTGTCCTCGGGTCCGTTCGTCCAAAATCTTGTGAACCTCCTTAGTGAACTGTTGACATACAACGGGTGGAGCTCTTCTCGATTCGTTCTGAGAAGCGTCAAGTATATCCTCACTATACTTTTTCAGAAAAGAGACATGAAATGTCGGATGTATTTTCAACCTATCCGGCAATCTCAAACGATAAGCTACATTTCCCACTTTACTAATAACTTCAAATGGACCATCGTACTTAGGGATTAAGCCACGATGTACTGCCTTAGAAGAAATCTTCTTCCATATTTGTGGAGTAAGTTTCAACAAAACTTGATCACCCACACTGAACTCCACGTGACGCCTTCCTACTTCGTTCCCTTCCGTTTTCAAGGCATAACACCAATGGCCCGTACAACCTTTATTCAAAAGTTTTCGGCCTTCATGGTGCTGATAAGTAACTTGTATTGGCCCAACTTACGTCCCAAAAATGAGTACTCGGATCCGTCTTTAGTCATCATGGTGATAACCTTAGTACGGTAATTCATAATCGCTTGGTGACTATCAAGCCAATCCTCGCCGAGGATCACGTCCTTGCCTACCATATCAACTACAATCAGATTCGATAACCATTCCATACCGGATATAATCACCGGAAAATCTTTAATCTCCTGGTTTCCCACAATTCTATCCCTGCTAGGTAGTTTCACAATGAAGGGATCACAAGCAGTCATACAAGTTATATTCAAACGGCGTACACACTCCAAGAAAATAAAAGAATGTTTAGCACCCGTATCAAAAAGCACACGGACTGGATGAGATAAAATATTAATGGTACCTGAAGCCACCACTGCATCAGGTTCGTCTGATCGACGCATCTCATAGACCCGTGGTTGTACCGAACCGACGCTAGAGTTTCCCCCTCCAGCATTCTGACCCTTCCCCGGCCCCTGCCGAAATTTTGCTGAGATTGACCAAAAGATTGCCGCTGATTAACGCCTTGGTCAAGTGGTGCTGGGGCAGAAGCCCGAGTGTCCAAGGTCTGATTTGGTTCGGAAAAATAAGCCGCTCTATGTCTCATCTGTCCGCAAGTGTGACACTTCAATGGCGGAAAACTGCATTCCAAATTAATCGACCCAAAAGACCGACAGCCTAGGTCTTACAAGTACCGGTCGCACTGTGATGATGGCAGAGTAGTGATACTGTGGAAAAATGACGAATCAATCGACCCAAAAGACCGACAGCCTAGGTATCCATAGACCTAAGCTCCGATACCATATTCTGTAACACCCCCAAGTTATTCAGGGAATATTACAGTGCCGTGAGCCCCACTGTGGGACCCACAAGGCTAAACATATGCAGAACTATAAATTTTTGACCGAGAAGGTCTACATACAATGGAATGAAGAACAATACAAAGGGTATTAAAAACATATCCAATGTATCCCAAAGACATCACAACACAAATCAATACCTCGGCAAACACAGGCCAGAACATCAAGGAAAATGGAAAACAATACTCGAGTATTCAATAACCATTCCAGTGCAACAACACTGAATGGAGAAACATAAAACATATCCAGAGGAAAGACACAATATCACACTTGCCCATCATCTTCATGCCGACCCGATACCTGCCTGTACGCTCTCCTGGAACCTGAAATACATAAAAAGTATTTCCCCCATAAAGGGGTTAGCCGTCGAATAGCTAGTGCAAGTATATCAAGTATGAAACACAATACTCCTCGACAATAACGTAGAGGTAACCGTCAATTCATCAATTCAAGACTAGTATTCCGGAATAACTAAATCTCATAGCATCACAAAAATGCATACATGATCAACCATGGAACCGCACCAAAGGCTACGGACCCCTCAGGGGACCCGTCGGTCCGCCCCAGAGTGGTTCACCCAAATTCTCCGTGGAATCGCACCAAAGGCTACGAAACCCTCAGGGGACCTGTCGGCCTGCCCCAGAGTGGATATAAATAAACATGCCATTCATATATCTTACTTTCAAAGTCGAGAACGTACAATCATAATATACATGCCTTCAAGACATCGTGAAATTGAACGGAAAAGAGTATGAGTTCGGTAGATCTAAGAACGCGCTTCCGGAACCTAAATGATTCGTAAGAGATATGATAATAAATAATCTATACTCATAATTCACGAAGAAACTCCCGAAACCCGTCTACGATTCACGAAAATACACGGATAAACAACTAGAGGTTGGAAAATCGCCCAAACTCTCACAAGTCCAAAAACGGCACAATCCAATCCATAAAATCGTAGGAAAAGCATGTATATGGAATAGATACATCATAATCTCAAGGTTCTCAAGCTTCAAAATGGATAAATCGGACGAATCTAGGAAAAACCCCAAAATTCCCAAAAATCGGGTGCTAAGGTTTTTTACCTTGATTTGGACGTTAGGATGGATCAAATGTTGTGAAATCCTCGTTCTCCAACCAAATATGTTGTTATTTGATGAAGAACTGCTTCCAATCGCTCAAAATCATCTCTCCCGAGCTGCTCCCATCGGAAATTAGTGAAGAGGATGAAAAATGACGAAATGGAAGTCAACTGTCCAAAATATATCCGCCCAGTCTAGCGCATGGTACGCCTCCTTCATTAGCATGCACTAGCGAGGTCACCGGGTAGTCCAGTGGCTTTTGACGGCCCCATTAGCATGCGCTAATCGCCTTTCTCTAGCATGCGCTAGCCAAAAAGTGGCGTCCAGTACTGGAGTCCAGAACCTACTGTCCTCTGCCCTGCTCAAGCCTTAGCGTGCGCTACCGCTATGGCTTAGCGTGCGTTATGCAACAGCTTTAGCGTGCGGTAGCCGAAGCCTAGCGTATGTTACCTGATAGTCAAGAAAACCTGACAACCTCACTGCCTCTTCCGACCAGCCCGTTAGCGTACGCTACGGACGGATGTTAGCGTACGCTACTAACCACGAATAGCATGCGCTAACGAACTCCTAGCGCGTTAACTGCCATTCCATAGAGCAGTATGAGTTACTGGTTCTGACCTGACTGGTCCCTTAGTGCGCGCTACGGCTCAAGGCTAGCGTGCGCTACTCAAGCAGAATTAGCGTGCGTTAGTCTAGGCCTAGCGTGCGCTATTTCTCTGACCCAAGGCACTTCCGCAAGGTCTAAACAACACGATTGTGGTCCAAACAAGATATGAAGATTTATAACAATATCGACAACATCACCAAGAGTTTACAGAGCGAAGAAATACGAAAAACGGCAAGGCCAAACAGTCAATAAAAGTATGGGTATTACACAACAGTGATGTAATCAAACAATCATCATAACAAGTTTCTCCAACGAGAAACAACAACACATATCACACCATAACAGTCTCAACATACTGATGGTATTCCAACGATCCAGCGCACACAGCTATAGATTCCCATGATGATCCCGTCGGACCAACGCATGGTGGAACTACCTGTCCAATGATCCAGCGCACACAGCTATAGATTCCCATGATGATTCCCATCGAATCAGCGCATGGTGGACATTTAATCACAGCACGTGTACATAATACAATCACAATATTACTGACATAATATAAATAATTTTAATTAAAGTACTTGCCTTGGTTCGATGACAAGAATAATGCTTCCACGAATACCAAAACACTCGAAGGTCGTCCCCTTCGATCAATCACGATACTAAGCTCGAACCTTAACAAAAGAAATAATATAAAATTCATCTCAAGTCGTACGGACATCTAACAATCCAAAATACGGTCGGGAGTTCATCAAACGTAATCTGCCTAGCTTGCTTAACACACGCTACGTATCCTATGTAGCGTACGTTAAGGCTACTCTTTAGCGCACGTAATTATATGAAGTCTAGCATATGCTAACCATACACTGTCAGTACCTCACTGATCAGTCGATTGATTCATCTGATGATATAACACACGTTACGTTCCAAGCGTAGCACACGTTAACTTATGCCCGATAGGGCACGTTAATCTACATAGCTTAGTGTACGCTAAGCGTGCATGACAGTTTCACTTCTGGGCAGATGACTGTTCTAATGGTGATGAAACTTACGAACTCCTTAGTGATTAACGTACATTATCTCTATACATAATATACTCATACAGTTATGAATGATCTTACGGATAACAATAACTTCGAATTCAAGAATATGTATATCTTCATAACACCATTTTCAAATTCAATTACAATTCTTCATGCATAAATCGGAAGGCCTAATGGTCGATATCAATACCTTTATATCAAATCAAAACTATCATCTTGAAGTTTGTTTAACACTCCATCTTTACAAGACAAATCCTTCCATGATCATGTTAGGAGAATGCCTTCGAATGCCACCCAGAGGATGTTGAGTGAGGGCATTGTACTTGTAATTATGTAAATCAATTATATAAGGCAATGAATGTTTCTTTATTTACTAGTAGTTACTGGCATTCCTAACTCGTAAATATACATATAGAAAGTAGTCCGTGTATTTAAGAGCAAAACGTTCCAATCCTTATTGGATAAGGGGGTCGGCACTGGAAAGGTTTATAGCTCAAATACTTAATCGTTCGCAAGTCGATGAAACTTGACTGGGCGTTAAGTTTATGTGAAGACTTGTATGACGTGTTCTTTGACATGGAGAGTGCCTGTCGAACGCTAATGGTTAGTGGGAGCACACGTTATAGGTATGCTAATTGGATTAGTATACTCGGACAGACTCACCCTCGATTCGTCACATGGATTTCACTCCGGGACTGTCAATGACGGAATCGAAAGGTTGTGATAGGTATTCGTGAACCTTCGACTTGAGGATTTAGTAGGGATGTGCTTGTGACGTCAAGATTTTCATTATAGTAGTTCGAACCTATAAACCGGAAGGTGGGGGTCAACCTCGACGTGCATCTTGATGGGCAAGTAGCAGGTCCTACAGAATACCAAGATAGAATTCTTTCTCTTGTTAGTGAACGAGTTATATGTCCTATGCGGTTTTTAGCAAATGAGATCATAAGTCTTTGGCCAAAGCATTGGAGCTAGTTGTATTGGATACATGAGAGCTCAATGAACTCGATTTGCATTAACGCATGCATAGCGTCAAGTACAGATAGGGTTTGACTGACCGTGACCCTATATCTTGATCGGGACATTTGAAAGAAGGGTTTATATGTTTACTGGTATTCACGACAGAATGGTTCTTGAATGATCCCAATCATTCGTTCTCAGTCGGGGTACAGTGTCGGCCGCCAGACTGGCTAGGTGGTGCTACTACTATTTAGTTCCTCCCATTGCTGACTGATACGGACCTACCGAGTCGCGCAATAGGATTGACGACGGAATGAATCAAGCTAATTCTCTCATTATGTGTATTAGATATTGGATATCTAAATTTGGGGCATTAAATGTCTAAATCGATTTATTGGATAAATTTATTTACGCCTAATGAATTAAATATATCACTGGGTGATTAATTTAATTCATGGATATAATTATTTCTTGGAGAAATTAATTATGTCATAATGTATTTGATATGATGAAATTAATTGGAATTAAACTATACAAATACATCGGGACGGAATTGGAGTTTATCTGTTTGGACTCTCGGTAGTCCGAAACGAACCAAACTCATCCGTTTCTGCATGCCCCCCCCATTTCTAGCCACCTTCTTTTTGGACTCTTGTCTCCATTCTTTAATGGATGATAATTTTGGAGGTGGGGTTGATTCTCATTTGATGAGTTGTGACATGTGAAGAAGTATTGAATAAAAGGAAGAAAGAGATTATCTCACCTACACTTGATTTCAAACGTGAGAATCATTTGTAAGAGAGAGAGAACATTGCATTCATTTTCATATCACTCAAGTCTTCTTCTTCATCTTCTTCATTTTTGTTCTTGAGTTTTTTTTTCTTGGAGAAAATTCAAGATACATTGAGAGAGAGAGATATTATACACTTAGAGTGTAATAATAAAAAACTTCATCACCTAGCTCTAGCCATGTCCTTGGAGGATAGCAAGGTGTTGTCATTCCGTTCATTTTTTCGGCGCGTGGCAAGTAGAGATGCGGTGCCTTCGGCGTTGGATCGTTCAAGGGCTTGAAGCGGAATAGATTCGTAGAGATCAAGCAAAGATTGGGGAATAGCTCAAGAGAATGTTATCCATCTAATCAACGAACTACAAGAGTGAGTTTCTCTGATATCCCACATCGACTAGAAGAGAGCAGGGCGAAGTGCCATATATGTGCATGCGGAAATCCAATAGCATGAGGCCTTTTGGGAGCCCATTGGCTTCGAGGTGATGAGAACTCCGAAGTTAAGCATGCTGGCGCGAGGAGCAACCGCAGGAGGGGTGACCTCCTGGGAAGCTGCTCGCTGGGTTCCCAGAAACAAAACCGTGAGGGCCGGCTCAGAGGAGGGCGCCCAGAGCGGACAATATCATGCTACGGCGGAGGGGTCCCGGGATGTGACAATTTGGTATCGGAGCCACTCTGTCATACGAGTGTGCCGACGGGGGCGTCAGGTCCTTTGAGGAGAGGCGGATTGTGATATCCCACATCCACTAGCAGAGATCAGGGCGAAGTGCCTTATATGTGCATGCGGAACTCCAATAGCATGAGGCCTTTTGGGAGCCCATTGGCTTCAGGGTGATGAGAACTCCGAAGTTAAGCGTGCTGGCGCGAGGAGCAACCGCAGGAGGGGTGACCTCCTGGGAAGCTGCTCGCTGGGTTCCCAGAAACAAAACTGTGAGGGCCGGCTCAGAGGAGGGCGCCCAGAGCGGACAATATCATGCTACGGTGGAGGGGTCCCTGGATGTGACAGTTTCTATATCTCTTGTTATTCGTTTTTGATATTCGTATATACGTAGCTCGATCGATCCTCGTAGGGATTCAGATCGAATTAATTTTTGTTTTACCGCTTCCGCTGGGCCTTCGATTTAGGCACCGAATCCCAACAGTGGTATCTGAGCGTAGGCCTTGCGATCGTATATACGATATTAGCATTTGGAATGATTGATTAGATGGTGTATGATTTGGAATCATAATCGTATTAATCGTTGATTTTCTATTGTTCATCTAAAAATTAATTTTTCATGATTTTATGTTACAATATAAATCTATTTTTCTTTTGAAAAACTGATTTAAATGAGTAATATAAAGATTAGAAAATATTATTTTTAGAATCGGGGCGAAATAACGAGCCGAAAACGTAAACGGACCCGACAGCTTGGAGATGCCAGGGCACGGCCTCGCGGTCTGCCTGTATGGACCGCAGTCTGGCAGCAGGAGTGAGTCTTGATCGGCAGCCTTCCGGCCGTGCTTCGCACTGCGGCAGCCCCGCTTCTTCATTGGCGATGTCCTGCTTGGCCCGGCCGTATTTTCCGACTCTATTTTTTATATTTCGTTCGATAATTAATTTCCCACAATTTAAATTGGATTTAATTTGACTAAGATTTAATTATGGTAATTTTATTCTTAGGGTAATTAATATAATGAAATATTTTCTCGTCCGGAACAAGTTAAAATTGACGGTTGTTTGAATTAATTGGATGGATTGTTTTATATTGATTGGATCAATATTCAGATTCATTATGAATGCCATTTATTTAATGTGTTGGATGTATTATTTTTGAATGGTGATGTAGTTCATGGTCCTAGTTTTTGAATCGTTCGGTTTTATTCGATTGGGTTGTAAAGGCCGTTTTGAGCCTATTTATTTTACTAGAAATATTTGTATCTAGGATGCAATTTTCAATGTAAAATTTATATGTAATGACATAGACCGGAGGAAGATCCGTTTCGAGAAGCGAAGATTCAAGACGAAGACTTGTAATTAGATTACGGAGTTTTTGTTTTCTAGGAACGGTCCATGAAGCTCATGTTGGTAGCAACTAGGTTGTGTATGGTTTTTTTATATTGTATGAATGCCACAAATGTGCTAAAATGATTAATGTGCAAAGTGTAACGTTAATCGCGAAAATTCTCCCATGATAAATTATTAAGTTTATAAGGTTTTAAGGTTTTCCTTCCCTCCATCGAGTTTTCGGGAAATTGAAATCCAAACCGGAGGTGCTATGCTTCCGAGTTATCGGGGTAGTCATTCGGGGAGGATGGATAAATTACCGGGAGCGCATTGGATGCCTTCGGTTGGAGCAAATTTGATCCCTAGAAACCTGATAGGTTGCCGGATAAGATTCAATTGTGAAACTGATTTGCATCGATGGTATAAACTTAACTTGTTCACGAACCATAGAAACCGTATAGGTTGGGGGGAGTGAACAAGGGGAAAAGAAGATCGAATCATCCATTAGATGGGTTGGTATTGGACATCACTTTATGAAAATTAATAGACTAGAAACCTGTTCGGTTGCCCTCTATTAAGATTTATAAAGAACTCGATCACCACTATGAAGTAGGGCGACGATACTTTCAGATTTCATATGGGAGTGTGTTATTCCGATAAAAATAGTGGGAGCTGGGTAACAAGAATAGAAAAGACCTTAATTCTATACTCAGATCATAATATAACAAGTCACTAATTAATCTGTTATACTTAATACAGACATAAATCTCATTATGACAATGAATCCACTCGCAATTCTACTCGAGAAGAACACCCTGATTGGACCTAACTTTGTGGACTAGCTCCGCAATCTGATGATTGTCCTCAATATAGAGGCAATGGGATACGTCTTGGAGAAAGACATTCCGGCACCACCTGTGCGGACTAGAGCCAATCAGTAAGAGATCGAAAACCACGAAAAGTGGGTTAAGAATGACGTAAAAGTCCGTGCATACATGATGGCTTCTGTATAATGAGCTTCAGAGAGATCATGAGAAAATGACTTCTGCTAGGCAGATTCTATCTCACTTAACCGAACTTTATGGTGAGCACAACAGAACTGCTAGATATGAGATATCCAAGCAACTGTTCGGTGCAAGGATGAAGGAAGGTGAGAAGGTTGGGGAACATGTCCTCAAAATGATACCCATGATCGAGTTATTGGAGGCTCTTGATTTTAAAATGGATGCTTCTCTCCAAACCAACCTTATCCTACAGTCTCTTCCTGATTCCTTTTCACAGTTTGTTATGAACTTTAAGTGCAATGAGGTTGCATGTAACTTAGCTGGGCTAATGAACAAATTGGTGACCGCTCAGTCTCAGATGAAGTCTCCGTGAATGAAGGAGTCTGCCCTTGTGATTTCTTCTGGACTTCGGATGTCTAAGAATAAGAAGAAAAAGACCAAGAAGCGGACTGGACCACAAGCTAAGGACGTTAAGAGAAAGGGCAAGGCCCCGATGGTTCCAAAGAACAAGAAGAAGAAGGATGCATGTCTCAAGTGCGGTGAGCTGGGCCACTGGGCTAGAGACTGTCCGATTCTTCATAGCACTTCAGGTACAGAACTTTTAGTTTTGGAAACAAATTGTTCTGCTACTGTATTTTCTACTTCCTGGATACTGGATTCTGGTGCTAGTTCTCATATTTGTACCATGAATCAGGATCTTGAACAAAGTAGGAAGCTTGGAGCTGGAGAAGTTATGATCACAGTCGGAAGCGGGCATAGTGTCGAGGCGACCGACATAGGATCACTTCGTTTGGGTTTAGAATCCGGCTTTGTTTTGATTTTTGAAGATGTACTTGTTTTGCCCAATGGGCACAAAAACATTGTATCCATTCCGGTCATGGACCGAAAAGGCTTTTCATTTTTCATTGGTGATGGTTCCTGCCAAATTTATTTCAGAAATAAACTAGTGGGTACTGCTACATTGTTAAATGGATTGTATCATATAAAGATCAGCAACAAAATAGTTGTGAATACTATGACTAGAAAACGTGGTAGGGATGAAACCAATCAAGTTTTGAAATGGCATCTTAGACTTGGTCATGTTGGTCAGGCCAAGGTTTACAAGATGGAAAAGGATGGACTTATGGGTCCATTGGGATCGGATCCCTTTCCTACTTGTGAATTTTGCCTTAAAGGCAAAATGACTAAGTCCCCATTCACAGGGACTTTTGAAAGAGCCGCTGGTAAACTGGGATTAATCTATACCGACGTATGTGGTGCTTTGGAAGCATCACGTGACAGATATCAATATTTCATTACGTTTACGGATGATCATACTAGGTATGGTTATGTATACTTAATGAAACATAAATCCGAGGCCTTGGAGAAATTCCAGGAATTTAAGGCCCTAGTCGAGAAACAAACTGGTAATCATATCAAAGCACTTCGATCGGACCGAGGTGGTGAGTATATGAGTATGGAGTTTGACGAGTTCCTTAAGGAACATGGAATAGTTTCACAACTAACACCTCCAGGTACTCCTCAGTTAAATAGTTTGTCAGCAAGAAGAAACCGCACCTTGTTGAACATGGTCCATTCCATGCTGGGCTATACTGACTTATCGATTTACCTGTGGGGGTATGCACTCCTGACTGCCGCTTACATCTTCAATATATGTCCTTCCAAATCCGTTCCTAAAACTCCACATGATATGTGGGAGGGCAGGAAACCAAGTCTTAATCACATTAGGATTTGGGAATGTCCCGCCTATGTCAAGACGACTAAGGGATGTTTCATTGGATTCCCGTCTGGGACGATGGGATATCTATTCTACATGCCCGAAGATCGAAAGATCGTTGTTTCTTTCCAAGCACACTTCCTGGAAGATGAGTTCATTCAGGAAGGCGGAGCAGGTAGAAGTAGTTCTTTAGAAGAATACAATGAAACTCCTCGGGAGACACCTGTGCAAGAAACTGGAACCAAACCTTCTGAAACACAAGTACAACCACCTCATAGGTCTAGTAGGGTGTCTCATTTACCTGAGAGGTATGGGCTTGTGCACTTGGAGGAGCTGGGTCTCCATGAGGTTCCAAGTGATAGCCAAGAGACCGACCCAACGACCTATGACCAGGCGATGGTGGATGTAGACTCCGCGAAATGGCGTGAAGCTATGGAAGCCGAGATAGACTCGATGCATGTCAATCAGGTCTGGACTCTAGTAGACCACCCCAAGGGCATAGTGCCTATTGGGAACAAGTGGATCTACAAGAGAAAGACTGATGGTGATGGCAAGGTTGACGCCTATAAGGCCAGGCTTGTGGCAAATGGTTATACCCAAAAGGAAGGGATCGATTACCACGATACCTTCTCGCCCGTAGCTATGATCAAGTCTATTCGCTTGATGCTTGCTATAGCTGCCTACCACGATTATGAGATATGGAAAATGGACATAAAGACGGCTTTCCTTAATGGATTCCTCAAGGATGAAATCTATATGGAGTAGCCTAAAGGCTTTGTGTCCGAAGTCGATATTCAGAAAGTGTGCAAGCTTCAGCATTCCATTTATGGACTAAAGCAAGCGTCGTGTAGTTGGAACCTTCGTTTTGACGAGGCGGTCAAAGAGTTTGACTTCGTGCAAAATGAAGAGGAACCTTGTGTATACAAGAGGGTTAGTGGGAGCAAGATCACATTCTTCGTATTATATGTGGATGATATTCTACTAATAGGAAATGATGTGGGAATGCTCAGTTCTGTGAAAGCTTGTCTTTCGAGTAATTTCTCCATGAAAGACATGGGAGAAGCATCCTATATTCTTGGAATTCGACTCTGCTGGGATAAAGCAAAGAGAACAATAGGTCTTTCCCAAGCCCTCTATATAGATAAGATCTTAAAGCGATTTAAGATGGATGATTCTAAAAGAGGGTTCCTACCGATGCGACATGGAATAAAACTCTCCTTGAAAATGTGTCCTCAAAGTGAGGAACAACGAAAGGAAATGAGTAATATACCATATGCTTCGGCCGTGGGTAGCCTTATGTATGCTATGTTGTGTACGAGACCTGACATTGCGCATGCTGTAAGCGTGGTGAGTAGGTTTCAGGCAAACCCAGGCAGGGAACATTGGACTGCTGTAAAGAACATTCTCAAGTACTTAAGAAGGACTAGAGATATGGTTCTAATGTATGGTGGTGGAGAATTGAATGTGGTGGGACTCACTGATTCGGACTTCCAAAGACTGAAAGATGACTCGATGTCTACTTTTGGCTACATATTTACTCTTAATGGAGGAGCAGTATCTTGGCGTAGCGCCAAGCAAAGCACGACTGCTGATTCCACCTGTCAGGCTGAGTATCAAACAGCCTCGGAGGCTTCCAAGGAAGGGTTCTGGATTAAGAAGTTTCTGGGAGAACTTCAAGTGATACCATGTGCTGAGCTGCCTGTTCCGCTCTACTGCAACAACTACAGAGTTGTTGCGCATGCCAAGGAGCCGAGGTTTCACAACAGCACCAAACATATTGAGAGGAAGTATCATCTCTTAAGAGAATTTATTTGCAAGGGATACATTGTGCTGCACAGAGTAGACTCGGCCGACAACGTCGTCGATCCACTGACCAAGCCACTTTCTCAGACTAGCTTGGAGCGTCATCTAGAGAACATGGGTATTAGATACCACAGTGTGTGGCATTGAGTGCAAGTGTGAGATTGTTAGGAGTATGCCCTCGAATGCCACTCAGAGGATGTTGAGTGAGGGAATTGCACTTGTAATTATGTAAATCAATTATATAAGGCAATGAATGTTTCTTTATTTACTGGTAGTTACTGGCATTCCTAACTCGTGAATATACACATAGAAACTAGTCTGTGTACTTGTGAGCAAAACGTTCCACTCCTTATTGGATAAGGGGGTCGGCACTGGAAAGGTTTATAGCTCAAATACTTAATCGTTCGCAAGTCGATGAAACTTGACTAGGCGTTAAGTTTATGTGAAGACTTGTATGACGTGCTCTTTGACATAGAGAGTGCCTGTCGAACGCTAATGGTTAGTGGGAGCACACGTTATAGTTATGCTAATTGGATTAGTATACTCAGACCGACTCACCCTCGATTCGTCACACGGATTTCACTCCGGGACAGTCAATGACGGAATCGAAAGGTTGTGATAGGTATTCGTGAACCTTCGACTTGAGGATTTAGTAGGGATGTGCTTGTGACGTCAAGATTTTCATTAGAGTAGTTCGACCATATAAACCGGAAGGTGGGGGTCAACCTCGACGTGCATCTTGACGGGCAAGTAGCAGGTCCTACTGAATACCAAGATAGAATTCTTTCTCGTGTTAGTGAACGGGTTATATGTCCTATGCAGTTATTGGCAAATGAGATCATAAGTCTTTGGCCAAAGCATTGGAGCTAGTTGTATTGGATACACGAGAGCTCAATGAACTCGATTTGCATTAACGCATGCATAGCGTCAAGTACATATAGTGTTTGACTGACCGTGACACTATATCTTGATCGGGACATTTGAAAGAAGGGTTTATACGTTTACTGGTATTCATGACAGAATGGTTCTTGAATGATCCAAATCATTCGTTCTCAGTCGGGGTACAGTGTAGGCCGCCAGGCTGGCTAGGTGGTGCTACTACTCTTTGGTTCCTCCCATTGCTGACTGAGACGGACCTACCGAGTCGCGCAATAGGATTGACGATGGAATGAATCAAGCTAATTCTCTCATTATGTGTATTAGATATTGGATATCTAAATTTGGGACATTAAATGTCTAAATCGATTTATTGAGTAAGTTTATTTACGGCCTAATGAATTATATATATCACTGGGTGATTAATTTAATTCATGGATATAATTATTTCTTGGAGAAATTAATTATGTCATAATGTATTTGATATGATGAAGAAGTATTGAATAAAAGGAAGAAAGACATTATCTCACCTACACTTGATTTCAAACGTGAGAATCATTTGTTAGAGAGAGAGAGAACATTGAATTCATTTTCATAGTACTCAAGTCTTCTTCTTCATCTTCTTCATTTTTCTTCTTGAGTTTGTTTTTTCTTGGAGAAAATTCAAGATACATTGAGAGAGAGATATTATACACTTAGAGTGTAATAATAAAAAGCTTCATCACCTAGATCTAGCTGTGTACTTGGAGGATAGCAAGGTGTTGTCATTCCGTTTATTTTTCCGGCGCGTGGCAAGTAAAGACGTGGTGCTTTCGGCGTTGGATCGTTCAAGGGCTTGAAGCGGAATAGATTCGTAGAGATCAAGCAAAGCTTGGGGAATAGCTCAAGAGAAGGTTATCCATCTAATCAATGGACTACAAGGGTGAGTTTATATATATCTTGTTATTCGTTTTTGATATTCGTATATACGTAGCTCGATTGATCCTCGTAGGGATTTATATCGAATTAATTTTAGTTTTACCGCTTCCGCTGGGCTTTTGATTTAGGCACCGAATCCCAACAGATCAATCTCTTAGATTCGTTTAACAATAATGATGTTAAAGCTAAGTCCGTGATTACTATGGAGACACCTTCTAAATTAGGATTACCAATGTCAGAAACTTCCTTTACTTGTTCATCGTAACAAGATTTAAATTATGATGTTCTTAACCAAGGTACTTAAAGCATAATCATCTCAATCTCTTAAACATGATGTGGTTTGGATAAATCACCAATGGAACTCAATATCTTGATAGCATAATCCTCATATCCTTAATAACACGAATCCAAGGTAGGAGATAGTATTAACATATCTTAAGCTGAAGTAAACACTGAAACAATAGGTAGGCTTCAACCCCGGTTGCTTGTGTGTCACTCCAAAGTGAGTTCCTTCTTCAATGATCAAGTGTAAGTAATCTCCAATCTCCAATGATCGAGTAGAAGTGGTCTATGTGTGTTTAAGGAAGATATGAGGCTCTATGGTCTCTCAAGTACGAAGGACAAGTGAAGAGAATGTAAACCAAGTGAAATGGGGTGCTGTCCCTTTATAACATTTCTGTTCGTATGTTATTTAGCACACGCTATCATAGTATCCTTAGCGCATGCTAACAAGCGTTGACTCCAAATCTGTCCAGGTTCGCCCGCGGGAATCTTATCCGGACCCATGTCCGCTTGGCGCATGTGCTAGCCGCCTACCTCAATAATTGACTGCCTAACGCACGCAATCCTTCATTCGTAGCGTGCGCTAGTTTTTAGTCGATAACGCACGTTAAGCTACGTTCTTAGCGTGCGTTATCACGAGTTTGCATGAGAAATTTTACATGTTGCTATACTCATGTACAAAGATACAAATATGAGAAATATCATACTCCAATTATCGAGATCACAATTCCGAATAATATAGGTTTCAAAAACATATGAAATACTCAATAATAAATCTAGATATTACATACTCTCCTACTAAAAAGGAGTTTCGTCCCAAAACTCAAGACGAAATAACTCTGGATATCTGGACTTCATGCTATCTTCCATTTGCCAAGTGGCTTCTTCCACTCCGTGGCGTGACCACTGAACTTTGACCAAAACGATTGGTTTGTTCCTCAACTGCTTAACTCGACTCTCGAGTATCCTGACCGGTCTTTCTTCAAACATTCCATCCTGAGCGATTTCGATCTCGCCGAAGTCAATGACATGACTTGGATCCGGTATATATCTCCGTAACTGGGATACGTGGAACACGTTATGAACATGGCTTAGTGATGGCGGTAATGCCAGTCTGTATGCCAACTCTCCAACTCTCTCGAGGATCTCGAATGGCCCGATATATCTTGGACTCAGCTTTCCTTTTCTTCCAAAATGAATGATTCCCCGAGTAGGAGAAACTTTTAAAAGTACGTGATCTCCAATACTGAACTCTAATGGACGACGACGTACATCTGCATAAGATTTCTGTCGACTCTGGGCGGTTAGCAGCCTTTCGCGAATCAAGGCTATCTTCTCTCGTGTCTGTACGATCAACTCCAGTTCTGTCCTGATCAAGTCTGTTGGTCACTATGTATACTTGATACAGCTTGGGAAGTAGTTTAAACAACAAGCTGTACTGATTTTAAATCTGAGTGCGTAGCGGAAGTCTTAGATACAGTAAGTTGCTGTGGATACAGCAACTAGGTGTACAGTGTATACTTAAATAATCACAGTAAATAAAACAGTAAAAACTGAAGGTAAATAACACTGTATTTAAAGTGGTTCGAGGTAAACCCCTCTACATCCACTAGTCCTCCACACAGGAGTAAAATGTTTATTATAATTACTACGTACACAACTACGTAATTATAACACTTATACAATCAATATATCGTTCACACAGATTGATATAAAGATATTAGCTTCAACCGTTCACACACATTGGTTTGAGCTAAAGCTTGACTGACTTCTTCACACAGATTTCTGAAGCTTCGTCTTCCTCAGTCCACACAGGACTGATCTGGGTTTTTTCAAGGTATAGAACAGAGTGTGAACAACAGCTTTGACTTTATGAGCTTGTAGCTGATGAAGTGTTGTTCAAGATGATGAGCACTGTATATCTCTTTTATCTGAGTTGCAGTAAGCTTGGACATATATTTTGTTCTGATGAAAACTTGATAGCTTTGAATGATTTCAGTTTCGGTAACTGATCTTCAATACCTTCATGAGATATATATAGTCTATGAAATATATATCTGTTGAGATGTATCCGTTGAGCAATATTCCGTTCCAACGGGATTAAAAGCACGATCCGGATTTAGCGGGATTTGAAGATATGTTGACTGACAGTATTTAAATACTTTATCCTTGAGTATTTAAATACTTCTCTATTCAACGGGACTTGACTTCTGAAGATTCCTTCTTGTCCTGTTGAAAGCTATATGGAAGATAACTATATTGGTGATTCAAGACAGTTTCCATACATGGTCTTTATAAGACTTCTTTGCTGTATCGAAGAGTTCCACTATATGCTGGATTCGAGACAGGGTTCTCGATACAGGTTGATGCCTCAACATTTCGATACAGTTTCCTTTACTGTATGCGGATTGGCATATATGTCAAAACCTCTTATCAAATACTATTCGATACAGGGATTGAATATCCCGGCTGTATCGATACAGGGTTCTTGTTTTCCCAACAATTTCCCCCTTATTGAGAATTTGCCAAGACTTTAACTTTCCAACTTTCAAGTCTTCTTGATGATGCCAAAACCTTCTTCATGAAATAATCTTCTTTGATGACTTCTGGCAGATTTCTTGGTCTTTTGTCAAAAGGTCTGTCTTTTAGAAACTTAGTCTAATTAATGAACTGCTCGCAGGCGAGTTCGATACAGCTAAGGATTTACAACTTAAGCTTATGATTGGCGCGCAGGCACAATCTTACAATGTATTCTAAGTTTACAACTGAAATTATGAACTGTTCGTAGACAAGTTCGTACAGCTTAATTTTCAATCAAGTTTCTATACTTGAGATTCTTATCAAACAATTTAAGTAATCATACATCAACACAGTAGATTACGAGTTGTAATCTTTCAAGACAAACAAACATTTTTATTGATATTCAAAACAAATTGAGTACATAGTTTGCTGTTTCGAAGAGAAATTACAAATCAAAAATAATATACAAGGATTTCAGTTCCTATCTGTAGTCCGCATGTCTCCATGGCTTTCTCCCTGGATCATTCTCGTTACCATGCCACTAGTTCTGTAGGGAATCATTGCCTCGATCCTGGTATATAGCTCTTCCTTCATAGGATCTATCAAAGGCAAGAATCCAGTCTTCTAGATGGGTGATCCGATCTCCTCTTATGTGCTTGCTCTTCATATCTAGCTGGAGAGGGAGTTTTCCTTCTTCTAGCATATTCGTAAATTTGTCTGCGGCCTCCGCTAAAGTCTTATAGCTCTTGAAGATGGCGGATTCCCTGATGAGTTTTACAAAGTATCTCATCAGTTCGTTCTTCCTCCATTGCTTCACTTCATCGACAGCGGGATGGCGGTTGGTCGCCAGACGAATTTCAGAAGGTCTCTGGATTAGACTTTCCCACGGGACATTTGGATCATGAAATTCAGGTCGGGAGCCTGAAATCTTAAAACTCTGAGAGGGAGGGGCTAGCTTGTTTAACTCAGCTGTGATGCTGTCTTGAGCAGCCTCAAATTCCCTTTCATGCTGTAACTTGATTCTCCTTGCAGCTTCTCTTACTTCTTTCCCTTTTTTGGCGTCATCAAGATGTCCTAGGATCTCTAATGCAGCATCCTGTTTCGTTTCGATGTTAGTCATTCTTTCTACAAGAGAGGAAAGTGCCTGCGACATGTCCTTGATGCATTTGTCGTGGGCTCGCAATTGAGAACTGTTTTCGATCATAGCACATGCGGTCTTGGCTTCGGCGATGCGTGTTTTGGTTGCCTCTTCCTTCAGGAGTTGCTCTTGCTTGTCTTCCATGATTTTCAGTGCCTGTTTGAGTACTTCTGGCAAAATAATGAAGGCCTCGACTACTCGAGAAACTTCATGCTGTAAGGTGGTCATCTCTTCCATAGCAGAAGTATGCATCCAATTCAAGGCTTTTTCAACTGAAGACAGAGCATTCATTGCATCCTGGATGAATACAGTTTGAAGACCAAGAGCACGCAGGCACTCTTTTCTAGCGGCAGAAATCGGAGAATCTGGTTGAGCAAAATCTTCAGAGCAGTTCAACCTCCTCAGATTTACGGTTGGGCGTAAATTGAGTTGGACATCCTCAAGTGTATTACCGTCCTCGGATTCCAGGGTTGAAGGGGCGGGAGCAGCTTGTTCTCGTTCGGCGGTAGGGGGTTGTGTGTCCTCCTGTTGCGAAGGTTCGTCGGTAGACATAGATACAGTAGGGACTGATTCCTCCTGTTGTCTCTCAGTGACAACTTCGTCTTCTTGAGCAGCGGTAGGCTCGGGTGCCTGTTCCAAAACTGTTCTTTCCTCCTCGACTTGAGGGACTATTTTCTCCTCGTCGGGAATGTTTTCTTGCTGTGGCGAAGGGGGCTTGCTTCGAGTTGACGGCCCTTCGTCATCCTTTGGTGGAGAGGCGTCTCTATCTTGAGCCTCTTCACGACTCATTCTCAGAGCAGCTTGTAAAGCATCATCATCGTCGTCTGAGTCATTGTCATCGTCGTCTTTTGGATTTGGGGGATAGTCCTCTGACTTATCTTTACCTTTCCTCCTTGCGTCAGATCTCTGCAGAAGATGGCTTTGAATCAGTTCTTTGTAGAAGGGATTGTCCCATCGGATCAAGGCCTCAATTTCCATTGAGTCCGTCACTTCTGATACAAAACTTTCTTCTTCGCTCCAATCGCTCCAGTTGTATAATGTTTCATACGGAGCTAGCTGAAGCCTTTCCATTTCAGAAATCTTTCGTAGGCATGTTCGATCTGAACAGAGAGAAGGGTTTTGTGAATAATGGTGTCAGGGGAGGGACTGCATACAACGTCTGGGTCCACTGTAACGAGGGGTTCCTCTACAGGTGTGCGATCCTGTATGGAAGTGGGATTCCTTATAGGGGATGGTGCCCCGAAGCAAGATTGATCCTGTATGGGTGTGGAATGCCGCATAGGAGAGGTAGCGTTTGGCTCCGTAGGGGCAGCCGACTCGCTAGAGTCTTTTTTCGTTAGCAGATGTCCCATCATCCATCCTAGCCGCCAATGGCTCAGGATCTACTGTCGAGACAGTAGTGGACACCTCTTCCACATGGGTTGGGCCCTGGGGTTGTTCTTCAGTGGGTTGCGCCACGGTAGAAACTGCTTCGGAGGGCTTGGTAGATTTAGCTAGCCTCCTTAGTTTCTTCTTTGGCTTCTCACCAGCAATGGGTTTCTTGCTGTGAGATCTTTTTCTCTTCTTTGAAGACTCCACGTCCTGGGACTTCAAAGACTCATCTCATGGGTCTGCAGAAACTGGCATTTATTTGGTTTTCGGGTGGTTGCAGACCATGGTGCTCTGGTTATACGCAGTAGGCTTGATGCCTCCTAGGTATATCCTGGAGTTGTTCTTCTTTGCATCAGCGGATTGCGACAGTCCGCATTTCATCAAGATATGGTTTAACATTAAACCAAATGACTTCTTCTGGGTAGCAGGCTTGCATACCTCCTCTTGCAAGTGCTTCAGGATTATCTGGCACCAGTTGACCTTTTCACATGTCAGAATTGCCACCATCATCCTAAACCTCAGATTAGTACACATTTCGAATGCACCAATTCGATTCTCAATGATCCTGCAGCAGAAATCATGCAAATATACATAAGGCAGACAAAAATTCTTTTTGTGACAGGTGGTTTGAACCATGTCAACAACAGTTGAGCCGGTGAACAGCCCATAAAACTTGGTTATAAGCTCTTGAGACCCAAATGTCTCAAGTTGATCCATTGTCAGGCCATCGGCAGGTAGCCTGTAGATATTCTGGAGCAGATCGCTATCAACACAGATCTCAACTCCTTGAATGGTAGCGGTTATGTCACCAACGTGACCTCCTTGGGCCAGCGACAAAAAGCGTACGGCGGCGTTGAGGTAAAATTCCTCAACCAGATGGACATCATACTTGTCAGCAGTTTGACTTCCAAGGTGATAGAGGCCTTGTTGATGAAGACGAGTGATGATGTACTCCATGGGTTCGACATCATTGGTATCAGTGAGAAGACGTTCAATGACAACAGATCTTGAGAAGATCCGTCCATCGATGATGTTTGCGGTTTTCTTGAGAGCGGGAGAAGAAGTTTGTCCAGCCATTTGATGATTTTTCAAAAAAAGTGAAGAAGAAAACACGTAATATGCACTAGAATGCAGAAAGCTGTGTAGGCTGTTTTTGCTTGAGAACTCTTAATTTTTGCAAAAAGCATAAAGAGTCTCTAATGGCAGTATCAGTCCTTTTATAGTTGGGCGGCGAAATAGGGTTTTGCAGAGTATGAATGGTCAGATTTTAAGGGATGGGAACCGGTTTTTGAAATCATCGGTTAAGATGGACTGAGTGTAACTGGTACGTTAATCCATTAAAATGTTTAAAATATAAACGGGTCCCACTTCTTACATTTATGTCACCCTAAATTCCTGAAACGGCGGTTTTAAAACAATAAACCATTTAAAACATCGCGGCTTTTGAGATTCCGTTGTCCAGATGTCGTGTAAGGCATTTAATGTACATGACATTTGACATAAAAACAGGGCACATGGACAAAAATCATTTTAAAATGATATAATATAAAAGATATACTGAATCGAAATCCTATAGTATGTGCTGTGTCCGCGTCGATACAGCGTTCCCCATTAAAAAGGTACAAATCGGTTTTAAATTCCATACAACAACTTTTGGATTAATGCTCTAGTCATGGGTCCTACAGTATTCCCCCTTAATTATTGCACACGTCAGTTGTACGATTCATATGTCTTTGCTCACTACAGTGTTGTATTGACGGTTCTGAGTGTACAGATAATTAACGTTGGATACTGTATTCTTGGGTCTTACAGCATTCCCCCTCAATTGTTGAGTAAAAACAGTAAATTACTTACAGGGAGTCGGGCTGTAGCATTCCCAATTCTTGTCTAAGCATGTTGAATCTGGCTGTGTCGAGCGGCTTGGTGAAGATGCCGGCCAACTGAATGTATGTATGAACTTTTTCAAGGCGAACATCTTTGTTCTCGACATGATTACTTATAAAATGATGCTTCATGTTGATATGCTTAGTGCGCGAGTGCAGGACAGGATTGTGTGTTATAGCAATTGCACTCGGCTATCACACATGATTGGAGTCTCTCTGGCTTCAATTCCATAATCTGACAACTGTTGCTGCATCCAAAGGATCTGCATACAGCAACTACCAGCAGCATAGTATTTAGATTCAGCCGTGGAAAGAGAGTTAGCCAATTGCTTCTTACTGAACCAAGAAACGAGTCTAGGTCCAAGAAAGTGACAAGTTCCACTTGTACTCTTCCTATCTATCTTGCAGCCTCCGAGATTCGAGTCGCTGTATCCAACTAAATTGAATCCGCCTTCTTTAGGATACCATAGTCCTACATCGACTGTTCCTTTAATGTACTTCAGGATTCGTTTAGCTGTATTGAAGTGTGATTCTTTAGGTGCTACTTGATACCTCGCACACACTCCAACAGCAAACTGGATATCGGGCCTGCTAGCCGTTAGGTATAGGAGCGAACCAATGAGCTTCCTGTAGAGTGATTGGTCAAACGGCTTTCCGGCTTCATCAGCACTAATTTGCACGGAAGTGCTCATGGGGGTTGACGATGATTTGGAGTTATTCATTCCAAATTTGTTGAGAAGCTCCTTGCTGTATTTTTCCTGGTTGATGAAAATACCTGTAGGCAACTGCTTTACCTGCAAACCTAGGAAATAACTAAGTTCCCCCATCATACTCATTTCAAATTTACTTTGCATGAGATAAGAGAATCTTTGACACAAAGCAATGTCAGTTGAACCAAAAATTATATCATCCACATAGATTTGCACCATAAGAAGGTCATCACCTTCCTGTATGTTAAACAAGGTCTTGTCCACAACACCTTTCTCAAATCCGTTGATGGTTAGATACTGGGACAAGGTTTCGTACCAGGCTCTAGGGGCTTGTTTAAGTCCATACAACGCTTTCCTTAGCATGTATACTAAATCAATACCGTCTGTGTTGGCAAACCCTGGTGGTTGTTCAACATAAACTTCTTCGGCAAGGTATCCATTCAGGAATGCACTCTTGACGTCCATTTGGTATACAATAAAGCTCTTATGGGCAGCAAAGGCTAAAAATATCCTAATGTATTCTAGTCTCGCTACAGGGGCGAAGGTTTCATCATAGTCTATGCCTTCTTCCTGACTATAGCCTTGTGCGTCTAGTCTGGATTTATTCCTTATAATAAGTCCATTTCGATCCTTTTTATTTCGAAATACCCTATAACCGATTGATGTGTAGGTCTGGGTACAAGATACCATACATTGTTTCTTTCGAAACCGTTAAGGTCTTCTTCCATAGATGTTATCCAATGAGAATTATTAAGAGCGTCTATGGTCGAAACAGGTTCGGACTGGGCTAAGAATACAGCGATAGTGCACATATTGAGTCTTCTAAGCTCGGATTGAGATTTCCATTCAGGAAACTGTGATATCTCAGTATCAAGTTCTTCTTGTGCACAAAGTACATTTCCTTGTGTACTCTGTATTCTCCTATGAGTAGAAACACCGGCATTTATGTTTCCAATGATCAGCTCTTGCGGGTGATCTCTCAACCATCTTCGGTCGGGTTCTAATTCAGGATCCCGTACTGTATCGAGAGATTCTGTAGATACAACTTCAGCTTGTATAGCATCGGCTTCATCTATGTCGATTCTTACAGCTGCGGGGTTGATTTCTAGATCAACGACAGGTTCTATGGGAGTTGGAGGATCCATATATAGAGAGTTGTTGGATGTTTTGGGTAACATCCTCTACTCCTGTAGGGTCATGATGAGGTTCGTCGAACACTACATGAACTGATTCCTCGATCGTCAGCTTCCTTTTATTAAAGATTCTGTAAGCTTTGCTGATGGAGGAGTATCCTACAAATATTCCTTCATCTGATTTCTCGTCAAAGGTTATAAGTTGGTCCTTCCCATTATTCAGCACATAACACCTGCATCCAAAAATGTGAAAATATGAAACTAACGAAGTTTCGTTGTTCCATACCTCATATGCTGTTTTGTTGTGGTGCTTGTTGACGATACAGCGGTTTTGAGTGTAGCATGCTGTATTGGCTGCTTCACCCCAAAACCGCTGTGGCAACTTGCTTGCGGCGATCATTGTCCTTGTTGCTTCTTTCAACGTCCTATTCTTTCGCTCGGCAACACAATTTTGTTGAGGTGTACGGGCAGCTAAGTATTCGTGTTGTATCCCATTTTCCGAACAGTATTGCTCTATAAAGCGGTTAGTAAATTCTGTACCTCTATCGGAACGAGTGGACACGATTCTCAATGCCTTTTCATTTTGCAACTTTCTCAGGAGCTCGGGCAGCTTTGATGTTGTTTCCTTCTTCTTGCTAAGGAAAATTGTCCAAGCATACCTGGAATAATCATCAACAACAACCATGCAGTATTTCTTACCTCCCAAACTTACTGGGTCTACAGGACCATAAAGATCCATATGTAGCATTTCCAACACTCTTTGGGTTGAAAGGTAGGATTTGCTCTTCAGGGTTGACTTGATTTGCTTGCCTTTCTGACATGGCCCGCAGACGCTGTCCTTCTTAAATGACACATTTGGCAAACCTCTAACCATTCCTTGTCTTGAGAGCTTGTTGATCGTCTTGAAGTTGACGTGAGACATCCTCTTGTGCCATAACCAGCTAAGATCTGCAGTGCCTTTGGCAACAAAGCATGGAATTGAGGAGCTCATAGGCTTCGATCGGCCAATATACATGTTACCTGATCTGCTTCCTGTAAGCACAACTTCCTTGGTTTGGATGTTCTTGACTCTACAGCTATCTATATAGAATTTCACCGAGAACTATTTATCACAGAACTGGCTAATGCTAAGTATATTGTACTGTAAGCCGACAACATATGCAACATCGGTGACTTTGAATTTTCCGACAAGTAGGTTTCCTTTCCCTCTTGTTCTTCCTTTAGATTTATCACCGAAATGAACTTTTGGACCGCGACCTTATACAAAATCTGATAGCTTGCTCCTATCTCCGGTCATGTGCCGAGAGCATCCACTATCAAAGTACCAGGTATCCTCCTCTAGAATGTCCTGTAACCAAGAAATTAAGTAGATTTAGGTCCCCTTTGATTTTTGGGTCCATGTATGTTAGTTCCTCTAGGTACCCAAGTTTTCCTGGCAGCAATTTGTTTACTGTAGGTCATACTCGGTACAGTGTTGCGATATCTACGAGGGGCATATCCGTAGTTGCTATAATCATGATAATTATTATGCATGAAAAATTCAGGGTTATTATTATTAAACCAGTACGAGTGCTGTCTTGGAGGTGGAGCCATTTTCTTTCGCCTAACAGCTTGCCTTCTGGGTCTCCAATTGGATTCCCAACGTTGTTGTTGATACTGAATGGTCACTTACTGTCTCGAGGGATAACGGAGCACCTGTATCCAATACCTAGGCGTGCTGTACTGATAGTACTGCCGTGCGTGCCTTTGGTAGTTGGATACAGCCTTCCTTCTGAACGACTGTTGGCGCTGTTGATTTGCTCGGGGAGCATGCTGTTGAGTGTGCCTCACAGGTTGGAACGGCTTATGATTTCGCTGTCTGGAATAGGATTGTGGGGGCGGAATGGCAGTCTTCGATTTTCGCGGTGCAGCAGGTTCCTTCACGGGACTAGGGGTATCTTTCGATACTGGAATGTGTTCCACACTCTTGACAAACACTGTACTAGTTTTCCCTTTATTTGAACATGATATGTATCCTAAGCCACTTTTATCATGAGAATGTTGCCCAGTGCTCAGAATTTCTTCCATTCTTTTGGACGATTTCTCGAACGATTTTAGAGTGGTCTCAAGTTCAATTTCTCGTTTTCGAGAGTTGTGACTTTGGCTTGAAGTAGAACCAAATCATTTGTATTGCTCTCATTGTGAGTTTTAACCTCACTTAGTTCATGAGCAAGTTGATGATTGCTCTCCATGAGTTTTTCAAAATTAACTTTGCTGGTTTCACAGTCAAGAGACATATTCTCATAATTTATCTTCAGCAAATCGTTTTCATCTTTCAGCTCTAGGTTAGACAGTTGGAGATGTATATTCTCGTTTTTCATTGTCTCATGGGCCTTTTGAATGTTTTTAAATTCATTCATCATGTTTTCAAACGTATGAGATGCATTTGATGGAATAGCTGAGGTTGAGCATACCTCATCATCGCTATCTTCACCTTCCGGAATGTCTTTGGCCATAAAGTACAAATATGCTTTATCATCGAACTCATCATCAGATGAATCACTTTCGGTGACCACCTGAAGACATTCTTCAGATTTGGATGGTGTGGGGGAGGCTTCTGATTCTCCAATCAGGGCCTTGAGCTTGTTTTTTCAAGCACGTCTTCTTTCATCTCTCTCTTGTTGCTCGGCCTCCGGCAACTTTTGAACTTTGGGATGAGGACATTTATTTGCATAATGCCCTGGTTTCCTACAATTATAGCATAAGTTAGAATTACCAGTTGAATTTTCGGTACTTACCTTTTGGACAGGTTTGGGCCTGTAGGGAGTCTGCTTGATGAATTTTTTGAATTTGTGCATGAGAAGTGCCATTTCATCTTGAGACAGGATGTCGTCATCACTGTCAGCATTCTTGTGACTAGGCTTCGATGAGCTGGGCATGCTGTGTCGACGAATTGATACAGCGGCTAGTGCTGTGACCTTTGAAGGAGATTCTTCAGCTTTCTCTCTTCTGTCAATATCATACTCAAAAGCTTTGAGGTAATAGAAGAGATCAAAAGTAGTTATTTCATTAAGATTGCAAGACACACTCATAGCTGTGGTCTTAATGTCCCATCGGGCTGGGAGAGATCTGAAATTTTTTAAATTCTTCTCCTTTTGGGTATAAATTTTGCCCAACGCTTCAAGTTCACCAACAATACCAGTGAATCTGAGGTCAAGTTCCTCAAGTGTCTCAGTTGGTTTCATTTCGAAGGATTCAAATTGCTGAGTCAGTTTTGAAATCTTGTTTTCTTTGAGAGCTTAGTTCCCTCACAAATTAACTTGAGTTTATCCTAGATTTCCTTGGCTATTTTTCAACTCTTTACCTTCGAGAACGTGCCTTTGTCAAGGGTGAAAAATAACGCGTTCTTAGCCATATTGTCGAGATTGGCTCGCTTTCTTTCATCTGTGGTCCATTGCTCGCGATCCTTCTCGAGCATCTCAGCATGGGCTTGGCCTTTAATCCTTGTGGCCATGTTTACCTTCATGATCTTGATAGGACCATCATGTATCACAAAAATCATCTCTTCGTGCATTGCTGCAAGATGAGCCTCCATCCTAATTCTCCAATCATCAAATTCGTTAATAGAGAACATAGGCACTTTGTTGATCATAGAAGTATCCATGTGAAAGTAAGAAAATGAAAGATACTGTTTTTAACGAGTAAGTGATTTTGGGTCTGATTCGGTTAAAAATACGACTGATTCTTTTTAGAATCAACTGCTCCGATACCACTTGTTGGTCACTAAGTATACTTGATACAGCTTGGGAAGTAGTTTAAAC
Organism: Orobanche coerulescens; assembly: GCA_033398695.1. NCBI lineage: Eukaryota > Viridiplantae > Streptophyta > Magnoliopsida > Lamiales > Orobanchaceae > Orobanche > Orobanche coerulescens. The sequence continues at coordinate 174,934,936 of CM065802.1, read as the reverse complement.
AACAAGCTGTACTGATTTTAAATATGAGTGCATAGCGGAAGTCTTAGATACAGTAAGTTGTTGTGGATACAGCAACTAGGTGTACAATGTATACTTAAATAATCACAGTAAATAAAACAGTAAAAACTGAAGGTAAATAACACAGTATTTAAAGTGGTTCGAGGTAAACCCCTCTACGTCTACTGGTCCTCCACACAGGAGTAAAAAGTTTATTATAATTAGTACGTACACAACTACGTAATTATAACAGTTATACAATCAATATATCGTTCACACAAATTGATATAAAGATCTTAGCTTCAACCGTTCACACAAATTGGTTTGAGCTAAAGCTTGACTGACTTCTTCACACCGAGTTCTGAAGCTTCGTCTTCCTCAGTCTACACAGGGCTGATCTGGGTTTGTTCAAGGTATAGAACAGAGTGTGAACAACAACTTTGACTTTATGAGCTTGTAGATGATGAAGTGTTGTTCAAGATGATGAGCACTGTATATCTCTTTTATCTGAGTTGCAGTAAGCTTGGAGATATATTTTGCTGTGATGAAAACTTGATAGCTTTGAATGATTTCAGTTTCGGTAACTGATCTTCAATACCTTCATGAGATATATATATAGTCTCTGAAATATATATCCATTGAGATGTATCCGTTGAGCAAGATTCCGTTCCAACGGGATTAAAAGCACGATCCGGATTTAGCGGGATTTGAAGATCTGTTGACTGACAGTATTTAAATACTTTATCCTTGAGTATTTAAATACTTCTTTATTCAACGGGACTTGACTTCTGAAGATTCCTTCTTGTCCTGTTGAAAGCTGTATGGAAGATAACTGTATTGGTGATTCAAGACAGTTTCCATACTTGGTCTTTATAAGACTTCCTTGCTGCACTGAAGAGTTCCACTATATGCTGGATTCGAGAAAGGTTTCTCAATACAGGTTGATGCCTCAACATTTCTATACAGTTTCCTTTACTGTATGCGTATTAGCATATATATCAAAACCTCTTATCAAATACTATTCGATACAGGGATTGAATATCCCGGCTGTTTCGATACATGGCTCTTGTTTTCCCAACAAAGTCTGATGAATCGTCCCAACATAGGGGCGATCTGCATCTCCTCCCGTATAATGCCTCAAACGGTGCCATCTTAATGGAAGCATGCCAACTATTGTTGTAATTTAATTCAATCAATGGTAGATGAATTTCCTAGTCAGTTGATCAATCTAAGGCACAGGCCCTCAGCATGTCTTCCACTGTTTGAATAGTCCTTTCGGATTGTCCGTTTGTCTGCGGATGATAAGCTGCACTAAAGTTCAACTCGGTCCCCAAGGCCTTCTGAACTGCTTTCCAAAAATGAGACACAAAACGGCCGTCCCGATCAGAAATAATGGTCTTCGGCGTACCATGCAATCGGACTATCTCTGAAATAAATACTCGTGCCAACCTCTCTGGTCCCCACGTGTCCTTAATGCCTAGAAAATGAGCTGATTTGGTTAAATGATCAACTATCACCCAAATCATGTTTATTCCTGACTTGGTTCTCGGCATACTAGTGATAAAGTCCATCGATATGCCCTTCTACTTCCATTCAGGAATCGGGAGTGGCTTCAGCATTCCAGTAGGTCGTTGATGCTCGATCTTAACCAGCTGACAAGTCAAACACTTCGAGACATAATCCGCTACATCTTTCTTCATGTTGCCCCACCAAAAGTTCTGGTTCAAGTCCTTATACATTTTACAAGTTCCCGGGTGGATAGAATAGGGCATACTGTGAGCTTCCTTCATAATTGTCTGCTTCAGAACACCGACATTGGGAACACAAAGTCGATTCTGGAACCTCAATACTCCATCATCATGAATTACAAATCCGGGGGCCTTTCCCTTGATCACTTCATCACGTAACCGAATCATCAGAGGATCATCTGCTTGCTTTGATTTGATTTCCTCGGTTAACGATGAAGTTATTTCCATCACGCACAGTTGTCCTTGGACTCTTTGTAACCATACTTCAATTCCTTCATGAATCATTTCTCGTTGAATGCTGAGCTGGGAGGTCAGAGTTTCCAGCATCTAAATAGAAACAGGCTTGCGGCTAAGTGCATCGGCCACTACTTTTGCTTTGCCTGGATGATAAAGAATCTCCAAGTTATAGTCCTTAATAAGTTCCATCCATCTCCTTTGCCGCATATTCAACTCTTTCTGACTGAAGATGTATTTGAGACTCTTGTGATCCGTAAAGATCTGACAATGAGTCCCGTACAGGTAATGTCTCCAGATTTTTAAAGCAAAAACTACTGCTGCCAGCTCCAAATCATGCATTGGGTAATTCACTTCATAAGGTTTCAGCTGTCGGGATGCATAAGAGATCACTTTCTCATTCTGGATCCATACACATCCGAGTCCTGAGTTCGAAGCATCACTGTAAACTATGAATCCTCCCATTCCCCATGGGAGTGCTAAAATCAGTGCCGTCATTAATCTCTTCTTCAATTCATCAAAGCTATTCTGGCACATCTCATTCCACTCAAACTTTTGAGTTTTCTGCAGTAGTCGCGTAAGTGGGCGGGTAATTTTGGAAAACCCTTCCACGAACCGACGATAATATCCAGCAAGTCTTAAGAAACTCTGGACTTCTTTCACCTTCTTTGGAGGCTTCCAATCCATAACTACTTCGATCTTTTGAGGATCTACTCGGACTCCTTCTGCTGATACCACATGGCCGAGGAACATTACTTCCTTTAGCCAGAATTCACACTTAGAAAGTTTGGCGTACAATTGTTCATTTCTCAATAGGTCTAACACAATCCGTAAATGATGTGCATGCTCTTCCGGGCTCTTAGAACACACCAAAATGTCATCAATGAACACAACCACAAATTTATCCAAATACTCGATGAGCACTCGATTCCTCAATTGCATAAACACTGCAGCTGTATTAGTGAGACCAAACGGCATCACTACAAACTCATAATATCCGTAAGGAGTTCTTAATGCTGATTTCAGAGCATCAGGTTTCTTAATCCTCAGCTCATGATATCCTGATCTCAGGTCGATTTTAGAAAATATTGTTGCTCCTTGCAACTAGTCAAACAAATCATCAATCCGTGGCAACGGATACTTGTTATTAATCATCATCTTATTCAGCTATCGATAGTCAATACACAGTCGAAGCGATCCATCCTTCTTCCGGACAAAAAGAATTGGTGCTCCCCAGGGCGAAACGCTTGGATGGATATAGACTTTGTCTAGTAACTCCTCCAGTTGCTTTTTCAACTCGTACATATCAATAGGTGCCATACGATACGGTGCCTTAGAAATTGGTATAGCTCCGGGTTCCAGCTCGATGGTGAATTCTACATCCCGTCGTGGAGGTAGTCCAGGTGACTCATCAGGAAATACATCCGGAAATTCGTTCACAACAGGAATTGATGAAAGTTCCACAATTTCGTCTTCTTTCTTCATTGCATAGCACCAGTATGCCGTATAGCCCTGTTTCAACAATTTGACAGCTTTCATTGCCTTGATCAACTTTCCTGAGCTCCCTGGTTTCCATCCTTCAAACAGTATTTCGGAACCATCGTCAGCGATCAGCGAGATATTCCTCTTTCGGTAGTTTACAATAGCTCCATATCGATTAACCCAATCATCTCCGAGTATTAGGTCGTCTCATTGCATTTCTATCACAATCAGATTTGAGAGCCACTCTCTGCCTCCAAATGATACAGGGAAATCTCTAGTATCTAGGTTTCCAACAATCCTCTCTCCGCTCGGTAAACCCACAACATAAGGTTCACAATTATGGAAACCAGAAATATTCAAATGATTTACATAAGACAAGGATATAAATGAATGCGTAGCTCCTGTATCGAATAAAACGCTAACTGGCTGGGAAAGGATCTGAAAAGTACCTGATGTGACAGCAGCATCCTGATCGTCTATTCTCCTCATATCATACAGACATGGGGGAACAGATCCGGCACTCGCTGTACTCTTTCAGTCCCACTGTCCTCTGCCTTGTCCGTGGCCAAAATTCTGAGGCATCTGAACACTTTGCTGCGTCTGTTGGATACTGGCTTCTCTCTGAGCTAGCTGAGATGTACGGGTTCCATTGATCTTGGTGGCATCCTTGAAAAACGTAGCACGGTGCCCTTCCTGTCCGCAATAAAAACATGTAACTGTAGTACGCAAACAATCACGCTAAAGGTGGCCTGGGCGACCACAGTTAAAGCACTTCCTAGATGTATCCGTCGTGGCTGACACTGCTCCGAAATTCTTTCCGCTCTTAGATGGGTGCAGAGGTTTCTTGAAAGAGTGAAAGGATGACTAGGCCTTGCAGGGCCCACTGCTCTTGTGCTCTGTGAAACTACTAGAGACTTTCTGCTTCTTGGATTCTGCAAACTTTTCCATCGCTGCTTCTTTGATCTCATACGTCAATACTTTATCCTGATATTGACGAAGAGTGGTACATTCAAAACTGGACATGTACCTCTGGATTTCTGGATTCATTCTCATATCAAAATGGATTACCATTTTAGCAACTGTTCTGACCAGATGTCGAACAAATGACAGCTGCTGGTTAAACATCTTAATTGCCTAAGATACTGGTACATCTGAAAGCTGAGTGGAGAAAAACTCCCGAACTTTGGCTTCCCTCACAGGACGAGGGCAGTACTGAGCTTCCATTAGCAATTTAAATTTAGTCCAGTCGGCATTATGGTCTATAGGCTGGATGGCTTCCCACCACTCGGATGCTTCCCCTATCAAAAAGTACTGAGCAATAGAGGCTCTCCGGTCGTCTGGGCAATTAATTCCGGCAAAAATTTTCTCCAATTCCTTCAACCAATAGTCCCATGTGGGAGTCTCAGAAAAGCCGTCGAATTTAGGTGGTTTCATCTTTGCCACCTCCTACAGCCATCGGTCACCTCGATTTCCCATGTCTGGGATACCTTGTTGTTGATCTCCCTGTTGTAACCCTACTGCCACCTGCATTCGGTCCACGACTTGGGCGAACTGAGTCATCTGGTTCACCACCTGACGAAGGATTTCGGGCACAACAGCTTCCGGTTCATTATTAATAGATCTCTGTGGCTCTCCTGAGTTGTGGCTGGCCTGATTAGAAGGCGAAGCTTCTCTTCCGGCATTCCTTCGTCCGCATCCGCGACCGCGACCACGTCCACGTCCACCTCTCAACATACTGTAGGCATAAATACTCAATATACAGGAAACAATATCGATCAATGTTCAATTATAAAGATATACAACATGTAAAGAACGAGATAGAGTTTAGGAACTTACAACCACCGTTCGCATGAAGACGCAGGCAGTACAGTGATGTTATTCGCGGACGGTTACCTGAAAAGACATATATGACCCCTATTTTAACCCAATGGCCAAGATATCCATAATATTAGCTCTGATACCATATTCTGTAACACCCCCGATATATTCAGTAATATTACAGCACCGTAAATCCTTTACATAAGAATTTACAAGGCGGAATAAATGAAAATACAATAACAGATACTAAATTATGAAGTCACTGAAATAAAACACGACAGTTCTGGTTCAATACCGAGATTAAAAATATCCAAATGAAGGTTATTAATACATCACTGAAATCCAAACATCACAAATTACGACGTACTCGAGTACTTATTAAAATAACCAACAACAGACAATAAACTCGGCCGGAACATCACTCTGCACCCTCGACGTCATGCAGCTACAGTGGTTCTTTCCCCGCTCTCCTGGATCCTAAACATGAACAAATGTTCACCCCCAAAGGGCTTAGCACAACGATGCTAGTACAAGTATAATAATCATACAACAGTGATGTAATCAAACAATCATCATAAAAAGTTTCTCCAACGAGAAACAACAACACACATCACATCATAACAGTCTCAACATACTGATGGTATTCCAACGATCCAGCACACACAGCTATAGATTCCTATGATGATCCCGTCGGACCAACGCATGGTGGAACTACCTGTCCAACGATCCATCACACACAGCTATAGATTCCCATGATGATTCCCGCCGGATCAACGCATGGTGGACATTTAATCACAGCACATGTACATAATACAATCACAATATTACTGACATAATATAAAAAATTTTAATAAAGTACTTGCATCGGTTCGATGACAAGAATAAAGCTTCCACGAATATCAAAACACTCGAAGGTCGTCCCCTTCGATCAATCACGATGCTAAGCTCGAACCTTAACAAAAGAAATAATATAGAATTTTTCTCAAGTCGTACGGACATCTAACAATCCAAACTACGGTCGGTAGTTCATAAAACGTAATCTGTCTAGCTTGCTTAATGCACGCTACGTATCCTATGTAGCGTATGTTAAGGTTACTCGTTAGCACATGCAATTACAAGAAGTCTAGCGTACGATAACCATACACTATCAGTACCTCACTAATCAGTCGATTGATTCGTCTGATGATATAATGCATGTTACATTCCAATCATAGCGTACGTTAACTTATGCCCGATAGCACACGTTAATCTACAGAGCTTAGTGTACGGTAAGCGTGCATGGCAGTTTCACTTCTGGGCAGATGGCTGTTCTAACGGTGATGGAACTTACGAACTCCTCAGTGATTAACGTACATTATCTCCATACATAACATGCTCATACAGTTATGAATGATCTTACGGATAACAACAACTTCGAATTCAAGAATACGTATATCATCATAACACCATATTCAAATTCAATTACAATTCTTCATGCATAAATCAGAAGGCCTAACGGTCGATATCAATACCTTTATATCAAATCAAAACTATCATCTTGAAGTTTGTTTAACACTCCATCTTTACAAGACAAATCCTTCCATGATCAATCTCTTAGATTCATCTAACAATAATAATGTTACAGCCAAGTCCGTGATTACTATGAAGACACCTTCTAAATTCAGATTACCAATGTCAGAAACTTCCTTTACTTGTTCATCGTAACAAGATTCAAATTATGATGTTCTTAACCAAGGTACTTAAAGCATAATCATCTCAATCTCCTAAGCACGATGTTGGACAAATAAATCATCAATGGAACTCAATATCTTGGTAGTATGATCATCTTATTCTCAAGAACACGAATCTAAGGCTTGAGAGAATTAACATACCTTAAGATACAGAAAACACCGAGTCAAAAAGGTAGAATCCAACTCCGTTTGTTTGAATGTCAATCCAAGGAGCTTCTCCACTTCAACGATCAATTAAAAGTGAAATCCACTCTTCAATGATCGAGTAGAGGTGGTCTATGTGTGTTTAAGGTATATATGAGGCTCTCTGGTCTCTCAAGTACGAAGGACAAGTGAAGAGAATGTAAACCAAGTGAAATGGGGTGCTGTCCCTTTATAACATTTCTGTTCGTATGTTATTTAGCGCACGCTATCACAGTATCCTTAGCCCACGCTAGCAAGTGTTGACTCCAAATCTGTCCAGGTTCGCCCGCGGGAATCTTATCCAGACCCATGTCCGGCTGACGCATGTGCGTTAGACAGTCAATTATTGAGGTAGGCGGCTAGCATATGCGCCAGCCGGACATGGGTCCGGATAAGATTCCCGCGGGCGAACCTGGACAGATTTGGAGTCAACGCTTATTAGCATGCGCTAAGGGTAGTAGAATAGCGTGCGCTAATTAGTTAATGTGCAGAAACATTATATAAGGGTCAGCACCCTCATTTCATTTGGTTTACGTTTCCTTCATTTGTTCTTCGTTCCTTGGAAGTCCAGAGAGCCTTCCATACTTCTTAAACACGTATAAATCCTCCTTACATGATCATTGAAGATTGGAGATTACTTACACTTGATCATTGAAGAAGGAACTCACTTTGGAGTGACACACAAGCAACCGGGGTTGAAGTCTACCTATTATTTTAGTGTTTTCATCAGCTTAAGGTATGTTAATACTATCTCCTACCTTGGATTCGTGTTATTAAGGATAAGAGGATTATGCTATCAAGATATTGAGTTCCATTGGTGATTTATCCAAACCACATCATGTTTAGGAGATTGAGATGATTATGCTTTAAGTACATTGGTTAAGAACATCATAATTTGAATCTTGTTATGATGAACAAGTAAAGGAAGTTTCTGACATTGGTAATCCGAATTTAGAAGGTGTCTTCATAGTAATCACGGACTTGGCTTTAACATCATTATTGTTAGACGAATCTAAGAGATTGATCATGGAAGGATTTGTCTTGTAAAGATGGAGTGTTAAACAAACTTCAAGATGAAAGTTTTGATTGATATAAGGTATTGATATCGATCGTTAGGCCTTCCGAATTATGCATGAATAATTGTAATCGAAATTGAATATGGTGTTATGATGATATACGTATTCTTGAATTCGAAGTTGTTGTTATCCGTAAGATCATTCATAACTGTATGAGCATGATATGCATGGAGATAACATATATTAAACACTGAGGATTTCGTAAGTTTCATCACCATTAGAATAGTCGACTGCCCGGGGAAGAACTGTCATACGTGTTTAGCGCACGCTAAGCTTTATAGTTAACATGCGCTATCGGGCATAAGTTAACATATGCTACTCTTGGAATGTAACGTGCATTATATCATGAGACGAATCAATTGACTGATCAGTGAGGTTCTGACAGTGCATGGTTAGCGTATGCTAGACTACGTATAATTGTGTGCGCTAACGAGTATCCTTAACGTACGCTACTTAGGATACGTAGTGTGTGTTAAGTAAGATAGATTACGTTTTATGAACTTTCGACCGTATCTTCGATTGTTAGATGTCCGTACGACTTGAGATGAATTCTATATTATTTGTTTTGTTAAGGTTCGAGCTTAGTATCGTTATTGATCGAAGGGGATGACCTTCGAGTGTTTTGATATTCATGGAAGCTTTATTCTTGTCATCGAACCGAGGCAAGTACTTTAATTAGAATTGTTTATATTATGTCAGTTATATTGTGATTGTATTATGTACATGTGTTGTGATTAAATGTCCACCATGCGTTGATCCGAAGGGAATCATCATGGGAATCTATAGCTGTGTGCGCTGGATCGTTGGACAGTTTGTTCCACCATGCGTTGGTCCGACGGGATCATCATGGGAATCTACAGCTATGTGCGCTGGGTCGTTGGAATACCATCAGTATGTTGAGACTGCTATGATGTGATATGTGTTGTTGTTATTTCTCATTGGAGAAACTTGTTATGATGATTGTTGATTACATCACTGTTGTATGATTATTGTACTTGTACTAGCATCGTTGTGCTAACCCCTTCGGGGGTGAACATTTGTTTATGTTCAGGATCCAGGAGAGCGCGGAAAAACCCACTGGAGCTGCATGACGAAGAGGGTGCAGAGTGATGTTCCGGCCGGGTTTATTGTCTATTGTTGGTTACTTTAATAAGTACTCGAGTACGTCGTAATTTGCGATGTTTGGATTTCAGTGATATATTAATATGCGCCATTTAGATATTTGTATTCCCGGGATTGAACTGTCGTATTTTATTTCAGTGATTTCATAATTTAGTATCTGTTATTGTCTTTTCATTTATTCAGCCTTGTAAATTCTTATGTAAAGGATTTACGGCGCTGTAATATTCCTGAACATATCGGGGGTGTTACAGAATATGGTATCAGAGCTAAGATTATGGATATCTTGGCCATTGGGTTAAAATAGGGGTCGTATACGTCTTTTGAGGTAACTGGCCGCGAATAACATCACTGTACTGCCTACGTCTTCATGCGAGCGGTGGTTGTAAGTTCCTAAACTCTATCTCATTCTTTACATGTTGTATCTCTTTATACTCGAACATTAGAACGATATTGTTTCCTGTATATTGAGTATTTATGCTTACAGTATGTTGAGAGGTGGACGTGGATGTGGTCGCGGTCGCGTATGCAGACGAAAGAATGCCGAAAGAGAAGCTTTGCCTTCTAATCAGGCGAGCCACAGCTCAGGCGAGCCACAGAGATATATTAATAATGAACCAGAACCTGCTGTGCCCGAAATCCTTCATCAGGTGGTGAACCAGATGACTCAGTTCGCCCAAGTCATAGACCGAATGCAGGTGGCGGTAGGGTTACAATAGGGAGATCGATAACAAGGTATCCCATACATGGGAAATCGAGGTGATCGATGGCTGTAGGAGGTTGCAAAGATGCAACCACCTAAATTCGACGGCTTTTCTGAGACTCCCACATGGGACCATTGGTTGAAAGAATTGGAGAAAATTTTTGCCGGGATTAATTGCCCAGACGACCGGAGAGCCTCTATTGCTCAGTACTTTCTGATAGGGGAAGCATCCGAGTGGTGGGAAGCCATCCGACCTGCAGATTATGAAGCGGACTGGACAGAATTTAAATTGATGATGGAAGCTCAGTACTGCCCTCGTCCTGTGAGGGAAGCCAATCTTCGTGAATTTTTCTTCGCACAGCTGTCAGACAAACCCGTATCCCAGACAATTAAGACGTTTAACCAGCAACTGGCATTTGTTCGACATCTGGTCAGAACAAATGCATAAATGATGATCCATTTTGATATGAGAATGAAACCAGAAATCCAGAGGTACATGTCTAGTTTTGAATGTACCACTCTTTGTCAATATCAGGATAAAGCATTGGCGTATGAGATCAAAGAAGCAGCGATGGAAAAGTTTGCAGAATCCAAGAAGTAGAAAGTCTCTGGTAGTTTCACAGAGCACAAGAGTAGTGGGCCCTGCAAGGACCAGTCATCCTTTAACTCTTTCAAGAAACCTCCGCACCCGTCTAAGAGTGGAACGAATTTAGGAGCAGTGTCAGCCACGACGGATACATCTAAGAAGTGTTTTAACTGTGGTCACCGAGGCCACCTTTGGCGTGGTTGTTTGGTGGAGCCGACTTTAAAAGGTGGCAACAGAAGATGTTGTTCTATTTGAAAACATTGGGCTTTGCGAACTTCCTTAAGGAAGATGCACCACTGGCGCCAAGTGCTCAAGAGACTAGTTTCACAGTCCGAGCTGCCTATGACAATTGGCACAATGGAGACTATCTTTGTAAAAACTTTATTCTGAACTCCTTAGAAGATAGTTTGTACAATGTTTATTTTGTTGTAAACACAACAAAAGAGATGTGGGAAGCACTTGAAAAGAAGTACCGTAGTGATGATGTAGGTACAAAGAAGTTTGTAGTCACCAAGTATCTGGACTACAAGATGGTTGACTCAAGGCCAATCATGGAACAAGTGCAAGAGTTCTAACTCATCATTCATGATGTCAATGCCGAAGGAATGGTCCTGGGGACCCTTTCACTATTGCAACTGTGATCGAGAAGTTGCCCCCCAGTTGGAAAGACTTCAAGAGCTATCTCAAACACAAAAGAAAGGAGATGACTCGTGAAGAATTGATTGTGAAACTGCGCATCGAGTCAGACGTACGCAAAAATGACCACAAACCAAAAGGCCTGATAGATGCTAAGGCCAATCTGTTGGAGCATGGCGGTCCCTCCAATAAAAGAGCTCGCCCAAGTGTCCAAAACAAGAGCAAAGGGAAGCAACCAGTCAAGAAGTTTGATAGCGATTGCTTCAACTGTGGTAAACATGGGAACGCGGCGAAGGACTGCCGAAAGCCGAAAGCCAACAAGAATAAGAAACACGTTGCCAACATCGCCGAGTCTAACGGCGAATGGAAAGAGGATAACCTTGCTGCTGTGGTCACTGAAGAAGTCAACCACGTTGAGAACCAAGGTGGTTGGTACGTTGACACTGGTGTGACCGCCCACATTGGTGCCGATAGGAGCCAGTTTAAGAACTATCAAGCTGTTGAGGGGAGGAAGCTCAACATGGGGAATCCAGCTTCATCTGAAATTATCGGAGTTGGAGAAGTGGACCTCAAACTTACGTCCGGACAGACACTCACCTTGAAGAATGTGCTTCATGTTCCGGATATGAGGAAGAATTTGATTTCAGGCTCTATACTAGTTAAAAAGGGGTTTAAACTAGTATTTGAGTCAGATAGAATTATCATAAAAAAGTTTGATAGGTTTCTTGGTAAGGGTTACCTCACGGAGGGACTCTTTAAACTTAATGCTTTGGCTAAACGCCATGTAACCAAGTCCAGTAATGCTAATGAAAATGCTATTGCTTCCTCTTACTTGACTGAGTGTTCTGATTTATGATATTGTAGATTAGGTCATGTGAATCTAAATGCTATAAAAAAGATTAGTAAACTTAGATTTACTAAAATTAAATAAAGTCAATACTCAAAACAAATGTGAGATTTGTGTTGAAGCAAAAATGACGAAACTTCCATTTCATTCGGTAAAATGAAACACACAACTCCTTGAATTAATTCACACAGATGTGTGTGATTTAATGTTTGTGCAAACTAAACGTGGTAAGAAGTACTTTATCACTTTTATCGATGACTGCAGAAGATATTGTTATCTTTATCTTTTGAGAAGTAAAGATGAGGCTATTGAAGCTTTTAAGAACTTCAAGAATGAAGCCGAAAATCAATTAGGCTGCCATATCAAGATGCTTCGAAGCAATAGAGGTGGCGAATATGCAGCCCCGTTTGAGGAATTATGCAATGAAAATGGTATAATTCATCAAACAACAGCTCCATATGCACCACAATCTAATGGAGTTGCTGAACGTAAGAATCGAACACTTAAAGATATGATGAATGCCTTATTTATTAGTTCAGGGTTACCCCAGAATATGTGGGGGGAAGCTGTCTTGACAACCAACTACATATTGAACAAGATTCCATGCAAAGGTAAGGATATTACCCCTTATGAGTTGTGGAAAGGTAGAAAACCTTCATACAAATATCTCAAAGTGTGGGGGTGTTTGGCTAACGTTGAGTTACCTCTACCTAAACAAGTTAAAATCGGACCTAAGACGGTCGATTGTATCTTTATTGGGTATACACTGAATAGTAGTGCCTATCGGTTTGTTATCCACAAGTCAGAAGTTCCTGAAATGACTGTGGAACAACAATTGAATCAAGGAATGTTGTGTTCTTTGAAAACATATATCCTTGTAAGGATAATGATAAAGTTGATAATAATTCTAGCAATAGAGTTGAAGATGAAGGAACAAGTTCAAAACCTATGGATGTAGATCCAAAGTCATGTAAGCGATCGAGATCTAATTTGGAAGATGTAGAACCGAGACGTGGAAGTAGGGTTAGGACACCAAAGACATTTGGACCTGACTACATAGCATTCATGTTGGATGAAGAACCAATGTCGATCAAAGTAGCTTATGCCAGACCAGACGGGTTGCTCTGGAAAGAAGCTGTTCAGAGTCAAATGGACTCAATTTTACAAAATGAAACTTGGGTTTTGGTTGATTTACCTGAAGGTTGTAAGAACTTAGGATGCAAATGGATCATCAAAAGAAAGTACAAGGCTGATGGGTCAATTGACAAGTATAAAGCTCGTTTAGTAGTCAAAGATTTCAGACAGAAGGAAGGGTACGATTTTTTCGAAACCTATTCACCTGTAACGAGCATTACATCTATTCGAGTGCTTCTCGCGATTGCTGATTTGCACGATCTTGAGATTCATCAAATGGATGTTAAGACTGCTTTTCTGAACGGTGATCTGGATGAAGAGGTCTATATGGAACAACCTGAAGGGTTTGTAATACCTGGACAAGAGAAAAAAGTATGCAAACTGGTTAAGTCTCTATATGGATTGAAACAAGCTCCACTACAGTGGCACTTGAAATTTGATAATGTAATGTTATCAAATGGTTTTAAAATAAACGAGTGTGATAAATGTGTTTATATTAAGAACACTAATAACGGTTATGTTATTGTGTGTCTTTATATAGATGACATGTTAATCATGGGTAACAATATACAAGTGATTAATGATACTAAGAACATGTTAAAAAGAAATTTTGACATGAAAGATATGGGGATAGACGATGAGATTCTTGGAATGAAAATTTTGAGAAAATCAGATGGAATCATCTTCACACAATCTCACTATGCCGAGAAAGTTCTAAAGAAGTTTAATGCTTTTGATAGCTTGCCGTCTAAGACCCCAATAGATTTAAATGATCACTTGAGCAAAAATCGAGGGGACCCCATTGCACAATAAGAATATGCACGAGTCATTGGGTGTTTAATGTATCTTACAAATTGCAGTCGACCCGATTTAGCTTGCGCTGTAAACAAATTGAGTCGTTACATGTGCAATCCAAGCAAAGAGCATTGGAAAGCTCTCGTTAGAGTTTTGAGGTACTTAAAGTATACTCAAAACCTTGGGCTACACTATTCGAGATACCCCCCGGTACTTGAAGGGTACTGTGATGCGAATTGGATATTCGATTGGGGGTGGAACTGTCTCGTGAAAGTCTGCAAAACAAACATGTATAGCCCGATCCACCATGGAATCGGAATTCATAGCATTGGACAAAGCTGGTGAAGAAGCCGAATGGCTCAGAAACTTTCTAGAAGATATTCCATGTAGGTCCAAGCCAGAGCCTGCAGTGATGATTCACTGTGATAGCCAAGTTGCTATTGGTAGGGCGAGAAGTAACGTGTATAATGGAAAGTCTCGACATATTCATCGATGCCATAATACTGTGAGACATTTGATCAATAGTGGGGTTATCTCTATTGACTATGTGAGGTCATCGGATAATCTAGCGGATCCGCTAACCAAAGGGTTAAACCGTGATCAAATGAATAAATTACTAGAGGGAATGGGTTTAAAATCCATAAATTGAGAATTATCATAGTGGTAACCCAACCAAGATCACTGGAGATCTCAAGAACTTGGTTCAATGGGAGAACTAAGCTATGAGAGTTCGTGTGAAACACTCATCTAAGTTTATTCCCTATAGAGCAATTGAGTGTTGAAAGCTTGCCTAGTGGTGAGGTTAAGTCTATGACTTTTAATGATTTCTAAAGACCTCGAGGAGGTTGAGTATGGCAAGATACTCGGTAAAGAATCACCTATATAAGTGAGAAGTGGGGGCCGCTTCATAAAATACACTTATGAATCCAAAGGGGTGTCCAAGGCCCACAAAGGACACAAAACGTGAGAACGGATGAGGTTGAGGTGTTCAGGTGTTAGCACCATTGTCTCGGTGCACGCCGTGGGGGAATAGTTCAAAGCATCAAGCTACTAATCCGCCTGTGTACCCGATGATGTTAACTATGGAAGGTTCAAAGTCACGAACTACCTATCCTTATACTTTAACGCCTCTTGAGGACTGAGCTTGAGTCTGCATATTGCATTTGGGCTATTTTCACTCATGTGGGGGATTGTTGGAATCGTTAATGATTTAATTTTATTTTGTAAAATTAAATATCATGGGATCGATCTACGTTCCGCGTAGATGATCGTGGTATATTCACTTTCTCTAAACCGATTCCCGGTGAGTGAAAAATAGTGAATTAAAGTTTGTCACTTAATTGTGAATTAATAAGGGATGGAATCCCACATTGAATAATGAACCATCATTATTCTAGTATATAAAGAGTTTCCTTTATGCATGTAATAATTAATGGCACATGTGTATGGGCTTAAAGCCCACGCGCATGCACACGCGCGCGCCGCCGCCGCCCGCCCGCCTCGCCTCGCCCGCGGCCGCGGCCGCGTGCCGTGGACCTTGGACCTTGACCTTGGCCTTGATCTTGATCTTGGACTTGGATCTTGGATCTTGGTAATTGGTCTTTGGGCCTGTTCGTGGGCTTGGCCGTGAGCTAGGACTTGGGCTAGCTTAAAGAATTTTTTGGGCAAGCTCAACAACGTAGTTGGGCTCGTATGTGCACATAAGGATGTCCAGGTACATCCGTCAAATGGTTAAGGAGCTGATTATAGTCCAGGTGCATCCGGGCTATTCAAACTCAGCCAAAAAACGGGCAGTAACCTCCCAGGTGTTATGAGGAGGTGTTAAGGCTGCCTGTTCAAATTCAAAACGGGCAGTAACCACTGCCTTGAATTGTGTAACTCCTATGTTCCGTGCAGGCATGAATGCCTGCATTATGACAGCCATAAGGGCTGTGTTTAAACCCCCTGCAGGTGTGAATGGCCTATAAATAGGCATGCATACATTTGCTTCTACACATGCAATTTTCGAACTCAGTATAATCAAATAGTTTTCAGCATTCTCTGTATATCATAAGTCCGAGTTTTGTCCTCACCTCTTCCAGTTCGCCGGAGCTCGTAGGTCTTGTGGTGCTACTACCTTCGAGACGTTGCCATTTTATCTTTGGGGGCGATACGTCAGAACCGAGAGCACTACCAGGGCGTATTTCGTTTTACGGATAGAGGATTCCTCGACTCGGCATTAGTTTACGGTTTTATAATTTATTTTCTTGTATTTTCAATTCTGTTTCGAGTCTTGTATTTTCATTTTCATACGAGTTTGTAGTTTCTGTTTTTCGAGTTGTAATTTTTTGTATTCCAGTTGTAATTTATTTTTCCGCCCAACAAGTTTGTAACATAGAATTTCCAACAATTTTTAAAAGTATAACGAATAATTACGGCATGATTATATTTTCGGGAGAATATGTGGTTCATCGCTGCTGCCCAACGTCGACTCTGAGGTAATGTTTTCAAGTATTCACTCTTTTATGAAAACTTAAAATTTTTGGTATGAGTGCAGAATGATTGTGTCGGCAAAAAATTTGAAAGGATATGTGAAAGTTTAAATGTTATCCGAAAGAGACAAAATATGATTTCAAAGAAAGGTTTCAAAGTGATGTTTTTGCTGGCACAATATTTTTAAAGTTATTGATGAAAATACTCATACAAAGTTTGATACAGATTTTCAAAGATCATTACGAAGCTCAATTTCGAAGACGAAATTTTTTAAAGGGGTGGAGGATTGTAACGCCCCAATACTTATTTAAATGCTATTTATTTTGCTAACGATCATTGATTTTGATTTTTTAATATTTACAGGTTGTCCGATACTTGGACTGATACGTTCCTAGCATAAAATGAAGGAAACGATTTCAAAATAAATTATAACGATCATTTTTAGAATTTATGAAAGTGATTTCGAAAAGTTCCGAAGATTTGATACGTTAAAATTTTCATCACAGAACACTTATATTGCAAAAATAATATTAAATTATTTTATTATTATTATTATCGAAAATAGGTTCCGAGCATATCGAAGATTTAACTCCGATGAGTCCGGAACAGGTCGGAAAATCGAATTTGGACATTAGAAAGGGGTCGAACCGGCCGAGCCAAGTTGACGGACATCTGTCGGTCACCGCCGGACATGCCTACCGACAGTTGTCAGTCACGACCGACAGAATCTTCTCGGCCACTATCCGGATAAGGATGTCCATCTGTCCGGATAAGGTCGGTCAGGACCGACAGAATCTTCTCGGACAGCTGTCCGGATAAGGCTTCCAGCTGTCCGGGTAAGGTTGATTTTCAACCAATTTTGGACTCCTATAAATACATCTATACGTAAGTATATTCCAACAAATAATATACCATTTTGAATCTGTGTAACTCTATAATAAAACGCCCGTAATATATTTCCCTTCCAAAAATTAAAAAGGCCTCAAAAAGCCCGATGAAACAGGAAGCTCAAATCTCACAGTTTTTCAAACGTGTTTGATAAAAGTCTCCAAAGAGATTCAGATTTTACATCAAGAATTTATGGCCGGAAATATGAAAAAGCATTTTCAAGTGCTAGGGGCAGCGTATCCGGGATCGAAGAAGGACAACCGAGTCAAATTCAAAGAAATATATTTCAAGATTTCAGCAAATGAGGTCAGGTTATACTGTTTTAATATGTTATGGTCATCGTTGTGTCGTGTAACATGACGACCGGCGAGGGGTCGAAAGAATGAAAGAAAGCCAAGACGAGTCTCACACAGATAAGAATGTTTTATGTGCATTACACAATATGATTTTATTGATTTATAAGGGTTCAATCTCACTGAGTATGCTCGCGTACTCACACCTCGTCGTTTATATTTTTCAGGCTAAGGAATCGACGAACGGGACAAGCAGAAGATGAATCATACTCCCAACATGATGAAATTCTAAAGAATAAAAGATGTTGTCGCCGTAATTGTTATTATTTTTGCGAAACACTTCATGTTCTTCAACGAATGTAATTTCAATGGACTATGTCCGAATATTTGATTTCCCATGTTTTTGTAAAATTATACTGATGTTTAAATAAACGAGTTTTATTGAAGATTTACTGACTGAAATGCTTCTGCAAATACTCCGAATTTATATAAAAAAATTTAAGAAAAAATTGAGTTGTGTAACGTTATTTTTTAATTTAGAAAGTCAGGGCGTTACAGAATGGTATCGGAGCAAGACCTCTCTCAGTACGGTGAGATTTGGGGATGAACCAAGAGGAAGCTGGTGAACATGTGACACCCGGGGCCGACGAGGGTAGGGAGTGATCGCCGGTGCAATAAAAAAGGGCACGGACAATGAGCGGCTCCGAGAAAGGGGAGTGATCGCCGGTGCAATAAGAAAAAGGGCACGGACAACGAGCGGCTTCTGACAAGGCTTCTAGGCGGAGGGGGACATGACTGAACCGAATTCTCACCATAACGAGCACCAAAATTTTTCCGACCAGAACCCACTAACGGGGCTCTAATACCAAATTGTCACAGGTCTGAATCGGGCTAGAGTTTTTCGCCGAAATTCAACCCCATGCCGGCACTGATTGTCCGCACAACAACCAGTCAGCTTTCGATCCTCACCAAACACTCGTGTTTTCCTCACAGCACTCGTGTTTAGTATGATCCGAGTTACAGCCCAAAGCCACCTTTAGTGTGTGAAGGAGTATGCAACGGAATACAATCAAAGCATGTAATGGCGCGCGCACACAATTTACATGAACAATTCCCCAACCTTGAATATTATTGCACACTCAATATACAAGGAAAAGGCCTCGCTGTACAACTCTCTAAGATCCTCACGATCTCCCTCAGATCTCTCGTATCTCTCTCGGGCTTTCTGCCTACCTACAAAATTGTACAAAGCACCTATTTATAGCCCAAGCAAAGTGTAACGGGTCGGGCAAAAGCGACCCGAATGACCCTAACAAGAGTCTCTATGTGTCGGAAGGTTCCGGAAGGTTCTAGAATGATCAAGAAAGACCAAGAGATCTCTACATACTTAGATGACTCTAGAAGCATGTAGAAATGAGTAGCCTCTCGGGTACGACTCCCTGACAGCGACTGATTATCTGCTGATGAATAAGTACGCTCGCTATTTGATGAATTAATGCTATCCCTCGCGTTCGCACGGGTACTCGCATGAGGTCCCGGGTTCCGACCCGCACCGCGGACTCTTCCCATGCGTCCTCTGACAGCTCTATCCATATTGAAGCGGGAAAGCCACATGATAATTATAGATCCCGCATGAACATCGCATTATGATTACGTTACTGAATGATAACAATGAGCATACACGCTCTAACACAATGAATGCATTAATAATGTAATAAAATGATCGTCAACATGATGCCGGAATATGATAAGATCGCATGAAAGGTCAAATGAGGTAACATGATTACCTGTTGGAATTCCTGAAATGATTACCTTGAACAAGTTAACAAGGTTGAAAATTTGATCCACAAGATCAACAACTGAACAATGAGATGGACTGGATGATTAATGAATTGACTGGGTAATGAGATTGAGTGAGTGATGAATGAATTAACTGAGCGATGAGATTGACTGAGTGATGAATTAATTAACTGAGCAATGAGATTGACTGAGTGATGAATGAATTAACTGAGCAATGAGATTGACTGGGTGATGAATGAATTAACTGAACAATGAGATTGACTGAGCGATGAATGAATTAACTGAACAATGAGATTGACTGAGTGATGAATGAATTAACTGAACAATGAGATTGACTGAGTGATGAATGAATTAACTGAACAATGAGATTGACTGAGTGATGAATGAATTAACATGATCGACAAGATCAAAAATGATGATTGAGAATTATTAACTGATGAACGACTTGATCCTTAACGCTTACACAGGTCACACATGCTCCAAAACAATTAGTCATGAATCAATCATAACACTAATATCACATATATGTTTCAACAAAGCATGAATAATTAATGACATGATGAATGTATGAACATAAAGAGAATCGAGTCCTTACACAGGTCATACGAAGCTTCGAGGTCTCACGCTACTAGTCTTCACTGACGACGACTTGATGAATGAATGACTCGTGCAGTCGTACAAATATTACGACTCACAAAACCCGACTGTCCAGATTGTCATAACCTGACAGTCCCACTACTACCGCGTCGGTAGAGCCACATAACTCACATATCACGGTATCTCACAACCCAAACTCTCTGATACCATCTTCTGTAACACCCCCAAATCCCATTGGGTTATTATAGTGCCGTGGACCCCACGCCAGGAGATCCACCAGGCGAACATGACTAAAATACATTAAATTAAACAACAAGGGAAAATCATAGTCCCTACCATGATATCCGACACAATATTCCGATAAGGAATTTTAACGACAATGATGGGCCTACATGGCCAAAAATGAAATACAACAACATCCACGAGCATCTGCTGGGGTAATACAACACGACAACAACTGACAAGACTGGGGTACACTCCAACTGACTGACCAACAATGAACAACTCGGACTAGTATCACTAGAATGCCTCGCCGCCATCATCATGCCCCTGTGTCTCAGCTCTCTCATCGCAAGCACCTAAAACATGAAAATATGTTCCGCCCCCACGGGGTCAGTCATCCAGATAATGAACATCAAATACATGTATAACATGATATGCATCCAAAGGCAGAATGAAACGGTATAATGATAATAATAATAATAATACGAGATGCTCACAAACCAAGGTAAGAACCGAGCATTCATGAAACACTATGCCACAGCATACTATTAATACATGTTCGACAGGTTATAACATAAGTGCCCAACGGCGAGTCATAATCACGGAGTACCACAATGAATTACACGACATGAACCAAACCAGAACTGAACTAAATATGAATCACAATGCCCGAAGGCTCCAATGAAATTATCAAGACATCATAAAGACCTGAAAGTCTCTCAGCCGAAGCTGTCAATCAACATAATCACTAAAATCGGAACACCCTGAAGCTATAGTTAATGAGGGCTAATAAGATCATAACCACGACCGTAACCTACTGAGCTGTAGGTGTTGGGAAGACAACCGCGAAGGTTCAAGCCCCAAGCTTACCCATAATAAGGTCATAAACACGATCGTGACCTACTGAGTTGTAGGTGTTGGGAAGCCAACTGCGAAGGTTCAAGCCCCAAGCTTACCCATAATAAGGTCATAAACACGACCGTGACCTACTGAGTTGTAGGTGTTGGGAAGCCAACCGCGAAGGTTCAAGCCCCAAGCTTACCGATAATAAGCACTAGCCGAGACTATCCTCCAAAATATAATTAATCACAAACGGCAACGATCCGAGGATTACCGAATTCACGAGAATGATAGTGTGCTGCCTTGAGTCGGACAACACGATAATGATGACTCACGGATGGGCACCGTCCTCGGCGGTCCCGATTCAATACCTCAATTACCTTAGAATGGTCAATCGATAACAACAACACAACGGATGGGAACTATCCTCGACAGCCCCAATTCAATACCTCGATTGCCTTAGAATGGCCAACCGATAACAATGATGTAGCGGATGATTCAATACCTCGATTGCCTTAAAACGGCCAATTGATAACAATGATCCCACGAATGATTGAGTACCTAGATTGCCTTGGAGCGGCCAATCGACAACAATGATACAATGAATGATTGAACTCCTCGATTGCCTTAGAACGGCAACCGACAACAATGATACAATGAATGGTTAAACTCCTCGATTGCCTTAGAATGGCCAATCGATAACAATGATTCAATGAATGCCTCAGCACCTTTAATCGGATACCGACGACGAAGATGAGAATGAAATACGACAATGACTTCAATCGGCCAACATAACATGAATGGCAGGACGCCAACATTAATAACAATGATTACAACGACGTCTTAGATCGACATCAATATTAACAACAACAATCGATACATCGATACCTCAAACCGGTGATCGATAATAACATTGACAACGAATATCTCAATGCCTTTACCGGCCATCAATGAATGATAATAAACATTTGGCATAATTGCCAAAGAGTATCGTATCGAACGATCTCCTAATATCAATGAACTTATGAAGAGACTAAGTCTCGTAATGATACAACACATTCATACACATATAGGATAACATTAAGCTCATTGACTAGTACAAGTATAAAACTTGCCTCAACCGAAGGCGATGAAATCCTTCCACGCACAACGAACGACGTCCTCCGATAAACACAAGTACTCGAACAACCTTGAATGAAATACAATTCATTCAATAACACAATATCAATCGAAATCAACACGACGACCGAAAGAAAACTCTTTGAGACATTTAATCGAACACTAAATGCTCAAAGTTCCTCAAGAACCTAAGAATCATCAATCAGGTTGAACGAATCAAAGATATGGATATACAATCCATAGAACACGATTAATAATATTTACTAACATCAACTGATTCCTCAAATTCGGACGAACAATGAAAATCAAGAAGAAGTCTCGAAAAATCAAATTCTAGGAGATTTCAAGAAATTACCTCGATCCGACGAAGAACAATGATTAGATGTTGATATAATCACCTAGAATCTCCTCAAAACATGATTGGATGGAGTAGAATCGATCATAACCCCAAACACTATTCAGATCACCCGACTACCACGAGAAGAAGGAGAGAAAGTGAGAAATGAGGTGAAAACCCGTCTGATCCCCCTTATATACTCCAGTGACGCACGACCAAAACGCACGACCAAATGTCCGTGTGTTTGGTCGTGCGCCAGGCCACTGCCCGGCCACTGATCTCACGTACGAGCAGCACGCACGAGCAGCTGCTCGTGTGTCATGCTCGTGCATCCCTGTTGTGTGCCAAAACGGAAAGGGAACACAAAAAGGACAGGACATGCATGCCTACACACGACCTGCATGACTTACAAGATAATCAGTCACGTCCAATCGGTGAAACGATCATGGAACTCCCAAGACAAACGACCAATCATGATGATGATGATGAAAATATTCTCGTATCGATCCCCGAACAGAGATGAGTGATGAATAAAAACTGATACACGACTCCAAGATAAGCCGAATGATGAACACGAAATGAATGAATACGAATGACGAATGATTATTACTGAGTGAAAAAAAATTTGAGTGGTAATTATTGAATGATAATTAATGAATTCACAACTAGGTATTACACAAACCTCCCCCACCTAAATATGACGACTTCCTCATCATAGCCTCCTTCGTTCGTATAAAATCCTCAATCTCCTTTCCAAACTGCCACAAATTCACATTCCGTTCCCAAGTAGCGTCTGCCTCGGACTCGCCCTTCCAATGGACTAAATAATCCGTCCTCCAGTTTTTCACACTCTGTCCTCGGGTGCGTTTGTCCAAAATCTTGTGAACCTCCTTAGTGAACTGTTGACGTACAACGGGTGGAGCTCTTCTCGACTCATTCCGAGAAGCGTCAAGTATATCCTCACTATACTTTTTCAGAAAAGAGACATGAAATGTCGGGTGTATTTTCAACCTATCCGGCAATCTCAAGTGATAAGCTACATTTCCCACTTTACTAATAACTTCAAATGGACCATCGTACTAGGGATTAAGCCACGATGTACTGCCTTGTAAGAAATCTTCTTCCAGATTTGTGGAGTAAGTTTCAATAAAACTTGGTCACCCACACTGAACTCCACGTGATGCATTCCCACATCGGCGTACCTTTTCATGCGACGCTGTGCTTTTTGCAAACTCTCATTGGCATCATCCAACAATTCTTGTTGCGTCCGGGCATACCGATAAGCAGCCGGACAACTTCCCCCAGTCCTCTGAACAACGATTTCATGCGGTGTTTGAGGTTGTTGGCCGTAAACCAACTCAAACGGGCTCATATTGGTAGCTGATGACTTGTGCAAATTATAACAAAACTGTGCCATGTCCAACAGCTCAACCCAATTTCGTTGACTCGCCGTAACATAATGTCTCAAGTACTCCTCCAGCAACTCATTCATCCGTTCTGTCTGACCATCAGTTTGGGGATGGTTTGCCGTTGAAAATTTCAATTGCGTTCCCATCATATTGAATAACGACGTCCAAACCTTCCCATAAAACGAGTATCCCGATCACTCATGATATCTTCCGGGACACCAAAGTACTTCACTGCGTTCTTAGAGAATAATGCGACAGGTTTAAAAAAAAAAAGATTTACTTATAGGTATGGGACTATACAGTTAAGGAGGTTTAAAAAAAAAGATTTACTTATACAAAACAAGATATTTCAAAACTTTCTTATTTTTAAAAATATAACGAATAATTACGGCATGATAATAATTTCGGGAGAATATGTGGTTCATCGCTGCTGCCCAACGTCGACATCGAGGTAATGTTTTCAAGTATTCACTCTTTTATGAAAACTTAAAATTTTTGGTATGAGTGCAGAATGATTGTGTCAGCAAAACATTTGAAAGGATATGTGAAAGTTTAAATGTTATCCGAAATGGACAAAATATGATTTCAAAGAAAGGTTTCAAAGTGATGCTTTTGCTGGCACAATATTTTTAAAGTTATTGATGAAAATACTCATACAAAGTTTGATATAGATTTTCAAAGTTCTTTACGAAGCTCAATTTCGAGGACGAAATTTTTTAAAGGGGGGGAGGATTGTAACGCCCCAATACTTATTTAAATGCTATTTATTTTGCTAACGATCATGGATTTTGATTTTTTAATATTTACAGGTTGTCCGATACTTGGACCGATACGTTCCTAGCATAAAATGAAGGAAACGATTTCAAAATAAATTATAAGGATCATATTTCAAGATCAAAGGCAGCATATCCGGGTTCGAAGAAGGACAACCGAGTCAAATTCAATGGAAGATATTTCATGATTTCAGCAAACGAGGTGAGGTTATACTGTTTTAATATGTTATGGTCATCGTTGTGTCGTGTAACATGACGACCCACGAGGGGTCGAAAGAATGAAAGAAAGCCGAGACGAGTCTCACACAGATAAGAATGTTTTATGTGCATTACACAATATGATTTGGACGATTTATAAGGGTTTAATCTCACTGAGTATGCTCGCGTACTCACACCTCATCGTTTATGTTTTTCAGGCTAAGGAATCGACGAATGGGACAAGCCGAAGATGAATCATACTCCCAACATGATGAAATTCTAAAGAATAAAAGATGTTGTCGCCGTAATTGTTATTATTTTTGCAAAACACTTTATGTTCTTAAACGAATGTAATTTCAACGGACTATGTCCGAATATTTGATTTCCCATGTTTTTGTAAAACTGTACTGATGTTTGAATAAACGAGTTTTATTGAAGATTTACTGACTAAAATGCTTCTTCAAATACTCCGAATTTATATAAAAAGTTTTAAGAAAAAATTGAGCTATGTAACGTTCTTTTTTAATTTAGAAAGTCAGGGCGTTACAGAATGGTATCGGAGCAAGACCTCTCTCAGTACGGTGAGATTTGGGGATGAACCAAGCGGAAGCTGGTGAACATGTGACACCCGGGGCCGACGAGGGTGGGGAGTGATCGCCGGTGCAATAAAAAAGAGCACGGACAATGAGCGGCTCCGAGAAAGGGGAGTGATCGCCGGTGCAATAAGAAAAAGGGCACGGACAATGAGCGGCTCCGGACAAGGCTTCTAGGCGGAGGGGGACATGACTGAACCGAATTCTCACCAGAACGAGAGGTATTCCAAGACTGTATATGTAAGACCCCCGAGATATTCGAAGTATATTACAGTGCCGTGGACCCCTACATGGGACCCACCAGGCTAAAACAAGAAAAACACCACTCGACTAACCATCTCAGTTAGCGAGGGCACACATTTAAATAATGCAACATATAAAGATACGCCCGGAGCAGCCGACGTAATAAACATCAACCGACAATATAGCAATTTGAGTTAATACAAAACGAAGTTCGGAGTGAAAAGCCTAAGTACTCGCGAGTACAATCTATAAGTTTATAAATGTGAGAAACAACCATATCGAAAAAGACGAGAAATAAGAAGACTCGAATACACATGTGAACGACCCTGGCCAACATCCTCGTACTGTCCCAGCGCCCGCTCGTCCGGCAGAACATAACCTGAAATCCATAACAAGAATTTCCCCAAAACGGGTCCCTAAAGGGGTTAACAATTACGCTAGTACATGTAATCAAGGCAAACCATTCGCTTACACGTTTCATAGTACAATGCACCAAAACATTTCAAAACCAAAACCAGACATATCTTTTCCGGAAACAAACAATCAATCACATTTGCCTAGGACCGGGACGAAGCCACAAATCCCACTCGAGGCCTCTAAGGACCCTCCCGAGCTGGCCATATCATAAAACAAATCACGCACATGCATCTCCTAGGACCAGGACGAAGCCATAAATCCCACTCGAGACCCTCCCGAGCTGGCTAGCTAAACAAACTCGTGAATCAAGGGCTCAAACCATTGGACTCCCTCCGTAGCCCCGTCGGACCCTCCCGAGGTGAGCAAATCACACACAATATACATTACATTTCACGTTAAGCACAAAGGTTTCCAAAAAAAAAATACTTGCCTTGGATAATTTACGACGCAATGAACGGAAAGGAAAATCACCGACGAAAGCTAGGAACCAACAGAACTGAACCTAACAATTCGAAGAATATAATCGAAACCAACTCTAAACGAAAACGGAAATGGAATACACCCGAAAACCCACCTACGATTCATGTATATTCGTATAAAAATAACAACGAGGGAAGACCACAACCGAACCCTCTCGAATACGCAACAACCACGAAATATACCATGAATACATAGGGAAAACAAGAATACTAGCAAGATTAATCATATTCAACATGAATTAATCAACCGTATGGAACGAATCGAAGAAAAACCCGAAAACCCCCAATTTACTCAAAAGTAGGGTACTAAGAAGATTTACCTTGGATTAGGATGAAAGATTCATGTTGATGTTGTTATAATACACCAAGAACTCAAGGAAGATGATGGTTAAGATGATTGGAGGAACAAATAGCCAAGAAATCGCCCAAAATCACCAAAGCCGCGGAGGAAGGAGGTGAAATGAGAATTAGATCCATCCAAGGTCAACTCCTGGGTATATATAGCCACACGGCTTAGCGCGCGCTAACGGCTAAGTGTTAGCGTGCGCTACCTAGTTATATTACAATCCAGAACTCACTGTCCTGGACCGTTAGCATGCACTATTACTATCTAGAGTGCGCTAACAATGACTCGGTAGCGCGCGCTATCGAGCTATAGCATGCGCTACTTGGACACCTGAACAAGTCTAGAACGAACTGCCCAGTACTGGACGGTCGCGTTAGCGCGCGCTACCGGACACCTAGCGCGCACTAGTCCTCCGACATTAGCATGCGCTAGACAATGTAGCGTGTGCTAATCCGCTAGTCCAGAGGACTTGAATCATAAATAAGTTCATTGCCACTCCCAGGGCTCAGCTAGCTAGCGCGCGCTACGAACCAAACGTAGCGTGCGCTACTAAGGGATCCCTAGCGTGAGCTATGTAGAAAGATTAGCGCACGCTAGGCACGAAATATTAACGGCCCAAAATACCGGAACATGATAGAAACATCAAACGGAACATCTCAAAACACATAATAACCTAGAATAGATCCACGGCAACCCCGAAACGGCGGTTCCGAACAATAATTACGAGAATTAGATCAATAGGTGACGGAAGAACCAGTAAACGTAGAAATGGATGACAAAAAGTCTCGAAACAATTATTCTAAAAAATTAATGCGGTTACACGAGGGTCACTAAAAACGAGAAATACACCGAAAAATGAAAATACCGGGAAAAAAAATGCGGATATTACATTCTCCACATCTAAAAATAAGTTTTATCCCGAAACTTAAGAAACAAACAACTCGGGGTATCTAGCACGCATGCTATCTTCGGTTTCCCAAGTTGCCTCCTCGACACCATGTCTCGACCACTGCACCTTGACCAAAGGGATGGTCTTATGCCTCAGTCGCTTCTCACGATGCTCCAAAATCTTCAAAGGATGCTCCTCAAAAGTAATATCCTCGGCGACATCAATCTCACCATAATCGATGACGTGACTAGGATCCGGGACATATTTCATCAGCTGGGAAACATGAAAAACGCTATGAACATGACTCAGGGCCGGGGGTAACGCCAAACGGTATGCCAACCCACCGACTCACTCGAGAATCTCGAAGGGTCCAATGAATCTCGGACTCAACTTCCCCTTTAACCCGAAACGAAAAACTCCTCTTGTCGGCGACACCTTTAGCAAAACGTGGTCTCCCACCTCGAATTCCAAGGGTCGACGAGGAACATCGGCATATGACTTTTGTCGACTCTGGGCAGTCAACATCCGTTCCCGAATTAATTCTATCTTCCGCCTCGTCTCTAACGCGATATCCGGCTTGGTCCCGAGCAAATCGGACGCCTCATTCCAACAAATCGGTGATCGACAACGCCGCCCATAAAGTGCCTCATACGGTGCCATCTGAATCGATGTGTGCCAACTATTGTTGTACATGAATTTGATTAATGGCAAATGCTCCTCCCAGTCACTGCTCCAATCGAGAGAACACGCATGCAACATATCCTCGAATGTCTGGATAGTGCGTTCCGACTGTACATCTGACTGAGGATGAAAAGAGGTACTCAAACGCAAACGAGTACCCAACGCCTTATGCACTGCCTGCCAAAAGTGCAATACAAAACAGCCATCACGATCCGAAACAATAGACTTCGGAGTACCGTGAAGCCTCACAATCTGCGCGATAAACACCCGAGCCAACTTCTCCGGGCCCCAAGTGTCCTTGATGCCCAGAAATTATACCGACTTGGTCAGACCATCGACAATCACCCAGACCATATTCATGCCCAACCTCGATCTCGGCAAACTCGTAATGAAATCCATCGATATATCTTCCCATTTCCATTCCAGAACGGGAAGTGACTGCAATAACCCGGCCTGTCGCTGATGCTCAATTTTGACCTGTTGACAATTCAAACATCTCGCTACAAACTGTGCGACCTCCCCCTTCATATCATTCCACCAGAAATTCCTTCTCAGGTCCTTGTACATCTTACTCGAACAAGGATGAACGGAGTAAGGTGTAGCATGGGCCTAACGCAAAATACTCTGTCTCAACTCTGAGTCGTTCTGTACACAAAGCCGACTCTGGAATCTCAAAATACCATCCTCGTGAATCACAAACCCAGGAGACTTTCCCTTAATAACGTTCTCTCGGATTTGAGTAATCATCGGATCCTCCAACTGCTTCTGCTTAATTTCATCGATCAAAGATGACGAGATCTCTAAAGCACAAAGTTGCCCGACAGCTCCAGGCAACAAAACCTCAACATCTGACTCGATCAAAACCCGCCAAAGCTCAGATTGAGACGTCAGAATCTCAAGCATTCGCAATCCGACTCAAGGCGTCGGCCACGACGTTCGCCTTGCCCGAATGATAAAGGATTTCGAGGTCATAATCCTTAATAAACTCTAACCACCTCCTCTGCCTCATATTCAACTCCCGCTAAGTAAATATGTATTTCAGACTTTTATGATCGGTAAAAATCTGACATGCAAAGACGAAAAGATAGTGACGCCAAATCTTGTGCACAAAAACAACTGACGCTAACTCCAAATCATGAGTAGGGTAGTTAAGCTCATACGACCTCAACTGTCTCGACGCATATGCAATGGTCTTGCCGTGCTACATCAATACGCACCCAAGACCCTGACCCGAAGCATCACTATAAACAGCAAAACCCCCGTTGCCACACGGCAATGCTAAAATCGGGGCTGAAGTCAAACGCCTCTTCAGCTCCTCAAAACTCGACTGCCTCTCGTCATTCCAGACGAACTTCTTGTTAGAATTGTATACTGCAAAGCATACCTTATGCTTGTATTACCTAATTTCCCTGTTACTACCTATGAGAATATTAATTACATTTAATCACATGTTTTGCATATTTATTCACGTTATGGTTATGCAAATGAAATGTCTACTTATTTTATATTGTAGATAATGTGGTGTGTTGGTGTCACACGGAATATCACATTATCGGTGCCTTATAAAATAATATAATAGTTCACAACCTATATAATTATTAGACAAATTATATAAAAGGTTGTAGTGTATGCTTGGGAATAGTTGGTCTTGACTATTAGCATACATTAGCGTATTTGCATACGTTGAACTGGATCGAGGTGAGATAGTGTCTTCTGTACTGACAGTAAGAAGAATGTAAATCTCGGATAATTATTATTTCTTAATTCTAAGTATGTAATATTTAATTGTGTATTTATAATAATTACTGCTTTGATTTACCATAGGTGAGAGTCAAAATGATCGACTCAATAAGCCTCATATCTTGGGCAATAATATTGTTTTTGTTTCAGGAGAAAGTAAAAGACTGTAAATATGTGTCAATCAATTGTATTCATAACACTGATAGAGTGGCCTTTATATAGGCATTACAATGACAGTCCTTCCATACATATGATTCCTAGATAACATAAGCCATCTAATATGATCCAAATACCTCTAGAAGGATCTAGAACCTTCCATCTATGTATCTACAACCAGTATTAGGTAAGACACATCACGGGAATAATAATTCCCAGAACACTCCCCCTGTGTCGAGCACTAATACAACAATGGTGCAGAAGATGTTGCCTTCGTAAAAACCTATTCCAAGCCAAAATAAAACCCCATGGGAAAAATAAAGGCTTGATGAGGAAAAGATTGCAACGCACCAACATAACATGTCATGTATACTCCCCCTGATGTATACATAACGACTCCCCCTGATGAGTATCTCAAATCATAAGAGTCAGATGCCAAGTTAACCTCACAACTATACCAAGGAAAAACCCACTGGGAAAAATACCTCTCGGTCTAAGTTGAACAGAAGTACAACGCATCATTGTATGGATGTTCTCATAGGTCGCCTCGCTAAAAAACTTACCCAGTGAAAACCCAATGGGGAAAAAACAAACCTTGGTCTAAGGACAAAAAGAGCGCGACGCATCCAAAGTGTAGAGTCACTAAAGACTTATCAAGTTTTCAAAAGTCTTGACCTCCATGCACTAAATCAGTCATAACTTCTTCGATTCAATAGTTATCGATGAAACTGTAAAAACAAATGAAAACTAGACACCCATAGTTTTTTATTCATATACAGTACGTAACCTAGATCGACCTGAGCAGATCACAAAGCTCTATCGAAGTTGTCTCAGCAAATTACCGGACATATCCTGTCCTACTTTGCAACAATAGTCATATGTCACTCAACATGATGAATGTGATCAAATGGTTGGTTTCCTTGGAAAGTAGACACAAACCTTTTCAATGTAATACCTGGTTGTAATTCAGTCATTATCATTCAGTAAATTGTCATTCAATAATTTTCACTTGTTAATAATCATTCATCATCCATATTCGTTCATTCGTGTTCACCGATCGGTATAACTTCTAGTCGTGTGTCGATATTGTTCATTGATTCAACCTTTGTAATCATGACTTGGAACCACCGTTTTGGGGTTTTCGCACTTCCATTTCGTGTTATTATTTCCCAAATATTGAATCCTATTGCTTTTATTCTCTTTCTGGGTCGTTTTTCGTCATTTTAGGACTCGAGGGGTGTGAGCCGCGGCACAAGGGAGTGTGCGCCGCGGCACACACATGTTGCAGAATTGTGGCCGACCCGTCTTTACCGGGGCCCGCGGCTCCTGCCGGCAGGGCCGCGGCACGCTGCCGAATCACTGGGCAAATTTCTGGCCCTGTATCGCGGCACACTCGGCCGGGCCCCGGCACACTGCCGAGCACTGGGGGCAGATTTTGGCCCTGTGCCGCGGCACACTCGGCCGGGACGCGGCACACAGTGCAGACTTCATTATATCTACATTTTGCTAAGGAGAACAAGCTCATTTCTTCACTTCACTTCTTTCTCTCTTCCTTAGGGCGATTTTGGGCGATTTTGGGGTGTTTTAACATCATCAAAACTCAGAGATTTTCATCTTCTTCAAGTTGTAGTGTGGATCGACAACATATTTGTAGATTCTTCATCCTAATCTAAGGTAACTTCTTCAACCCTTGATTTCGAATTTGAGTTGGAGCATGATGTTTTGGATGGTATAATCATGAATTGTGATGGATATAGGTATGATTTCGATACTAATGAGTTTAGTTGTTTGGGATGGGATTTTGTTTTTAAGGTGTTTTTCGAAATGCCTCAATGAGTTTGGATTTATTGTAGCGACATCTTGAGTTGGTTATGATCGCTTTTGGTTCGTATATTAAGCGAGTTGTTGATAATTGTGTTATTCAAGGTTGTTCGAGCGACTGGTAGTTTCCCTTAGGACGTTGTTTGAGAGAGATCGTATCATCACTGGTGTTAAGGTAAGTTAATTCTTACTCGGTTAAAAGGATATTCATTCCTTTCGTTGTTGTTCATTCATAATCATAATTCATTCATAATGTATTAACCGTATTGAGACATGTAATTGTCAATTATTCACTTCATTCACGTGGAACGATGGTTCCAATCATTTCATTGAGCTATCATTCATTTCACTATCATTTCATCTCGGTGAGTCATTCTTGACTTTGTCGGATTGTTATTCATTAATATTCTTCATGGTCATTCTTGTTCATATGACCTTCTGGGTTCATATTGCGCGGCCGGGTGGGGATGTGTGGAATTTTTGGTCGGGCACGTGATGGTCATGTGTTGGGTTCACCGACACATTGGACTGTGCACACGGTAATGTACCTCCATGAGACTAATGAGGTACAAGGGTGGGTGTGTCCGGACACTCGTATTGTGTACATGCACATACCATTACGGGCGTACTATGATGCCTCTCTTCAGCGTCATTTCAAAATTGAGATATATCATGATTGTGTTTATTCAACTCTTGAGGATCGTTGTCCTGTGTAACTGACCCTGTTGGGGGATGTTGTTTTCAGGTCATGACAAGGCTAAGGCACGGGAAGAGAACGTTTACGGAGAGAAGTCCCAGTGATACTAGTAGGGGGGCCACAGTCCTTTCAGTCTGTTGTGTCAAGATTTATTCATCCCGACAGGCGATCGACTATAAGGCCGAGCGACCAAGTCAACACCAGTCAAACTATGGCTAGCTCGCCTAATCGAAGATATCAGACCACCATCAGGTACCTAGCGATCGACTCCCAAGGCGATCGCCCTTTGGCATCTGGCGATCGACTCTAGTGTCCGGCTAAGGACGGCCGACCTACGCCCCGGCAGAGATGATCGCCCGTCAAAGTCATCGAGGACTGGATCTCAGAACAGCACCCACGTGCAGATCCACAAAAGGCACTGACAGACAAGATCTTCACTGACAGACAAGATCTTTTGCTGACAGACAAGACCTTTGACCACAGCTTGTCACCTACCTCACCTACCGGCAGGCGCGCCGAAAGTTGTAAGTGGGACCACCCGTGATAGCAACTCAGGATGCGTGCAGGCTCCCCATTGGACCGTACAGCTGACTGCCAGCAGCAGCCGCGGACTTTAAGGGAACAGGCCCATGTGCTAAAAGACGATCGCCCGATTATTATAATACAGAAAAGGCGATCGCCCGACAGATAAAAAGTCCTATAAATAGAGAGCCTCCTCCTACTGGAAAAAGGTTCGAAATTCATTTCACCAACAGTTGAGAACTCGTTCACTTACGCTCCGAAAGGTTCAGAACTCATTTACTTACATTCACAACTCATCCACCTACATTCCGAATACATTCACGGAAATACAGTAGAACACACATACCATCAAGCTCCCTGCTTTCTCGCCGGAATCCATCTCAGGACTTCTCTCTCCGAATCTCTCGTCCAGAAGATGATCGGCAGAGGCAGCCAGTCTCCACTAGACAGATTCCAAGATATTCATAAGCCCAGGAGCCCAAGCATCCAGCTAAATACTCGTCGTGAGAGACTGTCGATCTCTCACCGCCGCGACTGTTCATCTCCTTTGTTACAAGAACTCACAGAGCATCAAATCTGGTTCTTCCGGCAATCTACACGCTCACTAGCTAAGATAACAAGAATCTTTACACTCATTGTAAT
The DNA here is from genome assembly GCA_033398695.1 of Orobanche coerulescens. Taxonomy (NCBI): domain Eukaryota; kingdom Viridiplantae; phylum Streptophyta; class Magnoliopsida; order Lamiales; family Orobanchaceae; genus Orobanche; species Orobanche coerulescens. The sequence continues at coordinate 174,900,674 of CM065802.1, read as the reverse complement.
TGTATTCTTACATTAGTACTTGTATCCCCGAATATTAGTATTAATAATATCTCGCGAGAGCATTCAAGCCCGGGACTAACAACCCCGGCAAATCTTGTGTTATTTATCTTTCTCACGGAAGTGCTCTTGCATTTGTTTGCTATCCATCCATTCCAGCAATATCTATCTCCGGATAATATTTTGGGTAGCAAGAATTTGCGCTAGAAGGAGGGCATCTAACCCTCAAATTTTTATTCCTACCATCCCGAAGAAGACTCACTGTTCTCGGGGCATATACTTGAAGTGACACTCACTGCGCTTCAAAGAAAACCTTCAGAATCATGACATCCGCCGGTACATCGAAGAAAGCCGCTCTCCGAACCGCCGAACACCATATCCCGGTTCAGTCCGAACCCCAGCCGACGACAGGGGGAAGCCGCAACAACGCGAGACTCTCGATCCCGCATCCGAGAGATAGCCTCAACTTCTCACTCGATCAGTTCCAAACCGAGGGACAGATCGAGGAAGCTATGGCCATCCTAGAGGAGCGACGGAGAGCATGCACGTCGCCTGCGATAACTCCCTCGATCGTCCGCCGCATGGGAAAACGGAAATTCAATGGGCTACTGACCGAGCGATCGTCAGAAAGCCCCAATTCGCGAGGAAAGGCTCTCGCACGACCGGACGGATCCATATTCAATCGCTTGGGGCGCGACCCATCCTGGCGACCGAGGCATTCTGTTTCCAACCACGAAAAGACGGAATCTGAATCCGTCACCAGGAGTTCGGCCTACCCACCTCACAGTCGAACGCAGGTCAGCCATCTGACTCCCGTGCCGATCGCCAGGGGATCAGTACTCAATCGCCTCGGCTCTCGCTCCGAGCGCCAAGCCGCAATCGAGCCAAAGCACGCGATGGCCGCTATACAACGCCACTCGGCGAGATGAAAGCACTCTTGGACACTGGGCAAGCACCGGCAAAGATCACCGGCCGACCGAGCCACTCGCGGTCCACATCGAGCTTGCCCCCATACAACCAACGATCGCCCCTCCCAAAACACCTCTGTATGAGGGAGATCGGACCCAAACCCACCCGAGTAAATTCCGAATCTACATGGTAGGTGTGGGGCATCCGATGCAACCAAGTGCCGGATCTTCCGTTAACATTGGGCGGTGGCCCATAGGTGGTACATCTCACTACCACCACGATCAATCACCTCCTTTAAGAAAGCGCGAATGACTTCACGTCATACTTCGCCAACAAGGTCGCCAGGACGGAAGGCCCCACCGCGTGATGAAAATCAGGCAGGGGAAAGACGAAACCGACGCAGATTACATTGACCGAGTAGACGAAATCATCCTCACCGGCGAACCCGTCAGTGACGAGCTCGCTCTCTATTCGGTCATGGGGGGATTCTACGGTCATTCTCCCATGTTTAGACACCTCTCCAAGGATATTCCCCCAACTTACGCGATCTTCCGCGCTAAGGCTGCCAATTTTCTGGCCAGACAAAGGCTACTCACCCGCCACCTAGGCGAGGAAACACCACCTCCTGTCCAGAAGACGACGACCGCCAAAGCAAAGAAGGCGATCGCCAAGCCACCCGGAGATCTCAAGGCCTTCGAGGACATGGAAGCCCATCTCCTCCATACATTCAACCGAACTCCGGCACATATTTTCTATACCATCAAGGGGCACAAAAAGCTCAAAAAGCCAAAGGCGATAAGGGACCACGGTCACCTGGACAACAATCAATATTGTGCCTACCATAAGAGTCCCGGCCACAGAACCAACTAATGCCGCGACCTCCTCAAACAGCTCTGGAGATTGTTCGAGGAGGTCAAGTTGGACAGCTTATTAGCTTAGCCGAAGCCCCTACCAATCTCTATACACGATCGTCCGAGGCGAACACAAAACAGGCTGGAAAGCTCATACGAGCCGACCCCTGGATCAACCTCGGCGACCGTCTCTACATGCTTTAATTAAGAGAAGGGAACCCCGGAAGTCTCCCCGATCTCCATCCTTATTTAGGAAACTGGAGGACTCGATCGCCATCTACAGTTCACCGTCTAACATGATGGACTAAGGCAGGAGATCGTCTCCCCTGCACAACGTACACCGTCGAAGGTCGGCATTTACATGACGATCCAAGGTGGAAGAGTGCAGCCATGGTCCTGGTGATCGATGGAACCGACTACTTAGGCCATGCAAGGTCCCTTCGGGCCAAGATCGCCCGCCCTTCGTTTAAATACGAGGCCGGCGTAGTCTAAGGGCCCTCCAAAATTAATCAGTGGACACGATCGCTCGCCCTCAAAGGTTCATCATCTAACATGGTGAACCCGAACAATGCGACGTGCCACAACCCACGTCTCAACGTACACCGTCTAGGTTCGCCATCTTCATGGTGGGCTGAGTTGGAAGCAGAGCTAAACAAGCCGCGGGCGTGGAGTTGAATCATCCGATGCTGCCCCGCGCAAGGACTCCTCTAGATCGAGACCGCATGCCCTTCGTTTAAATACGAGGCGAGGCGCAGCCTAACAGAGGACCCTCATAATAAAGTGAGTCACGAAACACTCAATGTCTTCGCGCATCAAGACATGATCAAGGAGTCGGTCCATCGAACTCCGCGATCGTGCACGGTTCCTCAAGACGGACGACCGTCCCCGAGGATTCGACAAAGTTGAAGACCGCTCACTCAACGAATTATTTTCATCCCCTTACTTCCACTAAGTGAATAAAAACAAGGGGGAAGAGTGCGGACTATCTATACGACGATCGTCGCTATTCAACCACATATGGAGATCGTCATTTTTTCAGACGGAGATCGTCATTTTTTCAGATGTTGTGCAGCCATCGGGGTTTGTTGTAAAAGTTATCTTTAGGAGTTTATCAATTCATTTGGAACTACCCTCGCAACGATCTCTCCTGACATATTTGTACAAAGGCAAACAAAGACTCAAAAATAACAGTCATTCAAGTGATAAGTCAGAAATTCAAACGTTCATTTCATTACTTGAAAAGATCAGAGTACATGGTCGCCCGAAGGCCTAAGTGCTACAAAAGAAAGCTACAAATTACAAGGAAATAAGCTAAGACATCAAAAATGAAGTGCCTCAGGCCCCTGCCTGGCCGTCGCCATCAGCATCCGGTGCGGTCCCCTCATCTTCCGGAGCGTCGGGATGAGCAAGATTGGCCGGAGACGGATATCAGCTCAAATCCACGCCGATGTCGGCAAGATCCAAGATTGGCAAGGAGAAAGCTCGATGGAGAGGATGCTCCAACGCATACGCCTTGAAGTTCTCAACAAGAGGCCCGATCTCCAAACCTCCCTTCTTAGCTGCTCGGATCGAGTCAGCGAACGCCAAATAATAGGCGAACTCGCTGACAAACTCCAAGTTCTGAAAGGGATCATCCCTGGTCGCCTCTACCTCTCCTTTCAGCTCCCCATCGCCTGTTGCGACCCCTGGAGCTCGGCCTCCCTCGCAGCAACCTTCTCTTTCGACTCCGCCAGCTCGCTGGTCAACCGAGCGATCGTCACCTTCTGGCGATCAGCCTCATCCTCAGCAACCTTCTGCGCCCGGACGGCATTCAGCTTCTGGTCCCGAAATCGGTCAACCGCCAGACGAGACAACTCGGTTTCCTTCTTCGCCAGCTCAAGCTCGTGGCTCGCCCGCTTGGCCGCCTCCAGAGAGTCCTTCTCCATCGCCACGATCTTATCAGCAAACTCAGCGTTCTCTTTCCGAGCCGCCTCGAGATCCGCCTGCAGGCAAATAGTGGAAGGTCGCCCCTCAAACTCCTGAGCAGCCTGGACAGCCATGGTCGCCGTCTGGAGAGAAAGGGCGAGAACAGCCTGCATCGAACTCCCCGATCACTGACGAGCGATCGCATCCAGATCGGTCGTCGGGCCTTGGCAGAGCGGCGGCCTTGCTGACGTATGAAGGGATGTCGCAGGACTGGCGAGGAGATCGGCTCGCTAGGAAATCCACGACCATCGGCGGGCAAGACGGATCTGTGCGACGGATCCTACATCAAAACAACAAAGTTAATACAACTCCTACGCAGTTGCAAGTTTCAACACAAAAATGCAATCTACCTCTCAGCCTTCTCGGGGTCCCGACCGAAATACGGTTTCCCTCGAGGGGTCTCAGCATCCGCGATCGCCATCTCCCGCATAAAAGCCGCAGAGGGCGGCTCATTCTGCGGAGCGACAATGGTGATCGGAGGCGCGGCGATCGGCACTTCATTGCTAGGGGCAGGAACCGAAGTTTCTTCCGGCCTCGGCCTTTTACGATTCGCTCGAAGCCCCTCTTCCGGAACTCCCTCCTCAGCCACGATCGGCTCCACGCGAGGTTCCGCCTCCGGAACAATTGGCAACGCAACAGGTGGGGCCCGAGATGATTTCTTGTGACGGAGATGGCCTAGAACTCCAGGATTCGACATGGCGATCTCCGGCGGGGGCTCCAAGAAGCGAGGAAAGCGAACCTCTACAGTTAAGACAATAGACCAACAGTCAAACACTTTCCTCAAGTAAGGCGATCGCCTAGAAAGTGAAGGTCGCAAAAACTCACACCTGGCACCGAGAGATGTCTCGGGAAACGGAATAGCCGAGCCGACAACCAACGACTCTCCTTATTAATCCGGTTAGCGTCAATGTCGTCGTCCGACAAGCTCCTTATCTGCTCCCAGACAACCAGGAAGTCAAAAGGCAGCTCCTCGACCGCTGGAATGTGAAAACCTGCAAAACCGAAATCAAATTAGATCAGTCCAAAATGCATCCGAACGAAGGGAGAGTCTAAACCCTTACCGGGATTCCTCTCCCGAAACTCAGTGGGGATCTACAGATCGCCCGAAGGATTGTCGCTCGCGGAAGCCCTCCACTTGCCGGCGACCCAGAACCATTTCGTCTGATCGCCCCGCATCTTATTCGGGACTCCGTGAATTACCCGACCAGATCGGCCCTGAATATGGTAACCGCCGACTGACCCTTTCTGAGCCGTCAGCTTGAACAAATGGTTCATCTCCAACGGCGATGGGAGGCGGTACAGGCGGTGACCGCCGAAAAGAGTGAGAGTGCAGATAATTTGGAGCCAGGCGTTCGGCGTCAGCTGAAGTGGCGCCACGTTCCAAGCGGCCAGCAGGTGGGAGACAGCAAAGGATAGAGGGAAGCGCAGCCCGGCCTCCATAATCGCCTCATTCACGGCGACCATGCCCATCGGAGGCTAATCGGCTCGCTCATTCTCCACCGGCGCGAACATGTCCACATCTGAAGGAACGTGGAACCTCGTCCTCCAGACGGCCAGATCTTTCCTAGTCGTCGAACTCCGTATTTGGCCAAGCGACCACCCAGATCGCTGCGCAACCCGGTACTGCGACCGTTTGGGAAGCTGATAAGGGTAGGCGACCGAGTATCCCCGGAAATCGAATCTCAGAGTCGGACCGGCCAACTTCTCCATTATCTCAGCAAAAGCCTTATAGGCCCAGCCGAAAGCACTATGCTGCTCCCAGTAGGCCCTAATCGCCAGATCTCTCTCTATCTGTGATCGTCTTTCTTCAGCAGCCGCCTCCTTAGCAACATCAACTTCATTAAATAAAGCCTCGACTTCAGCAGGGTCGATTCCGGCCCGAATAGCCTCTGCGGCCGTCTCCAGGTGGAAGTCGGAAGAGAGTCCTCCCCGGACAGTCAATGTCCCGGCGGCGGAACTGGTACCCACTCCATGTGATGATGTGCCGGCCATTCTCAAAGACAGAAAAGGAGAAAAGGATTTTTCTTACCCGAAGGTGAAATCGAACGACGATCGGCACTAAGATCTTCAGAAAAATCTTCAGCAAGTCCTTCTTTCTCCAATAAGTACGCGTGAGTATGAAACTGCAGCACTGCGCCCTTTTATAGGAGAAGGCAGGGACTCGTTTGCAATAAGGGAAAATCTCAGGGGTCGGATCTCAAACGACGCATTAATTGACTCCCTTGAGACCAGCATATGCGTCTTTTCAAGGACGCGTCAGCCGAGGAGTCATTAATGACCGTTGGTATCCTCCAATAGAAGCCCGACACGTGCGCAGAGACTTTTCCACGCCCATTGTTTTTTCCCGCGCAGTTTAGCGGCCAACCAGGTCATACGAACTCAGGATATATCAGCTCAAAGACGATCGCCAGTTCAGTTAAACACAGATTCGCTCGTCAAAAGTTCAGCGATCGCCAAGAGAACCACCTCACCCCACGTTTCCAACATAGGAGCGAGCTGGGGGGCAATTGTTGTGTCAAGATTTATTCATCCCGACAGGCGATCGACTATAAGGCCGAGCGACCAAGTCAACACCAGTCAAACTATGGCTAGCTCGCCTAATCGAAGATATCAGACCACCATCAGGTACCTAGCGATCGACGCCCAAGGCGATCGCCCTTTGGCATCTGGCGATCGACTCTAGTGTCCGGCTAAGGACGGACCACCTACGCCCCGAGCAGAGATGATCGCCCGTCAAAGTCATCGAGGACTGGATCTCAGAACAGCACCCACGTGCAGATCCACAAAAGGCGCTGACAGACAAGATCTTCACTAACACACAAGATCTTTTGCTGACAGACAAGACCGTTGACCACAGCCTGTCACCTACCTCACCTACCGGCAGGCGCGCCGAAAGTTGTTAGTGGGACCACCCGTGACAGCAACTCATGATGCGTGCAGGCTCCCCATTGGACCGTACAGCTGACTGCCAGCAGCAGCCGTGGACTTTAAGGGAACAGGCCCATGTGCTAAAAGACGATCGCCTGATTATTATAATACAGAAAAGGCGATCGCCCGGCAGATAAAAAGTCCTATAAATAGAGAGCCTCCTCCTACTGGAAAAAGGTTCGAAATTCATTTCACCAACAGTTGAGAACTCGTTCACTTACGCTCCGAAAGGTTCAGAACTTATTTACTTACGTTCACAACTCATCCACCTACATTCCGAATACATTCACGGAAATACAGTAGAACACACATACCATCAAGCTCCCTGCTTTCTCGCCGGAATCCATCTCAGGACTTCTCTCCCCGAATCTCTCGTCCAGAAGACGATCGGCAGAGGCAGCAAGTCTCTACTAGACAGATTCCAAGAGATTCATAAGCCCAGGAGCCCAAGCATCCAGCTAAATACTCGCCGTGAGAGACTGTCGATCTCTCACCGCCGCGACTGTTCATCTCCTTTGTTACAAGAACTCACAGAGCATCAAATCTGGTTCTTCCGTCAATCTACACGCTCACCAGCTAAGATAACAAGAATCTTTACACTCATTGTAATTGTATTCTTACATTAGTACTTGTATCCCCGAATATTAGTATTAATAATATCTCGCGAGAGCATTCAAGCCCGGGACTAACAACCCCGGCAAATCTTGTGTTATTTATCTTTCTCACGGAAGTGCTCTTGCATTTGTTTGCTATCCATCCATTCCAGCAATATCTATCTCCGGATAATATTTTGGGTAGCAACACAGTCTTCATGTTTTCTTCATTTGTATTCCGCTGCAGACTTCCATTTAGATACTCATTTTAATTGGTGTCGTATATTTTATCTTCATATAAAATATACTTGCATTCGGTTATTATCTTGGGTGTGTTGTAATAAAACTCCTCATCGGAGTGATTGATAATATATTGTGGTTCGGTACTACAATTATATTATTTAATTCATTAATTTTCATTCGCCTGGTGGGTCCTAGTCGGGGGTCCACGACACTGTAATATCCGCCTAGTTTGGGGTGTTACAGTAGAATGTATGAAAACTAGACACCCATAGTTTTTCATTCATATACAGTACGTAACCTAGATTGACCTGAGCAGATCACAAAGCTCTATCGAAATTGACTCAGCAAATTACCGGACATATCCTGTCCTACTTTGCAACAATAGTCATATGTCACTCAACATGATGAATGTGATCAAATGGTTGGTTTCCTAGGAAAGTAGACACAAACCTTTTCAATGTAATACCTGGTTGTAATTCAGTCATTATCATTCAGCAAATTGTCATTCAATAATTTTCACTTGTTAATAATCATTCATCATCCACATTCGTTCATTCTTGTTCACCGATCGGTATAACTTCGAGTCGTGTATTGATATTGTTCATTGTTTCAACCTTTGTAATCATGACTTGTAACCACCGTTTTGGGGTTTCCGCACTTCCATTTCGTGTTATTATTTCCCAAATATTGAATCCTATTGCTTTTATTCTCTTTCCGGGTCGTTTTTCGTCATTTTAGGACCTGAGGGGTGTGAGCCGCGGCACAAGGGAGTGTGCGCCGCGGCACACACATGTTGCAGAATTGTGGCCGACCCATCTGTACCAGGGCCTGCGGCTCCGGCCCGGCGAGGGCGCGGCATCTTTGCCGAATCACCGGCGATTACAGCCTGTGTCGCGGCACACTCGGCCGGGCTGCGAGCACCGGGCTGCAGCCTGTGCCGCGGCACACTCGGCCGGGCAGACTTCATTATATCTGCGTTTTGCTGAGGAGAACAAGCTCATTTCTTGATTTCACTTCTTCCTCTCTTCTTTGGGGCGATTTTGGGCGATTTTGGGGTGTTTTAACATCATCAAATCTCAGAGATTTTCATCTTCTTCAAGTTGCAGTGTGGATCAACAACATATTTGTGGATTCTTCATCCTAATCTAAGGTAACTTCTTCAACCCTTGATTTTGATTTTGAGTTGGAGCATTATGTTTTGGATGGTATAATCATGAATTGTGATGGATATATGTATGATTATGAGTTTTTACGAGTTATCATCGGATTGTTGGAAGTTTTTCTCAAGAACACTTTTAAGGTTGACTTGGAGTTGGGTTTTGCAATTGAATGTTATCGTAAACTCGATTTGAGTATTTTATTTAGATTATCAATTGCATTGATGGTGTTTTGGTGGTTTGGATCATTCAATAGAAGTTGGTTTTCGATACTAATGAGTTTAGTTGTTTGGGATGGGAGTTTGTTTTTAAGGTGTTTGTCGAAATGCCTCAATGAGTTTGGATTTATTGTATCGACATCTTGAGTTGGTTATGATCGCTTTTGGTTTATATATTAAGCGAGTTGTTGATAATTGTGTTATTCAAGGTTGTTCGAGCGACCGGTAGTTTCCCTTAGGACGTTGTTTGAGAGAGATCGTATCATCACGGGTGTTAAGGTAAGTTAATTCTTACTCGATTAAAAGGATATTCATTCCTTTCGTTGTTGTTCATTCATAATCATAATTCATTCATAATGTATTAACCGTATTGAGACTTGTAATTGTCAATTAATCACTTCATTCACGAGGAACGACGGTTCCAATCATTTCATTGAGCTATCATTCATTTCACTATCATTTCATCTCGGTGAGTCATTCTTGACTTTGTCGGATTGTTATTCATTAATATTCTTCATGGTCATTCTTGTTCATATGACCTTCTGGGTTCATATTGCGCGGACGGGTGGGGATGTGTGGAATTTTTGGTCGGGCACGTGATGGTCATGTGTTGGGTTCACCGACACATTGGACTGTGCACACGGTAATGTACCTCCATGAGACTAATGAGGTACAAGGGCGGGTGTGTCCGGACACTCGTATTGTGTACATGCACATACCATTACGGGCGTACTATGATGCCTCTCTTCAGCGTCATTTCATAATTGAGATATATCATGATTGTGTTTATTCAACTCTTGAGGATTGTTGTTCTGTGTAACTGACCCTGTTGGGGGATGTTGTTTTGAGGTCATGGCAAGGCTAAGGCACGAGAAGAGAACATTGACGGCGAGGAGTTCCAGTGATACTAGTAGGGGGGCCCCAGTCCTTTCAGTCTTCATGTTTTCTTCATTTGTATTCCGCTGCAGACTTCCATTTAGATACTCATTTTAATTGGTGTCGTATATTTTATCTTCATATAAAATATACTTGTATTTGGTTATTATCTTGGGTGTGTTGTAATAAAACTCCTCATCGGAGTGATTGATGATATATTGTGGTTCGGAACTACAATTATATTATTTAATTCATTAATTTTCATTCGCCTGGTGGGTCCCAGTCGGGGGTCCACGGCACTGTAATATCCGCCTAGTTTGGGGTGCTACATAGTTGGTATCGGAGCGTGGTTTTGAATACTACCTTCTGAGTCATGTCTCATTTGAAATCATCATTCATCAGACTAGTATAATTGGACTTTCGCGTCATGTATGACTTGTGCAAGAGTCGAGCCCCTCAGACTAAAGAAAAGTAAGATTTCTGACGCCATGATAATTTTTGGCAATAAGAATCACTCATTCATCATTCAACAGTCAACAATCCCCTTGCATCATTTTCATTTTTGATCAAGTCGATCATGTTAATTCATTAATCACTCGGTTCATTTCATTGTTCAGTTGTTGATCTTGAGGATCATATCATTAATTTTATTAACTTGATCAAGATAATCATTTCAGGAATTTCATAAGATAATCACGTCACTTCAGTTGATCATTCATGTAATCATTATGTTTGAGCGCGTATGCTCATTTTCATTATTTCATAATATATTCATAATGTGATATTCATGCGAGATATATAACTATCATATGACTTTCCACTTCAGTATGGAAAGAGCTGGCAGATGACGCGGGGGAAGAGGCCGTGGTGCGGGCTAAAACCCGAGAGCTCGTGTGAATACATGCGCTAATGCAATGAATAATGCTAATTCATCGAGAAATGACGCTGCCACTCATTCACCTGGACGTAATCATACACTATCAGGGAGTCGTACCCAGGATACAGCTCAGTCAGAAGGTGTTCGGGTTGATCCACTCGCTTTTATGCAGGGCATGATGGCCCAAATGACTCAAATGGCACGCCTCATGGAGACGATGCAGAACTCAGCTACTCAGAATCAACAGGCTCCTCCGCCACCACCTCAGGGGCAAGAGAGGGGTGTAAGCAGTATCATTGGCGAAATCTCTCGCCAGAGGCCACCTACTTTTGAGGGCTCATCTTAGCCGGCGGATATTGTTCACTGGCTCGAGCATTTCGAGAAGTTGTTTGCTATGGTGGAGTGTCCCGAAGGGCATAAAGTTTTAGTTGCGGCTTACTACCTTGGTAAAGGCGCTCATTCATGGTGGTTATCGTTGAAGCCCACCGACGGATCTTGTACTTGGGATCAATTCAAAACTCTCATGATGGAGAGGTATTATCCGGCCCCACTCAGGGAGGCCAAGTTGTCAGAATTACTCACTCCCGACCTCTCAGCGGACGATGATGTTCTCGCCATCGCCGAGAAATTTCAGGAGCTACTTCCTTTCGCCTCGTCCATTATTCACTCCGAGGCGGACAAGATCAAATATTTTAGCAATAGGTTGAAGCCTCGTATGCGGATGCAGTTGCTTAATCACAATTGCACCACTCTGGCCGGATTCATTGAGAAAGCTCTTACTTATGAGCTTACTGCTAAGGAGATTGCTAAGCAACAACCTTCATCTACTGGCAAGAAGTCTAAGAATCGTAATCAGTCTGACGGCAGTCAGGCCACTTTCAAGAAACCTCGTGCGGGCTCTACTTTTTCTGAGCGACCTCCTACGGCGCCTAGACCTGTGGAATCTCATTCACGAGCAGCCAGCTCGGACATCACCTGCTTCAACTGTGAAGAACAGGGTCATTTCAGCACCAAGTGTCCGAGGCAGGCTGTCACATGCCATAACTGTGGTATTGCTGGGCATAAGGCCCGTTTTTGTCGAAAAGACTCTAAACCTACTCCGGCGTCATCTCAGGCCCCGAGACATTCAGCGGTGCAGAATCATTCCACTCAGTCCACGTCGTTCAAGACGACAGGAGCAAATAAAGGCGCAGCCAAAAGCTATCAGACGGGAGCATCCGGTTCGGGGGCCGGCAAGCCCCGAATTTATGAGATGAAGAGGACCGACGATCCAGAGTCCCAGATGATCTCAGGTGCACTCGATATTCTATCTCAACCTGTGTGTACCCTTTTTGATACTGGTGCATCGCATTCATTCATTTCCGATTCATGTTTGAGTAGGCTACGTCTGGGTAGTGCTACTAGTTGTGAGCATTATGTCATTGGTCTACCTGATGGTAGAAGAATTATCAGGAATCGTGAGAATAAGGATTGTCCGATTCAGCTTCATGGCTGTAATTGGTTAGCAGACCTAATCGTGGTAGATTTACCGAGAGACGATGTCATCTTGGGTATTGATTGGATGGATCGTCACGATGCCGTCATTAGTGTCCGTAAGTGTATGGTCACTATCATTTTAGACGATGGGGTCGAATGTGTATTTTGAGGGAGGTAATCCCAGCTGTTCCGGGAGAGTCATCAACTTGATGAAAGCATTGAAATTACTCAATCAGGGGTGTGTCGGTTATTGGTGTTATATGACCAAGGCCGAGAAATCATAAATTATGTTGGAGGATATTCCGGTAGTAAGAGAATATGCCGATGTATTTCCAAACAAGTTACCTGGTTTGCCTCCACAGAGAGATGTGGAATTCACGATTGAGTTGGAGCCTGGTACGTCTCCAATATCGAAGGCACCGTACCGGATGGCCCCAACCGAAATGCAGGAGTTTAAGAATCAATTAGAGGATTTGACCGAGAAGGGTTATATTCGACGGAGTGCATCCCCGTGGGGAGCACCAGTGTTATTTGTCAAGAAGAAGGATGGTTCGTTCCGCTTGCGTATTGATTACCGGGAATTGAACCGGGAGACGATCAAGAATAAGTATCCTCTACCCCGTATCGATGATCTTTTAGATCAACTTCAGGGAGCATCTGTATTTTCCAAGATCGACTTAAGATCTGGATATCATCAGTTGCGAATTCGAGAGTCGGATATTGCAAGGACGGCGTTCCGAACACGCTATGGTCATTATGAGTTTGTGGTAATGCCGTTTGGGTTAACTAATGCACCTGCGGTATTCATGGAGTTAATGAATCGGGTTTTCATCGACTACTTAGATCAGTTCGTGGTTGTTTTCATTGATGACATTTTAATTTATTCTCGTGACCGGGAGGAGCACGAGTTTCACCTTCATCAGGTGCTCGACGTGTTGAGACGAGAGCAACTTTACGGAAAGTTTTCCAAATGTGAGTTCTGGATGTCCGAAGTGACATTTCTCGGACATGTCATTTTATAAGACGGAGTTCGTGTCGACCCTCAGAAGACAGAGGCTATCCGAGATTGGCAACCTCCGAAGAATGTTAAGGAAATCCGAAGTTTCCTTGGATTAGCTGGTTATTATCGGCGGTTTGTGGAAGGATTCTCTAAAATTGCTCAACCCATGACGAACCATTTACGGAAGGATAAGAAATACATGTGGTCCGACGCATGTCAGAGAGTTTTGAGGAACTCAAGAGCCGGTTAATTTCAGCACCTGTCCTTTCTTTACTGCAAGGGACGGAAGGATTCGTGGTTTATAGTGATGCGTCCGAACAGGGTCTCGGATGTGTACTAATGCAGAACGGAAAAGTTATTGCTTATACTTCACGGAAATTGAGACCTTACGAGGTTAATTATCTGACCCATGACCTGGAGCTAGCAGCCATGGTATTCGCATTGAAGATTTGGCGTCATTATCTTTATGGCGTTACCTGTCAGATATTCCCCGATCATAAGAGTTTAAAGTATATATTTACTCAGAAGGAGTTAAATATGCGACAAATACGGTGGTTGGAACTAATCAAAGATTATGATATTGAGATACTTTACCACCTGGGCAAGGCGAACGTTGTCGCCGACGCCTTGAGTCGTAAGTCCGTTCAGGAGCAGATGCTTGCTCGATTAACAGTTTAGAAGGAACTTTAGCAGGAATTTCTGAGACCCGAGATCGAGGTCTGTTTACAGCGAGTACAAGGGCAACTTTGTACGTTAGAGATTTCATCGCCACTTGAGGAGGTGATTAGGGAGAATCAGGGTTCGGACCCGTTTTTGTTGCGCATCCGCGAGGATGTGGCTCAGGGGAAAGCCCCTGGATTTGTGGTCCACGAGGATGGACTTTTGCGATTTAAGAATTAGTTGTTTGTACTGGCGAACGACGAGTTGAAAAACTCGATTTTGAGAGAAGCTCATGCTACCCCTTATTCTGTTCATCCGGGGTCTAGCAAGATGTACAAAGACTTTAAACAAAATTACTGGTGGACTAATATGCTACCCCTTATTCTGTTCACGTACAATAATAGTTGGCATGCTTCGATTAATATGGCACCTTACGAGGCCTTATACGGTCGTCGTTGTCGATCTCCTTTGTGTTGGGATGAATTATCAGAATAAATTGGCACCGAGCCTGACATACTTATAGCCGCCCATGAGAAGGTAGCTTTGATCAGGAGTCGTTTGTTGACCGCTCAGAGTCGACAGAAATCTTATGCAGATAACCATCGTCGGCCATTAGAGTTCGATATGGGTGACCATGTTTTGGTCAAGGTATCCCCGAGTCGAGGTATTTTCCGTTTTGGGAAGAGGGGAAAGTTGAGTCCGAGATTCATTGGACCGTTTGAGATTTTGGATCGAGTAGGCGAGCTAGCTTATCGGTTGTCCTTACCTCCAGCGTTTAGCCGAATTCATAATGTGTTTCACGTCTCTCATTTATAGAAGTATGTTGCCGACCCGAGTCACATACTTCAGTTCGACGAAATCGAGATCGCTGATGATCATTCATATGAGGAGTTTCCCATATGAGTCTTAGAGCGGTGAATCAAACAGTTGAGGAACAAGACGATTCCTTTGGTCAAAATTCAGTGGTCTAGACACGGAGTCGAAGAGGCTACTTGGGAAACCGAGGATAGTATGTGGGAGAGTTACCCCTGTTGGGATTCGGTGCCTAAAACGAAGGCCCAGCGGAATCGATAAAACGAAAATTAATTCGATCCGAATCCCTACGAGGATCGATCGAGCTACGTATATACGAATAACAAAAACGAATTCACAAGAGATATAGAAACTCACCCTTGTAGTCCATTGATTAGATGGATAACCTTCTCTTGATCTATTCCCCAAGCTTTGCTTGATCTCTACGAATCTATTCCGCTTCAAGCCCTTGAACGATCCAACGCCGAAAGCACCGCGTCTCTACTTGCCACGCGCCGGAGAAACAAATGGAACGACGATCATCTTGCTATCCTCCGAGGATACGGTTAGAGCTAAGTGATGAAGCTATATATGTAAAGATTACTACACTCTAAGTTTTTTAATCTTACTCTCTCTTTATGTCTTGATATTTTTCTCTAAGAAAAACAAGAACAAAGTTGAAGAAGAAGATGAATTGGAGAAAAAACTTTTTCTCTCTCTTTCTCTCTCATAACTCACGTTGGAAATGGCATGGAATGAGAAGTGAGAGATGTCATCATCTTCATTTATTCAACTCCCCACCACTTGCAACAACTCATGCATGTGGGAATCTAACCCCACCATATCAATCATAATCCATTAAAGAATGGAACAAGAGTCCACAAGATGTAGGAACATTTTATTCCATACATAAATTAATAATGTTTTGATGATTAAAGTTGCTAAACAAAACAAAGCAACAAAGAGACGAAGCCAAGCATCGAAGGAAATGAAGTGCAAAAAGCTGGAAAAACACAAAGCTAACGTACGTAACGTGAGATCACTAACGTACGTAATATATGGAATTTTACGTACGTAATGAAAGTTATATAACGTACGTAAACAAGTTCAAACCAGATGAACGTTGGACGAGTCGAAGTCAAAAAGGTGGCAACGGACATATGACGTCAGCAGTGACGTACTATTAACGTACGTAATGAGAAGTATGATAACGTACGTAAAGAAAGAAACGAATGTTACTGGACTGAATCTGGGAGAAGCTAACGTACGTAACAGTGTCTGGTTAACGTACGTAAACAAGCTTACGTACGTAATGGGAAGTATATAGCGTACGTAATGAAGGTCCTGGCAGCTAACGGCTAGTTTGATCAAGAAGCCTATAAATACCATGTCTATGGTATTGATTGAGCACAACAACACATAGCAAACAACTCATTGATCAGAGATTCATATTGATATACTTGTTGTTGTAATATTGATCTTAATTGTTAGTTTGAGTGTTTATACATTCAACATATACACGAGTGGTAAAAGAAAAGATACGATTGGATTCGGTGTTATTAGGATCAAGGATCCGGCATTGTTAGAATCGCAATCGCTATCTTAGTGAGGCTTATCTAGTGCCAATAGAAAGCTAGAGAGGTTGATTCCTTGTCCTACGAAAAGGAAAACGGTTTAACTTGGACCGACACAAAGACAAGTATGAGTGGTTTATCACGAACCAATAGAAGACGTGATTGTAAACGGTTATACCTCGACCGATAGAAGAGAGGCGTAGAGATTTTTATCTTGATCCTATAGAAAAAGATACCGAGAGAGGACGTAGGCTCGTTTATAGCCGAACCTCTATAAATCCTCGTGTCCTTTATTTTCCGCACTTATATTTACGCTTCAGCAAACGGCGCAAATATCCGACCCTGTACCCAACACAAGAAAGGTGGGTGGAATGTGGGGGGGCGGCCCATGCTAGAAATCGGACGAGTTCGGTTCGTTTCGGACTCCCGAGGGTCTAAACAGATAAACTCGGATTCCGTATCGATGTATTTATATCGATTAATTAATCCAATTAATTAAACATATCAAATACAAAATAATATAATTAATTTCTCCAAGAAATAATTATATACGTGAATTAAATTAATCACCCAGTAATTTATTTAATTCATTACGCCGTAAATCAATTTATCCAATAAATCGATTTAAACATCCAATGTTCCAAAATTAGATATCCAATATCTAATATTCATAATGAGAGAATTAGCTTTCTTCGTTCCGTCGTCAATTCTATTGCGCGACTCGGTAGGTCTGTCTCAGTCAGCAATGGGAGGAACCAAAGAGTAGTAGCACCACCTAGCCAGCCTGGCGGCCTACACTGTACCCCAACTGAGAACGAATGATTGGGATCATTCAAGAACCATTCTGTCGTGAATACCAGTATACGTATAAACCCTTCTTTCAAATGTCCCGATCAAGTTATAGGGTCACGGTCAGTCAAACCCCATCTGTACTTGACTCTATGCATGCGTTAATGCAAACCGAGATCATCGAGCTCTCGTGTATCTAATACAGCTAGCTCCAATGCTTTGGCTAAAGACATATGATCTCATCTGCCAATAACCGCATAGGACATATAACCCGTTCACTAACAGGAGAAAGAATCCTATCTTGGTATTCAGTAGGACCTGCTACTTGCCCATCAAGATGCACGTCGAGGTTGACCCCCGCCTTCCGGTTTATAGGGTTGAACTACTCTAATGAAAATCTTGACGTCACAAGCACATCCCTACTAAATCCTCAAGTCAAAGGTTCACGAATGCCTATCACAACCTTTCGATTCCATCATTGACTGTCCCGGAGTGAAATCCGTGTGACGAATCGAGGGTGAGTCGGTTCGAGTATACTAATCCAATTAGCATACCTATAACGTGTGCTCCCACTAACCATTAGTGTTCGACAGGCACTCTCCTTGTCAAAGAACACGTCATACAAGTCTTCACATAAACTTCACGCCTAGTCAAGTTTCATCGACTTGCGAATGATTAAGTATTTGAGCTATAAACCTTTCCAGTGCCGACCCCCTTATCCAATAAGGAGTGGAACGTTTTGCTCTCAAATACGCAGACTAGTTTCTATATGTATATTTACGAGTTAGGAATCTCAGTAACTACCAGTAAATAAAGAAAACATCCATTGCCTTATATATTGATGATTTACATAATAACAAGTACAATTCCCTCACCCAACATCCTCTGAGTGGCATTCGAGGGCATACTCCTAACAACCCCGAGTTGTTTGACCCTTAGTTTCGGGGACGAAACTCTTTTAAGGGGGGTGTATGTAATACCCGGTTGTAATTCAGTCATTATCATTCAGTAAATTGTCATTCAATAATTTTCACTTGTTAATAATCATTCATCATCCACACTCATTCATTCGTGTTCACCGATCGGTATAACTTCGAGTCGTGTATCGATATTGTTCATTGTTTCAACGTTTGTAATCATGACTTGGAACCACCATTTTGGGGTTTCCGCACTTCCATGTCGTGTTATTATTTCCCAAATATTGAATCCTATTGCTTTTATTCTCTTTTCGGATCGTTTTTTGTCATTTTAGGACACGAGGGGTGTGAGCAGCGGCACAAGGGAGTGTGCGCCGCGGCACACACATGTTGCAGAATTGTGGCCGACTCGTCTGTACCGGGGGCCGCGGCTCCTGCCGGTAGGGCCGCGGCACGCTGCCGAATCACTGGGCATTTTTCTGGCCCTATGCCATGGCACACTTTCGGCCGCGGCACACCGCGAGCACCGGGGCGATTGGCCACATGCGGCACACTCGGCCGGGCACACCTGCGATGCAGACTTCATTATATATGCGTTTTGCTGAGGAGAACAAGCTCATTTCTTCATTTCACTTCTTCCTCTCTTCCTTGGGGTGATGTTGGGGTGTTTTAACATCATCAAAACTCGGAGATTTTCATCTTCTTCAAGTTGTAGTGTGGATCAACAACATATTTGTGGATTCTTCATCCTAATCTAAGGTAACTTCTTCAACCCTTGATTTCGATTTTGAGTTGGAGAATGATGTTTTGGATGGTATAATCATGAATTGTGATGGATATACGTATGATTATGAGTTTTTATGAGTTATCATCAGATTGTTGGAAGTTTTTCTCAAGAACACTTTGAAGGTTGACTTGGAGTTGGGTTTTGCAATTGAATGTTATCGTAAACTCGATTTGAGTATTTTGTTTGGATTATCGATTGTATTGATGGTGTTTTGGTGGTTTGGATCATTCAATAGAAGTTGGTTTTCGATATTAATGAGTTTAGTTGTTTGGGATGGGAGTTTGTTTTTAAGGTGTTTGTCGAAATGCCTCAATGAGTTTGGATTTATTGTATCGACATCTTGAGTTGGTTATGATCGCTTTTGGTTTGTATATTAAGCGAGTTGTTGATAATTGTGTTATTCAAGGTTGTTCGAGCGACCGGTAGTTTCCCTTAGGACGTTGTTCGAGAGAGATCGTATCATCACCGGTGTTAAGGTAAGTTAATTCTTACTCGGTTAAAAGGATATTCATTCCTTTCATTGTTGTTCATTCAAAATCATAATTCATTCATAATGTATTAACCGTATTGAGACTTGTAATTTTCAATTAATCACTTCATTCATGAGAAACGACAGTTCCAATAATTTCATTGAGCTATCATTCATTTCACTATCATTTCATCTCGGTGAGTCATTCTTGAGTTTGTCGGATTGTTATTCATTAATATTCTTCATGGTCATTATTGTTCATATGACCTTCTGGGTTTATATTGTGCAGCCGGGTGGGGATGTGTGGAATTTTTGGTCGGGTACGTGATGGTCATGTGTTGGGTTCACCGACACATTGGACTGTGCACACGGTAATGTACCTCCATGAGACTAATTAGGTACAAGGGCGGGTGTGTCCGGACACTCGTCTTGTGCACATGCACATACCATTACGGGCGTACGATGATGCCTCTCTTCAGCATCATTTCATAATTGATATATATCATGATTGTGTTTATTCAACTCTTGAGGATTGTTTTTATGTGTAACTGACCCCGTTAGGGGATGTTGTTTTCAGGTCATGGCAAGGCCAAGGCACGTTGACGGCGAGGAGTACCAGTGATACTAGTAGGGGGGCCCAGTCCTTTCAGTCTTCATGTTTTCTTCATTTGTATTCCGCTGCAGACTTCCATTTAGATACTCATTTTAATTGGTGTCGTATATTTTATCTTTATATAAAATATACTTGTACTCGGTTATTATCTTAGGTGTGTTGTAATAAAACTCCTCATCGAAGTGATTGATGATATATTGTGGTTTGGTACTACAATTATATTATTTAATTCATTAATTTTCATTCGCCTGGTGGGTCCCAGTCGGGGGTCCACGGCACTATAATATCCGCCTAGTTTGTTGTGTTACAGTAAGAACGTATGAAAACTAGACACCCATAGTTTTTCATTCATATACAGCACATAACCTAGATCGACCTGAGCAGATCACAAAGCTCTATCGAAGTTGACTCAGCAAATTACCGGACATATCCTGTCCTACTTTGCAACAATAGTCATATGTCACTCAACATGATGAATATGATCAAATGGTTGGTTTCCTTGGAAAGTAGACACAAACCTTTTCAATGGTACCAATTTCACCATTTTCCAGCAAGTGAGCTGCCCTGTGGGTCATATGGGAGATAGACTAATACATTCAGGGCAAATTCGGGTATCAATATTCAAGTGTCCTTTTATAGAGATAGAGCGAGCTTCAAACTTCTTGTCATTGACACACATTGCGTGAGCGCATCCTAGGCCATCATCACAGTGGCTTTACCGGATTATTATGAATGAGTACATCGAGTCGAACATGAGTACATAATACCGTACTTTTCTTTTAAAACTGCATCATCACTTAAGTGAGCCAAGTCTTATTTTGACTTCGACTAGTCATTGGGTATCATATAGGCATTACTTTATCGTCTCTTAGGAAAACCGTCCCTTAGATTGCCTTTAAACTGATTGATGAATATGCATCATCAAGTGTCCCAAGATCCTTTCATTCTTAACTTTGGATTTAGTAGAATCTTTTAGTCTCACAAGAGTACATCACTATAAACCCTTAGTTTTACACGCAAAAGCTTCATATCTCTTCCAAATCAAGTATATACTTAGTATGCGTTCCCGACATTCACTTGTCGACGCGCTCCGTGGTCAGGAGCCACTTGATTTGAGTCTGGCCCACCACGAGATCCTTTTATCACTTAACTTAGTTCCCACTAAGATAAGATTTAACCACAAGCTGTGCGTCAGTTTTTGGGAAACTATCTAATTGAAAATATAGTAGATGCTATAACATCCATTATGATAGCACAACTAAGTTTCGTGTCATCGTAGTCGATTCTAGTGCGTTCATGAGAAACCTCGCTCCATGAGGTGAGTTTAACTCCTTCTCTCACTCGCTTTAACAAAGTATACGGATAGATCTTATCTTTGGAGTGTCGGTACCACTTAAACAAAGGGCTATCACTTTGTTTATACTGGAGTTGCATATGTTACCATTTTAGGCCAAGGCTACCACGTTGTAGATTTTTAACGAAGTATGGTTAGATTAAACTCACATTCCACATCCTCATGTACCGGCTTTATTCATAGAGTACTGTTTATGTATTGGCATTGATTGAGGCGTCCCCCAATAATGACTATAATCCAGAATCACATGAGACGGATGAGTTCATTTGATCATATGATCAAGTTTCATGTACCAAACTCGCATACATTCTTAGCGAGAGTATTTATCGAACCAAGTGGCATCCCAATACTCTATGAGATCCACGGCCTACTAACACCATCTACCACAATTTGTGGTGTTACCATATCACCATTCATAGGTGACGAACATCCATGACCGGACACAATCCTTGCAGACATGTTTGCAGCATGTATTTAATCTCATCACTTTAGGGAACTTGGTGAGACACAGTAGGGACAAACTACAATAACTCCAAGTCGTTCTACTCGAACATGACCGTTCGCATCTTCCCCTAACGACGGGAAGACTGGCTCATCAAAGTGACTTACGAGATCGTCTGCCAAGGTATATTTTAAGCGGACTATGAGTGAAAGCGCACGTCATATTCATCATTTATAACCCGTCATAATGCGTTGTGGTGATGCATTTTGGCACATGAACATGTGGATGATAAAGGTTTTCAGTGTTAACACAATCCAGTTAACAAAATGCATATGGTTACACTCATAACTAAGCATTTGAATGATGATAGGTATAGGTGAATATTACATGTTGACCTATGCTACATAACCGTAGCTATTGGTATTGAGAATCCAACAAAACCGCCACCATGCACCACCGGGATCGAACATAAAGAAACGATTGAACCAATAATAGGCCGTTGGTTTTATCGAATCTCTAGTGCTTTCTTGAAGAGTTCACTCCCTTCACCAACCCCAAACACCTCAAAATTTTTGTGAGCATGTATAAACGGTGTTGGGATTCCAAAACCATCAACCTTGTGGTTAAAAATCCAGTCGAAATGACATCGAACTGGTTGTTGGGACGACTGGTGGTATGTGAAAACTTCATTTAAGTGGTTCACCTCCTTCCAAGTCTCCAAATGGCACTAAAATATGTGAGAAGGTAGCCTTGGATGTTAGGAAGTACTCGTTAAAATTTCACTTAAAGACTTGGTCTATAAGTGGGTGAACCAGCCTTTACATTGACTGGTCCGCAAGTTGGACAACCATAAACTCAGGTTTCATCAACTTATCAATCATTGTTAAAGGAACAACATAACACACTACTACAAAACTAGCCTTTAACAGCGCCCTTTTAACAGCGGTTGTTCGAAAACCGCTGTTAAAATGACGCGGTGGCATACATGTAAATAGTGTGCAATAAATTAACAGCGGTTATTAATATAACCGATGTTAAAATAGGCACTTAACAGCGGTTTTATAATAACCGATGTTAAATTTATCCCGAAAAATTAAAAAAAAAATGAACTTGCAATTTAACATCGGTTGTTAAGGAAAACGATGTTAAATTTGACAATTTAACATCGGTTGTTAAGGAAAACCGATGTTAAATTTGCTGTGAATTTTTTTCAAAAAAAAAAATATATAGTTAACAGCGGTTTTGTTGAGAACCGCTGTTAAACATACAATACATTTAACAGCGGTTTTTAAAACAACCGCTGTTGTATTATCATTAAGATCAGTTCGGGGTTTTATTTTTCTTTCTTTCTCCACCTCTGTACCTCTGTCTTTCTTCCTCCGCAGCGGTCGTTCCTGAGTTACCCAAAACGAAACCGCCCTTTTCGGTCGCTGTTGTCCGGCATCTCGATTTTTTGGGACGACAAACGAACCCTGAGCCCGAATCGCCGCTGTTGAACCAAACGAACTGAGCCCGAATCGCCGCTGTTGAACCAAACCAACTTAAGCCCTATTCTACCACACCCGAATCGCCGCTGCGACCTCTCTCTCTCCGGCTGCTGCCATCTCTGTCTCTCCTACAGGTATTTATTTTTATTTAATTTTATTAGAACTCATTCTTCCCTTATTTTTTGAGCTCCTTTTCTCATTCGGTTCTAAATTCACCATCCCCATCGGCGGCCGCGGCTACCTTCCGCCGCCCACCCTGCCCATTTATTTGCTTTTTTTCCTTGTATGTTGATTTTTTTAGTTTCTGTTCAATTGTTTTGACAAACAAGAGCATTGGATTGGTAATTAGAAGTATGGCCTGTCGTTTTTTTGCTTTCATTAAGGGATATTCACTTTGAGGTTACGAGTTGGGTGTACACTTTGAGGTGCTCGTATTCCTTAGTTTACATTCAATTGTTTTGACAAACAAGAGCATTGGATTGGTAATTAGAAGTATGGCTGTCGTTTTTGCTTTGATTAATGGGATATTCACTTTGAGGGTTACGAGTTGGGTGTACACTTTGAGGTGCTCGTATTCCTTAGTTTCATTCAATTGTTTTGACAAACAAGAGCATTGGATTGGTAATTAGAAGTATGGCTGTCGTTTTTGCTTTCATTAATGGGATATTCACTTTGAGGGTTCTTAGATGGGTGTACACTATGAGGTGCTCGTATTCCTTGATACCTCAAAGTGTATATTCATGAAACTATGAAAGAAATCTATATTGTAGGAGATTATAGCATAATGAAACTATCTCAAAGTGGCAACGTTTTACTTTGGATGTGCATGCTACCTTCGTAAGAAGGAGATTATAGCATAATGATATCTTAAGAATTTTTTTTTTTAAATGGATGCCATAACTGAGTGAGGAAGAGAGGATACAAGACCTTTTAATTTACTATATGGTATATCTCGTGCTGCAATTAAAGGTATGTTCTAACATAAAGGTATATCTACTATATGGTCGACGAGGATAGCGTAATTACTCTTGTGTGTCTTTCAGTTTTTGTTTGTTACCTTTTAAAGCATGAATTACGTTGGGATAGATGTGGTTAACTTCTTAAGGATCTTCTCCCTTTGGGATAGATGTTAACTTTCATCTTAAGGATCTTCTCCCAATAGTTAATGCAGGAAAAGGTGACGGTCTTTATAAAATAGTGAGATGACATAGTATATTAATAGCAATAATAGTTGTATGTTTTTGGTAGAAGATTAAAATAACACTAAATGTGGTTGGTTCTAACTAAATGAATTGCAAATTGAATTTCACTATGTGTACAACAGAAAAGAAGAAAAATGGATCGAAGTTGGATGAATGCAAGTCGTAACAGTGATGAGTATGATAATGGAATCGAACAATTTCTTGAGTTCGCCCGACAAAATCGCCCGGAACCCGATGAAAGATATTTTTGCCCTTGTGTCAAGTGTATGAACGGGAGACAACATGAAGCTGACATTATTCGTGAACATCTTATTTGTGAGGGAATAAATACAAACTATACGATTTGGATATGGCATGGCGAACTAGTAGACATTCCAACTGAAGACACACACATAGATATAGATGGTGATCAATTTGAAGACATGATTCGTGATGTTGGAAAAGAATCATTCCGACGAGCGCATGTTTATGATGCATTGAAAAGTGATTCAGATACTCCTTTATATCCGGGTTGTAAAAATTTTACACGCTTGTCTGCCGTGTTGAAGTTGGTTAATGTGAAAGCAAAAAATGGGTGGAGTGATAAAAGTTTCACCGAATTACTCGAGTTGATACAGGAGATACTTCCAGAAGGTAATAAATTGCCTAACCGTACTTATGAGGCGAAGAAGGTTTTGTGTCCGATGGGTTTATCGTATAAGAAAATACACGCCTTCCCTAATGATTGCATATTGTACCGAAAAGAGTTTGAATTATTGCATAAGTGTCCTAGGTGCGGGGCATCACGCTACAAAGTGAAGCATGATGATTCTAGTGATGGAGAGAGCACACAACGAGGGCCTCCAGTGAAGGTGTTGTGGTATCTTCCAATTATTCCAAGGTTCAAGCGACTGTTTGCTAATAAGGATGACGCAAAGAATCTCATATGGCACGCAAAAGGGAGAAAATGCGACGGACTAATTCGTCATCCTGCTGATTCTGTACAGTGGAAGAAAATAGATCATTTATTTCCGGATTTTGGGGGTGAGGCAAGAAACCTTAGGCTTGGACTTTCCACAGATGGGATGAATCCGTTTGGTAATTTAAGCACTAAGCATAGCTCATGGCCCGTCCTACTTGTGATCTATAATTTACCTCATTGGTTATGTATGAAGCGGAGATATGTTATGTTGTCAATGATGATTTCAGGCCCAAAACAACCAGGAAATGACATAGATGTTTATCTAAGTCCGTTGATTGATGATTTGAAAATGATGTGGGATGAAGGGGTTGACGTGTTTGATGGGTACCACCAACAAAGTTTCAAGCTACGTGCAATGTTATTTTGTACCATTAATGACTTTCCGGCATATGGAAACTTGAGCGGGTATAGTGTGAAGGGGCATCATGCATGTCCTATATGTGAAGAAAACACAAGTTACGTTCAGTTGAAAGACGAAAAAAAAACAGTTTACACTCAACATCGGAGGTTTCTCAAGCGCCATCACCCATATCGTAGATTGAGAAAAGCTTTTAATGGATACCAGGAAGAGGGATTTGCACCGATACCATTAACAGGTGAGCAAGTTTACGATCGCGTTAAGAATATCAATACTGTGTTTGGGAAAGCTACAAAAAAGTCCGTTGCGACAAATATATGGAAGAAGAGGTCCATATTCTTTGATCTTCCATACTGGAGCAAACTAGATGTTAGACATTGCATAGATGTTATGCATGTGGAAAAAAATGTGTGCGATAGTGTGATCGGCACACTTCTCAATATTAAAGACAAAACAAAAGATGGTGTCCAGGCTCGTCTAGACCTAGAGGATATGGGTATTCGTCCTCAGTTGCATCCGCAATCAGTTGGTAAACGAACTTATCTCCCCCCAGCATGTTATACTTTATCAAAAAGGGAGAAAATCAGCTTTTGTAAATGTTTACAAGGCATTAAAGTGCCACAAAGTTACTCTTCAAATATTAAGAGTCTTGTGTCGTTGCCAAATCTTAGATTGGTTGGCTTAAAGTCCCATGACTGTCATGTCTTGATGCAACAACTTCTAGCAGTTGCTATACGTGATGTTTTGCCTAAAAAAGTGAGGCATGTCATAACTCGCTTGTGCTTTTTTTTCAATGCTATATGTAGCAAAGTGATAGATCCTCTAGTTTTGGATGAGTGGAAAAATGAGGCTGTTGTTATCTTATGCCAATTGGAGATGTATTTTCCTCCTTTTTTCGATATCATGGTTCACTTACTTGTCCATCTAGTTAGAGAGATTGAAGAGTGTGGCCCTGTTTATTTGAGATGGATGTACCCCATTGAGCGATACATGAAGATTTCCAAAGGGTATACCAAGAACCCATTTCGTCCGGAAGCATCTATTGTGGAGAGGTACATTGCAGAAGAAGCTATCGAGTTTTGCACAGATTACATGTCACAAGTGGAATCTGTAGGGCTTCCTAAGTCTCGACATGAGGATAGAATTAGAGGAAAGGGTACACGAGGTGTTAAATTTGTAACCAAGAGTCGAGATGAGGTGCTTCAAGCACATTTGTACATTTTGAATAACACTGATGCTGTTCTTCCCTACTTGTCAGCTCACAAGAATCATCTGAAGATAAAAAATCCCCGAATGAGTGAAAAATGGTTGTTGATCGAACATAATAAGACTTTCTTGAGATGGTTTAAGGAACAAATTTCTAGCAGTGCATCTGAAACATTACAATGGCTAGCTTACGGACCCAAATCTGATGTCGTAACTTGGAGTGGATACGATATTAATGTAACACCCCCAAATCCTATTGGGTTATCACAGTGCCGTAGACCCCACGCCAGGAGATCCACCAGGCGAATATGACTAAAATACATTAAATTAAACAACAAGGGAAAATCATAGTCCCTACCATGATATCCGACACAATATTCCGAGAAGGAATTTCAACGACAACGATGGGCCTACATGGCCAAGAGTAAAAATACAACATCCACGAGCATCTGCTCGGGTAATACAAAATGACAAAGACTGACAACTGAAGAACACTCCAACCGACTGACCAACATGAACGACTCGGACTAGTATCGCTCGAATGCCTCGTCGCCATCATCATGCCCCTGTGTCTCAACTCTCTCCTCGCAAGCACCTAAAACATGAAAACATGTTCCGCCCCACGGGTCGATCATCCAGATAATGAACATCAAATACATGTATAACATGATATGCATCAAAGCGAGAATGAAACGGTAAAATGATGATAATAATACGAGATGCTCACAAACCAAGGTAAGAACCGAGCATTCGTGAAATACTATGCCCACGGCATACTATTAATACATTCGACGAGTTAGAACATAAGTGCCCAACGGCGAATCATAATCACGAGAATACCACAATGAATTACACGACATGAACCAAACCGAGCGAGGATTAAATATGAATCACAATGCCCGGAGGCTCCAATGAAATTAACAAGACAATCACAAGGCCTAAAACCACTCAAATTAAATCACAAATATCACAATCACATGCGGTAAAAGCGACCAAGCCGTTATTGATTAGGGCCGAAGCCACGGCATGAAAGTCAGATTCACAATTATGGCCGAAGCCACGGAATGAAAGCCGTATCACAATTAGGGGACGGCCACGGCATGAAAGCCGTATCACAATTAGGGCGAAGCCACGGCATGAAAGCCGTATCACAATTAGGGCGAAGCCACGGCATGAAAGCCGTATCACAATTAGGGCGAAGCCACGGCATGAAAGCCGTATCACAATTAGGGATGGTATCTTTGTCTTGAGTCGGCCAGCACCATCCTCGGCAGTCCCAACTCAACACCTCGATTGCCTTAGAACGGCTAACCGATGACAATGATGCATGGATGATTCCATGAATGCTTGAGCGCTTCGATTTCCTTATAATGGCTAATCGATATGAACGATATGATGAATGATTGAATACCTCGATTGCCTTAGAACGGTCAATCGATACAATAATATAGTGAATGATTGAACATTTCGATTTGCCTGCGAACGGAAATTCGATAACAATGATATGAAGGATGCCTCGGTACCTTTAATCGGTTACCGACGACGGAGGTGAGAAATGAATAAGCCAATGCCTTTAATCGGCGTGTACAGTTTGAATGACAATCCAAAAAGGAATAACAATAAATATTTGGCAAAATTGCCGAAAGGTATCGTATCGAACGATCTCTTAATATCAATGAATTCATGAAGAGACTAAGTCTCGGAATGATACAACACATTTATACACATATATGATGACATTAATCTCATTGACTAGTACAAGTATAAAACTTGCCTCAAACCGAAGGCGAGAAGGTACTTCCACGATCAACGTCCTTAATGAAATTATCGGCCGCTCGAACAACCTTGAACAACATAAATACCAACAATTCTCTTAATACAAGAATCAAGCATGATCACAACCAACTCAAAAGTCGATACAACAATACCCGAAACTCATTGGGGCATTAAAACAAACGCGTTGTAAACAATCTCCAATTGTTTACACCCAAAACTCAATTACATCCGAAACCAACTTCCAATGAATGATTCAAACCCACAAAACCCCATGAATACTATCAATAATCCAAAATGAATATCCGAAAACGTGATTATAACGACAATTAATCGAAAACCCCCAATTTCAACTCGATACTCAAAGTGTTCTTGAATAATCCCTCAATAATCCAATGAATCTTTATATAAACTCATAATCATATACATGTCCCTTCATATAACATGATTATAACGTCCAAAACATCATATCTCAACATAGAATCGAAATCCAAGGTGTTGAAGAATATTACCTTTGAAGATCCAAGTACTTTAATCCGAAGAACACGCGTTCAATTGATTATCCGGGCTTCACGATCGAAAGGAGATGAAGAAAATCAAACACCCAAATGATTTGTGAAGGAAAAACCTTCCCTCAAGCTTTCTCTCTCGGTTGAAGGTGATGAAAAGGGAGAAAAATGGCTGAAATGCTGGAAAAAAATGAATTTAAAGGAGTTGGTGCTGCCGGACACGGCCGTGCCGATCGGCACGGCCGTGTCGCATACCGGCCGACAGGACTCGACCGTGTCTGCCCGGACACGGTCGCGGCACGGAAGGGCCTTCCGATAGTGACCCGTCCGACGGCGACTCGGCATGACTCGACCGTGTCACGCAACACGGTCGGGCGTGTCAGCGATCGCTTAACCTAAGAGTTCGACTCGGCGTGCGACGACACGGTCGGGTTCTCGGGCGACACTTCGGCATTTTCCGGACGAGTGCAGCCGGGCGTGTCGGACGACACGGCCGAAGTTCGTTCGGCAGTGACCGGCCAATAACTGAAAAGTGAGCGGTTGAGCTAAAACGACCATAACTCTCTCGTCCGGACTCCGATTGACTCACCGTTTGAACCATTGGAAAGCTAACTCGATGCTCTATAATATTGAAAAGATTTAGAATTTTTGGAGTTACCAAAAATTAATGGTGATCTAACAAAGTCGAACTCAAATGAGGAAAGTTGAAACAATGAACAATAACGATACACAACTCGAAGTTTTTCCGAACGGTGAACACGGTGAATGAACATGATTGATGAATGATTATAATCGAGTGAAAATACACTGAGTGACAATCACTGAATGAAATTACTGAATGATAATGACTGAATTACAACCGGGTATTACATACACCCCCCCTTAAAAGGAGTTTCGTCCTCGAAACTCAGGGTAAACAACTCGGGATATGAACTATCCATCAAGATCTGAAAACAATAATGCACATCTAGTCCTCGGAACCAAATCAATCGCACGCCCAAGTCCCCAAGACTTGACGTCTCGAATCTCAGTGAATGATTTCCCAAATTATCAAAAAAAATCTTGAGCACAACGCCGAAGGGGTGAAATCCCAACAGTTGACCCAAATCTCAAGATTCTCAAATATGATCATAATAAAATAGATCAAGAATAAATGATCCACAGACACGATACATTACTACGGATTGAGTTACACAGTCATCCAAAAACAAGGTTATATCTCAAATGTAGTCAACATCGTTATCCTTCCATGTCATTGATCTCCTCTATCTCAACGATTTAAGGTATATCCGAAGATGAACTCGCCGCTAAATATGATCTTGGAAGGTCACGAGAATGAAAGTGACTAAAATGAATGATGAATGATAAATGGCTACAAATCCGACAAGGATTTGGAATGACTCACCAAGGTGAATTAATACCGTCATGAGTGATAGCTCTCTGAAGTGATTGGAACCGCCGTTCCTCGTCAATTGAATGATTAATCGATAATTATGAGTCCCAACATGATTGATATATATGATGAATGAATTAGATGAATGAGTGAACGACAATGAAATGAATGATTGTCCTACTACCGAGCAAGAATTAACTTGTTCAAAATCGGTGATGAATGTCCTTACCTCGGGTTCTCGAAGCCTGATAGGACCCCTTGGATGAAGTACGGACTGGAGTAACAAAATCCCTCGAGGCTTGTGAGCCCTCTCGAGATCTAGTGGCACCAGAACTCCTGCAGTATTTCTGAAGGTGTCTCGGGTTCCCACACAGAAAACAAACAATAGCTGGCACCGTACACCGAGTATTAACGTGTCCTGCTGAATCACAGTTAAAGCAAACAACAGTCGAACTCGTCGTCTGAGAGGAAGAAGCCTTCTCAGCACGAAGGCAGTGAAAAGCGACCTCTTGGACGTCGGAGCCCGATGTCCCTCAGACGAATCAGCATCCTAGTCCTCTCACCCGAAGGAAGGCGAAGGATGTTTCCGAGTAAGCTCCCGATCAAAAGCTCGCTCCAAGAGCCTTCCCGATGAACTCACTAAGTGAATTACAATTGTGGTTGAACAATCGCATCCTCAATCTCGGATTTAGCCTCTTGCTAAAATACTTGATCTTATCCGCTTGATGCGGATAATCGATGAAGCAAATCAAGTAGTCCACTGAAACTTCTCGGCAATGACAATAACACCCTCGTCTCGGCCAGTTCGGGGTTCAAAACCTCGATAACTTGGCTTCCCGAAGTGGGGCCGGATAATACCTCTCTATCATGAGAGTCTTGAATTCGCCCCAAACACAATCTCGATCGGTGGGTTTCACAGAAAGCCACCAAGAATAAGCACCCTTACTCAAGTAGTAAGCCGCTACCGCCACTTTACTCTCCTCCGGACAGTGAACCATGTCGAAGAGTTTATCAAAATGCTCAAGTCAATGAACAATATCAGCTGGTTCCGACGAACCCTCAAAAGTAGGCGGCCTCTGACGAGAGATATCGCCAACAATCTGATTCACTCTCCCAGTCTGTCCATTAAACGGCTCCTGGAATTCCTGTTGCGGTGGACCACGAACCATCGAGGTCTGCATGGTCTCCATCATCTGCGTCATCTGAGTCATCTGGGCCATCATGCCCTGCATAAATATGAATGGGTCAACCCGAGCACCTTCCGAGTGAGATGCCTCTCGGGTACGACTCCCTGACGGCGACTGATTATCTGCTGATGAATGAGTAGCCTCGCTATTTGATGAATTAATGATACCACTCGCATTCGCACGGGCATGCACACGAGATCCCTGGTTTTGGCCTGCACCGCGGCCTCCTCCCCCGCGTCCTCTGACAGCTCTATCCATACTAAAGCAGGAAAGCCACATGATGATTACAGATCTCGCATGAAGAGCACATTATGATTATATTACTGAATGATAATGATGAACATACACGCTATACAACAATGAACCCATTAATTATGCAATAAAATGATCGTCGACATGACGCCGGGATATGATATCATCGCATGAAAGATCGAGTGAGGCAACATGATTATCTGATGAAATTCCTGAAATAATTACCTTGGACAAGTTTGCAAGGTTGAAACTTCGATTCACAAGGTCAACAACTGAACCGTGAGGTGGACTGGATGATTAATGAATTAACTGAACAATGAGATTAACTGAGTGATAATGAATTAACTGAGCGATGGGATTAACTAAGTGGTGAATGAATTGACTGAGCAATGAGATTGACTGAGTGATGAAGGAATTGACTGAGTGATGAATGAATTAACTGAGAAATGGTATTGACTGGGTGATGAATAAATTAACCGAGTGATGAATGAATTATCTGAGTAATGATATTGACTGAGTGATGAACGAATTAACTGAGTGATGAATGAATTATCTGAGTAATGATATTGACTGAGTGATGAACGAATTAACTGAGTGATGAGATCAAAATGATGATTGAGGATTATTAACTGATGAATGAGTTGATCCTTAATGCTTACACAAGTCATGCGTGCTCCAAAACAATTAGTCATGAATCAATCATAACACTAATATCACATATATGTTTCAACAAGCATGAAAAATTAATAACATGATGAATGTATGAACACAAAGAGAATCGAGTCCTTACACAGGTCATACGAAGCTTCGAGGTCTCACGATACTAGTCTTCACTGACGACGACTCGATGAATGAATGAATCGTGCAGTCGCACTAATATTACGACTCACAAAACTTGACTGACTAGATTGTCATAACCTGACAATCCCACTACTACCGCGTCGGTAGGACCACATAACTCACATCTCAGGGTATCTCACAACCCCAAAGCTCTGATACCATTATCTGTAACACCCCCAAATCCTATTGGGTTATCACAGTGCCGTAGACCCCCACGCCAGGAGATCCACCAGGCGAATATGACTAAAATACATTAAATTAAACAACAAGGGAAAATCATAGTCCCTACCATGATATCCGACACAATATTCCAAGAAGGAATTTCAACGACAACGATGGGCCTACATGGCCAAGAGTAAAAATACAACATCCACGAGCATCTGCTCGGGTAATACAAAATGACAAAGACTGACAACTGAAGAACACTCCAACCGACTGACCAACATGAACGACTCGAACTAGTATCGCTCGAATGCCTCGTCGCCATCATCATGCCCCTGTGTCTCAACTCTCTCCTCGCAAGCACCTAAAACATGAAAACATGTTCCGCCCCCACGGGGTCAGTCATCCAGATAATGAACATCAAATACATGTATAACATGATATGCATCCAAAGGCAGAATGAAACGGTAAAATGATGATAATAATACGAGATGCTCACAAACCAAGGTAAGAACCGAGCATTCGTGAAATACTATGCCCACGACATACTATTAATACCTGTTCGACAGGTTAGAACATAAGTGCCCAACGGCGAATCATAATCACAGAATACCACAATGAATTACACGACATGAACCAAACCAGAACAGGATTAAATATGAATCACAATGCCCGGAGGCTCCAATGAAATTAACAAGACAATCACAAGGCCTAAAAACCACTCAGCCGAAACTGTCAAATATCACAATCACATGAAGCCGAAACAGCCCGAAGCTGTTATTGATTAGGGCCGAAGCCACGGCATGAAAGCCGTATCACAATTAGGGCCGAAGCCACGGCATGAAAGCCGTATCACAATTAGGGCCGAAACCACGGCATGAAAGCCGTATCACAATTAGGGCCGAAGCCACGGCATGAAAGCCGTATCACAATTAGGGCCGAAGCCACGGCATGAAAGCCGTATCACAATTAGGGCCGAAGCCACGGCATGAAAGCCGTATCACAATTAGGGATGGTATGCTGTCTTGAGTCGGCCAGCACCATCCTCGACAGTCCCAACTCAACACCTCGATTGCCTTAGAACGGCTAACCGATGACAATGATGCAGCGGATGATTCCATGAATGCTTGAGCGCTTCGATTTCCTTATAATGGCTAATCGATATGAACGATATGATGAATGATTGAATACCTCGATTGCCTTAGAACGGTCAATCGATACAATAATATAGTGAATGATTGAACATTTCGATTTGCCTGCGAACGGCAATTCGATAACAATGATATGAAGGATGCCTCGGTACCTTTAATCGGTTACCGACGACGGAGGTGAGAAATGAATAAGCCAATGCCTTTAATCGGCGTGTACAGTTTTAATGACAATCCAAAAAGGAATAACAATAAATATTTGGCAAAATTGCCGAAAGGTATCGTATTGAACGATCTCTTAATATCAATGAATTCATGAAGAGACTAAGTCTCGGAATGATACAACACATTTATACACATATATGATGACATTAATCTCATTGACTAGTACAAGTATAAAACTTGCCTCAAACCGAAGGCGAGAAGGTACTTCCACGATCAACGTCCTTAATGAAATTATCGGCCGCTCGAACAACCTTGAACAACATAAATACCAACAATTCTCTTAATACAAGAATCAAGCATGATCACAACCAACTCAAAAGTCGATACAACAATACCCGAAACTCATTGGGGCATTAAAACAAACGCGTTGTAAACAATCTCCAATTGTTTACACCCAAAACTCAATTACATCCGAAACCAACTTCCAATGAATGATTCAAACCCACAAAACCCCATGAATACTATCAATAATCCAAAATGAATATCCGAAAACGTGATTATAACGACAATTAATCGAAAACCCCCAATTTCAACTCGATATTCAAAGTGTTCTTGAATAATCCCTCAATAATCCAATGAATCCTTATATAAACTCATAATCATATACATGTCCCTTCATATAACATGATTATAACGTCCAAAACATCATATCTCAACATAGAATCGAAATCCAAGGTGTTGAAGAATATTACCTTTGAAGATCCAAGTACTTTAATCCGAAGAACACGCGTTAAATTGATTATCCGGGCTTCACGATCGAAAGGAGATGAAGTAAATCAAACACCCAAATGATTTGTGAAGGAAAAACCTTCCCTCAAGCTTTCTCTCTCGGTTGAAGGTGATGAAAAGGGAGAAAAATGGCTGAAATGCTGAAAAAAAAACGAATTTAAAGGAGTTGACTGCCTGCCGGACACGGCCCGTGCCGATCGGCACGGTCATGTCGCACAGCTGGCCGACAGGGACTCGACCGTGTCCTTCTTGACACGGTCGCGGCGCGGAGGGCCTTCCGATAGTGACCCGTCCGACAGCGACTTGGCATGACTCGACCGTGTCCTGCAACACGGTCGGGCGTGTCGGCAGTCGCTTCTGGCTTAACCGGAAGAGTTCGACTCGGCCATGCCAGACGACACGGTCGGGTCCTGAGGCAGACACTTCGGCATTTTCCGGACGAGTACGACACGGGCCGTGTCGGACGACACGGCCGAGTTCGTTCGGCAGTGATCGGCCAATAACTGAAAAGTGAGCGGTTGAGCTAAAACGACCATAACTCTCTCGTCCGGACTCCGATTGACTCACCGTTTGAACCATTGGAAAGCTAACTCGATGCTCTATAATATTGAAAAGATTTAGAATTTTTGGAGTTACCAAAAATTAATGGTGATCTAACAAAGTCGAACTCAAATGAGGAAAGTTGAAACAATGAACAATAACGATACACAACTCGAAGTTTTTCCGAACGGTGAACACGGTGAATGAACATGATTGATGAATGATTATAATCGAGTGAAAATACACTGAGTGACAATCACTGAATGAAATGACTGAATGATAATGACTGAATTACAACCGGGTATTACAATTAATAAGTACTCATTCTATACAAAGTCACAAGATGACAAGAGTACGGTTCAAAATAGTGGAGTTACTCTTCAAGCCGAGTCTATGCACTTTTCAAGATCAAAAGACAAAAACCCAGTTTTGGCATCGACGAGTTACTATGGAGTTATAGAAGAGATCTGGGAACTTGATTATGTTAAGTTTAGAGTGCCTATGTTTAAGTGCAAGTGGGCTGATAATAATACGGGTGTGGAAATCGATGAGTTAGGATTTACTTTGGTAGATCTTCACAAGGTAGCTTACAAAGACGAGCCTTTTATCATGGCACACCAAGCAAAACAGGTGTTCTATGTCAACGATCCATGTAATGAAAGATTGTCCGTGGTTATTCCTGGTAGAAGTGTGGATATGAATGAAATTGAAGAATCAACGTTTGACAATTGTGAATTTATTCCTTTGTCAACACGGTTACCCACTATAGTTGAAGAAAATGAAGCTGACGACATACATGCCATTCGAAATGACCATGATGAAGGTTTATGGGAGAACTATAATCTCAAAAGATAAATAAAAATCAGGTACATGAACGAATACATCTAAGTTTTGCATAGATACATATGTCATTTTTGTTCTCATTCTAAGTCCAACCGAAATAATTTATTCTCCTCTTATAAAGTGAGTAGGTGCTCACTTAAAAACTCTTTGTCAAAAACTAATACTTGTCAAAAAACTAATACTTATCGCATCATACATGGTGTATGTATATCTCGTCGCCATACTGTAATGACATAATTTTACTTTTTAGTCATTTCTACATCTTGTTATTTACTTGTTTCCATTATCTATTTATTTACTTGGGTTCTGTTTTTAGGAATAGATATATAACATATTCAAAGGAGGAGGAAGCAGTCCGGTGTATTCAGTCGGTACATGGGTTTGTTTTGAGTGGTAGATCTTTGAGGTGAATCTCGTCCTTTTTTTTTTCCTGGTAATATCATTTATCTGAATGAAATTGTTTTCTGAATGCAAGTGGAAAATTATGTTGCTGCTATAGTTCTTTTCTCTATCTCATTCTTATAATATGGTTTTATGATTGAGTGCTTTAGGCTTTATTATCATATTGAATGCCGATAGTTGTCTTGGCTGGCTGCTCCTTATGTGGTAGCCACAATATATAACAGCCGAGTGTTTGTTGGCTTGCTTCAGGTTATCCCACGACAACTCTGTGATTTATTGTTTTCTATTGACTCTTAACATCAGAACATCACTTGAAAGTGAAATGACCTTTCTGCACCCAGGTCGTTTAGAAATTGAGTCACTAGTTTAAATTAATCTATCATTTCATTTTATCACGAGATCCAACATTGGTTTTGCCTACGCTTGTCGACCTAAGTTATTCAACTCAAGATAGCATACAAGTATCGGCGAGTAATGCACTCTTAGCCTTGCTAGTCAAGCATAAACAAAAACCAGAAATCTTATGCTTAATACTTGACTGTCTCAGGTACTTTGACATACTTTTTACTTGTATACTTATGAGATTAAGAGTTCCATGCAAATTTTGGATCAAACTACTTTACGGACTGTAGAAGACTAATAAAAAATTCTCCCTTTATGTTTTCATGACAACTTTAATATTTTCTTGTGCAGTAAACTCTCTCGAAATCCAGATTCCTGTGCTCCCGCTGGTAGAAAAGAAGGTTTGCACTGAACATCTGAACCGTATGTTTTGTCAAATTAAAAAGAATAAAAATTATTTGCTATTAGTTTTTTGACAAAGAGTTTTTCAAAAAAAAAATATTACTGTTGTGTTTGACAAGTATTAGTTTTTTGACAGAGAGTTTTTCAAACAAAAAATATTATTGGTGTATGTTGTGTTTGACAAATATTATTTTTTTGGTTTATGTTGTGTTTGACAATATTTTCATTTGTCTATACAGGCACATGACTTCTCCTCGGCATCCTTCTCGTTCTCCTTCTCATTCT
Source organism: Orobanche coerulescens (assembly GCA_033398695.1). Classification (NCBI taxonomy): domain Eukaryota; kingdom Viridiplantae; phylum Streptophyta; class Magnoliopsida; order Lamiales; family Orobanchaceae; genus Orobanche; species Orobanche coerulescens. The sequence continues at coordinate 174,862,941 of CM065802.1, read as the reverse complement.
CCTCAAACTCCTCGCCATTCTCCTCCTCAGTCCGCTGCTTCTCCTCATACGCAGACTACTACATCGAGAAATCCTACAAGATGTAGAAGTATGTCCAAAAGGCGTATAGATGGGAAAAAGCTACCTCTTGATATCGATCCAGTCAGGGGAAAACTTAAGTACGAGCACAAAGTCAAGTTGAGTACGTATTTGGGTAAACTTGCGAAAGATCATGTTTCTATATTGTACGATCGATGGAATCACGTACCGGACAAGCCCGATAAGGAAATCTTTGTCGGTGATGTATTGGTACGTGCATTACTTTTGTGATTAATTATGTGTTTCACTTTGTGCTTAAATTAAATTAAATTATTCTATAAAAACTGAAATTAAATAAAATAATTTAAAAAACTGATATATTGGCCGAGGCCATTGGGAGACCGGAGCACCCTGGTCGTGTTCGTGGGATTGGATTTGGTGTAGGCATTCTAGATTATTTTGGACGATCTTCACGTCGATCTGCATCATCAAGTGTGTTGGAGGAACTAACGAAGAAGATCACATATGATGTGACACAAAATTTGATGAAGACATTTGGCCATTCACAGCAGCCCCACACCGATCTACGTACACCTGATGATCATCATGTCACCCGTGTCAGTACGAAGGGGAGTTGTGCCGATGATGTTCCTGGCCCTTCACGAGGGAAGACTCCGCCTGGGGACACTGGTCGATTTGTATTTTATGTGGACGAGCGTCCTCCTCGTCTAGTCGCTATCGGTCAAGTTCATCATGGTGATTCTACCCTGGACTGTGCACCTTTACCAGCTCATTTGGTTAAGGTAGTAGTCGAGGAGGCCGTAGATGGCGGTGCCGAAGTTCCTATACCTACTGAAGAGGTAAGCTTAGTGAGGGAAGCTCTAGGTACCTTTATTGCATGGCCAAAGGATCTTGTCGTTGCCGACTTTATCAAGATATATTTCTTTCATGTTTTAATACTAAATCTAAATAAAAGATACATCTAATGTTTAGCCTAATTACAAAAAATTCCAATTACCTCTCAAGGGATCAAAAACACCTAGATCTGTATTTATCTAAACAAATATCCCCTGGTGAGAGATTAATGGGTTTTTATGTAATTAGACTAAGACCTTGGGGTACTTTTTGTAACTTTACCATTAATTCAATACCGTCAAGGAAAGAAAAAAGATGTAAAATAGTTGGTTTTTACACTACTTGTCCTCAAGAAACTAGCTGAAAATTTAGAATATTTAGAATTTAGAAAATTAAGAATAAAATTTGTAGTTTTTAATATTAAAATCTAAATAAAAGATACTTCGTTTACAATTGGTTTTACAGTTGTTTTTTACAGTTTTCATGTTTCTTCTATATGATTTAGGATATTGAGCGACCCGAGCCACCTAAGAAACATGCTCGTCAAGATGACCGGTCGAGTGACAGTGACACGTTGAGAGAGTTATTTAGTGTTGCAGCGACTCTCTTTAGTGAGCCGTTACAGGTGCCATGGGATACAGCTTCCTTTGGTTGTGGTGGTGATGACGTTCCCTTGTACATAAGTTACAATGATCTTTTGGAAATCATTCAAGACAGGCAGTGGCTTACCTTATCGATTCTACAGTTTTGGACTTTGTATGTAATTCTTTACACTCAAGGTTACCAAGTGAAAAATCCCGATTAGCAATATAATCCATTAGCTGGATGTGGCGTTTTGGGTTATTCGATCGAGTTTGTGTTTCGTTTAAGGACGTTTTGCGTTATGCCCAATATATGCCAATATACAATAAGTATATGATATGACTACATTTATAATAAATTTCTGAAATTGCGTTAGATTTGGGCTAGTCGAATTTGTATGGTGTTAGCCTGTTAGGTTTGTGTTTCTCAATAATTCCAAAGTTGAGTTGAGTTATTGTCATCTATATATAGAGAGAAGATGGATCCACTGGTAATGATTTTTTGAGTAAAAAAATTACATGCTGTCGCACATTTCATAGATGAAGATGCATGGTTATACACCTGATTTTTTTACCAAGTTTTACTGCCGATCGAGTTTTTGCCTTAGGAAATTTCAGACGAATTTTATCAAGTGCTTAGGTTCTAATTTCTGATTTTGTAGCAAGTTGAAGTGTGAACTTTTGTGCAAAAATATTCCTCATATTAAAATATAAATTTAGCAGCCTCCAGCACTGCAAAAATATTCCTCATATTAATGTTTTCATTTCATAATACATTATTACTTCTTTTAAACAGTACCGTGACCGCGTTTAAGGTGATGGGGGGTATGCATACAAGTAGATCCAAACAGACGATTACGTGGATATATCCCAAAGTAAGTAATACATTCAATATATATATATATATATATATTAGCTATATAAGTATATATTATTAAATATTATACATTATATAATTGAGCAACATATTCTTTTTAGTGAAATAAACAAAACGGAGGTTGGGAGTGTGGGTATTACGTCATGCACTGGATGTCGACTATTGTCCGGGCTCGTATTATCGATGGATGGATGGAGGTGATAAACTTTTATTTCAGTTTATTAAATTATTTAAATTAATTTCAGTTTTTTAAATTATTTCAGTTTAAAAGTGATTCGTTTAAGTTGATGAGTTTGTTAATTTATATATATGTTTATATGTACAGATGTTTGATGATGTTGCGACACTTACTATAGAGAGTATTCGTGCAATTCGAATCGAATGGGCAAAACAATTTTTGGAGGTTAGGGACCGTTTATGTGCGTAGACTTTTGACATTTAATTTTGTAAGAATATCATTGTTGTACCTGAAGATTCAGTTTCTTTTCTGGTTCATGGTTGTAGGGATATCCTTTTTCTGATTCATGTTTTGTTCATGGTTGTAGTGTATTCGTTGTTGTGTTCTTCTTCTTCATTTTCTCCTTTTACTTGTGCTTGATTTTGCTTGTGGTTGTTTGTTGCCGCTGTACTTGAATTGTGTTGTATTTTTTTTGTATTGGATAGAATGTTATTGTATTGGATGGTTGGATAAAAATTGTTTAGTTGTATTGGTGAATGGATGAAATAAAGTTGTGTTGTTGAGGTTTTATTTGATGTTTTTGGTTGGATGCTGTTTTTGGTGTTTAGGATACTGTTTTATGTGTATGTTTAGCAGGTTGGAAATAAAAAAACCCTGGTATTTAAAAAAAATAATAATAATAATAACAGCGGTTCTAAGGAGAAACCGCTATCAATTTTACAGTGTAAATTTAACGGGTTGTTAAAAACCGTTAAATCGACATTTAACAATGTTTTTATCTCGAACCGTTAAATGTCCAATTTAATGTTTTTAGTTGAACTGTCATAAATTAACAGCTCGTAGAAACCGTTAATTATCGACATTTAACAATGTTTTTATCTGGAACTTGTTAATTTAACAATGTTTTTAAGGGAACCGTTAAATGTACGCTTAACAATGATTTTAACTGTAATCATTGTTAATTTAACAATGTTCCAAATTTAAAAACCGTTAAATGTCCAGAATTAACATGTTTTGAGGGAACCGTTAATTTAATAAAGACCTTTAACAATGGTTCCGAACCGGCTAATGTGGCTCCAGAACCGCTGTTAAAAGCCCAATTTTGTAGCAGTGACATATAAATGTTATTACTTGAGTATGACCATTTGTGAACACCACCATAGCATCATAATACACCCAGGCTAATACTTATGATCATGTATGTATAAGGACTCAGTGAAAAGGGAGGACTTAGCACCATGCTTATGCGAGTTGCTACATTATTCTCTTTAGCATAGGATGGTGTCATCTCCTAATCGTGCCAAAGAATAGGCTCAAATCAATGAACATGGCTAAGAAGGATCATTGGGGGGGTCTTTGGCGTCACACATGTTTATGAAAACAAGACGCGGATGACATAAATATCATCATTGGTCGTGAGCCCTGCTCATGACTCCACCAACGTACTTTGGTGTATTTGATCCAACTAGTTTCTTTGTTCAAATAAAATGATGTCCATGACAATACCGTGGTATATGGATCATCAAACTATCCAAACTCCGGACTATTAAAGCCTAAATGTGTCAATGTCCCAATACATCTTCTGGTTACAAAAATCGATGCAAGCCGGACCATATTGACTCATGAATATTTTTCTTTTTCACATATCCAATACAAGTGATGCATAAGATTTTATTTCTCACAAATCACAATGAGATGCTATGAGTGATACACATTGGCATATATATCATCGAGTCATAACATGGTTCAATTGTTACGGAACATATGTGACTAGAAAATGCCATTCGGCATTCAACAACTTGAGCATTATACCGCTCATTGATTGTGATGACCTACTCATCATAGTCACAATGGATTTATAACATGAAATCCAAAAATATTGTGTTCCTTAGAAATAGCTTAATACGCACTCAATTTCGCTTGCAAAATTTTACAAACATGAGCATAGCGAACACTCCAACAACATAGAGATTTTATACCTGATACGATCAAAATGATCTATCATATTGAGTGCATAACATGGCAAGATTATATGCCTAAGGGGAAAAATCACGACACAAGCATGGTGTAAAACTACCATTCATACGCTCGACCATTTTATAAGGGTGCGTATTTTGGGCTTCCCCAAGGAAACTGTTTTTCGACATTTGAAAGATGATAGTTTAGAGTATAATGCATACCAAAAACTGCATCATCTGTGGCAAATTAGGCCAAAAAGTGGTTGAAAAACGTGTGTCATAAGACCACCTGCAAATTCAAGATGAGAACCAAGTTGGTTGGGACAAAAGTTAGCACAATCGCTGGAAATAAAATTCCGCGCAGCTTGACCTTTGTTCACTAAAACAGCGATAACTCCCTCATTAGGAAGGTTATGGACGAACAGTCAGATGTTAACTAGACTTCCATATCTTTCTATCCATATATTATGAACCATACGTATCATTAAACTCAGATCACAATGCATGTTTTAATTGGTTGCTATAGTATTTCCCAAGTTTAGTGAGAAAACAATGTTTAGACCATATTCAATGACATAAGTGTTGATGCAAAAACATGGAAATGACAGCCATATGTGTGTTTAAACACAGTAGGGTGTTCGATTTCTTATCTCGACTAATGATTCTTTTGGTAACTCCAACTTGGTAGATTTGCAGAGATAGTAGGAATGTCGGTACAGCTAAGGATGTTTAAAAACCACTGATTCCGTTTGAACTTTCAAAGCATAAGCAAATACCAAGGAAGATGCGCCTAGTCATGATCAAAGTGTAGACAAAATCCACCAAAATGCATCAAATCAACCAAGAATTTTGATTCTCAATTTGCAAGTATACGTCATAATAACCATGTTATATGGATGCAACGCGGTGCATTAATATTAAGCATTTTGAACCATGAGACATGATGAATATACCATAACCAACTTGTCTTGACCATCCAATAAGATCGACTAAACATAATCAAATGTATTAGGCACATGCCTCTACAAATACTCGGAAAAGTATTCGGACCTATAGTCACACGAACTATAATCGAGGTCAACGAATTCATGTACTTACCGCAATATGGCATTGCTTTACATGTTAAAATTCATGAGAATTACTCGTTTCTTTCATATATCATATTTCAAGGAGACGGTGCATGACTACACCCACATGCAATATTTTATTTTAATAGGATGAAAGATGGAGTTTTTCAAGTGTGGGATTGAGTCAAGACCAACGTGGTGGTCCCTCAATTCAACATGACAAATCTGTCACAAATCGATTTTAACCACGACATATCCGTCGTAATCGATGTTTGTTCCATTTGTACGTCACAAATCTATGACTAATCATGAACAAGTCATAACTTTACCATTACCGACAATGTTCATTTTATTTTTTTTCAATTATTCATTTAAAATCGACAAAACGACGACGTCAAATCGCACCCAAAACGTGGTGTATGCAACAACCACAAATATCGACTTTCAACAATTATCCGTGACTCCCCCAGGACCATCACACAGTTTACTTCGACCTATGAGAGTGATACCACCTCTCATATTCTCATCCACTGCAAAGTAGCGTGGGAGATAAAGAACCCAATTCCCCAATTCCCAAAAAAAATTCCCAAAAGAGAGGAATTGAAAAACGAGAACTTTAATAAAATCTTACGGGTACTTGGTTCTATATTTGCTTTGATCCTTGAACGGGAGCTTCTCTCCATATGAGCAATATTTTCGTGGTACTCGGTTCCATAGTTATTTTGATCCTTGAACGGGATAATAAATATGGCTTCTCTCCATATTTTGCACATCATCATGAGCAATATATTTTCCTATATTCACATAAAACATAAACATGGTAAGATTCATAAGTGTACAAATTAATGAACAAATGAATCATTAATTAGGAAAAATGGAGAGTTGAGAAACGCCCGGATAGGGCTACTGGGCTCGATAATTCGGCCGAAAAAGGACTCGAGCACAGCGATGCAGCAGCTCGGTATTGGATGAGGTCGGATCTACAAATTTCCTCATAAAAATATGCTTCTGTTCGGCGGCAGATTCAGTAACCAATATTACTCAAAATCCGATCTCCACCATTGAATATACAAATATTTGTGTTGGGAAGTTTCTGTCAAAATTTCACATCGATCCGACGTTTAACGAATTGAGAAACATGTTTTTAGTACGACTACGCTGTGCAGAAAATTTACGTGCAGAAATTCTCGTCTCTCGTTTTTTTTTCTTTCGCGTACAATTTCATCGAGAAATATTGTTCCGAATCAGATCTTCATCCTTAAATTTGTACTTCTTGCTACATGGTGGAGATGGTAAAAATCTGAGCGAGCACTAAAGAAATCGTGTCGGGCCGCGACTGGATTGGATCTGCAACACTTATCAAATCTGGATTGGGTCTCCAACTGGAACCAGACTGGGTCGGGTTCTGAACAACAACATGGGCCGAGGGTCTGAAAAAAATGGGTGGCCGACGGTGGTTTTGCAGGTTTCTTCGGCAGTGGGGAAAGGAGGCGCCGAACGGTTGTCGTCGCGATTCCGACGTTGGGGGGGGGTCGCGCAGCTGGGTCCGAGGAGGATTTTCGTGGGCTAGCGACGGCTCTGCGATTTCGGATTTGAGACGGCGAGAATCGCGGGTTTGATTTTTGGGGAAGGCGACCGGAGTTTGAGGGTCGGGGGGTCACGGACAAACGGCGGTCCAGTGGTTTGCGGGGTAGCAGACGGGCGGCGATCGGGGAAGAAGGTGGATCGGCGTTTGGGGGATGGCGACGGTCGATCGGCGGCTAGGGTTTTCAGCAGATTTTTTTTTTTTGGAATTTCTGTTTTTTCGGGATTTTCAAAAAAAAAAACGGGAGAGGAAAAAAATTCTTACTCAGTTGGGGACTACGTGCTGATAACGTGTTTCAGGAGAAAGTAAAAGACTGTAAATACGAGTCAATCAATTGTATTCATAACACTGATAGAGGGGCCTTTAGATAGACATTACAATGAGAGTCCTTCCATACATAGGATTCCTAGATAAGGTAAGACATCTAATATGATCCTACTACCTCTAGAAGGATCTAGAACCTTCCATCTATGTATCTACAACCAGTATTAGGTAAGACACATCATGGGAATAATAATTCCCAGAACAGTTTATACGAAAATTATTATTATTACTAGAAATCGTGTCCCGACTCGTGCGGGTTGATGATGTCCACTTGAGGAGCTCGATAATGATTATTATATTAAACCCTGGAGGTGGATTTAATTCCGATATAATAATAAGGTTCGAGTGGTACTACTCTTGGATAAGATATTAATTAATTAAAACTGTCAGTAGCTTATAATTAATTAACGGGCATTCGATATCTTAAACACGGGAAATAATATATTTAATAAGGAGCCCAATTTCGTAATTTGGGATTTTGGTAGGAAGTGCAATATCAACCTTTTAGTGGACTAAGTTGATATTAATAGATTCATTATATTAGGAAGAGTCCTAATAAGGTAAGATGAATTTATTGGGAGTCCTTCCATAATCCTCCTTAAGATCCCTAGTAGTAGTTCAAGAGCCTATATATAGGACATCTTGGGTTGGCCGATTTTGATCATAATTCATATATAAGGAATTTCGATTTTTCTTCTAAGTGTTTAATTGTGGATCTTGACTTGTGTCTTTGATTCCACAATTGAGAGAATACTTTTATTCTTGCTACATATCGGAATAACTTGAAGAAAAGAAAATCGAGAGTTGTGAGGGATAGAAATCGGCCGATCACAAGGTTGTCCAAACAAGATCCGGTAACTCGTTGCCCACACAACGTCCGGGTTAAGGCAGATCGTACTCTAGAAGGTCTAAAGGTAGAAATACAAGGTGATCAAGACGAAAGCAACCAATACTCTTCAAAAGGTAATATCCTATGATCTTTGGATCTAGATTAGGATATTTTAATTATCAACATATTTAATTAATAAATAATAAATAATATTTAAATTGCTTATTAATCTTAGTAATTAATTAATTAGCATGCCTAAATAGATCTTATGCTCGTAGATGCATAAAACGCGATTATCATCTTTCCCAAACTTCGCTTCCGCTGCATTTTACTTTTCAACAATTGGTATCAGAGCCGGATTTTTAGGTTTTTGCTATTTTAATTAATTTTAGTGATTAATTGATAGCAATCTAAATATTCATATATTTTGATGTTGGAATATTTTGCTAGATGTGTTCTTACAGGTGATATGATCTAATTATCATGGTTTATATGAATGGTGTATTTATTTATTTTTATTAATTATGCAATTGTTGGTTTGGCCCGTTTTTTGAGGCATGTAATGGTTTTTCCCGTGAGAAAATCCGCGGGTAGTTCTAGGTGTTTTTATTTTTCGTGTAATCTTGATGTAATTTTGATGTATTTTATTTTGTATAAAATTGTAAACGAATTCTGAAAAGATGGGATCACGAAGAAATAGAGCGAGCAGGGATCATCGGTAGCTGAGTGCTGTTAGCAGCGGCCGAGCATCACACGGCGCGCGCCTAGTACCGCAGTGCTGCTGAAGCTCGGTCCGGCAGATTCACTGTTCGGGCTCGCCCGATTTTGGTCCGGTCCATTTCGCCGCCGTTCGTTGCGTCCTCTGGAGAGTCGGGATTTAAAATTAAATTTTTTATGTAATTAATTTTGCATAAAAGTGAAATTTTAATTTTGGAAATCCACGGCCTGACCGGGGAGGAGCGACGAGATGCTTGATTCAGTGGGAGAGATCGAGTCGAAGATTTTCTCGGATTCAACTCAAGGAAGAAGACCATGATAATTGGATAATTTAATTATCCATGCTTTATTTTTGGTTTTTTTATTGTTTTGATGTATGGTATATATGGATGTATGCGTGATATGTTTCCTTGCATGTTAGGATTAGAAAAATTAAAAACCTTAAGGATAAAATAACTAAGTGATTAAATTGATTTTTTTTTAAATAAAATCAAATTGGCCTCCATAATTAATTTAAATTGTGAAATAATTAGCATGCGCGTTGACATTAGAGTCTTCCTCCATATCGGATGTGCTAATTATAGGTTCACTAGTTTTAAATTTCAAAATGATAACATAAGGTAAATATTACTTTTTATGATAGGACCTCTCCATCTGTAGGACTATTATTTAAAAGATAATATTTTAAGGATGTTAAATTATGGTGTTCACTTAGGTGTATTAATTAATAAGCTCCCCATCGGAGTCTATGTTAATTAATACATGGCCAAGAGGAACAATCTATTAATTTTACTTGTCATAACGTAATTTGAATAGATAGTAAAATTAAAGACGTAAAACTCTACTTGGAAATATGTGTATAAACGTCCACACGATCGTGGCTTGCATGTGCGGATTTTTCTAGGTGTTGGTTGCTAGCATATATATTGTGTTTTGAGGTTTTTCGATATATTTTGCTATGCATTATGTGATGGATGTTTTTTTTTTAATTTTATCTCAGATGTCTTTCAATCCACTAGTTGTTATTCTCAAAGAAAATAAACTTGATGGCACTAACTTTGCCGATTGGAAAAGAAATCTTGACATTGTCACGACTGCCGAGGGGCATAAATTTGTCTTAATCGAGGAGAGCCCTCTAGAACCAGAACCGGATGCCACTCCCGAAGAGTTGGATGAATTCCGAAGATGGAAGAAGTCTCATGAGATGGCTCGCTGTTACATTTTGGCTTCACTGACAAATGTATTGCAGCATCAGCATCAGACGATGGGCTTGGCCGCGGAAATGATGAAAAGTCTCACCGAGATGTTTGGTCATCAGAACCGGGCGGCTAGACAAAATGCAATGAGGGTATTGATGACAACCCAAATGTCTGAAGGGACCCCAGTGAGGGATCATGTTCTAAAAATGATGTCCCATTTGAACGAACTGAGCATACTGGGGGCTACTATCGATGCGGAAACGCAGGTCAATATTATCTTAGGCAGCTTACCTAAAAGCTTTGAGCAGTTCCACCTTAACTACAACATGAACCGTAAGACATATAGTTTGGCGGAACTTCTGACAGAGCTTCAGTCTGCTGAAGGTCTCTTCAAACAAGGTTATCATCAGATTCTTGCGGCAACCGGTGCTACTTCTTCCAAACCCAAATGGGGAAAGAAGAAGAAGTAGGTTGGCCAGAAGCAAGTGGCAACCCTCAAGGTGAAAAGCAAGGCTCCTCACCCCAAGGCGAACATAAAGCCAAAGGGAAAGTGCTACAAGTGCGGTCAGAAAGGACATTTTAAAGCGGACTACCCTGCTCTTAAGAAAGGTATGTCTCGTGCACTGTAGTCAAAACATGTTTGGCACCTTGTTCTTACCTTTCGTGGATAGTTGATTCAGGCTCCACGGATCATGTTTGCTTTGACTCGCATGGATTTCAGATAACCAAGCAGCTTAGTGCGGGCGAGATTACCATCAACTGGGGTGATTATTCCAGGCTTATGGCTATTGCAGTGGGAGTCGTGCAGTTGAAGATTAATGATAAATTATTAGTCCTCAATAATGTATTATTTGTACCGGATTTTAGAATGAATTTAATTTCGGTTTCTAAATTAAAAGGCGATGGTTATTCAGTTTCTTTTGATGATGATGCCATTATTAAGAAAATAAGCGGTGAATATATTTGCAAAGGTATTTTTAATGATGGACTATATGTCGTTAATACTGCACAAACTCCTATGCATAAATCAATTAACTCTTTGTCTAAACCTAAAAAGAGAAAAGAACCTTCAAGCATAAACCAAGAATATATGTGGCATTTACGGTTAGGGCATGTATACCTTGGAAGGATTCAAAGATTGGTAGATGATGGACCATTGGATGATCTCCAAGTTGAGTCATTTCCAATTTGTGAATCCTGTCGGGATGGTAAGATGACCAAAAGGGTATTTAAAACTAAGGGAAACCGTGCTCAGAATGTGTTAGAATTGGTTCATACGGATGTATGTGGTCCAATGAATATCCAGGCTATGGGTGGTTTCGAATACTTCATCACGTTCATAGATGATTATTCGAGATATGGATACATCTATTTGATGCAACGTAAGTCTGAAGCCTTTGACAAGTTCAGAGACTTCAAGGCTGAAACGGAGAAGCGTCATGGGAAGAGTATCAAGTCACTACAATCTGATCGTGGTGGCGAATACCTTAGTGGAGAGTTTTTGGATTTCTTGGAGAATGAGGGTATTTCGTCCCACCTCACCACGCCGGGAACTCCACAAAAAAATGGTGTGGCTGAAAGAAGGAATAAGACTCTTTTAGAAATGGTTAGATCAATGACGAGTTATTCAGATTTACCTATTTCGTTTTGGGGATACGCCTTAGAAACAACGGCGTACATTCTAAACCTGGTGCCTTCGAAATCAGTTCCAAAAACACCTACAGAACTGTGGAGTGGGCGTAAGCCCAGTCTAGGACATGTTCGGATTTGGGGTACTCCAGCACATGTGATGAATAAGGAAGCTGATAAGTTGGCATCTCGTATAGAATTACGAGTGTTTGTAGGATATCCTAAGGGAACAAAGGGTGGCTTGTTCTATAGTCCCCAGGATCAGAAGGTCATTGTTAGCACCAATGCCCGATTTCTGGAAGAGGATTATATGATTAGTCACAAGCCCATGAGCGAGATAATTTTGGAAGAGCTGAGGGGCGAGACTCCGTCTATACCAATCGTAAAAGCGCCAACTAACACTGCATCACGTATCGATTCTGATACTTTTACACCAACTCAGGATTTGCCTCGCCGTAGTGGGAGGGTTGTTCGTCAGCCCGAACGATTTATAGGCATGGGAAATTCTTCGGACTCAATCCTAGGTGAAGATGAATCAGATCCCTGGACCTATAAGGAGGCAATCCAAGATAAAAATGCTGACTCCTGGCAAGTAGCAATGGAATCAGAAATGGGATCTATGGATTCCAATCAAGTATGGGAGCTAGTAGAGCTACCTGATGGTGTACAAGCCATTGGGAGTAAATGGGTCTACAAGCAAAAGAAAGGACGTCACGGGAAGGTTGAAACCTTCAATTCCAGGCTTGTTGCAAAAGGTTACACTCAAAAAGAGGGTATCGATTATGATGAAACCTTTTCGCCGGTAGCCATGCTTAAGTCAATTCGGATTCTTTTAGCTATAGCTGCGCATTTGGATCTGGAGATTTGGCAGATGGATGTCAAGACTGCATTCTTGAATGGGAGTCTAGACAAGGAAATCTATATGCGCCAAGCAGAGGGATTCATTGCTGAAGGAGAATAGCACTTGTTGTGCAAACATAAGAAATCCATTTATGGACTTAAACAAGCATCTAGATCTTGGAACACTCGTTTTGACGAAGTTGTCTAGTCATATGGATTCGTCCAATGTCCGAGTGAGAGTTGTGTGTATAAGAAATGCGATGCAACGTGTTGGTGTTTCTTGTACTGTATGTAGACGATATCCTTCTGATTGGAAACAACGTGAAGGAATTGTCGGACGTACGGGTGTGGCCATCTGAGCAGTTCGATATGAAGGATCTAGGAGAAGCAGGACACATCCTTGGAATCAGGATCTTTCGTGATCGGAAGAAAAGGATGTTGTGCTTATCCCAGACATCCTATATCGATACAGTGCTGAAGCGGTTTAGCATAGAGAATTCCAAGAAAGGTTTTCTACCCTAGAGACATGGAATTCAACTATCTAAGGATATGTGTCCTAAGAAACAAAAGGAGATAGATGACATGAAGATGGTCCCTTATGCATCTGCTGTGGGGAGTCTCATGTATGCTATGCTTTGCACTAGACCAGATATCTGTCATGTCGTGGGCATGGCTGCTAGATATCAGTCAAACCTAGTACCAGGACACTGTATTGCTGTCAAGCACATACTCAAGTACCTGAGAAGGACTAGGGAGTACATTCTTGTATATCAATCAGACGACCTGTTTCCGGTGGGTTACACTGGCTCAGATTTTTCATCGGACAAAGAAAATTCCAAGTCTACTTTGGGTTATGTGTTTATCCTGGGACTTAGATGTGATTCCCGATTTGCCAAAGGGTATTACACTTTATTGTGACAATACTGGTGTAGTCACAAATTCGAGGGAATCACGAGCCCACAAGGCAAGTAAACATATCAACTGCAAGTACCACATCATACGACACTTCGTAAAGGAAGTATACGTAGTTGTAGCTAGGGTTATATCAGTAGATAATCTTGCTTATCCTTTCACGAAAGGCTTACCTTCAAAAGTTTTTGAAAGGCATGTGGAAGGAATGAGATTACGGTGTATGGCAGCATTGCTTTGAGTATAAGTGGGAGAAATGAGAGACTATGTAATAGAGTAGTATACTTAAAAGTATGCTTTGAGTATAAGTGGGAGATTGTTAGGATTGTATACTGCAAAGCATACTTTATGCTTGTATTACCTAATTTCTCTGTTACTACCTATGAGAATATTAAATACATTTAATCACATGTTTTGCATATTTATTCACGTTATGGTTATGCAAATGAAATGTCTAATTATTTTATATTGTAGATAATGTGGTGTGTTGGTGTCACACGAATGATCACATTATCGGTGCCTTATAAAATAATATAATAGTTCACAACCTATATAATTATTAGACAAATTATATAAAAAGTTGTAGTGTATGCTTGAGAATAGTTGGTCTTGACTATTAGCATACATTAGCCTATTTGCATACGTTGAATTGGATCGAGGTGAGATAGTATCTTCTGTACTGACTGTAAGAGGAACGTAAATCTAGGATAATTATTATTTCTTAATTCTATGTACATAATATTTAATTGTGTATTTATAATAATTATAACTTTGATTTACCATAGGTGAGAGTCAAAATGATCGACTCAATAAGCCTCGTATCTTGGGCAATAATATTGTTTATACGACAATTATTATTATTACTAGAAATTGTGTCCCGACTCGTGCGGGTTGATGATGTCCCCTTGAGGAGCTCGATAATGATTATTATATTAAGCCCTGCACGTGGATTTAATTCCGATATAATAATAAGGTTCGAGTGGTACTACTCTGGGATAAGATATTATTTAATTAAATATGTCAGTAGCTTATAATTAATTAATGGGCATTCGATATCTTAAATACGGGAAATAATATATTTAATAAGGAGCCCAATTTTGTAATTTGGTATTTTGGTAGGAAGTGCAATATCAACCTTTTAGTGGACTAAGTTGATATTAATAGATTCATTATATTAGGAAGAGTCCTAATAAGGTAAGATGAATTTATTGGGAGTCCTTCCATAATCCTCCTTAAGATCCCTATTAGTAGTCCAAGAGCCTATATATAGGACATCTTGGGTTAGCTGATTTTGATCATAATTCATACACAAGGAATTTCGATTTTTCTTCTAAGTGTTTAATTGTGGATCTTGACTTGTGTCTTTGATTCCACAATTGAGAGAACACTTTTATTCTTGCTACATATCGGAATAACTTGAAGAAAAAAAAATCGAGAGTTGTGAGGGATAGAAATCGGCCGATCCCAAGGTTGTCCAAACAAGATCCGGTAGCTCGTTGCCCACACAACGTCCAGGTTAAGGCGGATCATACTCTAGAAGGTCTAAAGCTAGAAATACAAGGTGATCAAGACGAAAGCAACCAATACTCTTCAAAAGGTAATATCCTATGATCTTTGGATCTAGATTAGTATATTTTAATTATCAACATATTTAATTAATAAATAATAAATAATATTTAAATTGATTATTAATCTTAGTAATTAATTAATTAGCATGCCTAAATAGATCTTATGCTCGTAGATGCGTAAACCGCGACTATCATCTTTCCCAAACTTCGCTTCCGCTGCGTTTTACTTTCCAACAATTCTCGGACTTCTGGAGCAACTGTGTAAGTGGCCGATCCAGTTTCAAAAAACCCTCGACGAACCTACGGTAGTAGCCGGCCAAACCCAAGAAACTACGGATCTCCTTCACATTCTTGGGCGGTGCCCAATCCAACACTGCCTCAATCTTCTACGGATCCACACGAACCCCCTCGGCTAAAATCACGTGACCTAAAAAGATCACTTCCTTCAGCCAGAACTCACATTTCGAAAACTTCGCATAGAGTTGCTTGGTCCTCAAAATGTCTAACACTACTCACAAATGATGGGCATGCTCTTCCTCGTTCCTCGAATAAATAAGAATATCGTCAATGAAGACGACGACACATTTATCCAAATACTCGATAAAGACTTTGTTCATCAACTGCATGAACACCGCCGGCACATTAGTTATCCCGAAAGGCATAACTACAAACTCATAATGTCCATATCTCGTCCGAAAAGCTGTTTTCGGCACATCGGTCTCCCTCACCCGGAGCTGTTAGTACCCTGATCTCAAATCAATCTTCGAGAATACCGCAGCTCCCTGCAACTGATCGAACAAGTAATCAATCCTCGGCAAAGGATACTTTTTCTTGATGGTCACCTTGTTTAGTTCACGATAGTCGATACACAAACGCAGTGAACCATCCTTCTTTCGTACAAACAGGACCGGTGCGCCCCAAGGCGAAGCGCTCGGTCGAACATACCCTGACTCAATAAGCTCACTCAACTGCTTCTTCAACTCGGCCATCTCTGAAGGTGCCATGCGATATGGCACCTTCGAAATCGGAGCCGCGCACGGCTCTAACTCTATAGCAAACTCGACCTCACGATCCGGTGGCAATCCTGGTAACTCGTCAGGAAATACATCAGGAAACTCACTAACGACTGGAATCGACGAAATCTCGACTCCACCATCCTCCGCCTTCAAGGCATAGCACCAATAACTAGTACAACCCTTTCGCAGGAGCCTCATCGACTTCAAGGCGTTAATAACGAACTTCTGGTTTCCCCTCTTTCGCCCCGCGAAAGAGTGCTCGGTGCCGTCCTCGACTAACATAGTGATGATTCTCGTGCAGTATTTCATGATTGCGCCATGCCTCTCGAGCCAATCATCCCCGAGAATCAAATCCTCACCCTCAATATTAACGACAATAAGATTGGAGAGCCAAGCTCTCTCACAAATAAACACAGAGCAGTCTCGGACCTCTCAATCGCCAATGATCCTATCACTGCTAGGAAGTTTAACGATGAAAGACTCGCAAGGCGACAAACAGTTGAGACTCAAACGGCACACACACTCCCGCGATATGAACGAATGTGTAGCACCAGAATCGAAAAGCACACTGACAAGATGAGAATGGATATGAACGGTACCTGTCGCCACAGTGGCCGCCGGATCATCGACCCTCCTCATCTCGTAGATACGCGGCTAGGCAGAGCCGACACTGGAAGCTCTTCCTCTAGCGGGCTGACCCCGACCTCTACCTCGGCTGGCACTTGGCGGAGGCTATAGAGCAAATGAGCCCTGGTTCACACTCGGCTCTCTAAGTACTGGAAAAGAATCACGGGACTCGCGAATCTGTCTGACCTGTTCACAAAAGAGGGCCTTGTGGCCCGACTGACCACAAGTATGACAAGTCAACTTCGGACGAGGACACTCCTGGTTCCTATGGCCCGGCTGTCCACAGTTAAAGCATGTGGGATCACGAACGGAGGTTCCGACAGCACCTCGAAAACTCCCAGAGAAACAAGCCAAACCGCCCGTAGAAATATTCGCAGCCTGAGATTTCTGCTGGCCTCCACCCTTGGGACCAGAAAAATTTCCGACTGGCTTCTGCTTCTTGCTCTCACGAGCCACATCACTAGCCGTCACCGACATATTGTAAGCAAGAGCCCTACTCTGATAATCCTTCAAAGTAGTGCAGACGAGCCCAGCCATATAGTCCCGAATTGACAGTTTCATCCGCCTGGAAAAGTGAAAAATTTTGTCGCTCTCTTCGACAACTTGGGTCTTCACAAAGCCCAACTCCTTGTTAAAATCGGCAATAGCTTGGGATACAGGAATATCCCGTGATTGAGCATTATATAAAGCATGGACTCGAGCCTGTCTAACCGGCCATGGCCAATATTCAATCTCCATCAATTCCTGAAATTCGGCCCACGAAGCAACATGGTATTTGGGCCCAATGGCCTCCCACCAATACGTAGCGTCCCCAGTGAGAAAGTACTGGGCAATAGGGACCTTACGATCCTCGGGACAGTTGGTGGCAACGAAGACTTTAGATACCTACTTGATCCACCCCTCCCAGCCGATCGGGTCTGATGCTCCCGAAAACTGAGGAGCATGCATCTTGATGACATCTTGGAGCCAACGGTCTGCTCCGCCCCAATTAGCATGGGCCGAATCTGGGTTCTGAACCACCTGAGCTATCGCCGCCATTTGGTTTACCATTTGCTGCATAACGGTCGCAATACCAAGGTCGGCGCGCTCCTGAGAAGAAGCATAACTGTGATGGTCACCGATACTGCCGGCTCCCGAAGAATGCGACGTGGCCACCCCACCGGCTGCCCCACGTCCCCGGCCGCATCCACGGCCACGACCACGACCACAACCAAGACCAAGGCCCCTTCCAGCATCCATGCTGGTGTTAAGAGGTGGCAAAAAGCAACTCGATAATAAGTAAAAGAGGGAAAATAACCACAATTCAAGAAACGGAAATACAGTACGAGAAAACAAAGAATCGAGTAAGAAAACTTACGAATACTAGAAGTACTGAGATGCCGGCAGCGGTGTGACAATGTGCAAAACAAAACACAACTAGACCCAAATAACCGACAAGCCTAGGTTTCCATAAACCTAGTGCTCCGATACCATTTTCTGTAACACTCCCGAGATATTCGAAGTATATTACAGCGCCGTAGACCCATACATGGGACCCACCAGGCTAAAAAAGAAAAACACCACTCGACTAACCATCTCAGTTAGCGAGGGCACACATTTAAATAATGCAACATATAAAGATACTCCCAGAGCAACCGGCGTAATAAACATCAACCGACAATATAGCAATTTGAGTTAATACAAAACGAAGTTCGGAGTGAAAAGCCTAAGTACTCGCGAGTACAATCTATAAGTTTATAAATGTGAGAAACAACCATATCGAAAAAGACAAGAGAACTAAGAAGACTCGAATGCACATGTCAACGACCCTGGCCAACATCCTCGTACTGTCCCAGCGCCCGCTCGTCCGGCAGAACATAACCTGAAACCCATAACAAGAATTTCCCCAAAACAGGTCCCCAAAGGGGTTAGCAATTACACTAGTACAAGTAATCTAGGCAAACCATTCGCTTACACGTTTCATAGTACAATGCACCAAAACATTTCAAAACCAAAACCAGACATGTCTTTTCCGGAAACAAATAGTCAATCACATTTGCCTAGGACCGGGACGAAGCCACAAATCCCACTCGAGGCCTCTAAGGACCCTTCCAAGTTGGCCATATCATAAAATAAATCACGCACATGCATCGCCTAGGACCAGGACGAAGCCACAAATCCCACTCGAGGCCTCTAAGGACCCTCCCGAGCTGACTAGCTAAACAAACTCGTGAATCCAGGGCTCAAACCATTGGACTCCCTCTGTGGCCCCGTCGGACCCTCCCGAGGTGAGCAAATCACACACAATATACATTACCATTTCACGTTAAGCACAAAGGTTTCCAAAAAAATACTTGCCTTGGATAATTGACGATGCAACGAACGGAAAGGAAAATCACCAACGAACGCTAGGAACCAACGGAACCGAACCTAACGATTCGAAGAACATAATCACAACCAACTCTAAACGAATACGGAAATGGAATACACCCGAAAACCCGCCTACGATTCATGTATATTCGTATAAAAATAACAACGAGGGCGGACCACAACCGAACCCTGTCGAATATGCAATAACCACGAAATATACCATGAATCCGTAGGGAAAACAAGAATACTAGCAAGATTAATCATATTCAACATGAATTAATCAATCGTATGGAACAAATCGAAGAAAAACCCGAAAACCCCCAATTTACTTAAAAGTAGGGTTCTAAGAAGAATTACCTTGGATTAGGATGAAAGATTCATGTTGATGTTGTTATAATACACCAAGAACTCAAGGAAGATGATGGTTGAGATGATTGGAGGAAGAAATCGCCAAGAAATCGCCTAAAATTGCCAAAGCCGTGGAGGAAGGAGGTGAAATGAGAATTAGATCCGTCCAAGGTCAACTCCTGGGTATATATAGCCACACGGCTTAGCGCACGCTGACGGCTAAGTGTTAGCGTGCGTACCCAGTTATATTATAGTCTAGAACTCACTGTCCTGGACCGTTAGCGTGCGCTATTACTATCTAGCGTGCGCTAACAATGACTCGGTAGCGCGCGCTATCGAGCTATAGCGTGCGCTACCTGGGCACCTGAACAAGTCCAGAACGAACTGCCCAGTACTGGACGGTCGCGTTAGCGCGTGCTACCGGACACCTAGCGCGCGCTAGTCCTCCGACATTAGCGTGCGCTAGACTACGTAGCATTCGCTAATCCGCTAGTCCAGAGGACTGGAATCAGAAATAAGTTCACTGCCACTCCCAGGGCTCTGCTCGCTAGCGCGCGCAACGAACCAAACGTAGCGTGCGCTACTAAGGGATCCCTAGCGTGTGCTATGCAGAAAGATTAGCGCGCGCTAGGCACGAAATATTAACGGCCCAAAATACCGGAACATGAAAGAAACATCAAATGGAACATCTCAAAATGCATAATAAACTAGAATAGATCCACAGCAACCCCGAAACGGCGGTTCCGAACAACAATTACGAGAATCAGATCAATAGATGACGGAAGAACCAGTAAACGTAGAACTGGATGACAAAAAGTCTCGAAACAATTATTCTCAAAAATTAATGCGGTTACACGAGGGTCGCTAAAAATGAGAAATACACCGACAAATGAAAATACCGGGAAAAGAAAAATTCGGATATTACAGTATAGGTATGGGACTATTCAGTTAAGGAGGATTAAAAAAAATATTTACTTATACAAAATAAGATATTTCAAAACTTTCTTATTTTTAAAAGTATAAGGAATAATTACGGCATGATTATATTTTCGGGAGAATATGTGGTTCATCGCTGCTGCCCAACGTCGACTCTGAGGTAATGTTTTCAAGTATTCACTCTTTTATGAAAACTTAAAATTTTTGGTATGAGTGCAGAATGATTATGTTGGCAAAAGATTTGAAAGGATATGTGAACGTTTAAATGTTATCTGAAAGGGACAAAATATGATTTCAAAGAAAGGTTTCAAATTGATGTTTTTGCTGGCACAATATTTTTAAAGTTATTGATGAAAATACTCATACAAAGTTTGATACAGATTTTCAAAGTTCTTTATGAAGCTCAATTTCGAGGACGGAATTTTTTAAAGGGGGGGGGGGGAGGATTGTAACGCCCCAATACTTATTGAAATGCTATTTATTTTGCTAACTATCATGGATTTTGATTTTTTAATATTTACAGGTTGTCTGATACTTGGACCGATACGTTCCTAGCATAAAATGAAGGAAACGATTTCAAAATAAATTATAAGGATCATTTTTAGAATTTATGAAAGTGATTTCGAAAAGTTCCGACGATTTGATGCGTTAAAATTTTCATCACATAACACTTATATTGCAAAAATAATATTAAATTATTTTATTATTATTATCGAAAATCCGTTCCGAGCATATCGAAGATTTAATTCGGATGATTCTGGAACAGGTCGAAAAATCGAATTTGGACATCAAGAAGGGGTCGAACCGGACGTGCCAAGTTGAAGGACATTTGCTGGTCACCGCCGGACACGCCTACCGACAGCTGCCGGTCACGACCGACAGAAGATTCTCGGCCACTATCCGGATAAGGATGTCCAGCTGTCCGGATAAGGTCGGTCACGACCGACAGAAGTTTCTCGGCCCGCTGTCGGGATAAGGTCGGTCACGACCGACAGAAGCTTCTCGGCCAGCTGTCCGGATAAGGTTGATTTTCAACCCAATTTGGACTCCTATAAATACATCTATACTTAAGTATATTCCAACAAATAATATATCATTTTGAAGCTGTGTAACTCTATAATAAAATGCCCATAACATATTTCCCTTCCAAAAATTAAAAAGGCCTCAAAAAGCCAGATGAAACAGGAAGCTCAAATCTGACAGTTTTCAATAGTGTTTGATAAAAGTCCCCAAAGAAATTTCATATTTTACATCAAGAATTTATGGCCGGAAATATGAAAAAGCATTTTCAAGTGCTAGGGGAAGCGTATCCGGGATCGAAGAAGGACAATCGAGTCAAATTCAAAGGAAGATATTTCAAGATTTCAGCAAATGAGGTGAGGTTATACTGTCTTAATATGTTATGGTCATCGTTGTGTCGTGTAACATGATGACCCGCGAGGGGTCGAAAGAATGAAAGAAAGCCGAGACGAGTCTCACACAGATAAAAATGTTTTATGTGCATTACATAATATGATTTTGACGATTTATAAGAGTTTAATCTCACTTAGTATGCTCGCGTACTCACACCTCGTCATTTATGTTTTTCAGGCTAAGGAATCGACGAACGGGACAAGCCGAAGATGAATCATACTCCCAACATGATGAAATCATAAAGAATAAAAGATGTTGTCGCCGTAATTGTTATTATTTTTGCGAAACACTTGATGTTCTTCAACGAATGTAATTTCAACGGACTATGTCCGAATATTTGATTTCCCATGTTTTTGTAAAACTGTACTGATGTTTGAATAAACGAATTTTATTGAAGATTTAATCACTAAAATGCTTCCGCAAATACTCCGAATTTATATAAAATTGAGCTGTGTAACGTTCTTTTTTAATTTAGAAAGTCAGGGCATTACAGAATAGTATCGGAGCAAGACCTCTCTCAGTACGGTGAGATTTGGGGATGAACCAAGCGGAAGCTGGTGTACATGTGACACTCGGGGCCGACGAGGGCGGGGAGTGATCGCCGGTGCAATAAAAAAGGGCACGGACAATGAGTGGCTCCGAGAAAGGGGAGTGATCGCTGGTGCAATAAGAAAACAGGCACGGACAACGAGCTGCTCCTGACAAGGCTTCTAGGCGGAGGGGGACATGACTGAACCGAATTCTCACCAGAATGAGAGGTATTCCAGGACTGTATAGGTATGGGACTATACAGTTAAGGAGGTTTAAAAAAATATTTACTTATACAAAACAAGATATTTCAAAACTTTCTTATTTTTAAAAGTATAACGAATAATTACGGCATGATTATATTTTCGGGAGAATATGCGGTTCATCGCTGATGCCCAATGTCGACTCCGAGGTAATGTTTTCAAGTATTTACTCTGTTATGAAAACTTAAAATTTTTGGTATGAGTGCAGAATGATTGTGTCGGCAAAAGATTTGAAAGGATATGTGAAAGTTTAAATGTTGTCCAAAAGGGACAAAATATGATTTCGAAGAAAGGTTTCAAAGTGATGTTTTTGCTGGCACAATATTTTTAAAGTTATTGATGAAAATACTCATACAAAATTTGATACAGGTTTTCAAAGTTCTTTACGAAGCTCAATTTCGAGGACGAAATTTTTTAAAGGGAGGAGGATTGTAACGCCCCAATACTTATTTAAATGCTATTTATTTTGCTAACGATTATGGATTTTGATTTTTTTAATATTTACAGGTTGTCCGATCCTTGGACCGATACATTCCTAGCATAAAATGAAGGAAACAAATTCAAAATAAATTATAAGGATCATTGTTAGAATTTATGAAAGTGATTTCAAAAAGTTCCGACGATTTGATACGTTAAAATTTTCATCGCAGAACACTTATATTGCAAAAATAATATTAAATTATTTTATTATTATTATCGAAAATATGTTCCGAGCATATCGAAGATTGGACTCCGATGAGTCTGGAACAGGTCAAAAAATCGAATTTGGACATCAGGAATGGGTTGAACTGGCCGTGCCAAGTTGACGGACATCTGTCAGTCACCGCCGGACACGCCTACCGACAGCTGCCGGTCACGACCGACAGAAGCTTCTCGGCCACTATCCGGATAAGGATGTCCAGCTGTCCGGATAAGGTCGGTTACGACCGACAGAAGCTTCTCGGTCAGCTGCCCGGATAAGGTCGGTCACGACCGACAGAAGCTTCTCGGTCAGCTGTCCGGATAAGGCTTCTAGTTGTCCGGGTAAGATTGATTTTCAATCGATTTTGGACCCCTATAAATACATCTATACGTAAGTATATTCCAACAAATAAAATACCATTTTAAGCTGTGTAACTCTATAATAAAACGCTCGTAACATATTTCCCTTCCAAAAATTAAAAAGGCCTCAAAAAGCCCGATGAAACAGGAAGCTCAAATCTGACAGTTTTTCAAATGTGTTTGATAAAAGTCCCCAAATAGATTTCAGATTTTACATCAAGAATTTATGGTCGGAAATATGAAAAAGCATTTTCAAGTGCTAGAGGCAGCGTATCCGGGATCGAAGAAGAACAACTGAGTCAAATTCAATGGAAGATATTTCAAGATTTCAGCAAACGAGGTGAGGTTATATTGTTTTAATATGTTATAGTCATCGTTGTGTTGTGTAACATGACGACCCGCGAGGGTTCGAAAAAATGAAAGAAAGCCGAGATGAGTCTCACACAGATAAGAATGTATGTGTATTACACAATATGATTTTGACGATTTATAAGGGTTTAATCTCACTAAGTATGCTCGCATACTCACAACTCGTCGTTTATGTTTTTTAGGCTAAGGAGTCGATGAATGGGACAAGCAGAAGATAAATCATACTCCCAACATGATGAAATTCTAAAGAATAAAAGATGTTACCGCCGTAATTGTTATTATTTTTGCGAAACCCTTGATGTTCTTCAACGAATGTAATTTCAACCGACTATGTCCGAATATTTGATTTCCCATGTTTTTGTAAAACTGTACTGATGTTTGAATAAATGAGTTTTAATGAAGATTTACTGACTAAAATGCTTCCGCAAATACTCCGAATTTATTTAAAAAATTTTAAGAAAAAATTGAGCTGTGTAACGTTCTTTTTTAATTTAGAAAGTCAGGGCATTGCACAATGGTATCGGAGCAAGACCTCTCTCAGTACGGTGAGATTTGGGGATGAACCAAGTGGAAGCTGGTGAACATGTGACACACGGGGCCGACGAGGGCGAGGAGTGATCGCTGGTGCAATCAAAAAGGGCACGGACAATGAGCAGCTCCGAGAAAGGGGAGTGATCGCCGGTGCAATGTAATACCCACGATTTTGGATTTTTTCGGATATTTCTCGGTTGTCGAGTGCCGGTATTATTTTCTCGACAACTGTTTTGGTGTTTATGGCCGTATATGGTGTTTTGTTGTATGTTGTTTTCATTCCGGATTGATAACGTTGTCCGCGAGCGTTTTGTCATGTTCGTTCTGTGCGTTTTCGAAAAATCGAGTCATCGGGTCATGGCGGTTGGGAAATGGCCGGACGGGTGTGGGCACTTGCCGGATGGGTGCGGCAGGAACTGGCATAGCGCACGCTACTGCTGGAACGCAGCGCACGCTATGGCCGGAAGGCTGCGCACGCTACGGCCGTAAGGCTGCACGCGCTACTCGGCTGAGGCAGCAGGGGCAGAGAGGTTCTGGACTTCGGGCGGACGGCAGGTAGCGCACGCCACTGTCGGACCCGACGCGCGCTAATCGGTAGGCGTAGCGCACGCTACGGCCGGAAGGCTGCGGGCGCTACCGCGGTCGGACGGGAAGGTTCTAGACAGCAGGACAGGTCGTCAGGATATAGGTCAACGCGGGCCCCGACCGAACATTCTCGACCATGACCGCCCGTTAGCGCACGCTAGCTCGGCAGCCTAGCGCACTGTCACGGGATGGGAGTTTTGCGCAGCTAACCCGTGCGGCACTTAAACAACTAAGCTGAGTCGGGTTGCTAAGTAAGCCTGAAAGTAACGAGAAAAGGGCAATAGCACAAAAGGATTTTATTAA
This sequence comes from Orobanche coerulescens, assembly GCA_033398695.1. Classification (NCBI taxonomy): domain Eukaryota; kingdom Viridiplantae; phylum Streptophyta; class Magnoliopsida; order Lamiales; family Orobanchaceae; genus Orobanche; species Orobanche coerulescens. The sequence goes on along the minus strand of CM065802.1, from coordinate 174,837,498 downwards.
GTATGAAAGCTTGAGTACAATAGAGCTTTACAATACTTGTTTGCTTGAGGATTTCGGGATGGAGTGAGCAAATGAGGCTCCTCCTCCTTTTATACCACCCTAGGAGAGTTCTGGAGTGGAACTATCTAGATAGAACTTTCTATATAGAACACTCTAGATGGGCATTTACATGAGCATTCTACAAAGTGTGTAAGAAGTACATTTCTACATGCTTCTAGAGTCATCTACGAATTTACAAGTATGTAGAGATCTCTTGGTCTTTCTTTGATCTTTCTAGAACCTTCCGGAACCTTCCGACACATAGAGACTCCTGTTAGGGTCATCCGGGTCGCTTTTGCCTGACCCGTCACATCCTCCCCCACCTATTTTAGCGACGTCCTCGGCGTGTTCTCTTGTCTGAACCTCTTGATGTGATCTTGAAATTGCAGAGTTCATCTTCCCGTTCCCATGTGGCTTCGCTATCAGGGAGGTTTTTCCATTTTACCAAGTACTCAGTGCAGGGAGGCACGCCTCTCTTCCGAGTAACTCATTCGGTCACAATATACTCCATCTCCTTGTCGAATGTGGTGATTACGGCAGTTGGTGCACGATTCGACTCTCCTCGGTGCGGGTCTTCCGAGTCAGCGTGGTAGAGTTTCAATTGGCTTGCGTGGAAGACCGGATGTATTTTACGTCTTGGAGGGAGTTGTAACATATAAGAGACATTTCCAACACGTTTGATTATTGTAAATGGTCCTTCGTACCTCCTCACCAAACCTTTGTGTAATGCCTTGAATTGGTTGGTAGAAAGTTTGACCATGACCTGATCTCCTTCCTAAAACTTAATGTCTCTTATTTTAGGATCAGCCCACTTCTTCATCTTCCGGGCGTCCTTATCAAGGTAGGCGCGCGTAATTTCTCTTTCCTCATGCCACTCTCGGGCAATGCGGTGAGCTGCGGGACTTTTCCCTTCATGTGTCGAGGCTACAGCATTCAGGGTTAGTGGCTGAAAACCCATAATGATTTCGAAAGGGGACTTACCTGTTGCCTCGCTTTTCTGCAGATTGTAGGAAAACTGGGCCACATCAAGTAATCTTGGCCAGTCCTTCTGATGGGTTCTCACATACTTAGATATAGCTCCAGCAATGCATTGATTCGTTCGGTCTGTCCATCTGTTTGGGGATGGAAACTTGTCGAGAACTTAAGGTCTGTTCCCAATAGCTCGAATAGTTATCTCCAAAATTGTCCAGTGAATCAAGGGTCTCAATCACTCACAATACTTAAGGGAATCCCCCATAGTTTGATGATATGTTTGAAAAATAGACGGGCAGCTTCATTAGCATTGCAGTCGGGTGATGTGGCAATGAAAGTAGCATACTTACTGTATCGGTCCACAACCACCATAATACTTCCGAATCCTTCTGATTTTGGGAGAGTTGTGATGAAGTCCATTGAGACGCTCTCCCAGGGCCTTGATGCAATAGGCATGGGCTCCAACAATCCTACCAGCAGATTTTGCTCATTCTTGTCTTGCTGGCACACTAGACAAGTCTTCACGTAAGCTTAAATTTCGTCCCTCATTTGCGGCCAATAGTATGAGGCCTGCACGAGTGCAGTGGTGCGTTCGATTCCTGGGTGACCATCCCACTTAGTGTCATGGCACTCCCTTATGATCTCCTTTCGAAGTTTTCCCCACTTAGGCACAAATATCTGATCGCCAATAGTGCGTACGATACCACCTTCCTCCCAAAATCGCCTTGTTTTGCCTTGCTTTATTTTGTCCAAAAGATCTTTGAGTTGGCGTCTTGTTGGACTCCTTCCTTAATCCGTTGGATGAGGTCGAACTTCGGCATACTTGAACCCAAAGTGGCCAGTTCTGCCTTCCTACTTAGGGCATCCGCGACTACATTAGCCTTCCCAGGCTTGTACTCAAGTCGGTAGTCAAATTCCGCCAAGAAGTCTTGCCATCGAGCTTGCTTGGGACTTAACTTCTTTGGGGTCTGAAAGTAACTCGTATCCACGTTATCTATCATGATCACAAAGTGTGAGCCAAGTAAGTAATGTCGCCATGTTCGCAGGCAGTGTATGACCGAAGTCATTTCATTTTCGTGCACCGTATACCGTCTTTCCGTCTCATTGAGTTTCCGGCTCTCAAAGGCAATCGGGTGTCCATCTTGCATGAGCACTCCTCCAATAGCGAAATAAGAGGCGTCAGTTTGTACCTCAAAAGCTTTTGTGTGGTCCGGCAAGGCCAGTACGGGTTCATCGGACACCGCTTGCTTGAGTTCTTCAAAAGCTTTCTAACACTTGCTGGACCAATGCCATGATTTTTCTTAAGTAGATCGGTCAGTGGGGCTGCTTCGGCTGAGTATCCTCTTATAAAGCGTCAGTAGTAGTTCACCAAGCCAAGAAATGATCGAAGTTCTGGAACCTTGGTCGCGGGTTACCAATCCAAAATAGCCTTCACCTTTGCATTTTCCATCATGATTTTGCCTCCTTTAACCTTGTGACCGAGAAATTCAACTTCTTCTTGGGCAAATGAACATTTTTCCTTCTTAACATAGAGCTCATTCTCATGTAGTACTTGGTGTAATATGTGGTATTCTCATTTGCCGTTATCTTGAATTGTTTGTATTTTGTCGTCGGACATTTTCTTGTTGATGAGAATCGGAGTGATTTCTATCGTGATACTCTATTTGTTTCTATCACATAGCCGTTTTAGTCGGGTGCGACTTGTTGTCGCGTGCATTTCTTTGATTAAATGTGTGCATGTGATGTGTCGTTAATTGAGATTTGATTTCCTCGACTAGTGACGAAGTTAGTTCCATCACCTATAGTTGCCCTTGGATTCCTGGTGACCATACTTCAATCCCTTCACGGGTCAGTTCTCGCGGAATGCTGGTTTGGGACGTAAGTGCTTCCAACACTCGAAGAGAAACAGGTTTACGGCTCAGTGCATCAGCAACCACGTTTGCTTTGCCTGGATGATAGAGGATTTCCAAATCGTAATCCTTGATCAATTCCAGCCACCTTCTCTGCCTCATGTTTAATTCCTTCTAACTGAAAATATACTTGAGGCTCTTATGATCTGTAAAGATCTGACAGTGAGTGCCGTATAAATAATGTCGCCAAATTTTCAAAGCAAAGACCACAACTGCTAACTCTAGATCATGAGTCGGGTAATTAACTTCGTACGGCTTCAACTGTCGAGAGGCATAGGCAATCACCCTATCCTTTTGCATCATCACACATCCCAGACCCTAATTTGAAGCATCGATGTACACCATGAATCCCTCGATTCCATCCGGTAACGCTAGTATAGGTAATGTCATCAATCTCCTCTTAAGTTCATCAAAACTAGCCTGGCATTTCTCATTCCACACGAATCTCTGAGTCTTCTGCAACAGCTGAGTGAGTGGACGAGCAATTTTGGAAAATCCCTCTACAAAACGGCGATAATATCAAGCAAGTCCTAAGAAGCTTCGGACTTCTTTCACGTTATTAGGAGATTCCCATTCCAAGATTGCTTCGACTTTCTTCGGGTCCACCTGAACTCCATCAGTTGATATCACATGCCCAAGGAAGGTTACTTCCCTAATCCAGAACTCGCATTTGGAAAGTTTCGCATAAAGCTATTCATTCCTCAAGGTGCTCAAAACAACACGCAAATGCTCAGCACGCTCCTCGGGGTCTTTCGAATAAATCAAAATGTCATCAATGAAAACGACCACAAACTTATCTAGGTATTAAAAGAATACCCGATTCATCAATTGCATAAATACCGCAGGAGCATTGGTAAGTCCGAATGGCATCACCACGAATTCATAGTGTCCGTACCGGGATCTGAAAGCAGATTTCGGTATGTCCGATTCCTTAATTCTCAACTGATGGTATCCTGATCGCAAATCGATCTTAGAGAATACGCTGGTCCCTTGCAGTTGGTCAAAAAAGTCGTCGATCCGAGGTATAGGATACTTGTTCTTGATCGTCACCTTATTTAGCTCCCTGTAATCAATACATAATCGGAGGGATCCATCTTTCTTCCGGACAAAGAGAACGGGCGCTCCCCAAGGAGAAACGCTAGGTTGAATGTAACCCTTCTGCAATATTTCCTCCAGTTGCTTCTTTAGTTCATACATCTCGGTTGGCGCCAAACGGTATGGTGCTCTGGAAATAGGAGCGGCTCCAGGCTCTAATTCGATATTGAACTCTACTTCTCTCCGCGGAGGTAACCCAGGTAGTTCGTCAGGGAATACATCTGAGAATTCCTTCACAACTGGAATAGATGATAGCTCTACTCCTTCTTCTTTCTTCATGGCATAGCACCAAAATCCATGACAACCCTGCTTCAGTAATTTCACTGCTTTCATAGCTTTGATATATTTTCCCGAGCTTCCCGGTCTCCATCCTTTGAATAAATGTTCAGATCCGTCATCAGCAATTATAGAAATGACTGTCTTTCGGTAATTCAAAATAGCCCCATAACGGTTGAGCCAATCATCTCCGAGAATTAGATCGTCGCCATGGATATCGACTACAATAAGATTTGATGGCCAATCTCTCCCTTCTATAGATACTGGAAAATCTCTAGTTTCTAGGGTTCCCACAATTCTCTCTCCGCTCGGCAAACACAGAACATAAGGCTCACAATCAAATAAACACGAGATTTTCAAACGATTAACACAGTTCAATGATATGAAAGAATGTGTAGCTCCTGAATCGAATAAGACACTAACTGGTTGCAAAAGGATCTGAATCGTACCTGATGCAACAACAGTGTTCTGATCGTCAGATTTCCTCATCTCGTACAGGCGCGGAGGAATGGACCCAGCACTGGATGCCTCTCTTTTCCCAACATTCTGCTGCTGAAACCCACTTTGCTGCGTCCGGTTCACACTTGTCTCTTTTGGAACTGGCGCTGGAGTGCGAGCACCAAATGATCTAGTCACATTTCCGCAAAAATTCGCACGGTGCCCTTCTTGCCCACATTCAAAACAAGTCACAGAAGGAACAGGACAATCACGTCGAATATGCCCTACTCGACCACAATTATAACACTTCTTTGATGCGTCCGAAATTGTTGATGTTGTCCGGAACTTCTTTCCACCTCGAGAAGGATGCGAAGGTTTCCTAGACGAATAAAATGAAGATTGGCCCTTGCGGGGCCCACTACTCTTGTTTTCTGAGAAGCTGCCGGACACTTTCTGCATCTTTGCCTCCATCGATTTCTCCACCACTGCCTCTTTAATGTCGTAGGCCAGCGCTTTGTCTTGATACTGTCACAACATAGTACACTCGAATCCGGACATGTACTGCTGAACCTCCAGCTTCATCCGCATATAGAAATGAAAAATCTTTTCCGCCTCCGTCCTGACCAAGTGTCGCACACAAGTCAGCTGATGATTAAAAGTCTTGATTATGTCTGTCACAGATGCTTCCGAACTCTGCAGTGAGAAAAACTCTCGGACTCTAGCCTCTCTAACTGGACGAGGACAATATTGTGCTTCCATCATTTGTTTGAATTCCATCCAGTCAGCATTATGATCCTCAGGTCGAATAGCTTCCCACCAGTCAAAAGCCTCCTCAGCTAGAAAATACTGGGTAATAGGAACTTTCCGGTCCTAGGGACAGTTAATCCCCGCAAATATCTTCTATAACTCCTTCAGCCAATGATCCCAAGTAAGTGCCTCAGCAGAACCGTCAAATTTTGGCGGGTGCAATTTGACCACCTAAGTAAGTCATTTGTCTCCCCGATTATCCTCGTTATGCTGTTGTCCCATCGCCGTCTACATGCGGTCAACTACCTGAGCTAACTGGTTTATCTGAGCAACCACCTGTTGAAGCACTCGCTGCATGTTAGGATTTGCGTTTTCATTCGTTGATCCATGTTTCCCTCCAGAATGGGAATCGGTTCAACTAGTCGATAATTCTGGGGTAGTCGCTGAATCCTCCTGTCTCACATTACCACGTCCGCGTCCGCATCCACGACCTCCCCTCAACATACTGTAAACACAATTACTCAATATCCAGGGCAAAATTTTCAAAAATAAAGTCCGTCAATATTCACAAAACAGAATTTAAGTAATACAGTAGTATAAGGGATTTGGAGACTTACAACCACGGTCCACACAACGACGCTGGCTGAACAGTGATGTTACGAACGACCCGTAAATCAAATACCGTAAACAGACCCGAATAAAACCCGACTGCCAAGATATCCATGAGTCTTAGCTCTGATACCATATTCTGTAATACCCCGAGATATTCGGAATAATTACAGCACCGTAAACCCTTTAAGTAAGAATTTACAAGGCTAATTTGAAGAATGTAAAAATAATACCACAATACCACAATTATATAAAATACAAAACCGGGTTCAACATATCAAATGAGTTTATTAATACAACCATCTCGAAATATTAATACGACACACGTACTTCAGTACTAAAAATAATCCAAAAATACAAGTCACAACCACAATAAACATCACTGAGCCCCTTCGTCGTCACGTCGGTACTGTGGCTGTTTTCCCGCTCCTCGGCTACCTGAACATCAAAACAAATGTCCACCTCCGAAGGGGTTAGCAAAATGATTCTAGTACAAGTATCATATTAAACGAATCAAATATGCAACAACAATGCATAACAGAATACACAACACGGACTTCCGCTACCGGAATCCAACAATGCGAATCCACGAGATTCCATTAACACAACGTGGGTATTCCAATGATCCAGCGCCCTCAGCATAGATCTCAAAATGATCCTGTCGGACCAACACGAGGTGGAAAAACCCGTCCAATGATCCAGCGCCCTCAGCATAGATCCCAAGATGATCCCGTCGGACCAACACGAGGTGGATATCCGATCCAGCGCCCTCAGCATAGATCGCACAACATATACAAACACAACTCATGCATACATATATGCAAAATTGCTATGTCCATCAACATGAACATACAAACACTCGATAACGAATATCATGACAATTCAACAAAATAAATCCCATGTTCAACAACATGAATAAACCACATGCATGCTCAAAATACCAACATTAACAAATTACGATACTTGCCTCAAAGATGGCAAGAACTAATTACTCCAATGATCTCAACACACTCGAAGGCCGCCTCCTTCGATCAGTCGTTCGCAATGCTCAGCCCTTGAACAAATAGGAAAAATAACGGCAACTCAAAACAAGTTTAAACGTACGAACATCTAATGTCTCCTACGGTCGGGTTAATACTCTAAGCTAGCCATCTCACGGTTCAACTCACCCGATGAACGATCGGTTGAGCTAGCGATATTCAAATCATCATAAATTCGTACTTCGATTCCGGATTATCTATTCCCTCACCAAGTTCGGTTATAAATCACTTTTCAATTCGAGTTTAAGGTTTAATCATCCATATAATTCGTTCTTCCACAATTTATATTCCTTGCCAAAATTTACGTTCATAGCAATGGTTACCCATCAACATCCTTTCGTTCGAATCATCAGCATGAAGATAACCATATCCAGAAATCACTGTAAGTTATGAATAACGTTGACGGTCACCTCATACTATCCAAGGATATTTCTAGACCATTTTAATAATTCATCTTCTTGTAAAAATCTCATACAAAGTGATGATAATAACAGTACCCCGACATGCAAGTGATTCGGATAAGACATCCTAAAATATACCAAAATCTCAGAAATCACAAATCATTGATTCAACTCAAAAGGGTTCGGTTACAATCTTCTTATTCAAAGGGGTTCTAAAATGATTACTTCAAGCTTACATGAATGGTGCTCAACCTAATCATTAATCCATAACCTTGATAAACTCCAGGAGGAAGTTATAATCCGAATAAGAACATGAATTCAATGTTCGGGCAGCAACACATACCTTGTATGGAAAGAAAAGAATAAAACTCTTGATGAACTCAACATTGGACGCTTGAACACCAATCCTCAAAGCTTCTCGCCTTCAATGATGTGTTAGGAAGCTGATATGAAGGTTGAAGATGGAGAGGGTAACTCTCAAAGTCGCGAAATTATGTTGTGGGTTGAAGTGGAAATCTGAAAATGAAGGAGGGTGTTGTCCTATATATAGAAAATGGTTATTAGCGCGCGCTACGGCCATATCCATAGCGTGCGCTAATGGGCTTGCAGCCTACTGTTTCTGCCTGGCCTTGACTTAGCGTACGCTAACATCCCTTTACGTGCGCTAAGTACATAAATTAGCGTACGCTATCACTCATATAGCGTGCGCTAACGGCCATACAAAGCTTCACTGACCTCACTGTACTCAACTTTAGCGTGCGCTAGCCTCATAACATTAGCGTGCGCTAATCACCATTGACTCGACTTTTCCAAAAGCCATCCAGATTCATCCCGACATTTCCCGACCAAGATCTGCAGCTGATCTCACCTACCACCTTGTCTTAATCAAGTTGACTTCGTATAGCATGCGCTAACGTTCATACACAACATGCTCTATGAAACCCAAATTAGCGTACGCTACGCCTAGTCGTTAGCGTGCGCTACAAGTGCAAAAATTATAATTTTGAACACATTCATGAAATCATACGCTCAACAACACCAGATCATGAAATACGCTGGATAATACTAAGATCAAATACAACATATACAACATCACAATGTTCAAAATACACATTAGGATCTCAGGTATTACAGGAATCCCCAGGCTTATTGAGTTGACGGAGAACCACATTATCATGGGGTCATCGTGGTATGTCATCAGATAAGAAACCTTCATCGGAATATGACTTGGAGCTCATAGAGATGGGAGATACAGGGGCATCTTGAGCGGGATCTTCGGCAGCAGGTGCTTCGGGAGCTTCAGAAGCCAGTGCCTTGGAAGATTGTGCAGCATGGTCAGTCTCGGGGACAGGAGGGACTGATTCCTAGTGTTTGGTTTGGTATTCTATAGTCGGGAGTACAGGAGGGACTGAATCCTCCTGCCATCTCTCAACTTCCCCCTGATCCATAAGAGGGACTTATTCCTCTTGGAGGATGGCGCGGGCAGTGTCTTCTTGTTATTTTGGGACAGGCTGGGCTTCATGTTCAGCTGCTGCTTTTTCTTCAGCGGTAACAAGAGGGACTGATTCCTTCTGTTGTTTATCATTGGTAGCTTCCTCTTGCGGGTGAGGGGACTTATTTCTATCAGATGTCCCCTGACCCTGTTGGCTGTGGTGAATGGCCATTTCTCATTCCCTGGCCTCTTCACAGCTTATTCGCTGACCTTCTTGTAAGGCATCATCATCAGAATCTGAGTCAGGGTCATAGTGGTGGCTTAGTGAGGGATCTTTGTCAGTGGACTGCGATTCCCTTTCAGTCTGGCCTTCTCTTTTGCCTTGTAATAGTCAGAAATGAGCTCATGGCAAAAGTGATCCTCCCAATAGATCAAGACTAAAACATTTTTGGTGTCCGTGACCTCAGAGTAAACAATTCTTCTTCCTTCCAGTCAGCCCGGTTGTACAAGATATCATATGGGGTGACCCTGTATGACTTCCGTATCTTGAAACATTCAAACACTTGCTCTATTTGGACTTGAAGAAGAGTATTGTTGATTATTTATGTTGGGGAGGGACTCCATACAGTAATTGGGTTTACTGTTCATACTTGATCCTCAACAGGTATGAGAGACTCTTTCGGAGAGGGATCCTCAACACGTATGGGAGCCTGTTTGAGAGAGGGATCCCGGATAGGGGATGGTACCCTGTGGGGAGAGGGATCCTGTACAGGTGTGGGTACCCTATCAGGAGTTACGGCATTCGGCTCCAAGGGGGCAGCCGATTCACCAGAACCCTCTAGTTTGGCTAACAGTTGTTCTTCCGTGATAGCTACTATAGGCTCTAGATCTGCTCTCTACGCAGCAATTGTTTCTTCCATAGGGGTTGCGCCCTGTGGGATAGATCAGCGATAAGAACAAGAGAGGCGTCTACAATAGCTGATGCGGGTACTATAGGCATAGTCTTGGAAGACTTCTTTGCCTTCTTTTTCTTTTTCTCGATAGCATGAGGGGCAATTTTATTCTTTAATTTCTCCTGGCTCACGATCCGCTCAGTGACATCTCTTGGGTCACACAAGATTGGCAAGGATTTCGGGTTTGGCCTTTTAGCAATCAAAGGCGATTTCTGGAATATAGTGGAAGTCATCCATCTGATGAACTTCTAGGGGACAATCTTCTTTGCATGCTCGGATTTTCTTAGCGGACTCAGGTTTGGCATCCTCCTCCTGTATCCTTTTCAGCAGGATCTGGCACCAATTGACCTTTTCTCCTGACATGATGGCCACCATAATCTGGAAGTGAAGGTTTGTGCATATTTCGAATGCTCCTATTCAGTTCTCAATAACTCGGCAGCAGAAGTCATGCATATAGACATAAGGCAGACATAAATTCTTTTTGTGGCATGAAGGATGAACGTTCTGTGCATCCCCATCCCCAGTGATTAGCCTCTAGTAGGCAGTCAGCAATTCCTCTGACCCGAAGGTCTCCAGTTCTTCCATCTTCAGGCCATCCGACGGCAGCCTATAGATCTCTTCAAGCATATCTTTGTCCAAAGAGACCTGAATCCCTTGAACAGATGCAGAAATTTCAGATACGTCACCTCCCTTCCTCTTAGATGCGTAAATGATTGATGCGTCCAGGTAGAATTCTTCTACAATGCTCTCAGCATATAATTCGGAGTGGTGACTAGCAAGGTGGTAGAGCCCTTGTTGTTTCACCCGAGAAACAACGACTTCCATTCCATTGGAGTCCTCTCCTTCGACGATGATTCTTTCCATCACCACGGACCTTGCGAAAATGCGTCCGTTGATGATAGTCTCTTTCTTCTTCATAGAGAGGGAAGAAGTTCGAGAAGTAGTCATTTTAGCAGAGAAAGGTTGAAGAGAACTTGAAAATATTGCAGAAAAAATTCAGAAAATACAGAGAAGAATGTAGGCTGCCTTGCTTGAGACTCATTTAAAAATTGCAGAAAGTGTAAAGAGTCTAAATGTAAAACCCCACAAACGTTAGACTTAGTAAGCTTAGTTGTAAATAATATCTCATTTGTCATGAATAAAATTTTGTTATGAACGCCTTTGATGTTTCGATTAATTAATTGTTAAATTGCCCAAAATTTGAAATTTTACAAATACATTAAATATTTAGCACACATAATTAATTATAATAACATGCTTAAGCAATTAATAGGCCAAGACCCAACCTAACAAGGACCTAAAACATAAATTTAATAGCTTGGGCCGAACCCAATACACCTTGCAACCCAACTAACTAACAGACCCAACCCATCACAATGATAACTTATACACTTAATTTACTAAACAAAATAATAATGTATACTAATGAGGAGGGACGACCAAATGGGGGGAAAAGGGGGAGTGATGTGGTTTCTAGAGCCTTCATCCTCAATATGCAAGGACACGTGTCCTAAGTCTTCAATGCACCTACACTTTCCCAAGCCCTAATAATACACTATAAATACTTACACTTTTTACCTATCCCCCCCTTTACATTTTCAACACAAAAAAAATCTGCACATATAGGAAGTAGAGAGAGGGCCAAAAATTAGAGGAAGGAGGAGGAAGAAGAAATTCAAGCAAGAACTAGGTAATCTAACTTCCTATATCTTCTTCTATAATTTATATTTATAAATCTTCACATACTAACTTAAGTCTTATCCTACAATCAAAATGCACCTCCATGGTGTAATGATGATCATGGCCGAAATATGTAGAGGTGAAAGGAAGATCATCTTCTAATTTACGAGACTTAGAACCAACCATTTGCAACAAGAAATCGAGGTGGGTAAAAATTCTTTTCGAAACTGCTAAAAACAAATGAATTTTTTTTCTTCTTTGTGATGCATGCTCTCTTCTGAAAATTTCACAAATATGTTGTTGAGGAGCATGATAAAGACATACATATTAATATATAGCATGATTTTTGTACTTGGGATTATATCTCTCGTCTTTCTTGAATTTTAATTTCAAAGATTATGATTTTTGTAAAGCATGCATGAATCTGAAAACTTTATGTAAATGCATGTCCTTGAGATGTATGTTCATGACTATATTAACATGCATAACTTTTTTGGGTTTAAATTACAACCGATTTGGTAGATGAATTTTGATTATGTGAAAAAATGTAAGTTTCATGTCTTCTTTGGAATTTTAGTGAAAACCCTACCAAAATCTTAGATTTTGTGTCATATGATTATGTTATGGTATTTGGGTAACTTATTTGTGGCGAAATGGGACTTGAAACAAATAAACGGAATTTTAAGGGCATAAATTGTAATTAATGAAAAATTATGGACTAAACTGTTCTGGGCCTTAAATAATATATATTAGCTTATAAAAGCTGTCCGTAAAGTTTCAAACAAATCGGAATTCGTTATCTAAGCTCACTAGTCGAAAATGCAATCTTCAAACAATTCCAGGGTAAAAAAATGAAAGAAATCAAAAATTCCGGACCATGTCCGAATCTTTTGGAATTTTTCACAAATCTGGAATTCCAGGTTCACCTCGGACCATCATGTAAAATTTCATTACCTTTAGAGCTAAATTCAAATCTATATAGGTCTCGAAACGAATTTGTTAAAATTTGGGGCAAATTCATAATTTCTGGAAATTTCAGTCCCGAAACTGAAATTCCAAAACTTTTCTTAATTATGAAGTTGAGAAAGTATTTTCAACTCCCTTAAAAAATTCCATGACCATACAAATTCATCCCGAAGTGTTCGTTCTTCCGAAACGCTTAGTCTCAAAATTAAGGGCATACTCGTCTTTAAAAAATTTCCCGATCACCATATTATTGAATCTATCAGTCCAATACATGTGACTTGAACTCTTAAAACTGTTAGCAATTCATAGATTGCTAATTCCTGAGGAACATTTTCATAGAATCTCGCCCTAAATAATTTTGACTAATTTTAATAAAGAGAAATATTTCCAATTTAACATGCAAGTCCTATTCCTTATTATCCGCACCACAAATATAGGTAACTATAACCCATACGTAATCAAAAGATGAATTTGACATGACTAACTGAATGTATAAGTTCTACTACGTGTAATATGTCTAACTGACAAATGAGTGGTCGGAAACTAAGTGCTATACAAACAAAGTGCCAGGGACGGGGCCACCCTCGAACTATACGAGATCAGAATGCCTCATCGACGGATGAGTACATCTCTTGAACCTTACGAGATGGAGCGTCTGTCCCACAACTCGGGGGCCACCTCTTGAACTATAAGAGCCACCTCTAGAATCCAAAATCGAGTCGGGATAGTTAGACCGAGTCTTGGATCGAGCAGCACGGCTGCGGTTCATGAACAAGGCTGCCATTGTTGCTTATTCCCATAACCGAGGAACAGAGTGTTCTAAGGGATCTGGGTCATAGAATTTGGGTATAATCGCGATTATGGTGTGATCCAGGCATTGACCCACAGCTAAGGACACACCGAGCCCATATAAGAGATAAGGAAGCACACACTAAGTATAAGTGCAGAAGCTCAGCTATTGAGGCGACGATTGTAATATCCGCAATTTCGGATTTCCGGTAATTTTCTTTTTTTGGCGGAAGTCCGTTTTGACGACTCGCTCATGACCGTTTCGTCATTCCGAGAATGATTAATTCTGCACTTTTTGTCATCCGAGTTCGTTTCGGTGTCGTTTTGTTGAGTTCCGTGCTTTTTGGCGACTTTTCCGCACTTGAGTTCGATTCTTGCAAATCTCGTTGGAAACTGCTGTCTCGAGTTTCCCGTAAGTCAGTTTAACTCTGTTAGACTTGTTGGGAACTTCGGTTTAGTTATGCGATCACGTATCGTGATTTTCGGACGTTTTGGGCCATTTTCGTAATTTCCTAAAGTTTGGGGTAATTACTTTCCGTTGTCGAATTTCTAGCCTTCGGGTGGTCGGAATCGTGTGTTCTCTTAGTGCTTGAATTCGTCTTTGCGAGTATTTCGTAACCGTATCTTCGATTCATATTTGGGTTCGGGTTTCGGGGCCGTTTGGGCCGTCGCAGTTGGCCCCGGCCGAGTCATGGCCGGGCAATCTGGGCCCAGGCCGGTACTGGCCGAGTTACGGCCGGTAGTGCTCGGCAGTGTACCGTGAGCCACGGCACATGCCGGCAGGGCCGCGGCACACTGCCGAGTCACTGCCGCGGCACACCCGTCCGGGCCGCGGCACACTCATGCTTCAATTATCGGCCAACCCCTCTGTACCGTGAGCCGCGGCACATGCCGGCAGGGCCGCGGCACACTGCCGAGTCATTTCCGCGGCACACTCGTCTGGGCCGCGGCACACTCGTCCGGGCCGCGGCACACTACCGATCACTAGGCGCAGTTTTGGCCCTGTGCCGCAGCACACTTCGGCTGGGCCGCGGCACACCGTGCAGATCAGCCTATTTATAGGCCTCGACGTGGATCTCTCGGCCATTCTCCATTTTTCCTTCATTTTTCGCGACCCTTCGACGGAATTTGAGGGTTTTTGATCGGGAACATCATAGAACATCACTTTTGGAAGGCTTGTGTTGATTATATCATCATCTAATCCGTTTTCTTCGTCCAAATCGAGGTATTTTGGCTTGAACCCTTGTTTTTGAAGATTTTAGGGATTTCTCCTTTTTATTTCGATTCCAATCCATTTTTGATCAATTAATTGTTGTATAAACATTGTTTTGGACGTGTTCTACGGATTGTATATCCGTGTTTCGAGTTCGTTGGAACCCAATCGGGATTTTTGGTTTTCTAAGGAACCTTGAACATTTGGTATCCGATTAAATGTCTCAAATGGTCCCCTTCGATTCTTGATCATGTTTTCCTTTGTTTTCAATTGTTATTCTCGTAGTAACCGTGTTTCCGTTGGATTTCATGGAGGATTGTAGGTGTTCGGGGTTTTCCGGGTTGTGCCGTATTCGTAGGAATATTCGGGTGCCGACTATCGAGGCAAGTATCTTATTATACGACTTGTATCTTGCGACTAGTAATCACGTATGATATTTATGATGATTTTGCTTGCCTTCGTAAATATGTTCCATTTGAATCGGTTGTGTATTCCGCAATTTGAAGGCTTTGTGATAATAGTGCTATGTTGGTATACATGTTAGTTGTTGTGCCATTTGTGCAGGATTGCGACGTACATATGGATGGTTGTACACTTGGTTGTGCAATGTATTGTGTACCAAACGTGTGTTATGTTGGTTGTGTGTCGTTGATTGATATAGTTTTGTTGAGAGTATTGAGATTGTTTTATGTGCGTATGATGTACGATTTTTGTGGTGATCAACGTGATTGACTAACTGTGCACATTGTTGTATGTAATGTGAATGTGAATGTGATGTGCTGGAACACTAAGTTCACTCGTGCGGGTTCGACGGGGCCTACGAGGATTCATGGCACAGGTCCATGGGATCAGAGCTTAGTGTGTAGTGCTGAGGTCCAATCGTGCGGGTCTGACGAGGCCTACGATGATTCATGGCACAGGTCCATTGAGTCAGTACACAGTACGTCCAACCATGCGGGTTCGACGGAACCTACGGTGACACGTGACACAGGTTCACGGGGTCGGGACTGTTTGTTGTGATTGTTGTGTTTGCTCAATCCGTGTGGGTTGTTGAACCTACGGAGAGTCGTGGCAAGCGATCACGGAGTCGTGAGCATGATTGATTATTGTGATTGTGGTGATTGGTTCAGTCCGTGCGGGTTGTTGAACCTATGGAGACACGTGACAGGGGATCACGGTGTCACGAATCATGTTTTGTAAATCAAACTTTTTGTAAGAAAGTTTTAAGAAAAGAATGTTGGGCCGAGCCCCATGAGATTTATGGAAATGTTTTCGTACTGTAAATTGTTGAAATACAATTTTGAGATTTGGGTTAAGACCCTAAGATTTTCGAAAGGTTTCGAAATTCTAAAAATTCCCGAGATGATAATTTTATTTTCGAATGCTTCATAGCTTGTATTTTCTTGTGAAAACCTCCCAGGGATATTTTGATACTTGATTGCTATATTTGATTCACGATTATTATTTGCTTGTTATATTTCGTATGATTTGATACTTGCACTAGTAAAACAGTGGAGTTTTACCAACCCCCGAGTAATCGGGGGGTGGATGTCTGTTTTGCGTCCAGGTACATGCAGATTTAAGGAGCAGTCACAGGATTGGCACAAGAGGATGACGAGCTGCGATACTAATCAAGAGTCGAGAGTTGATAGAGTTTGGTTGTATTATTAGAGTTGATTCAGTCTTCCGATGTATTGTGTTTCGACCCCTGTGTGGGTAATGTTGTTAGTCAGTTCTGTTGATAGAGTTGTGTGACCTCATCGGTCCGTGTGTTTTTGTGTAAGTGACCTTAACGGTCTGTATTATTATATTGTTTGACCCTGGCCGGGCAATAATTTGGTTGTTTATAGATGTTTAGTCTGGTAGATCCTTGTGGAAAGGGTCTACGGCGTGTAATATTCCCATACGGTTTTGGGGGTGTTACATTTATGGTATCAGAGCATAGGTTGCGGAAACCTAGGTTGTCGGGTCGAGTCAAGTCGTGATTTGTCAAGTAATGTGTTGTCTTGTCGTTCGAGTCGTCAGTGACAAGTTGAGTTGTGCGTAGTCACAACGTGTCGGTTATGTTTTCGGACGAGATTAGTATCGTGGGTGACTGTCACCTCCGTGCGACCTGTGGATTTAAGTCTCCTCCTTTATGCGTAATACATGTGTATCTCGATTTTATCTTAGTGAGTTAATTGCGGTGCATGATTTTGTTTACACAGTATTGTGTAATATAGACGCTTGTGGCATATAGTATGGGTATAGAACTAGATGTATTGATGTTTTTCCCTTGAACCACCATGTGGGTTGGTATGGTGTGAAAGTTGTGAACCTTGATGGGTTTTACGGTAGAGTTTGTGAGAAACTCCGATGAATGATTTTGCTGTGTGTTTAAGCTTGATACCACGAGATGCATTTGATTGAATTGGCGACCCTGGTTGCCATTTGAGTATGTGGTTTTAAATTCGACTGTTTTTGGAATGTTGTAATTTTTGTCCACTATGGATAAGTTTAAGAATATTTTCTGAAGGACTTTACAGTTTGAGAATTTTTGTAGAAATCGATTTTTGGAAAGTGTTTTGGTAGTGCAGTCAAACAACGGTTTATATGGATTTTTAAAATTTGTTAAACTTGGACAAATGGGTCGTGTATTTTCAAATGACACAGTCAGGTGGTATTTGAAAAACTTGTTTTGAAGTATTTCGGACATTGTAAAATATTACCGTCGTTTTGGTTATAAGCTAAAGGATTTTGGGAAATTTTTATTTTGCAGAATGATTTTTGGTTTTTGAAATTTTGAACTTCTTATGTCCACGTGTTGGGGCAACTGGTTGTGATAAGTTCGTGGTGTTGTGGTGCTCGCCGGAGAATGTTTCAGTGTTTTCTAAATGTTGAGGTACATGGTTTTGATTGGACGATCGGGGCATTAAAAGTGTTTTCAAAAATTTCATTTCACCAATTTTTTTTTCAAACTTGAGAATTTTAAAATTTTATCATTTGAATAATACCCCGGAAATATTTCATTTTTGCTGCGAGTGTTTGATCCCTACGATACGTGTGTGGTTTTGACTGTGTTTGGTTGGGTAAAATCCAAACACCTCTGTTGATGTGACTGTGCGAATTAATTTTGAATGAAGTTCTTAAATTACAGTGTTAGTTCATGCACATGTGTGATGACTTGGAGTTGATGCTTTATCGTACTGCTATTATCGTCCTATGTTGACATTGTGACGTTTGTATGGTTGTGTTATTCTGTTTGGTCATCCGTTCAGTATGCCGAGAGGTCGTGGCCGAGGACGTGGTCGTAGTCGTGGCCGTGATCAGGAGCGTGAGAGGGCGACTCCCTCCTTGTCGAGTACCGATCAGCTTAGTACGGATCAGGGACATTCGACTAGCGTTAATGTTGATGTTGGCGCCGCCGCCATCCTTCGTCAGGTGGTTGATCAGTTAGTGCAAATGAATCAGGCCGTACATCGGAATGAGAACCCGGATGGGGATAACGGGTCTAGTAAGTGGTTACGAGATGTGATGAGGATGCAGCCGCCCCGTTTTGTGGGTTCATCTGACTCGTTAGGTTGGGAAGGCTCGCTCTTCCAGTTGGACAGAACATTTGATGCTGTAGCTTGTCCGGATGAGAAGAGGGTACCCATTGCTCAGTACTTGCTTGACAAAGAAGCTGCAGACTGGTGGCAGGCTGTAGTGCCTGCAGATCGTACACCTACATGGGCTGAGTTTAAGACTACTATGGAGGCAGAGTATTGCCCGTTGCCTGTTCGTGAACGCACGATCGTTGAGTTTTTCTTAGTTGTGCCCCAGGATGTGTCGATATCCCAGTCCATAGTCGATTTTAATCGACAGCTGGCTTATGTTCGTGATCAAGTGAGAAGTGAAGCGGACAAGGTCCGATACTTCAATATGCGCATGAAACCCCATATCCGTGAGAGTATGGCTCTGCTCATGTGTACCACCCTGAAGGAATATCAGGACCGAGCTTTAGCTATTGAGAAGGTCGTTTCTGTATCGGAATCTGGTTCAGAGAGTAAGAGACAGAAGACCTCGAGTAACTTTTCAAGAGGCCAGAGAAGTGAGATCCGTGAGCCTGTTGCTTCACAATTTCCTTCTGGGAGCACTCCTCGTTCATTTGATCAGTCTAAGAATCCTACTCACGAGCCGAGCAAGACAAGCGGTGTGAAGTTATGTTTCAATTGTAGCCGTGTAGGCCATACTCGAAAGAATTGTCGCTCGCCGCAAGTTAACTGTTTCAAGTGTGGACATGTGGGACATCAGGCGGTACACTGCGAGACCTTCGTTGAGATGTTCGGGAGCCGAGATACCGCCCCTACGCGTGGAGAGCTCAGTGGTGCCCAGTAGCGTAGTTGCATGTTGTATTTGTGTTGTAATTCGAGTAGATATTGATATTCGTTGCGTGAACTTTTTGGTTTTGTTTGTATTCTACCCTGATGTTTTATTTTAAGTTTCGGGACGAAATTTATTTTTTGTGTGATAGAATGTAATACCCGGTACCCTCGTTTTCCGTTATCTTGAAATGTTTATGTTTTGACGTCGGACATTTCTTGTTGATGAGAATCGGAATGATTTCTATCGTAATACTCTATTTGTTTCTACCGCATAGTCGTTGTGGTCGGGTGCGACTTGTTGTCGTGTGCGTTTCTTTGATTAAATGTGTGCATGTGATGCGTCGTTAATTGCTCGTTATTTTTTTGAATCAATGCCAGTGGCGTTGTTATGGTCGTCGTGGGGCGTGTTTTCACGCTGTATGTTCTTTCGCGTTGCTTGTAACATTTCGCCGTTGGGCGTGATTTTTTTCGGTTCTTGTGTATCTCGTTGAGTTTTCCTAGTGGGATATTGCTTCTCCCTACTTGATTTAAGTTTCGGGACGAAACTTCTTTTAAGGAGGGTAGAATGTAATATCCGCAATTTCGGATTTCCGGTAATTTTCTTTTTTCGGCGGAAGTCCGTTTTGAAGACTTGTTCATGACCGTTTCGTCATTCCGAGAATGATTAATTCTGCACTTTTTGTCATCCGAGTTCGTTTCGGTGTCGTTTTTTCGAGTTCCGTGCTTTTTGGCGACTTTTTCGCACTCGAGTTCGATTCTTGCGAATCTCATTGGAAACTGTTGTCTCGAGTTTCCCGTAAGTCCGTTTAACTCTATTAGGCGTGTTGGGAACTTCGGGTTAGTTATGCGATCATGTATCGTGATTTTCGGACGTTTTGGGCCATTTTCGTAATTTCCCAAAGTTTGGGGTAATTACTTTCCGTTGTCGAATTTCGAGCCTTCGGGTGGTCGGAATCGTGTGTTCTCTTAGTGCTCGAATTCGTCTTTGCAAGTATTTCGTAACCGTATCTTCGATTCGTATTCGGGTTCGGGTTTCGGGGTCGTTCGGGCCGTCGGAGTTGGCCCCGACCGAGTCATGGCCGGGCAATCTGGGCCCAGGCCGGCAATGGCCGAGTTACGGCCGGTAGTGCTCGGCAGTGTACCGTGACCCGCGGAACATGCCGGCAGGGCCGCGGCACACTGCCGAGTCACTGCCGCGGCACACCCGTCCGGGCCGCGGCACACTCATGCTTCAATTATCGGCCAACCCCTATGTACCGTGAGCCGCGGCACATGCCGGTAGGGCCGCGGCACATTGCCGAGTCACTGCCGCAGCACACTCGTCCGGGCCGCGGCACACTGCCGATCACTGGGCGCAGTTTTGGCCCTGTGCCGAGGCACACTTCGCCTGGGCCGTGGCACACCGTGCAGATCAGCATATTTATAGGCCTGGACGTGGATCTCTCGGCCATTTTCCATTTTTCCTTCGTTTTTCGCAACCCTTCGACGGAATCTGAGAGTTTTTGATCGGGAGCATCATAGAACATCACTTTTGGAAGGCTTGTGTTGATTATATCATCATCTAATCCGTGTTCTTCGTCCAAATCGAGGTATTTTGGCTTGAACCCTTGTTTTTGAAGATTTTAGGGATTTCTCCTTTTGATTTCGATTCCAATCCATTTTTGATCAATTAATTATTGTATAAACGTTGTTTTGGACGTGTTCTACAGATTGTATATCCGTGTTTCGAGTTCGTTGGAACCCAATCGGGTTTTTTGGTTTTCTAAGGAACCTTGAACATTTGGTATCCAATTAAATGTCTCAAAGGGTCCCCTTCGATTCTTGATCGTGTTTTCCTTTGTTTTCAATTGTTATTCTCGTAGTAACCGTGTTTCCGTTGGATTTCACGGAGGATTGTAGGTGTTCGGGGTTTTCCGGGTTGTGCCGTATTCGTAGTAATATTCGGGTGCCGTTTGAATCGGTTGTGTATTCCGCAATTTGAAGGCTTTGTGATAATAGTGCTATGTTGGTATACATGTTAGGTGTTGTGCCATTTGTGCAGGATTGTGACGTACATATGGATGGTTGTACACTTGGTTGTGCAATGTATTGTGTACCAAACGTGTGTTATGTTGGTTGTGTGTCGTTGATTGATGATAGTTTTGTTGAGAGTATTGAGATTGTGTTATGTGCGTATGATGTACGATTTTTGTGGTGATCAACGTGATTCACTAACTGTGCTCATTGTTGTATGTAATATGAATGTGAATGTGATGTGCTGGAACGCTAAGTTCACTCGTGCGGGTTCGACGGGGCCTACGAGGATTCATGGCATAGGTCCATGGGATCAGAGCTTAGTGTGTGGTGCTGAGGTCCAATCGTGCGGGTCTGACGAGGCCTACCATGATTCATGGCACAGGTCCATTGAGTCAGTACACAGTACGTCCAACCGTGCGGGTTCGACGGAACCTACGGTGACACGTGACACAGGTTCACGGGGTCGGGACTGTTTGTTGTGATTGTTGTGTTTGCTCAATCCGTGTGGGTTGTTGAACCTACGGAGACTCGTGGCAAGCGATCACGGAGTCGTGAGCATGATTGATTGTTGTGATTGTGGTGATTGGTTCAGTCCGTGCGGGTTGTTGAACCTACGTAGACACGTGACAGGGGATCACGGTGTCACGAATCATGTTTTGTAAATCAAACTTTTTGTAAGAAAGTTTTAAGAAAAGAATGTTGGGCCGAGCCCCATGAGATTTATGGAAATGTTTTCGTACTGTAAATTGTTGAAATACAATTTTGAGATTTGGGTTAAGACCCTAAGATTTTCAAAAGGTTTCGAAATTCTAAAAATTCCCGAGATGATAATCTTATTTTCGAATCCTTCATAGCTTGTATTTTCTTGTGAAAACCTCCCGGGGATATTTTGATACTTGATTGCTATATTTGATTCACGATTATTATTTGCTTGTTATATTTCGTATGATTTGATACTTGCACTAGTAAAACAGTGGAGTTTTACTAACCCCCAAGTAATCGGGGGGTGGATGTCTGTTTTGCGTCCAGGTACATGCAGATTTAAGGAGCAGTCATAGGATTGGCACAAGAGGATGACGAGCTGCGATACTAATCAAGAGTCGAGAGTTGATAGAGTTTGGTTGTATTATTAGAGTTGATTCAGTCTTCCACTGTATTGTGTTTCGACCCCTGTGTGGGTAATGTTGTTAGTCAGTTCTGTTGATAGAGTTGTGTGACCTCATCGGTCCGTGTGTTTTTGTGTAAGTGACCTTAATGGTCTGTATTATTATATTGTTTGACCCTGGCCGGGCAAGCATTTGGTTGTTTATGGATGTTTAGCCTGGTAGATCCTTGTGGAAAGGGTCTACGGCGTGTAATATTCCCATACGGTTTTGGGGGTGTTACAACGGTCCAAATACTGGGGCGATGGCCTATACTGCTAGGAGTCATAAGAAGAGTCTAGGATCCAAAGTTCACATCGACAGGATCCGAAGATGGACTGACTGACTGACTGATTTTAACATCTATCCACGAGAAATGGAATTTTAAATTTCAAACTACTGAAGGATCGTTTTCCGCAAAATTATCAGCATACTCTTGTAACTTTTCTCTCCTCATTTGTAATTTGACAAAGTCATGCATCACTTAAAATTTACAAATGAAAGAAAGCCACACTCGCACACGTTCACCCACTCACTGAGACCTTTTGTCTCACCCCACCTTTTTCCCTTTTAAACCAGAAAATGAGCAGACAGTAGAAGATGAAGGAGACTTCATGGAAGAGACCGGGCTAAGATCGTACTTTAGATCATTTTAGTATTTTCCCGCTGCAACTTTGTAATCATTGTAACTTGGACATCAACTTTCGTTTTAACGAATCTTAGAACCATCGGGCTAAGATCGTTATTTTGAAATTTTATCCTACCGTTATTTAGCTTCCGCTAATTATTGCCGTACTTTTATTGCGATAATTTGATTGATGAACCGGTGTGTCGCACCCTCGTCCTTCCTGATGTTTGGGGGCGTGACACTAAGGGAGAAAGATATAGTCCTTTTATAGGGTACATGTAATATTAGGGTTACATACAGTGAACGGTCAGATTTAAGCGATAGGAACCGTCTTTTTAAAATGAACAAACATGATGGATTCAGAATAACTGGTACGTCTTATCCATTTGTTTTTGAAATGATAACCGGTCCCACTTCTGATAGAATTTCGCTATGATTTTTCGCATTATTTTATCTGGGTTGTACTGTACAGAGTGGGACCGACACAGTATGAGTGGATAATTTTGGGAACTGTGACAGTCGTGCCGGTATGTCTATCGAGGTTATTTTAATTCTAGGATATTACATGCTTGATGTATTTTAGGATGTCGGATATACTGTATGAGTATTTGTGCGATTGCCGTACTTGGTCGACAGTTATATTTGAGGACATCGTGCATTAGGTGTATCATATGAGAATGTTATCAGAACGAGCATGTGTATTTCAGTATGTCGTATGTTCGTATCCAGTATGTCAAGACGGACAGGAACAATTGGATTTGGCTAAGTATAGAGCACTTAGCATACGCTAAGCTTAAGGACTAACGTACGCCAAGTTGCTAATGTTACGTACGTTATGGCTAAGGCATTACATACGTAACAGAGGGAATCAGACACGACTGAGCTGTGGATGGCAGGTGGGACCCTGTGTTGGTAGATTTCGGTGGAGAACGTGCATGGGCAAGTCAACTACATATTACGTACGCTATACAGGGTGTATTACGTACGTAATATGGGCTTTTACTATAGCAAGTCAACATACATATTACGTACGCTGTGGAGAAAGGATTACCTATGTAAGGCTTGGAACGAAATGAGTCAGTGACCTCTGGACTATCGTTACGTTCTCTACCAAGATCATATAGCGTACGTAAGAGTGTGTTACGTACATTAAATGTTGAATGTTACGTACGTAACGAGCTGGAAGTTTATATAAGTGGGATTTTGGTCACTTCGTTTTTCAGAACTTCATTTCATTTTTTTCGCCTTCAACACTGAGAGAGAGAGAGAGAGAGTTTCAGCTCTTTTAAGTTGATTTCTTCCTCGTATCGTGATGGTTACGGTGTTGTTGTTGTGATTCTTGAGGTTGTATGAATCGTATGTTAAGGAACATGATGATATATACCTTGGATTATGAATTAAATGATGGTTTAGATGATAGAACCCATCGAATCACGTTTTTTTGTTGGCTACAAACATGATTATGGATTTATTCATATTCTTGATGAACACTTGAGTTATATATGTCGTGATTGTTGGTCACTAAGTATACTGGATACAGCTTGGGAAGTAGTTTAAACAACAAGCTGTACTGATTTTAAATCTGAGTGAGTAGCGGAAGTCTTAAATACAGTAAGTTGCTGTGGATACAGCAACTCGATGTGCAGTGTATACTTAAATAATCACAGTAATTAAAACAAATAAGGCAAAAGGTAAATAACATAATATTTAAAGTGGTTCGAGGTAAACCCCTCTACGTCCACTGGTCCTCCACACAGGAGTAAAAAGTTTATTATAATTACTACGTACACAACTACGTAATTATAACAACACACAATCAATATATCGTTCACACAGATTGATATAAAGATCTTATCTTCAACTGTTCACACAGATTGGTTTGAGCTAATGCTTGACTGACTTCTTCACACACAGTTCTGAAGCTTCATCTTCTTCGATGCAAATCCTTCACACACAGTTCTGGAGTAGCAACGATTACTCAGTCCACACAGGGCTGATCTGGGTTTATTCAAAGTATAGAACAGGGTATGAACAACAGCTTTGACTTTCTGAGCTTCTAGCTGATGATGTATTGTTCAAGATGTTGAGCACTGTATCTCTCTTAGATCTGAGTTGCAGTAAGCTTTGGAGATATGTTTTGCTCTGATGAATATATTAATAGCTTTGTTACTTGGTAACTGATCTTCAACGCCTTGATGAGATATATATAGTCTTCTGGAAAATATATCCGTTGAGATAAATATGTTGAGCAAGATTCCATTCCAATGGGATGAAAAAGAACGATCCGGATTGAGCGGGATTTGAAGATCTTCTGACTTGCAAAATTTAAATACTTTATCCTTTAGTATTTAAATGCTTCTTTATCAACGGGACTTGACTTCTGAAGATTCCTTCTTTGTCCTGTTGAGAGCTGTATGGAAGATCACTGTATTGACAAATCGAGACAGCTTCCATACTAAGTCTTTATAAGACTTCTTTGCTGTACTAAAAGGTTCCACTATATGCTGGATCTGTGACAGGCCTTCGATACAGGTTGACACTTCAACTTATCGATACAGTTTCCTTACTGTATTGAGGATTGGCATATATGTCAAAACCTTTTATCAATACTATTCGATACAGGGATTGATTATCCTGGCTGTTTCGATACTGGGTATTTGTTATCCCAACAATTTCCCCCTTTTTGACAATTTGCCAAGACTTTAAAACTTTCAAGTCTTCTTGATGATGCGAACACCTTCTTTATTAAGCGAATGACTTTCTCGATGACTTCTGGCAGATTTCTTGGTCTTCTGTCAAATGGTCTGTCTTTCAGCAACTTAGTCTAATTTATGAACTGCTTGCAGGCGAGTTCGATACAGCTAAGAATTTTTACAACTTAAGCTTATGATTGGTGCGCAGGCAAAATCTTACAATGTATTCTAAATGCATACAACTGAAATTATGAACTGTTCGTAGACAAGTTCGTACAGCTTAATTTTCAAACAAGTTTCTATACTTGTGATTGTTATCTCAACAATTTAAGTTATGTAATCATACATCAACACAGTAGATTACGAGATGTAATCTTTCAAGACAAGCAAACATTTTTATTGATAAAAAATAGAGTACAAGGTTTGCTGTTTCGAAAGAAAAATTACAAACAAAACTAATATACTAAGGATTTCAGCTCCTATAGTCCGCATGTCTCCATGGCTTTTTCCCTGGATCATTCTCGGTTCCACGCCACCAGTGCTGTAGGGAGTCGTTGCCTCGATCTAGGTATATTGCTCTACCTTCGTAGGATCTGTCAAAGGAAAGAATCCAGTCTTCTGGACGGGTGATCCGATCTCCTCTTTTATGCTTGGATTTCATATCTAGCTGGAGAGGAAGCTTTCCGTCTTCTAACATCTTCGTGAATTTGTCTGCAGCCTCCGCTAATGTTTTATAGCCTTTGAAGATGGGGGATTCCTTGATGAGTTTAACAAAATATCTCATCAGCTCGTTTTTCCTCCATTGCTTCACTTCTTCGGGAGTTGGATGGCGGTTGGTTGGTAGACGAATTTCACAAGGTTTTGATCATGGCTGCTGCAGTCTTGGCCTCAGATATGCGCGTTTTGGATTCCTCTTCTCTTAGGATCTGCTCCTTGTTCCTCTTGCAGCTTCTTCAGTGCTTGTTTGAAGACTTCTGGCAAAATAGTGAAGGCTTCGACTACGCGAGAGACTTCATGTTGTAAACTAGTCATCTCTTCAACAGCAGAAGTATGCATCCAATTAAGAGCTTTTTCCACTGAGTATAGGGCATTAACTGCATCCTGGATGAAGACGGTTTGAAGACCTAGAGCACGCAGTCGCTCTTTCCTAGCAGCAGTGCTTGGAGAATCCGGCTTGGCAAAATCTTCGGATCCATTCAACCTTCTCAGATTCACGGTAGGGCGTGAATTGAGTTGGACATCCTCAGGTACAATACCGTCATCAGATTCCACGATTGATGGGGCGGGAGCAGCATTTTCGGGTTCAGAGGCAGGGGGTGCTGTATCCTCCTGTTGCGAAGGTGCGTCTGTAGACATGGGTACAGGAGGGACTGATTCCTCCTGTTGTCTCTCAGCTTCGCCTGTTCCGGCAGAGGGACTGATTCCTCTTGCTGGATGGCGCATGAAACTTCATCTTCTTCTGTGGTAGCAGGCTCGGGTGCCTGTTCCAAAACAATTTCTTCTTCCTTGACTTGAGGGACTGATTCCTCGTTATCAGGAATATTCTCTTGCTGTGGCGAAGGGGTCTCACTTCGACTTGATGGCCCGTCGTCATCCTTGGTTTGAGAGGCATCTCTGTCTTGAGCTTCCTCAGGACTCATTCTCAGACCTGCTTGTAAAGCATCGTCGTCGTCTGAGTCATCGTCATCTTTTAGATCTTGGGGAGAGTCCTCGGACTTATCTTTTCCTTTTCTCTTGGCTTCAGATTTTTGCAATAGATGGCTTTCAATCAATTCTTTGCAGTAGAGATTGTCCCATTGGATCAGGGCTTCAACCTCTGTTGAGTCCGTCACTTCCAATACAAATCTCTCTTCATGGCTCCAGTCGCTCCAGTTGTATAAGGTGTCACACGGAGCTAGCCTGTAGCTTTTCTATTTAAGGAATCTATCATAAGTATGATCAATCTGCACAGAGAGAAGGGTTTTGTTGATAATGGTGTCCGGGGAGGGACTGCGTACAACGTCTGAGTCCGCTGTAGCGAGGGGTTCCTCTACAGGTGTGGGATCCTGTAGGGAAGAGGGATTCCTAACAGGGGATGGTGCCCCGAAGGAATATTGATCCTGTACGGGTGTGGAATCCCGCATAGGAGAAGTAGCGTTTGGCTCCGGAGGGGCAGCCGACTCTCCAGAGTCTTCTAAGTTGGCAGATGTCTGATCATTCGTCTTAGCTTCCAAAGGCTCAGGATCTACTGTCGATACAGTAGCGGGCACCTCTTTCACAGCGGTTGGGCCCTGGGGTATTCCTTTGGTGGGTTGTGCCACGGTAGAAGCTTCCTCAGAGGTTTTGGTGGTTTTAGCTTTAGAAAGCCTCCTTAGCTTCCTTTTCAGCTTCTCACCAGCAATAGGTGTCTTGCTGTGAGATCTTTTCCTCTTTCTTGAAGACTCCACATCCTGGGACTTCAAAGAAACATCCCTTGGATCTTCAGACACGGGCATACTTCGGATAGATGGATGATTGCAAACCAGAGTGCTCTGGTTATACGCCGAAGGCTTGACGCCTCCTAAGTATATCCGGGAGCTATTTTTCTTCGTATTTGCGGATTGTGAAAGTCCGCATTTCGTCAAAATATGGTTTAAAATTAAACCAAACAAATTCTTTTGAGTGGCAGGCTTGTATACTTCCTCCTGCAAGCACTTCAAGATAATCTGGCACCAGTTGACCTTTTCATAGGTCAAAATCGCAACCATCATCGTAAATCTCAGATTCGTGCACATTTCAAATGTGCCACTGCGATTCTCGATGATCCTACAACAAAAATCATGCAAATACACGTATGGCATACAAAAATTCTTCTTGTGACAGGTGGTGTGAACCACGTCAACAATAGCTGAGCCGGTGAATAGCCCATAGTACTTCGTTATCATCTCTTGAGACCCAAAAGTCTCAAGTTCTTCCATGGTAAGGCCATCAGCAGGCAGCCTGTAAATGTTCTGAAGAAGATCTCGATCGATACAGATCTCCACTCCTTGAATGATAGCAGTGATGTCAGCGACGTGGCCTCCTTGGGCCAGCGACAAAAAACGAACGGCGGCGTTGAGGTAAAAGTCCTCAACCAAGTGAACATCGTATTTCTCGGCGGTTTGACTTCCAAGGCAGTAGAGACCTTGCTGACGGAGTCGGGTGATAATGAACTCCATTGGTTCGACATTATTGGTTTCAGAGAGAATACGCTCGATGGCGACAGATCTTGAGAAGATCCATCCATCGATGATGTTCGTGGATTTCTTGAGTGCGGGAGAAGATGTTTGACCAGCCATTGATTTTTCTCCAGAAAATATGAAAGAGAATACAAGAAATTTGCAGTAAAATGCAGAAAACTTTGTAGGCTGTATTTGCTTGAGTACTCTTAAATTTTGCAGAAAGCGTAAAGAGTCTCTAATGGCAGTATCAGTCCTTTTATAGTGGGCGGCGAAGAAGGGTTTCTCAGAGAACGAATGGTCAGATTTAAGGGATGGGATCCGGTTTTTGAAATGAACGGTCAGGATGGACTGAGTGTAACTGGTACACTTATCCATTAAAATGTTAAAATATAAGCAGGTCCCACTTCTGACATTAGTTGTTACCCTAAATGCCTGAAACGGCGGTTTTAAAATATTAAACAATTTAAAAACATCGCGGCTTTTGAGATTCAGTTGTCCAGATGTCGTGTAAGGCATTTAATGTAAATGACGTTTGACATGAAAACAGGGCAAGTGGACAAAAATTATTTTAAAATGAAATAATATAATATATATATATATACTGAATTGAAATCCTATAGTATGTGCTGTATCCGCGACGATACAGCGTTCCCCTTTAAAAGGTACATATAGGTTTTAATTCCATACAGCAACTTTTGGATTAATGCTGTATTCATGGGTCATACTGTATTCCCCCTTAATTATTGCACACGTCAGCTGTAGGATAATTCATATCACTTTGTTCACTACAGTGCTGTATTGACGGTTGTGAGTGTACATATAATTAATTGTGGATACTGTATTCTTGGGTCTTACAGCATTCCCCCTCAATTGTTGAGTAAAAACAGTAAATTTACTTACAGGGAGTCGGGCTGTAGCATTCCCAATTCTTGTCTAAGCATGTTGAATCTTGTTATGTCGAGAGGTTTGGTGAAGATGTCGGCCAACTGAATATCTGTATGAACCTTTTCGAGACGAACATCCTTGTTCTCGACATGATTCCTTATGAAATGATGCTTCATGTTGATATGCTTAGTGCGCGAGTGCAGGACAGGATTGTGCGTGATTGCAATTGCACTCGTGCTATCACACATGATTGGCGTCTCTTTGGTTTCAATTCCATAATCTGACAACTGCTGCTGCATCCAAAGGATCTGCATACAGCAACTACCAGCAGCATAGTATTCTAATTCAGCCGTGGAAAGTGAGTTAGCCAATTGCTTCTTACTAAACCAAGAAATGAGTCTAGGTCCAAGAAAGTGACAAGTTCCACTTGTACTCTTCCTATCTAGCTTGCAGCCTCCGAGATCCGAGTCGCTGTATCCAACTAAATCGAATCCGCCTTCTTTAGGATAACACAGTCCTACATCGACTATTCCTTTAATGTACTTCAGGATTCGTTTAGATGTATTGAACTGTGATTCCTTAAGTGCTACTTGATATCTCGCACACACTCTAACAGCAAACTGGATATCAAGTCTGCTAGCCGTTAGGTACAGGAGCGAACCAATAAGCTTCCTGTAGAGTGATTGGTCAACCGGCTTTCCGGCTTCATTAGCACTAATTTGCACGGAAGTGCTCATGGGGGTTGGCGATGATTTGGAAGTGTTCATTCCAAATTTCTTGAGAAGCTCCTTGCTGTATTTTTCTTGGTTGATGAAAATACCTGTAGGCAACTGCTTTACCTACAAACCTAGGAAATAACTAAGTTCCCCCATCATACTCATTTCAAATTTACTTTGCATGAGATGAGAGAACCTTTGACACAAAGCAAGGTTAGTTGAACCAAAAATTATATCATCTACATAAATTTGCATCATTAGAAGGTCATCACCTTCCTGTATTTTGAACAAGGTCTTATCCACAACACCTTTCTCAAATCCATTATCGCTTAGATACTGGAACAGGGTCTCATACCATGCTCTTGGGGATTGCTTAAGTCCATACAGTGCTTTCCTCAGACTGTATACTAGGTCGATGCCGTCTGTGTTGGCAAACCCTGGTGGTTGTTCAACATAAACTTCTTCGGCAAGGTCTCCATTTAGGAATGCACTCTGGACGTCCATTTGGTATACAATGAAGCTCTTATGGGCGGCAAAGGCTAGTAATATCCTAATGGCTTCTAGTCTGGCTACAGGGGCAAAGGTTTCATCATAGTCTATGCCTTCTTCCTGGCTATAGCCTTGTGCGACTAGCCTTGATTTGTTCCTTATAATAAGTCTATTTCGATCCTTCTTATTTTGAAACACCCATTTGGTTCCTATAACCGATTGATGTGTAAGTCTGGATACAAGATACCATACATTGTTTCTTTCGAAACCGTTAGGCTCTTCTTCCATACACTACACCAATAATAGGATTTTGTGACATTGAAACTTGCTGGATTTGTGACTGTCAATGACAGTCACAATTTTATGACTGTCAATAACAGTCACAAATACCGAACAGTGATAAATTCAAATATTTGTGAATGTTAATGACTGTCACAAGTGTTGTGGCTGTCGTGAACAGTCATAATTTTTTTCTCTCTCTTTTTCTTTTTGTTTATCCTCTAAAAACAGTCGTTTCTCTCTCTCTCTCTCACTATTTCTATTCTCACCGTATGTCTATCTCTCGTCTAACCTCTCCCCCTCTCTTTCATTCCCTAAAATAAACACACACACACACACACACCATGAATCCACGATATATTCCCTAAAATTGAATCGGCACACAAATATGCAGACCCGCCGCAGCGGAGAGGCGAGTGGCGCGGCTGATAGGGGTGGGCGATGCTATGACAATTGCCAGAATCTAGGGTTGGAGTTCTGGTTTGAGGGTCGCGGGCTGGTGGTTAGCGGTCAGCGGATGAAAATTGGTGGTGAATGGACTTCGACCGATTTTCGACCCGATAAGTGTTTTATCCAATGTTTTTATCCGTAATTTTCCTTAATTTGTTGTTCTTTGTGATATAATTTGTGGTGTTATAATTCCCCTCCATTGAGTTGGTTTTCATTCTTTCTTCTTCTCCAACATTTGTTTCTCGTCACTTAATGAAAACAAATGGCTGGTTCATTTAGATGTTTACAGTTCATTACTACATAAGTAAATCCTAAAAGTAGTAAACGTGATGCTGAGTAGATTCTTCCTTTTATTCTTTTCAAAACTGATATTGTCGTTACTTTTTTCAAATCTTATTATTATGATTACCATTGTGGTGGTAATGTGATCCATATAGGTATTTCACTTTTTACAAGGGCGTAGTTATTTCACTTTTTATGATAGCGTGTATTGTGTGCCGTAGTGCGCTATTGTTTAAATAGCGTATGCTGCTATTCTTTTGCATCGGTCATCATTTATTGCATTCTACATACTTTATCTGGGCTGAAGCGATTATCTATGAATTTTAGTGAATTCGTGATTTCAATTGGAAGAGCTGCTTTCAAGCTTTCAACACTTCAACACTCAACTGTTTTCTGAATATTGATGTGCCCACAAACATCATTTTTCTGAGTATTTTCAATCTCTTAAATGATTCCCAACTTTTGGCTAAAAGAAAAAGTGGTTCTTAGTGTTTTCAAATGTCGCATGGTTGCTAACGGCGCACAGAGTGCAAGTGGCAACACGAAGCAAAGCTTCGGGGCTATAGAGAGTTGTTGGCTATAGAGAGTTGTTGGCTGTGTGGTTTCTTTTATTCCCAATGGGTTGGTTCGAAGGTTTTTTTACACGTGTTAATTTCAGCATTACATTGTGAAACGAAATGATTTTAGAAATAGTGAACCACGAGTATTCTCAGTCAGTCTTTTTGCTGCCTTACGCTGCTCTGATGTATTGTTTTCTCTATCTCCAGATGTGGATGATACATAGTGTCGGCAAGGAGAATGGTCAGAACTATGTTATTATGAACTATGTTTTTGACAGGGTAGTTATTTGCAGTTAGATCCCCTCTCCTCCCTTAGATTTGATTTTTTATTTTCTTTTGAAGAACAATTATTTTGGTGTCTAATAACATGAAATACATTTAGTCTAATCAATGTTAAGTAAAATGCTTATATTTTTTTGAATCAATTGATTATTATGATGTTCATAATTCCTTTTATGGTCGTAGTTTAGATGATACAAATATTTTCATTGGGAAGGACAATAGTTATCACTGTGGTTCAGCTTTGTTCTTCAAGTTGAATTTTTCTTGAGCACACTATAGGAATGATGATAAAAAATGTCCTTTGGTTTGAACACTACTTTTGTTTACCTTTCTACAACTGGGAAGTGATGAAGCACAGCATGTAGCGTTATGCTATGGATCTGAATAGTTAACAAACTTTCAATGCTTTGCAGTTGGTGATGCTATTATGTAGTTATTTTTCAGTTGTATTTACTAACCCTGGCGGTGTACCTCTAAATTGGCGGTCGACTGTAGATGAAGAAAAAGGAGATATTGACCCATTGACTCCAACAGAATTTACACCCGACTTAGAGAATGGTACTATCCGTTATTATAGAAAGTGCAATTAGTTGAAACCACCTCGCTGCCATCACTGCTCTGTTTGTGAGTTGCTTATTTCTTAGTCATTTGGAATTGCTGAATTGTACTTCTAAGTCATATGGAATTGCTGAATTTCTGAGCCAAGCTGTGCTGACACTATTGCCTTAGTTAATAAAGACTTGACAGAAAGGGCATCTTTCAGGTTCATTCGTCTCAAAATGCAGGTGAATATTCTTGCAGTGTGAACTTATGCTGATATTAGTGGGTCTAGACCGAGTTGATTTTTGATTATATTCGTATTTTGCTTCATCGTTTCATCACATTTTTCTTCTTGGAGGAGTTGGTGGTGTGTTTGTGTTGTTGAGACTGGATATAATGTTGTCATAGAGTACATATTCCTTTGTGCAACGACTTGATACTATTGTGGAGCCAACATATATTTATTTGTATGGTAGCCATGCTTAGATTTCATGAATTTTCATCTTTTATTGTTGGAATTATTGTATAGATTGTTGTGCTTGAAGAACAAAATGATGAGTTCTCAGAGCAGATGGAGGATGAAACAAAGGCTATTGACAGTAACACAAACAATGTGGACGCAACCTCAGAGAGCGAGGGATATGATGAAAAGCCCAACATGAATGATGTGCCAATGGATGAATATCAGGTGAGTTTTTGCATATTTCGCGTCTTTTGCTCTTGTTGTCCATTGGGTTTCCAATTTATTGATGATCGTCAGTTTAAAAGTTGTGCTCCTTATATAGACATATCACGGTAACCAACACTACCCTTGAGGTTTGGCCAAATAATTACCCAGCTAACTTTGGGAATTACAAAGTTCACCCTTGAGGTTACATATGTATTATACTTTGCTCCCTCCTCTAGTAGTGGAGCTAAGTCACCATACATCATTAAACATTTGTACATTATAGCCCTCATCTTTTCAAAATATTATAAATAACCCCATATTATCATGTAACATTTTATAATTCACATGCCTCGGTTCTTCTAAGTATTAAATCTGGGTTATATTTGTAATATTTTTGAAAAGTTGAAGGGTGTAAGAATGAATATTTGATGGTGTCGGCAAATTCCGTGAAGTCCGTTGACGATTGGTGTGGAATGGAATCAGAATCAAGACTCATGGATTGTCTTTGTAATGTTCAAAGTTAACTAGATTTTCTTGTAAATACCACAAACCAGAGGGGTAGTTTTTGTAATTAATCTTTTCTTCAAATAACATATAATATTTCATAAAATGAGAGAGAACAAACTTTCCAACTTTTTGAGGAAATACAAATTACATGAACTATTTATTGATTGCACCTCTGATTTCAGGCAATGAAGAAAAATCCTGTAGAATGGCAAGATCTGAATGCAAGTACATTGGATTTGAGTTTTACTGCCGACCTCTTCCTTTTTGAATGTGAAACGAAATGATTTTAGAAATAGTGAACCACGAGTATTCTCAGTCAGTCTTTTTGCTGCCTTACACTGCTCTGATGTATTGTTTACTCTGTCTCCATATGTGGCTGATACATAGTGTCACAATGAGAATGGTCAGAACTATGTTATCGTCTATGAATTTACAGCATAAATATCCTCGTTCGTCCTGCACTAAGTGTCTCGTCAACTTCGTTTAAATTGAATGAAGCCAACATCCTAAAGGTGACGCTGCTTTACCCTTATCTGTTTTGATTTCATGTCTTTCAGTTGTCATGATTGTACCTAATATAGAACCCTTTCCGCTTCACAGAATTTCCCAAATATGGATGCTTGCATAGCATTTACATTTGTTTTTAATGATGGGACCGCCCGCAAATACATTGGCGCTAAAACTCCGCCACAGGAAACACAAGTAAGTGAAAGTTCTGCATCTTCCTGAAGGAGATGAGTGACTTGCAAAGAGCTTGTGTTCAGTTTTCTGGAATTTAATGCTTTTGCTTTTATCACGAACCATTTGACGATTGATTATAAAACGATTTCATCAAATTATTAACTCATATCAAAGTTAAAGAAGCTTTAGAAGAGGTTTACGGTAACAAGATGCTGCAACTGAATCTTGTGATGTTATCTGCTATTGAAATCGAATGTTCTTTGAATTTGACATCTTCAGTTGTTTTATTTTTAATAACCTCGCTTTTCTTTGTCCTGTGTACCCCCTTTCGTTTATTATGCAGGTAACTTTTCTTTACGGGGTCATACACACAAACAAGGTATGGTTGTACTGATCCCTCTTCCTGCTTGCAATCATTACCTTTACATTTGTATGTAATACTGATCCCTCTTCCTGCTTGCAATCATTACCTTTACAGATGTAGAAGTGAACGATCCAGCATATTTCTTCCATATTTTACAGATGTAGAAGTGAACGATCCAGCATATTTCTTCCCTATTTTACAGATGTAGAAGTGATCATATTTCTTCCCAAGTTTGGTAGTGTTCGCAATTAGAAGCTAAAGCATGAATGAAAAAGTTACAAGAGACTGTTTGGTGAATAAGTTGCATAAGTGCTTTACTTGTGTATAAGTTGTATAAGTGCTTTATTCCCAATGGGTTGGTTCGGATTATTTTTTATGTGTTAATTTTGAGCATTACATTGTGAGTTTTATGTCTTGTAAAAATTAATTGGAGTGTTGTGTGAATACTTTGGATTGTATTATGAATTCATTGTGAAAAATAATTAGATTGCATTCCGAGAAAAATAGGGTTTTATTATTTATTTTTTTTGTATTTTTTTTCAACATTTGTGACTTCTAAAAACAGTCACAAGACAGTCAAGAAAAATGATATTTGTGACTGTCCATGGAAGTCACGAAAGTTAAAATTCGTGACTGCTAATGACTGTCACAAAAGATGAATTTCGTGACTGCTAATGACAGTCATAAATGATATTTGTGACTTCCATAAAAAAAGTAGTATTGTAAAGTCATATAAATGAGGTTTTGTCACTTTTTTGTGACTGTTTTTGACAGTCACAAAAAAATTTGTGACTCATGATTTTATGACAGTCATTTGTGCCTGTTTTTGCCATTTGTGACAGTTTTTGACAGTCACAAAACAGGGATTCTGGTGTAATGATAGATGTTATCCAATGAGAATTATTAAGAGCGTCTATGGTCGAAACAGGTTCGGACTGGGCTAAGAATACAACAATATTGCACATATTGAGTCTTCTAAGCTCGGATTGAGATTTCCATTCAAGGAACGGTGATATCTCAGTATCTAGTTCTTCTTGTGCACAAAGTACATTTCCTTGTGTACTCTGTATTCTCCTACGGGTAGAAACACCAGCACCTATGTTTCCAATGATCAGCTCTTGCGGGTGATCTCTCAACCATCTTCGGTCGGGTTCTAATTCGGGGTCCCGTACTGTATCGAGAGTTTCTGTAGATACAGCTTCAGCTTGAATAGCGTCGGCTTCGTCTACGTCGATTCTTACAGCTGCGGGGTTGATTTCTAGATCAACAACCGGTTCTATGGGAGTTGGAGGATCTAAGATAGATAGTTGTTGAATGTTCTGAGTAACATCTTCTACTCCTGTAGGGTCATGGTGAGGTTCGTAGAACACTACATGAACTGATTCCTCGATCGTCGACTTCCTTTTATTAAAGATCCTGTAAGCTTTGCTGACGGAGGAGTATCCTACAAATATTCCTTCATCTGATTTCTCATCAAATGTTCTAAGTTGATCCTTCCCATTATTCAACACATAACACCTGCATCCAAAAATGTGAAAATATGAAACTAAAGGAGTTTTGTTGTTCCATACCTCATATGCTGTTTTGTTTTGGTGTTTGTTGACGATACAGCGGTTTTGAGTGTAGCATGCTGAATTGGTTGCTTCACCCCAGAAATGCTGTGGCAACTTGCTTGCGGCGATCATTGTCCTTGTTGCTTCTTTCAGCATCCTATTCTTTCGCTTGGCAACACCATTTTGTTGAGGTGTACGGGCAGCTGAGTATTCGTGTTATATATCCCATTTTCCGAACAGTATTGCTCTATAAAGCGGTTAGTAAATTATGTACCTCTGTCGGAACGAATGGACATGATACTTAATGGCTTTTCATTTTGCAGCTTTCTCAGGAGCTCGGGAAGCTTTGATGTTGTTTCCTTCTTTTTGCTTAGGAAAATTATCCAAGCATACCTGGAGTAATCATCAACAACAACAAGACAGTATTTCTTACCTCCCAAACTTACTGGGTCTACAGGACCGTAGAGATCCATGTGTAGCATTTCCAACACTCTTTGGGTTGAAAGGTAGGATTTGCTCTTCAGGGTTGACTTAATTTGCTTTCCTTTCTGACACGGTCCGCAGACACTGTCCTTTTTTAATGAAACATTTGGCAATCCTCTTACCATTGGCTGTATTGAGAGCTTGTTGATCGTCTTGAAGTTGACGTGAGACATCCTCTTATGCCATAACCAGTTAAGATCTGCAGTGCCTTTGGCAACAAAGCATGGAATTGAGGAGCTCATAGGCTTGCAGTCAGCAATATACATGTTACCTGATCTGCTTCCTGTAAGCACAACTTCTTTGGTCTGGATGTTCTTGACTCTACAGCGATCTATATAGAATTTCACCGAGAACTGTTTATCACAGAACTGGATAATGCTAAGTAGATTGTACTGTAAGCCTTCAACATATGCAACATCGGTGACTTTGAATTTTCCGACAAGTTGGTTTCCTTTCCCTCTTGTTCTTCCTTTAGATTTATCACCGAAACGAACTTTTCGACCGCGACCTTCTACAAAATCTGATAGCTTGCTTCTATCTCCGGTCATGTGCCGAGAGCATCTACTATCAAAGTACCAGGTGTCTTCCTCTAGGATGTCCTGTATGCAAAGAGATTAAGTAGATTTAGGTCCCCTTTGATTTTTGGGTCCATGATTGTTAGTTCCTCTAGGTACCCAAGTTTTCCTGACAACAATTGGTTTACTGTAGGTCACATTCGGTACAATGTTGCGATATCTACGTGGGGCATATCCGTAATCGCTATAACCATGATAATTATTATGCATGTAAAATTCAGGGTTATTATTATTAATCCAGTACGAGTGCCGTCTTGGAGGTGCAACCATTTTCTTTAGCCTAACAGCTTGCCTTCTGGGTCTCCAGTTGGATTCCCAACGCTGTTGTTGATACTGAGCGGATACCTGTTGTCTAGAGGAATAACGGGGCTCCTGTATCCAATACCTCAGCGTGCTGTACTGATAGTACTGCCGTGCGGGCCTTTGGTATTTGGATACAGCCTTCCTTCTGAACGGCTGTTGGCGCTGTTGATGTGCTCAAGGAGCATGCTTTTGAGTGCGCCTTTCAGGTCTAAATGGCTGGTGATTCCGCTGTCTGGAATAGGATTGCGGTGGAGGAATGGCAGCCTTTGTTGTTCGTTGTGCAACAGGTTCCTTCACGGGACTCGAAGTTTCTTTCGATACAGGAATGTGTTCCACACTCTTGACAAACACTGTACTAGTTTTCCCTTTGTTTGAACATGAGCTGTATCCTAAGCCACTTTTATCATGAGCATGTTGCCCAGTGCTCAGAATTTCTTCCATTCTTTTGGACGATTTCTCGAACGATTTCAGAATGGTCTCAAGTTCAATTTCTCGTATTTCGAGAGTTTTGACTTTGGCTTGAAGTAGAACCAAATCATTTGTCTTGCTCTCATTGTGAGTTTTAACCTCACTTAGTTCATGAGCAAGTTGATGATTGCTCTCCATGAGTTTTTCAAAATCGACTTTGCTGGTTCCACAATCAATAGACATATTTTCATAATTTATTTTGAGCAAGTCATTTTCATCTTTCAGCTCTAGGTTAGACGGTTGGAGTAGTATATTCTAATTTTTCAATGTCTCATGGGCCTTTTGAATGTTTTTAAATTCATTCATCATGTTTTCAAAAGTATGAGATGCATTTGATGGAATAGCTGAGGTTGAGCTTACCTCA
Source organism: Orobanche coerulescens (assembly GCA_033398695.1). Taxonomy (NCBI): domain Eukaryota; kingdom Viridiplantae; phylum Streptophyta; class Magnoliopsida; order Lamiales; family Orobanchaceae; genus Orobanche; species Orobanche coerulescens. Next base: position 174,798,486 of record CM065802.1, on the reverse strand, counting down.
TCGTCGCTATCTTCACCTTCCGGAATGTCCTTGGCCATAAAGCACATATATGCTTTATCATCGAACTCATCGTCAGATAAATCACTTTCAGTGACCACCTGAAGACATTCTTCTGATTTGGATGGTGTGGGGGAGGCTTCTGATTCTCCAATCAGGGCCTTGAGTTTGTTTTTTCAAGCACGTCTTCTTTCATCTCTCTCTTGTTGCTCGGCTTCCGGCAACCTTTGAACTTTGGGATGTGGACATTTATTTGCATAATGCCCTAGTTTCCTGCAATTATAGCATAGGTTAGCATCACCGGATGAAGTTTCGGTACTTACCTTGTGGACAGGTTTGGGCCTGTAGGGAGTCTTTCCAGACTATTTGATGAACTTTTTGAATTTGTGCATGAGAAGCGCCATTTCATCTTGAGACAGGATGTCGTCGTCACTGTCAGCATTCTTGTGACTAGGCTTCGACGAGCTGGGCATGCTGTGTCGATGACTCGATATAGCGGCTAGTGTTGTGACCTTTGAAGGAGATTCTTCAGCTTTCTCTCTTCTGTTAAAATCATACTCAAAAGCTTTGAGGTCAGAAAAGAGATCAAAAGTAGATATTTCATTAAGATTGCAAGATACACGCATAACTGTGGTCTTAATATCCCATCGGGCAGGGAGAGATCTAAAAATTTTTAAGTTCTTCTCCTTTTGGGTATAAATTTTGCCCAAAGCTTCAAGTTCACCAACAATACCAGTGAATCTGAGGTCAAGTTCCTCAAGTGTCTCAGTTTGTTTCATTTCGAAAGATTCAAATTGCTGAGTCAGTTTTGAAATTTTGTTTTCTTTTGAGAGATCAGTTCCCTCACAAATCATCTTGAGTTTATCCCAGATTTCCTTGGCTGATTTACAGCTCTTTACCTTTGAGAACGTGCCTTTGTCAAGAGTGACAAATAACGCGTTCTTAGCCACATTGTCGAGGTTGGCTCGCTTTCTTTCATCTGTGGTCCATTGCTCGTGTTCCTTCTCGAGCATATCAGCATGGGCTTGGCCTTCAATCCTTGCGGCCGTGTTTACCTTCATGATCTTGATAGGGCTATCTTGTATAACAAAAATCATCTCTTCGTGCATTGCTGCAAGATCAGCCTCCATCCTAATTCTCCAATCATAAAATTCGTTAATAGAGAACATAGGCACTTTGTTGATCATAGATATATCCATGTGAAAGTAAAGAAATGAAAGAGACTGTTTTAAAGAGTAAGTGATTTTGGATCTGATTGGGTTAAAAATAGGACTGATTCTTTTTAGAATCAACCGCTTCGATACCACTTGTTGGTCACTAAGTATACTGGATACAGCTTGGGAAGTAGTTTAAACAACAAGTTGTACTGATTTTAAATCTGAGTGCGTAGCGGAAGTCTTAAATACAGTAAGTTGCTATGGATACAGGAACTCGATGTGCAGTGTATACTTAAATAATCACAGTAATTAAAACAAATAAGGCAGAAGGTAAATAACACAATATTTAAAGTGGTTCGAGGTAAACCCCTCCACGTCCACTGGTCTTCCACACAGGAGTAAAAAGTTTATTATAATTACTACGTACAACACACAATCAATATATCGTTCACACAGATTGATATAATGATCTTAGCTTCAACCGTTCACACAGATTGGTTTGAGCTAATGCTTGACTAACTTCTTCACACACAGTTCTGAAGCTTCGTCTTCTTCGATGCAAATCCTTCACACACAGTTCTGGAGTAGCAACGATTACTCAGTCCACACAGGGCTGATCTGGGTTTGTTAAAAGTATAGAACAGGGTATGAACAACAGCTTTAACTTTCTGAGCTTCTAGCTGATGATGTGTTGTTCAAGATGTTGAGCATTGTATATCTCTTAGATCTGAGTTGCAGTAAGCTTTGGAGATATGTTTTGCTCTGATGAATATATTAATAGATTAGTTACTTGGTAACTGATCTTCAACGCCTTGATGAGATATATATAGTCTTCTGGAAAATATATCCGTTGAGATAAATCCGTTGAGCAAGATTCCGTTCCAACGGGATGAAAAAGCACGATCCGGATTTAGCGGGATTTGAAGATCTTCTGACTTACAGTAGTTAAATACTTTATCCTTTAGTATTTAAATACTCCTTTATCAATGGACTTGACTTCTGAAGATTCCTTCTTTATCCTGTTGAGAGCTGTATGGAAGATCACTGTATTGACAAATCGAGACAGCTTCCATACTCAGTCTTTATAAGACTTATTTGCTGTACTGAAAGGTTCCACTATATGCTGGATCTGTGACACGCCTTCGATACAGGTTGACATTTCAACTTATCGATACAGTTTCCTTACTGTATTTAGGATTGGCATATATGTCAAAACCTCTTATCAATACTATTCAATATAGGTATTGATTATCCAGGCTGTTTCGATACTGGGTATTTGTTATACCAACAGTGATTTTTTTGAAATTGGAAAGGATTACGGTTAATTTTGGCATATGATTATTCGTGATGATAATCGGTAATTTTATTCCAATAAATTTACAAAGATGAGCTGTGTAAATCCGTAATTAATATTTAAGTCCCAACCAAGAATGTTGAAGACATTGTTAGAATTATTGATTATCAAATTTCGGCTTGTATTCATATTGTTAAGAGTTGATATGGTTTGGTTTTGTATGATCGAGATGTCGTTGAACTGTTGAGTTTGATTGGTTGGTTATATCGGTTGTTGATTGTTATTGAACGCATAGTTAATTGATAAATGCATTAGGTTGCGTTAAGTGATCATTGATGATTAACCGTTGTGCTGCTATTGGAATTGGAGGACGCATGAATCACCTTGGTTGGGGCTTCGGAGCTTGTAGATGAAGACGACAGGATTGGTAACAACTTCATCGTATCGGTATCGAGGCAAGTTATGCTTGCTCATTTCATAATATTTAATAAATTGTTCATTTTCATTTCATTTATGATTCATATAGCAATGGTATCATGGATATGAATTATCGGGATAATGGTATGTAATTTTAAAGATGTCTAGTGGAAACGGAGACGTGAATTATATTTGGTCTATTGTGTGAGAGATTAGATATCAAGGTTAGTTGTCATGCCGACATTGAACTCGAGGTGGTGATTTGGTATTAGTAATGGACTGCATTTCATTTTGGATTATTCGGATAACCGTGTATTCGTTCAGGGATGTTGGTCATGGAAAGGTTAGCGTATCCTGCTTGAGTTAAATTAATATTGCTAGATTATGATGATCATCTTGTTGCATTATTGCATGTGTGTGTTGATACTTCATGTGGTGAGTATGAATCATTGTTTGTTACGTTTTGTGATGTGCTCTTTCTTTGAGATGTGATCTGTTGGGCCGATGTGTTAGGGGATGTGACCTAAATGGCACCTATGTTCCAGGATATTCCTCTGTGGATACTTTAGTGACCCTTGGTTGCGACCTTGGGGTATTTCGTGATTGATGAACTGTGTTAGGGGACAAAACCTAAATGGCACCTATGTTCCGGAGTATTCCTGTGAGATGCTTCCGTGACCCTTGGTTGCGGCCTTGGGGTTGATGTGTTAATATTATATGCATTGTTGAGCATGCTGTGAACTGTTGTCTGATGGAAATACGACATTGTGGTCGTGTCGGTCTTTTATGATCGAGTTATTGTTGCTCTCTTAGAAAGTCTTCTGATCCTTGAGGGATATGCATTTCTTCGAGATTTGTTGGCATATTGTATCGTGGCATATCTGGAGTCAGATACATTCTGGTCGTTCATGTGTAGGATTTTCGGGGCGGCACGTGTAGCATATTTTGGTTTCGACCTCATATTAAATCGTGCACACGAGACGTACTTCGTGAGGCTGATTAGGTACGAGACCAGATGTGTATCTGATCAGTACCCGTGGTTGGCTTGTACACGGACACATGTCCGGATCGGGCATATCGTGATGTCCATCTTAAGTCTTATCGATTGGTCATTCACGGTCCATATATAATCGGATCTATTTGATAGTCGGGTTGTCTTCGAATCCCGTATATATATGATTTGTATATGGTTGATGATTTTATTCTCTTGTGTATCTATCCCCATTGACACTTTACTAATCTCATTGGGAGTTACCATATCGATGGTCAACTCATTTGTTATCGAGCCTTTATTAATCTCATTTGGAGTTCACCCTGTCATTGGTATTCTCGTTAGTTATTTATCCTTATTGATTCTGTTTGGGAGTTTGCCTTATCATTTGATATTCTCGGTTGTTAGTCCTTGATTGATTCTTGTTGGAGTTTACCGTGTCGCCGATTTTCTCGGTTTTTGACCCCTTATTGCTCTTGTTGGAGTTTACCATGTCGTCGGCATTCTCGGTTATTGTTCCTTTATTGATCTTATCGGAGTTTACCGTATCGTTGGTATTCTCAGTTGTCGATCCTTTCTCGATCTTGTTGGAGCTTACCGTGTCGTTGGTATTCTTGGTTGTTGATCCTTTATAGATCCTATTGGACTTTACCGTATTGTTGGTATTCCCGGTTGTTGATCCTTCATTGACCTTGTTGGTGTTACCACATCATGGTATTCTCGTTCGTGGTTGATCCTTTGTCGATCTTGTGTGGAGTTATCATGTCACTGATATTCCCGTTTTGATACATTAGATGTTTATCGTTATTGATTGTGCGAGCATTCTTGCTTTGTATTGATATCCGGGACTTGCCATTGTCTCGGGACAGTTGGTTTACAGATGTGCCATGTGATATCGGCTTTGTCAGGATTGGGATCCGATTGTGCGATCCAGCGGACAGAAGCGGACTTGGCCAGATTATTCCATATTAGAGATATGTTTATGTTTGAGAATATTGGCATCGTTTCGGATACAATACAAATGGTTACTTTGAATTCATTCGTCACTTAAGGACGTGAGATGTGGATTATGGTAAGGATTGATTTGATATAGATTGTGATGGATTGGTAAGGTTACTTCGGTAAGACTACGTGGGAAATGTTCTTACTCTGTAAATTACATTGATATGTAATTGTTTATCTGATGTGATCGTTACCATTGTTAAGTATTATGGCTGACCCCGTCGTGGGCTTTATCTTTTAGGTACTCAGGGTTCGAGCTTGTAGAGGTCGTGAAGGGGTGAGCTTTCCGGTGACACTCACTATGGCATGATTGTTGGGATTTATGTGTTCTTTCTGGTTTTTATGATTCCGCTGCAATTGTATTTAATTATGTCTCCATCCGCTGCGTGTGTAATTTTATAATGGCTTTCAGTATTTTTCCAACTTGTGTTTACTTTCGAAAGGCCCTTTTGGTGTCCTCGCCTTGTGCTTTCAAACGGTATTTTATGACGGTAATTGGGAACAACATTTCAAAAAATATTTGAGTATTTTAAATATTACCGTCATTGGCCTTTTGGCATTTTTAAACATTTGCGAAAATGATTTTAGCCTTGTGGGTTCCATTGTGGGGCCCACAGCACTGTAATATCCCAGGATGGTTTTGGGGGTGTTACAGAAGATGGTATCGGAGCTTGGGTTTCGTAAAACCCGGGCATGTGTGTTATGTGGCTCTACCGGGGCGGTGGTAGCGTGACTTTTGAAAATAATTTTCTGACTTTCGAGTCAAACTGATTTTTGGAGATTCCAAATTTTTCGGAATATTTTCAAATTGCTATATTTGCGATGCCGGTGTGTAGTTATTGTGTTGAGACTTTAGATGGGAGTCGTATGCTAGTATCACAGGAGATCATCGACTTCACGGACCTGTAAGTATGTTCTTTCAGTTATTTGGTTTTGATGACGATTATTTGAGCATGCTGACATGATTTTGAGATATTTCGGGATTGAGATATTGATTATGACAGCATTTTAAGTTTCGAGAACGAAACTTATTTAAGTGGGAAGATATGTAATATCCTAGAATTTCGCTATGATTTTTCGCATTATTTTATCTGGGTTGTACTGTACAGAGTGGGACCAACACAGTATGGGTGGATAATTTTGGGAATTGTGACAGTCGTGCCGGTATGTCTATCGAGGTTATTTTAATTCTAGGATATTACATGCTTGATGTGTTTTTGGATGTCGCATATACTGTATGAGTATTTGTGCGATTGTCGTACTTGGTCGACAGTTGTATTTGAGGACGTCGTGCATCAGGTGTATCATATGAGAATGTTATCAGAACGAGCATGTGTATTTCAGTATGCCGTATGTTCGTATCCAGTATGTCAATACAAATAGGAATAGTTGGATTTGGCTAAGTATAGAGCCCTTAGCGTACGCTAAGCTTAAAGACTAACGTACGCTAAGTTCCAAATATTATGTACGTTATGGCTAAGGCATTACGTACGTAACATAGGGAATCAGACAGGACCGAGCTGTGGACGGTAGGTGTGACCATGCGTCGGTAGCTTTCGGTGGAGAACGTGCATGGGTAAGTCAACTACGTACTACGTACGCTATACAGGGTGTATTACATAATATGGGCTTTTACTGTAGCAAGTCAACATACGTATTGTTGGGAGTATGCCCTCGAATGCCACTCAGAGGATGTTGAGTGAAGGCATTGTACTTGTTATTATGTAAATTATTATAAGGCAATGAATGTTTCTTTATTTACTAGTAGTTACTAGCATTCTGTAATATCCTAGAACTTCGCTACGATTTTTCGTATTATTTTATCTGAGTTGCACTGTACAGAGTTGGACCGACACAGTATGGGTGGATAATTTTGGGAACTGTGACAATCGTGCCAGTATGTCTATCGAGGTTATTTTAATTCTAGGATATTACATGCTTGATGTGTTTTTCGATGTCGGATATGCTGTATGAGTATTTGTACAATTTCTGTACTTGGTCGACAGTTGTATTTGAGGATATCATGCATCATATGTATCGTATGAGAATGTTATCGGAACGAGCATATGTATTCAGTATGTCGCGTGAACGTATTCAGTATATTGAGACGACAAACAGGAGTAAAAATGGCTAAGTATGAAAGCCGTTACGTACGTTAAGTGATGAAGCTTATGTACGTAAATAAGCAAGCTTAACGTACGTTAAGTTTGGTACATAACGTACATTAAGAAGGGAACCAGACAGGATCGACTTTTGGTCGGCAGGTGGGCCCAGTGTTGGTAGCTTCCGGCGCGAGCGAGTCAACTTCGAGCCTTACGTACGTTAAGGATGTACCATTACGTACGTTAAGAAGGTGTGTTACTATAGCAAGTCAACGTACGTATTATGTACGTTATGTGGCAATGGTTACATATGTAAGGAAGTACACAAAATGAGTCAGTTAACTCTGGACTGTCATTACGTACGCTACCAAGGAAAGATAGCGCACGTAATAGGTTGTTACGTACGTTAACATGGACATGTTACATACGTAACGAACAGAAATATGTTATAAGTGGACGCTCGTCATTTCATTTCTCTCCAGAAGTTCACTTCGTTTTTCACCTCCAACCCTCAGAAATGGATTCTTGATTCTTGTAAGTCGATCTTAAGCTTGGGAACATGGGATTGGAGCTTGAGAAGAAGAGATATTCATGATTCTTCATGTGTTTGATGGTATTATTCATCTTCAAGAGGTATGTTGGATAATCCCTCTCTTCTACTTCGAATTTTTATGTTGTTGATGTCTTCCTCGTGATTCTTGAGGTTGTATGAATCGTATGTTAAGGAATATGATGATATATACCTTGGATTATGAACTAAATGATGGTTTAGATTATAGAACCCATCGAATCACGTAGTTTTGTTGGATACAAACATGATTATAGATTTCATTCATATCCTTGAAGAACACTTGAATTATACATGTCGTGATTTTATGCAATTGGGAAGGATTGCGGTTAATTTTGGCCTATGATTATTCGTGATGATAATCGGTAAATTTATTCTAATGAATTTACAAAGATGAGTCGTGTTAATCCGTAATTAAGATTGAAGTCGGAACCAAGAATGTTGAAGATATTGTTAGAATTATTGATTATTGGATCCCGGCTTGTATTCGTATTGTTAATTGATCATTGCGCTAGGTTGCATTAAGTGATCGTTGATGATTAACTGTTATGCTGCGATTGGAATTGGAGGATGCATGCATCGCCTTGGACGGGGCTATGGAGCTTGTAGATGAAGACGACGGGATTGGTCACAACTTCATCATATCAGTATCGAGGCAAGTTATGCTTTGCTCAGTTCATAATGTTAATAAATGCTTTCGTATTCATTTCATTTATGAATCATATAGCAATGGTATCATGGAATATGAATTGTCGGATGATGATATGTATATTATGCTTGGATTAAGATAAATCATAATGTATATGATTTAAGGGTGTCTAGTGGGAACGGAGACGTGAATTATATTGGTCTATTGTGTGAGAGATTAGATATCAAGGTTAGTTATCTTGCCGACATTGAACTCAAAGTGGTGGTTTGGTACTAGTTATGGAATGTACTTCATTTTGGACTATTCGGATAACTATGTGTTCGTTCAGGGATGTTGGTCGTGGAAAGGTTAGGGTCTCCAGCTTGAGGTAAGTTAATATTGCTAGATTATGATAATCATCCTGTTGCATTATTGCATGTGTGTGTTGATATTTCATGTGGTGAGTGTGCATCATTGTTTGTTACGTTTTGTGATGTGCTCTTTCTTTGAGCTGTAATCTGTGGGGCCGAAGTGTTGGGGATAAAACCTGTATGGTACCCGTATGGAAATGTGTTAGGGGATAAGACCTAAATGGCACCTATGTCCGGAGTATTCCTGAGTAGATGCTTCCGTAACCCTTGGCTGCTGCATTGGGAGTTTATGTGCTATTAATATATGCATTGTTGAGCATGCTGTGAACTGTTGTCTAACAGAATACGACATTGTGTTCGTGTCGGTCCTTTGTGATCGAGTTATTGTTGCCCTCTTAGGAAGTCTTCTGATCCTTGTTGGATATGCGTTTCTTCTAGATTTGTTGTCATGTTGCATCGTGGCATATCTGGAGTCAGATATGCTCTGATCGTTTATGTGTAGGATTTTCGGGGCGGGTACGTGTAGCATATGTTGGTTTCGACCTCATATAGAACCGTACACACGAGATGTACTTCGTGAGGCTGATTAGGTACGAGACCAGACGAGTATTGATCAATACATGTGGTTGTCTTGTACACGGACACATGTCCGGATCGGGCATATCGTGACGTCCATCTTGAGTCTTATTGATTGGTTGTTCACAGTCCATGTATAATCGTATCTGTTCGGAATTCAGGTTGTCTTTGTAATTCCGTATATATGATCAATATATGGTCGACGATTTTATTCTCTCATGTATCTGTCACCGTTGAACCTTTACTAATCTCGTTCGGAGTTACCATATCGATGGTCAACTCATTTGATATCGATTCATTATTAATCTCGTTTGGAGTTCACCCTGTCATTGGTAATCTCGTTCGTTATTGATCCTTATTGATTCTATTTGGGAGTTGTCTCACCGTTGGTATTCTCGGTTATTAGTCCTTGATTGATGTTATGGGAGTTTACCATGTCGTCGGTATTCTCGGTTGTTGATCCCTTATTATCCCTATTGGAGTTTACCGTGTCGTCAGTATTCTCGATTGTCGATTCCTTATTGCTCTTGTTGGAGTTTACCGTATTGTTGGTATTCCCGGTTGTTGGTACTTATTGATCTTGTTAGAGTTTACTGTGTCGTCAGTATTCTCGGTTGTTGACCATTTTATTGATCTTATTGGACTTTATCATACCGTTGGTATTTTTGGTTGTCGATTCTTTATTGATCTCGTTGGAGTTACCGTATTGTTGGCATTCCCGGTGGTTGATCTTTCATTGATCTTGTTGGAGTTATCACATCATGGTATTCTCATTCGTGGTTGATCCTTTGTCGATCTTGTGTGGAGTTATCATGTCATTGGTATTCCGTTTTGATGCATTGGTTGTTTATCATTATTGATTGTGTGAGCATTCATGTTTAACATTGATATCCGGGACTTGCCATTGTCTCAGGACGGTTGGTTTACAGATGTACCGTGTGATATTGGTTTTATCAGAATTGGAATCCGATTGTGCGATCCAGCGGATAGAATCGGACTTGGCCAGATTATTCCATATTGTAGATATGTTTATGTTTGAGAATCTTGGTATCGTTTCGGATACAGCTCAGGTGGTTACTCTTGAATTCATCCGTCACTTAAGAATGCGATATGTGATTATGGTAAGAATTGATTTGATATGGATTGTGATGGGTTGGTAAGGTTATGTCGGTAAGACTACATTGGAGTTATTCTTACCTTGTAATTACATTGATATGTATTATTTTTGTGATGTGATCGTTATCATTGTTGAGTATTATGGCTGACCCCGTCGTGGGCTTTATCTTTTAGGTACTCGGAGTTCGAGCTAGTAGCGGTCGTGAAGGGATGCGCTTTCCAGTGATACTGGCTATGGCGTGGTTGTTGTGATTCGAGTGTTCTTTCTGGTTTTAATAATTCCGCTGCCAATGTGTTTAATTATGTCTCTATTCGCTGCGTGTGAAATTTTATAATGGCTTCAGTATTTTTCCAACTCGTGTTTACTCTCTAAATGCCCTTTTGGCGACTTTGCCTTGTGCTTTCATATGATATTTTCTGACGGTAAATGGGAACAACTTTTTTAAAATTATTTGAGTATTTAAAACATTACCGTCATTGGCCTTTTGGCATTTTAAAACGTTTGCGAAAATGATTTTAGCCTTGTGGGTTCCAATATGGGGCCCACGGTGTTGTAATATTCCCGATCGGTTTTGGGGGTGTTACAGAAGATGGTATCAGAGCTTCGGTTTCGTAAGACCCGGGAATGTGTGTTATTTGGCTCTACCGGTGCGGTAGTAGCGTGACTTCTGAAAATAATTTTCCGACTTTCGAGTCAAACTGATTTTTGGAGATTCCAAAATTTTTGAAATGATTTCAGATTGCCATATTTGCAATTTCGGTGTGTTGTTATTATGCTGAGACATTGTATGGAAGTCGTATGCTAGTATGCAGATATTATCAACTTCACGGACCTGTAAGTATGTTCTTTCAGTTATTCAGTTTTGATGATAATTATTTGAGCATGGTGACGTGATTTTGAGATATTTCGGGATTGAGATATTGGTTATGACAGGATTTTGTGTTTCGAGGACGAAACTTATTTAAGTGGGAAGATATGTAATATCCTAGAATTTCGCTATGATTTTTTGCATTATTTTATCTGAGTTGCACTGTATAGAGTGGGACCGACACAGTATGGGTGGATAATTTTGGGAACTGTGATAGTCGTGCCAGTATGTCTATCGAGGTTATTTTAATTATGCTTGATGTGTTTTTCGATGTCGGATATGTAGTATGAGTATTTGTACAATTGTCGCACTTGGTCGACAATTGTATTTGAGGATATCGTGCATCAGATGTATCGTATGAGAATGTTATCGGAACGAGCATATGTATTCAGTATGTCGCGTGTACGTATTCAGTATATTGAGACGACAGATAGGAGCAAAAATGACCAAGTATGAAAGCCATTACGTACGTTAAGTGATGAAGCTTACGTATGTAAATAAGCAAGCTTAACGTATGTTAAGTTTGGTACATAACGTACATTAAGAAGGGAACCAGACAGGATCGAGTTGTGGTCGGCAGGTGGGCCTGGTGTCGGTAGCTTTCGGCGCGAGCGAGTCAACTTCGAGCCTTACGTATGTTAAGGATGTGCCATTACGTACGTTAAGAAGGTGTGTTACTATAGCAAGTCAACGTACGTATTACGTACATTATGTGGCAATGGTTACGTACGTAAGGAAGTACACGAAATGAGTCAGTTAACTCTGGACTGTCATTACGTACGCTACCAAGGAAAGATAGCGTACATAATAGGTTGTTACGTACATTAACATGGACATGTTACGTACGTAACGAACAGAAATGTTTTATAAGTGGATGCTCGTCATTTCATTTCTCTACGGAAGTTCACTTCATTTTTCACCTCCAACGCTCAGAAATGGATTCTTGATTCTTCTAAGTCGATTTTATGCTTGGTGTTGTTACCCAAAATATTATCCGGAGATGATATGCTGGAATGGATGAGTAACAAACAAAGTGCGAGAGCAAGTCCGTGGGGAAGTAAATAACACAAGATTTATCGGGGTTGTTATTCCCGGGTTTGAATGCTCTCGCGAGATATTATTAATATGAATACTGGTGAGTGCAAATATTAATGTTAGAGTTCAATTACAATGAGTGTAAAGACTCTAGTTATCTTAGCTATCGAGTGCTGAAGATTGTCGGAAGAACCAGAGTTGAATCTCTGTGAGTTCTTGTTACAAAGATGAGTTATCTGTATTGTTTGCTGTGTGTAATCGTGTTAGCGTTATCACTCTTACTACTGGGATGTCCCTGTCAACCGCGGGCGATCACCGTTCCTACACTTAAATTAGGCGGGCGATCGTCCCAGCATGTGGGACTGTTTCCTTAAAGTCCGCAGCTGCTGCTGGCAGCCAGATGCGCGAACCAATGAGGAGGCGACAGGTGCCTCACGTTGCTGTCTTGGGAGGTCCCACCTAGGACCTTTCAGCGGGTCTGTCGGTAGGTGAGGCCATCCTTATCACTGACAGCTGCTGATGGGCTAGAGTAAAGCCAGCTCTTGCGGCACCTTTTTCGGATCTGCACGTGGGTCTCCACCCGAGATTCGGTCTTCGCAGACTTTGACGGGTGTCAGATTCACACGTGGCATGGGACGGTCGTCCCTGGTCGGACATTAGAGGCGATTGCCAGATGCCAATAGGCGATCGCCTTGGACATCGACTGCTAGGCGTTTGCCAAACCTCTGTCTTCTTTGGTTGGCTTTCGAACATTATGCCGATCGCCTTTGAGGTGTATGAATCGCCGCACAACAATTACCCCCCGGCTCGCTCCGATGTTGAAGATGTGGGGTGAGGTGGCTCTGCTAGCGATCGCTTGTTTTAGGTGAGCGACTCATCTTCCTATGAATCGGACGATCGTCCCCCAGACGAACTGATTTTGAATTTGGCCGATCTCCTCGGACGTTGGAAAGAGCGGGAAGTGGGGCCGGTCTTTGAAACATCACTGGGACACCTATCGCGCTCCTATTGGGGGAGTCTGATGGTTTTTGTCAGACTTGTCGTCTTGCGTGCCATCGAAATGATGCGTACGCGGATTTTGAGGGCTGCATTAAATGCGGCTCTCCCGACGGTTGCACTTCAGCCCTCGAGATTCCGATTATTTGCCCAGAAGTCCCTGCTCTCGCCTATAAAAGGGGATAGGGCTACTGGGGTTAGATCATTATGCGCTCTTGCCTTAGAATAAGACTTTAGCCGAAATTCCTTGCAGCGTGCGCCGATCGACGTTCTCTCTAGGTAAGAACAAAAACTTCTTTCCCCCTTTTCTCTTCAAATATGTCTGGAGGAGGATCCACCGTATGTGAGGCAGGTAGCACTTCTGCCGCCGCGACATCGCTTGCCCGGGATGAAACCTCCGCGGATTTTCACGTGGAGACGGCCGTCGAGGCCATTCGCACTGGGATTGAACCCACGGAGGTTGAAGAGCTTTTCAACGAGGCTGACGTGGCGAGGTCAGTGGCGGTGGAGCAGAAGCGCTCGCCGGTAGATGAGGATGAGGCAGTGAGGCTGTGCCCCTGCAACGATGACCCATCCTATCCCCGAGGCGAGACCTTTCATGGTGCCGATCGTCGAGCCGGAGGCTCGGGAAGAGGAGAAGCTTCAGCGCAACTTCAAGAGGCGGAGGCCGGAGGAGCCCTTGCCAACTGTTGCTGCTGAGGCGTCCACAGTGGTGCCGTTGGTCGCCGCGCCTCCTATTTCTGCTGTTCCAATGGCGGAGGGGCCTACGCCCTCATCGGCCTTCCTACAGGCCATGGCGACCGCTGACGCCCAGACTCCGCGGGGCAAGCCTTTTTCTGGCCGCGACCCCGAGAAGGTCGAAAGGTAAGCTTGGTTGATCTGGTTTGAGTTAAGTCACTTGTGTAGGGTGCATACTAACTCCTTTGTTCTTTTTGCAGGGTCTGCCTTCCCGACCTGAACACCTCGCCGATGGTGTTGGACTTCCTCGCGAGCAGGTCTCCCCACAAGCCCAGCGACATCCCTCACTATGTCTCCCGGGCTATCTTCTCCCTACCGAGGGCTTGGACGACCGACCTGGATACGATCGTGCGCCGGCGGTCGGGAGACGCAATGCAGGCGACTCTTGCCCTGACCCTCCGAGCGGCGATAATGGCCGCTCAAGATGTAAAGGATTATGAGGGGCAGCCCTCTACTGCCCGTCTCCATTCGGACCTCAAGGCTGCTCGGAGCCAGAACCTTGAGTTAGTCGACAGGATTGCGACGATGGAGAAGGAGTATGCTGAGACGGACAAGCAGGCTAAACAGGATCTCCACAAGATGGTGCAGGAGCTCGACCGGTCCTGGGTGGCGACCGATCGGATGCGCGATCAGATGACAGAGGCCCGTCGGTTGCATGCGGCCTCGCAGGAGGAGGCGACCGGGCTGAAGGTGGTAGTGGATCAGTTAAATGGCGAGTTAGAGTCGTCGAAGGGGGAGCTGGCCGCCAAGGTTGTCGAGCTCCAGGACGCGGACAAAACCATTGCGGGGCTGAAGGAGAAGTTGGAGGCAACCGAGGCCTATCCCTTCCTCAACGTGGAGTATGTCGGCGAGTTTGCCTATTACATGGCTTACGCTGACGCCATCCGTGCTTCCAAGAATGGAGGGCTCGAAGTCGGCCCTCTGATCGATAACTTAAATGCCTACGTGCTTGATCATCCCCTGCAGCCGGCCTTATTTGTACCGATCCTTGACCTCACCGACCTCGGAATCGACCTGAGCTGGTATCCATCACTGGACAAACTTGTTCATCCGGAAGCCGACGAGGAAGCGCACGCCGATCCAGCTGTTGGTGACGAAGGCCAGGCGGGGGCGGCCTCAGTCAGACCGATTTTATTTTGTTTTTCCATTGTAATTTTTCAGTTTCATTGTGTTTTGCCTTCGGGCGTATGTACAAATGACTTGAATGAAATAAAATACATATTTGCATCTGATTCCTTGTTTGTACGATCGTCTGTCTGAATGTTTCGCATATGACTTTACACAAGTGTTTGAGGAGCGGCCGTTGTATGAATAGCTCCGCATGTATTGCCATACTTAAAATTCTTACTTGTAAATTTCTGAACAAAACCGATCGTCATATGTGTGTTTGAACAAAGCTGATCGTATATGGTTCCGTCCTCCTGATCGCATGTATGGCTCCGTTTTGCCCCTTGTTTTTGTTTACTTGGTGAAAGTAAGGGAACAAAAATAATTCGTTTAGTGAGCTATCTTTAGTTTGGTTCTTGCAATCTACAATTTTGTTGATTCCTCGAGGGAAGCTGAACGTCCCGGCCTGGAAAGACTTCACACAATCGTGGGGTTTGATGGAACCGACCTCTACGACTATGTCTTGTGCGTGAGCGACATTCCGTCTGATGGTTAACTTCTCGCGACTCACTTAATTGTGAGGGTCCTCCGTAGGCTACGTTTTGCCTCACAATGTAGCGAAGGGGCGGTCGGTCTTTGCCTGGAGAAGTCCTTGCACGGGGCGCCGTCGGATAAATCGACTTTGCTACCGTGGCTTGTTAGCACTTTTCTGCCTAAGAGGGCGTACGTTGTGATGGGGGTAGGTCTCCTTGCCGGGTCTATCTTTAGATAGTGGCAAGCGTGTTCAAGACTGATGCCGACCATATCTTGATGCGACCAGGCAAAGATTCCGATGTTCTTACGTAGTAAACTGATCAGATCGTCTTTTAACTTGGGGATGTCCCTGGTCAACCGCGGGCGATCGCCGTTCCTGCACCTAAATTAGGCGGGCGATCGTCCCAGCACGTCGGACTGTTTCCTTAAAGTCCACAGCTGCTGCTGGCAGCCAGATGCGCGAACCAATGAGGAGACGAAAGGTGCCTCACGTCACTGTCTTGGGAGGTCCCACCTAGGACCTTTCGGCGGGTCTGTCGGTAGGTGAGGCCCTCCTTATCACTGACAGCTGTTGATGGGCTGCAGTAAAGCCAGCTCTTGCGGCGCCTTTTTCATATCTGCACGTGGGTCTCCACCGGAGATTCGGTCTTCACAGACTTTGACGGGTGTCAGATTCACACATGGCATGGGACGGTCGTCCCTGGTCGGACATTAGAGGCGATCGCCAGATGCCAATAGGCGATCGCCTTGGACGTCAACTTCTAGGCGCTTGCCCAGCCTCTGTCTTCTTTAGTTAGCTTCCGACCATTATGTCGACCGCCTTTGAGGCGTATAAATCGCCGCACAACACGTGGGAACATGGGATTAGATCTTGAGAAGAAGAGTTATTGATGATTCTTCAAGTGTTTAATGGTATTATTCATCTTCAAGAGGTATGTAGGATAATCCCTCTCTTCTACTTCGAATTTTTATGTTGTTGTTGATGTCTTCCTCGTATGATGATGGTTACGGTGTTGTTGTTGTGATTCTAGAGGTTGTATGAATTGTATGTTAAGGAATATGATGATATATATACCTTGGATTATGAACTAAATGATGGTTTAGATTATAGAACCCATCGAATCACGTCATTTTGTTGGCTTCGAACATGATTATGGATTTGATTCATATCCTTGATGAACACTTGAATTATACATGTCGTGATTTTATGGAATTGGGAAGGATTGCGGTTAATTTTGGCCTATGATTATTCGTGATGATAATTGGTAAATTTATTCCAATGAATTTACAAAGATGAGTCGTGTTAATCCGTAATTAAAATTGAAGTCGGAACCAAGAATGTTGAAGACATTGTTAGAATTATTGATTATCGAATCTCGACTTGTATTCATATTGTTAAGATTTGATATGGTTGGTTTCGTATGATCGAAATGTCATTGAACCGTTGAGTTTGATTAGTTGGTTATATCGGTTGTATTGATTGTTATCGGACGTATTGTTAATTGATCATTGCGCTAGGTTGCGTTAAGTGATCGTTGATGATTAACCATTGTGCTGCGATTGGAATTGGAGGATGCATGAATCGCCTTGTACGGGGCTACGGAGCTTGTAGATGAAGACGACGGGATTGGTCACAACTTCATCATATCGGTATCGATGCAAGTTATGCTTTGCTCAGTTCATAATGTTAATAAATGCTTTCGTATTCATTTCATTTATGAATCATATAGCAATGGTATCATGGAATATGAATTGTCGGATGATGATATGTATATTATGCTTGGATTAAGATAAATCATAATGTATATGATTTAAGGGTGTCTAGTGGGAACGGAGACGTGAATTATATTGGTCTATTGTGTGAGAGATTAGATATCAAGGTTAGTTATCTTGCCGACATTGAACTCGAACTGGTGGTTTGGTACTAGTTATGGATTGTACTTCATTTTAGACTATTTGGATAACTGTGTGTTCGTTCAGGGATGTTGGTCGTGGAAAGGTTAGCGTCTACAGCTTGAGGTTAGTTAATATTGCTAGATTATGATATTCATCCTGTTGCATTATTGCATGTGTGTGTTGATATTTCATGTGGTGAGTGTGCATCATTGTTTGTTACGTTTTGTGATGCGCTCTTTCTTTGAGCTATAATCTGTGGGGCCAAATTGTTGGGGATAAAACCTGTATGGTACCCGTATGGAAATGTGTTAGGAGATAAGACCTAAATGGCACCTATGTCCGGAGTATTCCTTAGTAGATGCTTCAGTGACCCTTGGCTGCTGCCTTAGGAGTTTATGTGATATTGTCCGGAGTATTCCTGAGTAGATGCTTCCGTGACCCTTGGTTGCTGCCTTGGGAGTTTATGTGCTATTATTATATGCATTGTTGATCATGCTGTGAACAGTTGTCTGATGGAATATGACATTGTATTCGTGTCAGTCCTTCATGATCGAGTTATTGTTGCCCTCTTGGGAAGTCTTCTGGTCCTTATTGGATATGCGTTTCTTCGAGATTTGTTGTCATGTTGCATCGTGGCATATCTGGAGTCAGATACGCTCTGATCATTCATGTGTAGGATTTTAGGGGCGGGTACGTGTAGAATATATTGGTTTCAACCTCATATTGAATCGTGCACATGAGACGTACTTCGTGAGTCTGATTAGGTACGAGACCAGACGAGTATTGATCAATACCCGCAGTTGGCTTGTTCACGGACACCTGTCCGGATCGGGCGTATCGTGACGTCCATCTTGAGTCTTATTGATTGGTTGTTCACAGTCCATGTATAATCGTATCTGTTCAGAATTTGGGTTGTCTTGGTAATTCCGTATATATGATCCGTATATGGTCGACGATTTTATTCTCTCGTGTATCTGTCGCCGTTGAACCTTTACTAATCTCGTTCGGAGTTACCATATCGATGGTCAACTCATTTAATATCGATTATTTATTAATCTCATTTGGAGTTCACCTTGTCATTAGTAATCTCGTTCGTTATTGATCCTTATTGATTCTGTTTGGGAGTTGTTGTTAGGAGTATGCCCTCGAATGCCACTCAGAGGTTGTACTTGTAATTATGTAAACCATTTATATAAGGCAAATGAATGTTTTTTTATTTACTGGTAGTTACTAGCATTCCTAACTCGTAAATAAACATATAGAAACTAGTCCGTGTATTTGACAGCAAAATGTTCCACTCCTTATTGGATAAGGGGGTCGGCACTGAAAGGTTATAGCTCAAATACTTAATTGTTCGCAAGTCGATGAAACTTGACTGGGCGTTAAGTTTATGTGAAGACTTGTATGACGTGTTCTTTGACATGGAGAGTGCATGTCGAACACTAATGGTTAGTGGGATCACACGTTATAGGTATGCTAATTGGATTAGTATACTCGAACCGACTCACCCTTGATTCGTCACATGGATTTCACTCCGGGACAGTCAATGACGGAATTGATAGGTTGTGATAGGTATTCGTGAACCTTCGACTTGAGGATTTAGTAGGGATGTGCTTGTGACGTCAAGATTTTCATTAGAGTAGTTCGACCCTGTAAACCGGAAGGCGGGGGTCAACCTCGACGTGCATCTTGACGGGCAAGTAGCAGTCCTCAATACCAAGATAGAATTCTTTCTCCCGTTAGTGAGCGGGTTATATGTCCTATGCGGTTATTGCGATGAGATCATAAGTCTTTGGCCAAAGCATTGGAGTTAGTTGTATTAGATACACGACACTCGATGATCTCGATTTGCATTAACGCATGCATAGCGTCAAGCATGATAGGGTTTGACTGACCGTGACCCTATAACTTGATCGGGACATTTGAAAGAAGGGTTTATACGTATACTGGTATTCACGATAGAATGGTTCTTGAATGATCCCAATCATTCGTTCTCAGTCGGGGTACAGTGTAGGCCACCAGACTGGCTAGGTGGTGCTACTACTCTTTGGTTCCTCCCATTGCTGACTGAGACGGACCTACCGAGTCGCGCATTAGGATTGACGACGGAATGAATAGAGCTAATTCTCTCATTATGAATATTGGATATTGGATATCTAAATTTGGGACATTGGATGTTTAAATCGATTTATCGGATAAATTGATTTACGGCTTAATGGATTAAATATATCACTGGGTGATTAATTTAATTCATGAATATAATTATTTCTTGGAGAAATTAATTATGTTATTTTGTGTTTGATATGTTTAATTAAATAGATTAATTAATCGACACAAATACATCGGAACAGAATCGGAGTTTATCTGTTTGGACTCACGGGAGTCCGAAACGAACCGAACTCATTCGTTTTTCATGATAGCCGCCCCCATTATGCTTCCACCCACTTTCCCATTGTCTTTTCTTCCATTTATTAAATGATGATAATGACTTGGTGGGACAAGACTTCATGTTACATGGGTTGTACACATGAGGGTGGAAATAATATAAGATGATGTCTTTGACAAACTCTCCCAACACACTTGATTCCATTTCCAACGTGAGGTTGAAGAGGAGAGAGAGATAGAAGTCTTCTTCATCATCTTCTTTATTCATCTTCTTCATTCATCTTCTTCATAACTTCTTAGGGAAATTTTGTGAGGAAATATTGAGAGAGATAGATATTCATACACTTAGAGTGATATTAATATCCTAACAAGCTTCATCACCTAGCTCTAGCCGTATCCTCGGAGGATAGCAAGGTGTTGTCATTCCGTTCGTTTTCCGACGCGTGGGAAGTAGAGACGCAGTGCTTTCGGCGTTGGATCGTTCAAGGGCTTGAAGCGGAATAGATTCGTAGAGATCAAGCAAAGCTTGGGGAATAGCTCGAGAGAAGGTTATCCATTTAATCAACGGACTACGATGGTATGTTTCTTGTATATCTTGTATTTCGTTTTTTGATATTCGTATATACGTAGCTCGATCGATCCTCGTAGGGATTCGGATCGAATTAATTTTTGTTTTACCGCTTCCGTTGGGCCTTCGTTTTAGGCACCGAATCCCAACAGTTGTCTCACCGTTGGTATTCTCGGTTATTAGTCCTTGATTGATGTTATTGGAGTTTACCGTGTCGTCGGTATTTTTGGTTGTTGATCCCTTATTATCCCTATTGGAGTTTACCGTGTCGTCGGTATTCTTGGTTGTCGATTCATTATTGCTCTTGTTGGAGTTTACCGTATCGTTGGTATTCCCAGTTTTTGGTCATTATTGCTCTTGTTAGAGTTTACTATGTCGTCAGTATTCTCGGTTGTTGACCCTTTATTGATTTTATTGGAGTTTATCGTACCGTTGGTATTTCTGGCTGTCGATTCTTTATTGATCTCGTTGGAGTTACCGTATTGTTGGCATTCCCGGTGGTTGATCTTTCATTGATCTTGTTGGAGTTATCACATCATGGTATTCTCATTCGTGGTTGATCCTTTGTCGATCTTATGTGGGGTTATCATGTCATTGGTATTCCCTTTTGATGCATTAGTTGTTTATCATTATTGATTGTGTGAACATTCATGTTTTGCATTGATATCCTGGACTTGCCATTTTATCGGTACGGTTGATTTACAGATGTACCGTGTGATATCGGTTTTATCAGAATTGGAATCCGATTGTGCGATCCAGCGGACAGAATCGGACTTGGCCAGATTATTCCATATTGGAGATATGTTTATGTTTGAGAATCTTGGTATCGTTTCGGATACAACTCAGGTGGTTACTCTTGAATTCATCTGTCACCTAAGAACGCGAGATGTGATTATGGTAAGGATTGATTTGATATGGATTGTGATGGGTTGGTAAGGTTATGTCGGTAAGACTACATTGGAATTATTCTTACCTTGTAATTACATTGATATGTATTGTTTTTGTGATGTGATTGTTATCATTATTGAGTATTATGGCTGATCCTGTCGTGGGCTTTATCTTTTAGGTACTCGGAGTTCGAGCTAGTAGCGGTCGTGAAGGGATGAGCTTTTCGGTGATACTGGCTATGGCGTGGTTGTTGGGATTCGAGTGTTCTTTCTGGTTTTTATAATTCCGCTGCAAATGTATTTAATTATGTCTCTATTCGCTGCGTGTGAAATTTTATAATGGCTTCAGTATTTTTCCAACTCGTGTTTACTCTCTAAATGCCCTTTTGGCGTCTTTGCCTTATGCTTTCAAATGATATTTTCTGACGGTAAATGGGAACAACGTTTTTAAAAATATTTGAGTATTTAAAACATTACCGTCATTGGCCTTTTGGCGTTTTAAAACATTTGCGAAAATGATTTTAGCCTTGTGGGTTCCAATATGGGGCCCATGGCGCTGTAATATTCCCGGTCGGTTTTGAGGGTGTTACACATTCCTAGCTCGTAAATATACATATAGAAACTAGTCTTTGTATTTGAGAGCAAAATGTTCCACTCCTTATTGGATAAGGGGTAGGCAGTGGAAAGGTTTATAACCCAAATACTTAATCGTTCGTAAGTCGATGAAACTTGACTGGGCGTTAAGTTTATGTGAAGACTTGTATGACGTGTTCTTTGACTTGGAGAGTGCCTGTCGAACACTAATCATTAGTGGGAGCACACGTTATAGGTATGCCAATTGAATTAGTATACTCGAAATGACTCACCCTCGATTCGTCACATGGATTTCACTCCGGGACAGTCAATGACGGAATCGAAAGGTTGTGATAGGTATTCGTGAACCTTCGACTTGAGGATTTAGTAGGGATGTGCTTGTGACATCAAGATTTTCATTAGAGTAGTTTGACCCTGTAAACCGGGAGGCGGGGGTCAACCTCGACGTGCATCTTGACGGGCAAGTAGCATGTCCTACTGAATACCAAGATAGAATTCTTTCTATCGTTAGTGAGCGGGTTATATGTCCTATGCGGTTATTGGCAGGTGAGATCATAAGTCTTTGGACAAAGCATTGGAGCTAGTTGTATTAGATACACGAGAGCTCGATGATCTCGATTTACATTAACGCATGCATAGCTTCAAGTACAAATCGGGTTTGACTGACTGTGACCCTATAACTTGATCGGGACATTTGAATGAAGGGTTTATATGTATACCGGTATTCACGACAGAATGGTTCTTGAATGATCCCAAAATCATTCGTTCTCAATTGGGGTACAGTGTAGGCCGCCAGGCTGGCTAGGTGGTGCTACTATTCTTTGGTTCCTCCCATTGGTGACTGAGACGGACCTACCGAGTCGTGCAATATAATTGACGACGGAATGAATCAAGCTTATTCTCTCATTATGAATATTAGATATTGGATATTTAAATTTGGGACTTTGGATGTCTAAATCGATTTATTGGATAAATTGATTTACGGCCGAATGAATTAAATAAATTACTGTGTGATAAAATTTAATCCACAGATATAATTATTTCTTGGAGAAATTAATTATGTTATTATGTATTTAATATGATTAATTAATTGGATTAATTAATCGATATAAATACACTGGAACGGAATCGGAGTTTATCTGTTTGGACTCATGGAAGTCCGAATCGAACCGAACGCGTCTGATTATTCCATGATGGCCACCCTCGTTCCACCTACATTCCTTTTGGTCTTTTGTTTCCATTTTATAATGGATGACAATGACTTGAAAGGCATCTCTCATGTGAGTTGTTGGTGTATAAAGAATGAATAAAGGGTGAAGGCTTGAATAATTCTCATCATCCCATTTTTCATACGGTTGGTGAGAAAGAGAGAGATAAAGAACTTAGAGTTCATTTTCCATGATCTTCAACTTCATCTTCTTCATTCTTTTCTTCAATTTTCTTAGAGAAAGATTGAGAGAAAAATAGAGAGAAAATATATTAAACACTTAGAGCGTAATAATCTCTATATTCAAGCTCCTATAATCTTGTTCTAGCCGTATCCTTGGAGGATAATGAAATTTAGTCGTTCCGGTCGTTTCTGTTGGGATTCCGTGCCTAAAATGAAGGCCCAGTGGAAGCGGTAAAACAAAAATTAATTCGATCTGAATTCCTACGAGGATCGATCGAGCTACGTATATACGAATATAAAAACGAAAAACAAGAGTTGTAAGAAACTAACCCTTGAAGTCCGTTGATTAAATGGTATCCTTCTCTTGAGCTATTCCCCAAGCTCTTGGAATCCCGAGCACCGAAAGCACCGTGCCTCTACTTGTCACGCGCCGGAAAAATGACCGGAACAACAACGCCTTGCTATCCTCCAAGGATACGGCTAGAGCTAGGTGATGAAGCTATTGATTATAACACTTTAAGTGTTTTAATGTTTGATCTCTTTATTTTTCTCTCAAATTTCTCTAAGAAAAATGAAGAAGAAATAAATGAAGAAGATGAAGATGAGTGATGAACTCAAAGTCACTTTCTCTCTCTCTCTCTCTCTCTCTCTCTCTCTCTCTCTATATATATATATATATATATATATATATATATATCATACGTATGATAAAAATTAAAGGGATTGAGATGAAAGTCTTCTTCTAATACTATATACACACCAACCACTTTCACAACTCATCTCACATGAGAGATGCCATTTAAGTCATTATCATTCATTAAAGAATGAAACAAGAATCAATTGGAAGGTGGGTGGAAATGTGGGGGGCGGCCCATGTAGAAATCGGACGAGTTCAGTTCGTTTCGGACTCCCGAAAGTCCAAACAGATAAAACCCAATTCCGTTTCGATGAATTTATATCGATTAATTAATCCAATTAATTAAACATATCAAATACAAAATAATATAATTAATTTCTCCAAGAAATAATTATATACATGAATTAAATTAATCACCCAGTAATTTATTTAATTCATTAGGCCGTAAATCAATTTATCCAATAAATCAATTTAGACATCTAATGTCCCAAATTTAGATATCCAATATCTAATATACATAATGAGAGAATTAGCTCGTTTCATTCCGTCGTCAATCCTATTGCGCGACTCGGTAGGTTCGTCGCAGTCAGCAATGGGAGGAACCAAAGAGTAGTAGCACCGCCTACACAGCCTAGCGGCCTACACTGTTCCCCAACTGAGAATGAAGGATTGGGATCATTCAAGAACCATTCTGTCGTGAATACCAGTATACGTATAAACCCTTCTTTCACATGTCCCGATCAAGTTATAGGGTCACGGTCAGTCAAACCCTATCTGTACTTGACGCTATGCATGCGTTAATGTAAATCGAGATCATTGAGCTCTCGTGTATCCAATACAACTAGCTCCAATGCTTTGGCCATAGACTTTTGATCTCATCTGCCAATTACTGCATAGGACATATAACCCGCTCACTAACGGGAGAAAGAATTCTATCTTGGTATTTAGTAGGACCTGCTACTTGCCCGTCAAGATGCACGTCGAGGTTGACCCCCACCTCCCGGTTAATAGGGTAGAACTACTCTAATGAAAATCTTGACATCACAAGCACATCCCTACTAAATCCTCAAGTCGAAGGTTCACGAATACCTATCACAACCTTTCGATTCCGTCATTGACTGTCCCGGAGTGAAATCCGTGTGACGAATTGAGGGTGAGTCAGTTCGAGTATACTAATCCAATTAGCATACCTATAACGTGTGCTCCCACTAACCATTAGTGTTCGACAGGCACTCTCCATGTCAAAGAACACATCATACAAGTCTTCCATAAACTTAACGCCCAGTCAAGTTTCATCGACTTGCGAACGATTAAGTATTTGTGCTATAAACCTTTCCAGTGCCGACCCCCTTATCCAATAAGGAGTGGAATGTTTTGCTCTCAAATACACGGACTAGTTTCTATATGTATATTTACGAGTTAAGAATGCAGTAACTACCAGTAAATAAAGAAACATTCATTGCCTTATATAAATGATTACATAACTACAAGTACAATACCCTCACTCAACATCCTCTGAGTGGCATTCGAGGGCATACTCCTAACAGTTTCTCCGGCATGTGGCAAGTAGATACGCGGTACTTTCAGCATTGGATCATCCAAGAGCTTGGAGCGGATTGGATGTCTAGAGATCAAGCAAAGCTTGGGGAATAGCTCAAGAGAAGGAATCCATTTAATCAACGGACTACAAGGGTAAGTTCTCGTATCTCTTGTGTTTCGTTTAATATTCGTATATACGTAGCTCGATCAATCCTCGTAGGGATTCGGATCGAATTAATTTTCATTTTACCGCTTCTGCTGGGCCTTCGATTTAGGCACCGAATCACAACAGTGGTATCGGAGCGTAGGTCTTGCGATCGTATATACGATATTGGCATTTGGAATGCTCGATTAGATGGTGAATGATTTGGAATCATTTTAGTCATAATCGTGGTATATGTTTTTCGTTCGTTTTATTTTTATTTTTTGTAAGTCTAAATATAAATCTTAAATTTCTAGGAAATATGATTTATATTGAAGATATGAAAGTCGGAAAATATTGATATTGGATATACGGTCGAAAATCTAGCCCCGAATCGTCGTCGGACTACTTTTTGAACAAAAGGTGCAATCTGGCCAAGGGTGACTCGACCGTGTCCTGGGTGACTCGGCCGTGTCCGGCAATCTGCAAAGTTACTGCCAGGCAGACCCGAGCCGGCAGGCTGTCGGGATGACCCGACCGTGTCAGTTGGACACGGCCGAGTCTGGCAGGATAGTCTAGGACACTGCCGGCACGACCTGACCGTGTCGGGCGATACGGGCCATGTCTGGACGGCAGACTGCCGGCAGTGTCTCGGCCGTGGCAGGCCAGTTTCGCCTCGGCTCGATTTTTTCATGTATTCTTAAAAATTAATCTCCCGCATGTTAAATTGGATTTAATATGATTAAAATGATTTATGGTATTTCATTTTATATGGGAAATTCGATTAATTGGAATATTTGTGGGTGACCGAATTATTTGAACGTTTTTCATATTACCGGTTGTGTGAATCGATTGGATCGGTTCGTATTGTTGATTGGATCAATGTATCTCTACGCTTTCCATTTATATAGTATTTATTGGATGAATGCTTTTGAATGGGGATGTGGTT
The DNA here is from genome assembly GCA_033398695.1 of Orobanche coerulescens. Lineage (NCBI taxonomy): Eukaryota > Viridiplantae > Streptophyta > Magnoliopsida > Lamiales > Orobanchaceae > Orobanche > Orobanche coerulescens. Next base: position 174,772,001 of record CM065802.1, on the reverse strand, counting down.
CGTGGATTTAGTTTTGAATCGTTCGGTTTATTCGATTGGGTTGTAAAGGCCGTTTTGAGCCTATTTATTTTACTAGAAATATTTGTATCTAGGATGCAATTTTCAATGTAAAAGTTATATGTAATGATGAAGACCGGAGGAAGATCCGTTACGAGAAGACGAAGATTCAAGACCGAAGACTTGTAATTAGATTAGTAAGTTTTTTATTCTAGGAACGATCCATGAACTACATGTTGGTAGCAACTAGGTTGTGAATGTTTATTCATATTGTATGAATGCCACAAACGCGCTTAAATGGATTAATGTGCAAAGTGTAATGTTAATCGCGAAAATTCTCCCACGACGAATTATTAAATTTATAAGGAAATTGAAATCCAAACCGGATGTGCTATGCTTCCGAGTTGTCGGGGTAGTCGTTCAGAGAAGACGGATAAATTACCGGGAGCACATTGGATGCCTTCGGTTGGAGCAAATTTTATCCCTAGGTGTAATATCCGCAAATTCGATTTCCGGTAATTTTTCTTTGTTGGCGAAAGTCCGTTTTGACGACTTGCTTGGGATCGTTTCGTCATCTTGAGAATGATTAATTCTACACTTTTTGTCATCCGAGTTCGTTTCGGTATCGTTCTGTTGAATTCCGTGTTCTTTAGCGACTTTTCCACGTATGAGTTCGACTTTGTTAAATCACCATTAATTTTTGGAAACGCCAAAAATTCTGAATCTTTGCAATATTATAAAGCATCGAGTTAGCTTTTCAATGGTTCAAACGGCGAGTCAATCGGAGTCCAGACAAGGGAGTTATGTCGAAATAGCTAAGTCACTATCATTTTCCAGATTCGGCCAAAACCGTATGTACCCTGTGCCGCGGCACACTTTGGCTGAGCCGCGGCACACGATGCAGTCAACTGTATAATTACATTTTTTTTCAGCAAAATCCGATCACTTCTCCATTTTCTTCAACCCACACGAGAGAGAGAGCTTGGGGAGAGAACCTTGCATCATCTACCTCTTGAGTATTGAATTTTTATCATTTTCATTTGGTGGGGAAGCTCGGATCATCAAGCTATCGCGTATTCTTCGAATCGTAGTGCTTGGATTTTCAAGAGGTAATTTCTTCAACATCTTGAATTTCGATTTTGTATTGGGTAATGATATTTTGGATGTTAAAATCATGGGGTATGAAGTGATATACGCATGATTATGGACATGTTTGAGTATTCATCGGATTATTGAAAGATTATTCAAGAACACTTTGAATTTTGTGTTGGATTTTGGGGGTTTTCGTAGATTCGTCCGATTTATCCGGTTTGAAGCTTGAGAACCTTGAGATTATGATATATCTATGCCATATGCGTGTTTTTCTTACGATTTTACGGGTTGGGTTGTGCCGTTTTCGGACTTGTGGGAGTTTGGGCGATTTCCCAACCTTTAGTTGTTCACCCGTGTATTCTCTTGAATCGTAGATGAGTTTCGGGAGTCTCTTCGTGTAATTTGATTATGGATAATTAATTATCATTTCCTTGCGAATCGTTTAGGTGCCGGAAGCGCGTTCTTGGACCTACCGAACTCATACTTTTCCTCCGTTCGATTTCTCGATGTCTCAAAGGCAAGTATATATTTATGATTGTACGTTCTCGACTTTGAAAGTAAGATATACATTTGGCATAATTATTTATATCCACTCTGGGACGGGCCAACGGGTCCTCTGAGGGTTTCGTAGCCTCTGGTGCGATTCCATGGATAATATGAATTAACCACTCCGGGACGGGCCGACGGGTCCTCTGAGGGTTCCGTAGCCTCTGGTGCGGTTCCACTGTTGAACATGTATGTATTGATGACGGATGATATGAACGAACCACTTTGGGGCGGGCCGATAGGTCCCCTAAGGGTTCCGTAGCCTCTGGTGTGGTTCCACGGTATTCATATATCTGTTGATGCGATGCTATGAGATTTAGTTATTCCGGAATACTAGTCTTGAATTGATGAATTGACGGCTACATTTACTTTATTGTCGAGGAGTATTGTGTTTCATATTGATATACTTGCACTAGCTATTCGACGGCTAACCCCTTTATGGGGGAAATGCGTTTCATGTATTTCAGGTTCCAGGAGAGCGGACAGGCGGGTACCGGGTCGGCATGAAGATGATGGGCAAGTGTGATACTGTGTCTTGTCTCCGGTTATCTCTTTTGGTTTCCTCCATTCAGTGTTGTTGTACTGGAATGGATTTTAAATACTCGAGTATTGTATTTCAGTTTCTTTGATGTAGACCTGTGTTGCCGAGGTATTGATTTGTGTAGTGATGTATATGGTTTCATTGGTTATGGTTTTGAATACCATTTGTAGTGTCTTTCTTTCCATCGTATGTAGACCTTCTCGGTCAAGTTTCATAGTTCCGCGTATGTTTAGCCTTGTGGGTCCCACGGCGGGGTTCACGGCGCTGTAATATACCCTGAATAACTTGGGGGTGTTACAGAATATGGTATCAGAGCTTAGGTTTATGGATACCTAGGCTGTCGGTCTTTTGGGTCGATTGAGTCGGCATTTGCCCACAGTATCACTACTCTGCCATCATCACAGTGTGACCGGTACTTGTAAGCCCTCTCACTCTTCTTGTATTTTTCTTAATCGTTTCGTTTATAGCTTGGTATTCTTGGGATTTGGTCACTTTGAGAATGTGCGATTCGGATTATACTTACGCACGTATGTGCCCTTCAGAATGTTGGCTGAAAGTAGGAAGAATCGTGGCCGTGGTCACGGACGTGAACTCTTCCTTGAGATTTTGTTAAGTTGCTAATTGCGATAATGGTGTGTATCGGTATTATGTTGAGACTTTATTTAGGAGTCGCATGCTAGTATCACGGGAGATCTTCGACTTCACAGACTTGTAAGTATGTTGTTCGGATTATTCGATAATTCTTGGTGAATTTGAATTCCCGTTGAAATGTTGTTTGTGCGAGTGATTGCGAGTTTCGAGGACGAAACTTGTTTTTCGGGGGGTAGAGTGTAATACCCCGAGTTTTTGGATATATTTTTTTTTTTCGTTTATATGTTGGATGTCGTTGATGGATAATTGTTCTTGAGGATGATGTGAACGTATGACAATGTTATTGAATGTGTTTATGTATTCATTGTGCCGTATGATCGTTTGGTATGTCGAGATGTTGGTCGAGAATAGCGAAAAATGGCTAAGTACAGCTACGTTAGCGCACGCTACAAGGTATGCCTAGCGCGCGCTAAGATATATACTTAGCGTACGCTACGGTGCATACTTAGCGCACGCTAAGAGGTTCGGTTACGTACGCTAAGGAGGACCCCTAACGTACGTAACGACTTGCTGGGTTAGTTTCGGAAGGCGGCCGACAGGTAGGCCCAGGTTGATTTTTATATTCAGTTGGCGCACGCTAACGCATGTTGGTTAGCGCACGCTAACACCAGATCGCTAATAATGGAACCTTAACTTTCGGCGGGTGGACCCGGCCATGTTCGACGCGTGTCCAGATAAGGTCAACAAGTGTTTGTCTTATAGAACTAGCGCACGCTAAAACCGTATGATTAGCGCACGCTAATTCCATATCGGTCAAAGGAATCCCGATAATCGCGGATGCTTTAGGCATGTGGGGGCACGATACTGTAGCAAGTCAACGCCTATTTGTGTACGTTAATGCATGGGCATTACGTACGTTAGATGAATTTCGAAGCAATGCAGTAGCTTCTGGACTTCCCGATAGCGCACGCTATCAAGGAAGGATAGCGTACGCTAGTTCTATAGCGCACACTAAATATAAGGTCTAGCGCGCGCTAGTGATGTGTTTTATAGAGGGGATAGACGAGTGCTGAGAGGCATTTTGTGTAACACCCCAAACTAGGCGGATATTACAGTGCCGTAGATCCCCAACTGGGACCCACCAGGCAAATGAGAATGAATGAATTACACAAGATAAATGTAGTACCGAACTACATTACAACAATAATTACTCCGATGAGGAGTTTAGTTACAACACACCAGGACAATACCGAATACTAGTGTATTTTATATGAAGATAAAATACACAACACTGAATGAAACGGAGTATTCAAGTGAAAGTCTGCAGCGGAAAAATAAAAGACAATAACATGAATAACTGAAAGATCGGGGCCCCCTACTAGTATCACTAGGACTCCTCGACATCAACATGCTATTCCCGTGCGTTTGCCTTGCCATGACCTGAAAAACAAAATCCCCAAACGGGGTCAGTTAAACAGAACAACAATCCTCAAGGGTTGAAAATACACAATCATGATTATATCTGAAGTTATGAAATATCTTAATTATGAATTACGCTGAAGAGGAGTACCATAGTACGCCCGTAGTGTTCTGTGCGAGTGTACAACACCCGTCCGTGTACCTAATTAGTCTCACGGTGCACGGTCTAATGTATCGGTGAACCCAATACAATAACCATCGTGTGCCCGACTAAAAATTCCACACAGCCACACCCGGCCACGCAATATGAACCCAGAAGGTCATATGAACGAGAATGACCGTAATGAATATCAATGAATAAATAATAATCTGACAAAGTCAAGAATGACTCACCGAGATGAGAATAATAATGAAATGAATGATAGCTCAACGAAAGGATTGGAACCGCTGCTCCTTATGATCAAGTGATTAATATGATTAATACAATGATGAATGAGTTATGATTATGAATGATCAACAACAAAAGGTATGAATATCCTTTTAACCGAGTAAGAATTAACTTACACAACAACGATGAAGAATGTCCGTCCACGAACAACGTCCTAACCAAGATACCGGTCGCTCGAACAACCTTAATTCAATACAATTGCCAACAATCCGATCAATAACGAATTAAACACGAATATAACGAACTCAAGGCGTCGATACGATTAAACCAAGTTCATTGGGGCATTATATCGAACACTTTGAGGCCAACTTTGATTGATTACCACTAAACCTCAATAATACCAACTTCAAATCCCCAAGAAGTGTTTCAAAACAACAAAACATCTCAATACGATCAATAATCCGTTATGAATATCCAAAACGTGATTATAACAACAATTAATCGGAAATCCCCAAATCCAACTCGATATTCAAAGTGTTCTTGAATAAATCTCTCAATAATCCAATGAATCCTTATACAAACTCATAATCATATACATATCCCTTCATATAACATGATTATAACGTCGAAACATCATAACTCAACACAAAATCGAAATCCAAGGTGTTGAAGAAATTACCTCTTGAAGATCCAACCACTACGATCCGAAGAACACGAGTTAAAACGAGTATCCAAGCTTCTCAAAGGAATGAAGATGATGAAGATTACACACTCAAGTGATTGATGATGATAAAATCTCTCTCTCAACCCTCTCTCTCGGATGAAGAAGGAAAAAAGAAGAAGTGAGGAGAAATGACCCGGCCAAGTCATTAAATACTGCCGGAAGTTACGGCCGTAACTCGGCCCTCTTACGGCCGTAACTTTCCAAGTCAACGGCCCTACGGCCGTAACCGGCCAACTCGTACGGCCGTAACTCGGCTTCGTCCGAAAGCCTGCCGACAGACTTACGGCCGTAACCGATCCTGAGTTACGGGCGTAACCCGCCTTCGTCAAAAACATCCGTCGACACCCTTACGGCCGTAACCGCACACCTTACGGCCGTAACTCGGATGATACGGCCGTATCCGGCCAAACTTACGGGCGTAAGCCCTCTTCGTCAACGACCGGTACGCCTCTGCGTACGGCCGTAACCGGCCAAGCCTTATGGCCGTACCTTCCTCGACTTACGGCCGTATGCCGCAACCCTTACGGCCGTAAGTCACCCTTGGTCGACAACACCCAAAATTCACGAACACCACTTACGGCCGTATCTCACCTTCCTTACGGCCGTAACTCACCTTCGGCCAAAAATGTCTCGGTAGCTGCTTTGACGCGTCGGCCGTAATCGCCAGACCTTACGGCCGTGCACTGCCGACTTACGGCCGTACCACAAGACCTTACGGCCGTAAGTCCCTTTCGCCCAAATGGCACAACGCGAACCCTTGTTACGGCCGTAACCCAAAGTCCTTACGGCCGTAACTCGATCTTTGCCAAGTTGAAAATTCCGATAACTCCGATTCCTCGCTACGGTGATGAATGATCCGACATAACATACGAATGTGAAAATGAACAAGTCTAAAACAAGCCACCGATGAAGCCCCCGATCTCGACTACCAATCACGATGAAAACAACAATACTCCCGTCGGTCTCTAAACGGAGATGACATGCCGATCGGTAACTGATATACGATTACAACAAGCCAACAGTGAACACAAATGAATGAATCAAGAATGATGAGTGATTATTAACGAGTGAGAAATACTGAGTGACAATTACAGACTGATAATTACTGAATGAAAATGAATGAATTACAACCGGGTATTACATACCCCCCCCTTAAAAAGAGTTTCGTCCCCGAAACTAAGGGTCAAACAACTCGGGATAACTCCCCCGCATACTATCCTCGGTTTCCCAGGTAGCTTCTTCGACTCCGTGTCTAGACCACTGAATTTTAACCAAAGGAATAGTCTTATTCCTCAACTGTTTGATTCGCCGCTCTAAAACTCGAATAGGACGTTCCTCATATGAATGATCGTCGGCGATCTCGATTTCGTCGAACTGGAGTATGCGACTCGGGTCGGCAACATACTTCCGTAACTGAGAGACATGAAACACGTTATGAATTCGGCTCAACGCCGGAGGTAAAGCCAATCGATAAGCTAACTCGCCCACTCGATCCAAAATCTCAAACGGTCCAATGAATATCGGACTCAACTTCCCCTCTTCCCAAAACGGAAAATACCCCGACTCGGGGATACCTTGACCAAAACGTGGTCACCCGTCTCGAACTCTAGTGGTCGGCAGCGATTATACGCATAGGATTTACCGACTGAGAATGTCAACATACGACTCGATTAAAGCTACCTTCTCTTGGCGGCTATAAGCATATCGGGCTCGGTGCCGATTGATTCGACAAGTCATCCCAACACAAAGGAGACCGACAACGGCGACCGTACAAGGCCTCGTAAGGTGCCATCTTAATGGAAGCATGCGGCTATTATTATACGTGAACTCGATCAATGGTAGTTGGGCTTCCCAATCGTCCTTCCAATCGAGCACGCATGCCCTCAACATGTCCTCTAATGTCCGAATAGTCCTCTCTCGATTGCCGTCAGACCGAGGATGAAAAGCGGTACTGAGATTGAGCTGAGTTCCCATAGCACGATGAACTGATTTCCAAAAATGAGACACAAATCGTCCATCACGATCGGAAACGATACTCTTAGGAGTACCATGAAGTCTGACTATCTCTTTGATGAACAACTGAGCCAGTCTCTCAGGACCCCACGTATCCTTGATCTCAAGGAAATGAGCTGATTTAGTTAAGCGGTCCACAATCACCCAGATCGTATTCATGCCACGACGACTCGTCGGAAAACTCGTGATGAAGTCCATAGAAATGTCTTCCCACTTCCACTCCGGAATAGGGAGAGGTTTCAGCATACCCGCCGGTCGCTGATGTTCAATCTTAACTTGTTGACAGGTTAAGCATCTCGAAACAAATTCTGCGACTTCTCGCTTCATATTACTCCACCAGTAATTCTGTTTCAAGTCCTTGTACATCTTGCTGGACCCCGGATGAACAGAATAAGGGGTAGAATGAGCTTCTCTCAAAATCGAGTTTTTCAACTCGTCATTCGCCGGTACGCACAACCGATTCTTAAATCTCAAAAGTCCATCCTCGTGGACCACGAATCCAGGGGCTTTCCCCTGAGCCACATCCTCACGGATGCGCAACAATGAAGGGTCTGAACTCTGATTCTCTCTGATTACCTCCTCGAGTGACGATGAAATCTCTAACATACAAAGCTGTCCCTGAACTCGCTGAAGCCATACCTCGATCTCGGGTCTAAGGAATTCCTGTTGAAGTTCCTTCTGAACTGTTAGACGAGCAAGCATCTGCTCCTGAATGGACTTGCGACTCAAGGCGTCGGCGACAACGTTCGCCTTGCCCGGGTGGTAAAGGATCTCGATATCGTAATCTTTGATTAATTCTAACCACCGTATCTGTCGCATATTTAACTCCTTCTGAGTAAATATATACTTTAAACTCTCATGATCGGTGAATATCTGACAGGTAACGCCATAAAGATAATGACGCCATATTTTCAAAGCGAACACCACGGCTACTAGCTCCAGGTCGTGGGTCGGATAATTAACCTCGTAAGGTCTCAATTGCCGTGAAGCATAAGCAATAACCTTTCCGTTCTGCATGAGCACACATCCGAGACCCTGCCCGGACGCATCACTATAAACCACAAATCCCTCTGTCCCCTGCGGCAAGGAAAGTACAGGTGCTGTCATTAACCGGCTCTTGAGTTCCTCAAAACTCTGCTGACACGCGTCGGACCACGTGTATTTCTTATCCTTTCGCAAAAGGTTCGTCAATGGTTGAGCAATTTTGGAAAATCCTTCCACAAATCGCCGATAATAACCCGCTAATCCGAGGAAACTCCGGATTTCCTTAACATTCTTCGGAGGTAACCAATATCGAATAGCCTCCATCTTCTGAGGGTCGACACGAACTCCGTCTGATGAAATTACATGTCCGAGAAAAGTCACTTCGGACATCCAGAACTCGCACTTGGAAAACTTTCCAAAAAGTTGCTCTCGTCTCAACACGTCGAGAACCTGATGAAGATGAACCTCGTGATCCTCTCGGCTACGAGAATAAATCAAAATATCGTCGATGAAGACAACAACAAACTGATCCAAAAAGTCGATGAAAACCCGATTCATCAATTCCATGAATACCACAGGTGTAATAGTTAGCCCGAACGGCATAACTACGAACTCATAATGACCATAGCGTGTATGAAACGCTGCCCTCGCGATATCCGACTTTCGAATCCGCAACTGGTGATATCCAGATCTTAAGTCGATCCTGGGAAATACTGAGGCTCCCAGAAGTTGATCTAAAAGATCATCAATACGGGGTAAAGGATACTACTCTTGATCATCACCCTGTTCAACTCCTGGTAATCGATACACCAGCGAAAAGAACTATCATTCTTCTTGACAAACAGCACTGGTGCTCCCCACGGGGACGTAATCGGTCGGAGATAACCTTTCTCGAACTACTCCTCAAGTTGAATCTTCAACTCCTGCATTCGTCGGGGCCATCCGATCTGATGCCTTGATAAAGGGGCGTCTGGCTCTAACTCACTCTGAATTCCCTACTCTATGTGAAGGCAACCGGATAACTCGTCTGAAATACTTCGTCAATCGATGACAATGATACCACGAATGATTGAACATTTCGATTGCCTAGAATGGTCAATCGATAAAAGAGATACCAATCTTGATTGAACAACTCGCTTGCCTTAGAAAGGCCAATTGATGAAGATGATATAATGAATGTTTGAATAACTCGATTGCCCTAGAAAGGCCAATCGATGAAAATGATACAATGAATGATTGAATAACTCGAGTGCCTTAGAAAGGCCAATCGATGGAAATGATACAAAGAATGATTGAATAACTCGATTGCCTTAGAAAGGCCAATCGATGAAAATGATACAATGAATGATTGAATGACTCGATTGCCTTAGAAAGGCCAATCGATGAAAATGATACAATGAATGATTGAATGACTCGATTGCCTTAGAAAGGCCAATCGATGAAAATGATACAATGAATGATTGAATGACTCGATTGTCTTAGAAAAGCCAATCGATGGAAATGATACAATGAATGATTGAATAGTTCGATCGCGGAATTGCTCTGCTTACGTCATAATAATACTACTGAACAACGGGATTACTTCCTTGAAGCATACATTCGACAACCAACGACGGAAAGATAGCGACCAAACGCTAAAAACATCAAGATAGAATCAAGACGGTTAAACCAACTAATACCGAAAATTCCATCGTCCTAAGATAAATTCACCACGATTAGATCCATCAACCAATCGCGGTCATTAAGTAGGACTATCCCGAAATAAGTCTATTCAAGCATGATTCGAAAATGAATGAATGCGGTGTACCAGCATCAAAAGGTACACACAAGTTGAAATAAAATTACGAGTATACCTGAAATCGTTCGGACCACCGGATCGTCGATCCTCCTCATCATATGAATCTGGGACTTGCTGGTCCCCGAACCGGACGCTCCCGTCTGATAAATACGGGCTCCAACTCTATTTGCTTCCATTGCCTTAAACGACGATGACAAGGCAGTCTGATTCTGAAACGTTGGTTGCTTCGGGGCCTGAGATACCGCCGGAGCCGACTTGGAGTCCTTTCGGCAAAAACGGGCCTTATGTCCAAAATTCCCACAATTATAGCACGTGACAGACTGCCTCGGATACAGCTGGGAGAGCATCAATCGACTTGAAATCCTATTGTAGCACGTAACACAATATCAATCGAAATCAACATAACGACCGAAAGAAACTCTTTGAGGCATTTAATCGAACACTAAATGTTCAAAGTTCCTCAAGACCCTAAAAATCATCAATCGGGTTGAACGAATGATATTCAAGACCCACAGTTATAACAGGTGATGGCTGAATTGACCGCTCGTGACTGAGATCCCGCACGATTATGCGCCGTAGGAGGTCGCTCAGAAACGATAGGACTCACACGAGGCTTCTTGAAGGTTGACTGACCGCCTTCGGATTGATTACGCTTCGTTGATTTCTTGCTGACAAATGAAGGTTGTTGTTCAGCACTTTCCTTAGCAGCTGGCTCATACGGGAGAGTTCTCTCGATTAATCCGGTCAGAGTGGCGCAATGATGATTGAGCAACTGCACATGGGTCATCATGGCCTGCATAAAAGTGAGTGGATCAACCCGAATATCTTCTGATCGAGCCGAGTCCTGGGCACGATTTCCCGGCAGCGAGTGTTTATTTCTCGAGTTTCGGTCCGCACCGCGCCTCTCCCCTGCATCCTCGACAGCCTCTCTCCATACTGAAGTAGGAAGGTCGCATAATGATTATATTTCCCGCATGATTAACACGTTATGATTTTGTCATGAGATGATGAAAATGAGTATACATGCTCTAACTTAGTGATTATATGAATGATTTACTGAAGTTACATGATTATCTGATGAAATTCTTGAAATGATTATCTTGAATAACTTAACAAGATTGATAATATGATCTTCCAGATTGACAATTGAGTAATGAAATGAATTGAGTGATTAATGAGTTAACATGATTGTCCTAATCACAATGAATGATGATGTTTGAGGATTGTTAATTGATGAATGATGAATGAATGACTATTGCCAGAAATTATACCATGGCGTTAGAAATCTTACGGATTCTTACGTCCGATTGGCTCGGCATTTGCACAGTCACACGTGACGCGAAAGTCCAATGATACTAGTCGATGACGATGATTTCAAATAAGACATGACTCGGAAGGTAGTATTCAAAACCACGCTCCGATACCAACTCTGTAACACCCCAAACTAGGCGGATATTACAGTGCCGTAGATCCCCAACTGGGACCCACCAGGCAAATGAGAATGAATGAATTACACAAGATAAATGTAGTACCGAACTACATTACAACAATAATTACTCCGATGAGGAGTTTAGTTACAACACACCAGGACAATACCGAATACTAGTGTATTTTATATGAAGATAAAATACACAACACTGAATGAAACGGAGTATTCAAGTGAAAGTCTGCAGTGGAAAAATAAAAGACAATAACATGAATAACTGAAAGATCGGGGGCCCCTACTAGTATCACTAGGACTCCTCGACATCAACATGCTATTCCCGTGCGTTTGCCTTGCCATGACACGAAAAACAAAATCCCCAAACGGGCCGATTAAACAACAACAATCCTCAAGGGTTGAAAATACACAATCATGATTATATCGAAGTTATGAAATATCTTAATTATGAATTACGCTGAAGAGGAGTACCATAGTACGCCCGTAGTGTTCTCGTGCGAGTGTACAACACCCGTCCGTGTACCTAATTAGTCTCACGGTGTAACGCTTTCCGTGTGCACGGTCTAATGTATCGGTGAACCCAATACAATAACCATTGTGTGCCCGACTAAAAATTCCACACACCACACCACCACGCAATATGAACCCGAGAAGGTCATATGAGCGAGAATGACCGTAATGAATATCAATGAATAAATAATAATCGACAAAGTCAAGAATGACTCACCGAGATGAGAATAATAATGAAATGAATGATAGCTCAACGAAAGGATTGGAACCGCTGCTCCTTATGGTCAAGTGATTAATATGATTAATACAATGATGAATGAGTTATGATTATGAATGATCAACAACAAAAGGTATGAATATCCTTTTAACCGAGTAAGAATTAACTTACACAACAACGATGAAGAATGTCCGTCCACGAACAACGCCCTAACCAAGATACCCGTGCTCGAACAACCTTAATTCAATACAATTGCCAACAATCCGATCAATAACGAATTAAACACGAATATAACGAACTCAAGACGTCGATACGATTAAACCAAGTTCATTGGGGCATTATATCGAACACTTTGAGGCCAACTTTGATTGATTACCACTAAACCTCAATAATACCAACTTCAAATCCCCAAGAAGTGTTTCAAAACAACAAAACATCTCCAATACGATCAATAATCCGTTATGAATATCCAAAAACGTGATTATAACAACAATTAATCGGAAATCCCCAAATCCAACTCGATATTCAAAGTGTTCTTGAATAAATCTCTCAATAATCCAATGAATCCTTATACAAACTCATAATCATATACATATCCCTTCATATAACATGATTATAACGTCCAAAACATCATAACTCAACACAAAATCGAAATCCAAGGTGTTGAAGAAATTACCTCTTGAAGATCCAACCACTACGATCCGAAGAACACGAGTTAAAACGAGTATCCAAGCTTCTCAAAGGAATGAAGATGATGAAGATTACACACTCAAGTGATTGATGATGATAAAATCTCTCTCTCAACCCTCTCTCTCGGATGAAGAAGGAAAAAAAGAAGAAGTGAGGAGAAATGACCCGGCCAAGTCATTAAATACTGCCGGAAGTTACGGCCGTAACTCGGCCCTCTTACGGCCGTAACTTTCCAAGTCAACGGCCCTACGGCCGTAACCGGCCAACTCGTACGGCCGTAACTCGGCTTCGTACGAAAGCCTGCCGACAGACTTACGGCCGTAATCGATCTGAGTTACGGGCGTAACCCGCCTTCGTCAAAAACATCCGTCGACACCCTTACGGCCGTAACCGCACACCTTACGGCCGTAACTCGGATGATACGGCCGTATCCGGCCAAACTTACGGGCGTAAGCCCTCTTCGTCGAAAACGACCAGGTACCTGCCTGCCGCGTACGGCCGTAACCGGCCAAGCCTTACGGCCGTACCTTCCTCGACTTACGGCCGTATGCCGCAACCCGTTCGGCCGTAAGTAACCTTTCGTCGACAACACTAAAGATTCAAGAGCACCCCTTACGGCCGTATCTCACCTTCCTTACGGCCGTAACTCACCTTCGGCCAAAATGTCTCATTGCTGCTTTGGGCCAGACGGCCGTAATCGCCGACCTTACGGTCGTCCTGCCGACTCACGGCCGTACCACAAGACCTTACGGCCGTAAGTCCCTTTCGTCAAATGGCACAACGCGAACCCTTGTTACGGCCGTAACCCAAAGTCCTTACGGCCGTAACTCGATGTTGGCCAAGTTGAAAATTCCGATAACTCCGATTCCTCGCTACGACTGATGAATGATCCGACATAACATACGAATGTGAAAATGAACAAGTCTAAAACAAGCCACCGATGAAGCCCCCAGTATACGACTACCAATCACGATGAAAACAACAATACTCCCGTCGGTCTCTAAACGGAGATGACATGCCGATCGGTAACTGATATACGATTACAACAAGCCAACAGTGAACACAAATGAATGAATCAAGAATGATGAGTGATTATTAACGAGTGAGAAATACTGAGTGACAATTACAGACTGATAATTACTGAATGAAAATGAATGAATTACAACCGGGTATTACATTTTGTCCATTCTCCTTCCTTCAGTCAATAGAGAGAGCCTTGGGAAGTACTTGAAGTTCCTAAACATTGAGAGATGATTCTCTTAAACAAGATTAAGATGGAGAGCTCGGATTTAAGTATTGTTCTTGAAGTTTTTGATGATTCTTGGAATGAAGTTCAATTATTCTTCTTCGTGGTTCGTCCATACAAGGTAATCCTTGTATCCCTTTGATAGTGGTTCGTTTTTAAAGGATTACTACTTGGGAGGGAGCATGTTGGGAATCGTGTATTTTGATGTTCGTTTTTATTTCAATGTAAATGCATATATTGGATTTGTACTTTTATCCATTGCGTGAGTATTTTGAAATTGCTTTTGGTATTTTGCCAACTAAATTTTATTTTGTAAAACCGATTCCCTAAAAGTGAGTTTTGGCATTTTAGCCTTGATCGTTTTGACGGTATTTGGAAAATGATTTTTTTTTAGTATTTGAAAAATATTACCGTCATCGGTCTTTTTGGCATTTTTGAAATGGCGTGGAAAATTGTGCTTAGCCTGGTAAATCCTGGTGAGAAGGGTTTACGCCGTGTAATATTCCCAGGAGGATCTGGGGTGTTACAATTATGGTATCATGTGATAATGTTATACGAGATTTATTGGAATTGTAATAAGAGATTTCGGATGTTGATATGATTATTGAGATCTTCTTCATATGATGATAAGGGTTTTGTTGCGATTCTTGAGGTTGTATGAATGACATGATGAAGAAAATGGTAACATGGAGATATATACCTCGGATATGTTGTTCTGAACGTGATTTCGGATATTTCATGTTCTTGAAGAACTCTTGAATTATACGAGGTGATGAAAATTTTTAAGAAGTGTTGATGTTTTGAAAATGAATATAGAATATTCATATCTAGAGCTAAACTATGTGTTGGAAATAATATTCGTATAGGAATACGAATGTGATTATGAGTTTGATGAGACTATTATTCATCTCTGAATTTGGAAGCCCATACGTATGGAGCAAATATTCAAATCGAATGATTGGATTGTTTGATAACCTTTTTAATATGATTATCTATTGTTTTGAACCAGTCGGATGATTCGAATTGATGACAGTCATAAGTAAATTTTAACGATGGATTTACGAGAAGGGAACCTTGTCAATTCGTATTTAAGAATTGAGTTTGGAACATTTAGACCCTTATTATTGGTCCAAATTGGTTGCTGATATGATCATCATATTTCGACTCGTATTGTGGACAGGATTTGTAAGTGTCTGAGTTGGATTGTTGTTGTGATTAGTCGAGATATGGTGAAACGGTTGAGTTTGTGGTTTGGTGGTGTTGATATTGGTCGTCATCGAACCTGTTGATTATTAATCCTTCGTTTTACAATAAGACATGATGTGTGATCATGGATTATGACTGTTGTGTTGCGGTTGAGGTTGAAGAATTCGTAGATTACCTTGGTCGGGACTGAGGAACTCGTAAGACGAAATCAACTGAATTGGTAACAGTTCGTTGTATTGATATCGAGGCAAGTTTTATATTTGTACTAATCAATGAGATTAATGTTATCGTGTAGGTGTACGAATGTGCGTATCATTTCGAGACTCGGCCTCTTTATGATTGTATTGATATCAGGGGATTGTTTGATACGACACCCATCGACAAATTATGCCAAATATTATTGTTGTTCGTAAATGGCCGATTTAAGGCATTGCGATACTTGTTGGTAATATTTGTCGATAGACGGTTCGCGGTATCGACATATCGATTGTTATTATTGATTGATGTTCCATCAAGATATTTTTTTGTGAATCGTCGTTATTGATATCAGTGTTTTTCTATTGATGTCGTTTTGGCCGATTGAAGGCATTGACGTATTCGATTATCACCTTCGTTATCGGTAACCGATATAAGGTGCCGAGACATCCGTTGTATAATTGTTATCGATTGTCCGCTCTAAAGGTAATCGATATATTGAATTGGGATTATCAAAGATAATTCCCATCCGTTGTCAAAAATATTCTCATCCGTTGTATCGTTGTTATCGATTGGCCATTCTACGGTAATCGAAGTATTGAATTGGGACTGTCGAGGATAGTTCCCATCCGTTGAATTATTATTGTCGTGTTGGCCGACTCAAGGCAGCACACTATTATTCTTGTGAACTCGGTAGTTTTGTGATCGTTGAGGGTTGAGGATTTTCCGAATTTTTGTGTTGTGATTATTGCTCGTGTTAATCAGTCCTTAGGGATTTTGATCCCAGGATGGTTATGTTGGATATTGTTGATCGTGTCGATCTTTCATTATTCGTGCGTCATCGTTCACTTGGTGAGTCGCGTGATTCATATTGGATATGTTATCCTTTGAGTTCCGCGGTCATGTTGTATCGTGGCATATCTGGAATCATATCTGCGTGCCGATTGGTTATGTGTAGGATTTTTAGCCGGGCACACGATGTTCATGCGTGGATGTTTCCGCATTGGACCGTGCACACGAGACGTAGTTCGTGAGGCTAGTTAGGTATATTGTCACACATATATTCTGGATTCCGTATACGGGGTGGACATGTGCACGGACACATTTCCGGATCGGGCGTACTGTGATGTTCCCTCTTGAGCCTTATTGTTTGGTCGTTCGTAGTCCATGTTGTATTGGATATGTCCGGCGATTTGCGATTGGTTGTTCATACGCCGAGGGGTATGTCAGACAGTCAAGTTTGCTTCTTTGAGATCTGTATTGTGATGATTTACAGCTTTGGACTATTCGGCTTTCAGGCCATCGTGATATACAGCTTCGGTTGAGGGGCTTTCAAGCCATTGCGACGTATTGGTATTTCTACTGGAGCCTTCAGACATTGTGATTCGTATTTACTTCAGCGTTGGCTTGGATTACCTTCGGGTAATGCATTGTTGTGTTACTTGTAACGTTTCGCCGTTGGGCGTAAGTTACGCGTTTCTTGTGTATCTCGTTGAGTTTTCCTGGAGGGATATTGCTTCTCCCTAGTTGTTTTAAGTTTCGGGACGAAACTTCTTTTAAGGAGGATAGAATGTAATATCCGCAAATTCGATTTCCGGTAATTTTTCTTTGTTGGCGAAAGTCCGTTTTGACGACTTGCTTGGGACCATTTCGTCATCCTGAGAATGATTAATTCTACACTTTTTGTCATCCGAGTTCGTCGGTATCGTTCTGTTGAATTCCGTGTTCTTTAGCGACTTTTCCACGTATGAGTTCGACTTTGTTAAATCACCATTAATTTTTGGAAACTCCAAAAATTCTGAATCTTTGCAATATTATAAAGCATCGAGTTAGCTTTTCAATGGTTCAAACGGCGAGTCAATCGGAGTCCAGACGAGGGAGTTATGGTCGAAATAGCTAAGTCACTATCATTTTCCAGATTCGGCCAAAACCGTATGTACCCTGTGCCGCGGAACACTTTGGCTGAGCCGCGGCACACGATGCAGTCAACTGTATAATTACGTTTTTTTTCAGCAAAATCTGATCACTTCTCCATTTTCTTCAACCCACACGAGAGAGAGAGCTTGGGGAGAGAACCTTGCATCATCTACCTCTTGAGTATTGAATTTTTATCATTTTCATTTGGTGGGGAAGCTAGGATCATCAAGCTATCGCGTATTCTTCGAATCGTAGTGCTTGTATTTTCAAGAGGTAATTTCTTCAACATCTTGGATTTCGATTTTGTATTGGGTAATGATATTTTGGATGTTAAAATCATGGGGTATGAAGTGATATACGCATGATTATGGACATGTTTGAGTATTCATCGGATTATTGAAAGATTATTCAAGAACACTTTGAATTTTGTGTTGGATTTTGGGGGTTTTCGTAGATTCGTCCGATTTATCCGGTTTGAAGCTTGAGAACCTTGAGATTATGATATATCTATGCCGTATGCGTGTTTTTCTTACGATTTTACGGGTTGGGTTGTGCCGTTTTCGGACTTGTGGGAGTTTGGGCGATTTCCCAACCTTTAGTTGTTCACCCGTGTATTCTCTTGAATCGTAGATGAGTTTCGGGAGTCTCTTCGTGTAATTTGAGTATGGATAATTAATTATCATTTCCTTGCGAATCGTTTAGGTGCCGGAAGCGCGTTCTTGGACCTACCGAACTCATACTTTTCCTCCGTTCGATTTCTCGATGTCTCAAAGGCAAGTATATATTTATGATTGTACGTTCTCGACTTTGAAAGTAAGATATACATTTGGCATAATTATTTATATCCACTCCGGGACGGGCCAACGGGTCCTCTGAGGGTTTCGTAGCCTCTGGTGCGATTCCATGGATAATATGAATTAACCACTCCGGGACGGGCCGACGGGTCCTCTGAGGGTTCCGTAGCCTCTGGTGCGGTTCCACGGTTGATCATGTATGTATTGATTACGGATGATATGAACGAACCACTTTGGGGCGGGCCGATAGGTCCCCTAAGGGTTCTGTAGCCTCTGGTGCGGTTCCACGGTATTCATATATCTGTTGATGCGATGCTATGAGATTTAGTTATTCCGGAATACTAGTCTTGAATTGATGAATTGACGGCTACATTTACTTTATTGTCGAGGAGTATTGTGTTTCATATTGATATACTTGCACTAGCTATTCGACGGCTAACCCCTTTATGGGGGAAATGCGTTTCATGTATTTCAGGTTCCAGGAGAGCGGACAGGCGGGTACCGGGTCGGCATGAAGATGATGGGCAAGTGTGATACTGTGTCTTGTCTCCGGTTATCTCTTTTGGTTTCCTCCATTTAGTGTTGTTGTACTGGAATGGATTTTAAATACTCGAGTATTGTATTTCAGTTTCTTTGATGTTCCGGCCTGTGTTGCCGAGGTATTGATTTGTGTAGTGATGTATATGGTTTCATTGGTTATGGTTTTGAATACCATTTGTAGTGTCTTTCTTTCCATCGTATGTAGACCTTCTCGGTCAAGTTTCATAGTTCCGCGTATGTTTAGCCTTGTGGGTCCCACGGCGGGGTTCACGGCGCTGTAATATACCCTGAATAACTTGGGGGTGTTACACTAGGAACCTAATAGGTTGCCGGATAAGATTCAATTGTGAAACTGATTTGCGTCGATGGTATAAACTTAACTTGTTCATGAACCATAGAAATCATATAGGTTGAGGGGAGTGAACAAGGGGAAAAAGAAGATCGAATCATCCATTAGATGGGTTGGTGTTGGAAACCACTTTATGAAAATTAATAGACTAGAAACCTGTTCGGTTGCCCTCTATTAAGATTTATAAAGAACTCGATCGCCACTATGAAGTAGAGCAAACGATACTTCCGGATTCCACATGGGAGTGTGTTACTCCGATAAAATAGTGGGAGCTGGGTAACAAGAATAGAAAAGACCTTAATTCTATACTCAGATCATACTTAAACGAGTCACTACTTAATCTGTCGTACTTAATACAGACATAACTCTTAATATGACAATGAACCCACTCGCAATTCTACTCAAAAAGAACACCTTGATCGGACCTAACTTCGTGGATTGGCTCCGCAATCTGATGATAGTCCTCAGTATAGAGGCACTGGATACGTCTTGGAGACGGATATTCCAACGCCTCCAGTACGGACAAGAGCCAATCAGGAAGAGATTGAAAACCACCAAAAGTGGGTTAAGGATGACGTAAAAGTCCGTACTTACATGCTTCTATGTCCAATGAGCTTCAGAGAGCTCATGATAAAATGACTTCTGCTAGGCAGATTTTATCCCACTTAACCGAGCTTTATGGTGAGCATAATCGAATTGCTAGATATGAGATATCCAAGCAACTGTTTGGTGAAAGGATGAAGGAAGATGAGAAAGTTGGGGACCACGTCCTCAAAATGATATCCATGATCGAGAGATTGGAGGCTATTGATTTTAAGATGGATACTTCTCTTCAAACCGACCTTATCCTACAATCTCTCCTTGATTCCTTCTCACAGTTTGTTATGAATTTCAACTGCAATGAGATTGCATGTAAGTTAGTTGGGCTAATGAACAAACTAGTGACCGCTCAGTCTCAGATGAAGACTCCGTAGATGAAGGAATCTGCCCTTGTGATTTCTTCTGGACCTGGGAGGTCTAAGAATAAGAAGAAAAAGACCAAGAAGCAGACGGGACCACAAGTCAAGGAATTCAAGGTAAAGGGCAAGGCCCCGATGGTTCTGAAAAGCAAGAAGAAGGACGAATGTCTCAAGTGCGGTGAGTTGGGCCACTGGGCAAGAGACTATCCGATTCTTTATGGCGCTTCAGGTACAGAACTTTTAGTTTTGGAAACGAATTGTTCTACTACTGTATTTTCTACTTCATGGATACTGGATTCTGGTGCTAGTTCTCATATTTGTACCGTGAATCAGGATCTGGAACAAAGTAGGAAGCTTGGGGTTGGGGAAGTGATGGTCACTGTCGGAAGTGGGCATAGTGCCAAGGCAACCGAGATAGGATCACTTCTTTTTGGATTTAGAATCCGGCTTTGTTTTTAGAAGATGTACTTGTTTTGCCCAAGGGGCATAAAAAACATTGTATCCATTCCGGTCACGGATCGGAAAGGCTTTTCATTTTTCATTGGTGATGGTTCCTGCAAAATTTATTTTAGAATAAACTAGTGGCCACTGCTACATTGTTGGACTGTATCATCTAAACCTCAGTAACAAAATCATTGTGAATACTATGGCTAGGAAGCGTGGTAGGGATGAAACTAATCAAGTTTTGAAATGGCATCTTAGACTTGGTCATGTTGGTCAGACCTAGGTTTACAAAAGGAATAAGATGGACTAATGTGTCCATTGGGATCGGATCTCTTTCCTACTTATGAATCTTGCCTTAAAGGCAAAATGACTAAGTCCCCCTTCATAGGGACTTTTGAAAGAGCCGCTGATAAACTAGGATTAATCTATACCGACGTATGTGGTGCTTTAGAAGCAGCACGTGATGGATATCAGTACATCATTACGTTTACAGATGATCATACTAGGTATGGTTATGTATACTTAATGAAACATAAATCTGAGGCCTTTGAGAAATTCCAGGAATTTAAGGCCCTAGTCGAGAAAGAAACTGGAAATCATATCAAAGCACTTCGGTCGGACCAAGGTGACGAGGATATGAGTACAAAGTTTGACAAGTTCCTGAAGGAACATGGAATAGTATCACAACTAACACCTCCAGGCACTCCTCAGTTAAATGGTGTGTCAGAAAGAAGGAACCAGACCTTGTTGGACATGGTCCGTTCCATGCTGGGCTATACTGACTTACTGATTTACCTATGGGGGTATAGACTCCTGACTGCTGCATATATCTTGAACATCCTTCCAAATCCATTCCTAAAAACTCCACATGAGATGTAGGAGGGCAGGAAACCAAGTCTTAATCACATTAGGATTTGGGGATGTCCCGCCTATGTAAGGAAAACTAAGGTGGACAAAATGGAAGCGAGGTCCGTGAGGAGACGTTTCATTAGATTCCCATCTAAGGCGATGGGTTATATATTCTACATGCCCAAATATCGAAAGATCATTGTTGCCTTACATGCATACTTCCTGGAAGATGAGTTCATTCAGGAAGGCGGATCAAATAAAAATATTTCTTTGGAAGAATATAATGAAACTCCTCAGGAGACACCTGTGCAAGAAATTGTAACCGAACCTTCTGTAACACAAGTACAACCACCTCGTAGGTCTAGTAGGGTGTCTCAATTACCTAAGAGGTATAGTTTTATGCACTATGAGGAACTGGGTTTCCACGAGGTTCCAGGTGATAAATAAGAGACCGACCCGCGACCAATGACCTAGCAATGGTGGATGTAGACTCCATGAAATGGACTGTAGAAGTCTTCATGTAATTGGGACCTTCGTTTTTGACAAGACGGTCAAAGAGTTTGACTTCGTGCAAAATGAAGAGGAACCTTGTTTATACAAGAGGGTTAGTGGGAGCAAGATCACATTATTAGTACTATATGTAGATGAAATTCTACTGAGAGGAAATGATGTGGGAATGCTCAGTTCTATGAAAGCTTAGCTTTCGAGTAATTTATCCATGAAAGACTTGGGAGAAGAAACCTATATTCTTGGGATTCGACTCTACTGGGATAGATCGAAAAGAATGATAAGTTTTTCCCAAGCCCTCTATAAAGATAAAATCTTAAAGCAATTTAAGATGGATTATTCTAAAAGAGGGTTCCTATCGATGCGGCATGGAATAAAACTCACCTTAAAGATGTGTCCTCATAGTGAGGAACAATGTGAGGAAATGAGTAATATACCATATGCTTCGGAATTTGGGTAGCCTTATATATACTTTATTGTGTACGAGACCTGACATTGTGCATGCTGGGAGCGTGGTAAGTAGGTTTCGAGCTAACCTAGTTAGGGAACATTAGACTGCAGTAAAGAACGTTCTCAAGTACTTTGGAAGGACTAGAGATCTGGTTCTTTAATATGGAGATGGAGAACTGAATGTGATGGGCTTCATTGATTTAGACTTCCAAGGACAGAAAGACGACTCATTGTCTATTTCTGGCTACATATTTACTCTTAGTGGAGGAGCAGTATCTTGGCATAGTGCCATGTGTAGCGCGACTGCTAATTCCACCTGGTAGGCTGAGTATAAAGCGGCCTGGGAGGCCTCCAAAGGAAGGATTTAGAAGTTACTGGGTAAACTTCACATGACACCTTGTGCTGCGCTGCCAGAGCGGTAGCACATGTCTAGGAGCCGAGATTTCATAACAGTACCAAACATATTGAGAGAGAGTATCATCTCTTAAGAGAATTTGTTCGCAAAGAGATACATTGTGCTGCATAGAGTAGAGTCAGCCAACTACGTCGCTGATCCACTGACCAAGTCACTTTCTCAGATTACCTTAGAGCGTCATCTGGAGAACATGGGTATTAGAGACCTTAGTGTGTGGCATTGAGTGCAAGTGGGAGATTGTTGGGAGTATACCCTCGAATGCAACTCAGAGGATGTTGAGTGAGGGCATTGTACTTGTTATTATGTAAATCATTATTATAAGGCAATGGATGTTTCTTTATTTACTGGTAGTTACGGGCATTCCTAACTCGTAAATATATATATAGAAACTAGTCCGTGTATTTGAGAGAAACACGTTCCACTCCTTATTGGATAAGGGGGTAGGCACTGGAAAGGTTTATAGATCAAATACTTAATCGTTCGTAAGTCGATGAAACTTGACTGGGCGTTAAGTTTATGTGAAGACTTGTA
The DNA here is from genome assembly GCA_033398695.1 of Orobanche coerulescens. Classification (NCBI taxonomy): domain Eukaryota; kingdom Viridiplantae; phylum Streptophyta; class Magnoliopsida; order Lamiales; family Orobanchaceae; genus Orobanche; species Orobanche coerulescens. The sequence goes on along the minus strand of CM065802.1, from coordinate 174,748,648 downwards.
TGACGTGGTCTTTGACTTGGAGAGTGCCTGTCGAACAATAATGGTTAATGGTAGCACACGTTATAGGTATTCTAATTGGATTAGTATACTCGAAACGACTCACCCTCAATTCGTCACATGGATTTCACACCAGGACAGTCAATGACGGAATATAAAGGTTGTGATAGGTATTCGTGAACCTTCGACTTGAGGATTTAGTAGGGATGTGCTTGTGACGTCAAGATTTTCATTAGAGTAGTTCGACCCTATAAACCGGGAGGCGGGGGTCAACCTCGACGTGCATATTGACGGGCAAGTAGCGAGTCTCCGAATACCAAGATAGAATTCTTTCTCCCGTTAGTGAGCGGGTTATATGTCCTATGCAGTTATTGGCAGATGAGATCATAAGTCTTTGGCCAAAGCATTGGAGCTAGTTGTATTAGATACACGAGAGCTCGATGATCTCGATTTGCATTAATGCATGCATAGCGTCAAGTACAAATAGGGTTGGACTGATCGTGACCCTATAACTTGATCGGGACATTTGAAAGAAGGGTTTATACGTATACCGGTATTCACGACAGAATGGTTCTTGAATGATCCCAAAATCATTCGTTCTCAGTTGGGGTACAGTGTAGGCCGCCAGGCTGGATAGGTGATGCTACTACTCTTTGGTTCCTCCCAATGCTGACTGAGACGGACCTACCGAGTCGCGCAATAGGATTGACGACGGAATGAATCGAGCTTATTCTCTCATTATGAATATTAGATATTGGATATCTAATTTATTGAGACATTGGATGTTTAAATTGATTTATTGGATAAATTAATTTATGGCCTAATGAATTAAATAAATTACTGGGTGATTAAATTTAATCCACAGATATAATTATTTATTGGAGAAATTAATTATATTGTTTTTTATTTGATATTATTAATTAATTGGAATAATTAATCGATATAAATACATCGGAACGGAATCGAAGTTTATCTGTTTGGACTAACGGGAGTCCGATTCGAAGCGAACTCATCCGATTATTCCATGATGGCCGCCCACCTTCCACCTACATTCCTTTTGGTCTTTTGTTTCCATTTTATAATGGATGACAATGACTTGAAATGTAATACCCTGCCTTGGAGTCACTGTTATCATTCAGTAATTGTCACTCAGAAATTTTTTCACTCAGTAATAATCATTCATCATTCATGTTCATTCATTCGTGTTCACCGTTCGGACTAATGTTGAGTCGTGTATCGATATCGTTCATTGTTTCAACCTTGCTTGAGAATCGAGACGAGAATATTATCTTGATCGATATAATTACTTCATTAATCGATGTTGATATTGGAGTCCATATTAGCGACTCTATTGTGACTGTTTCGTCATTCTGAGAATGATTAATTCTACACTTTTTGTCATCCGCGTTCGTCTCGGTATCGTTCTGCTGAGTTCCGTGTACTTAAGCGACTTTTTCACGTATGAGTTCAACTTTGTAAAATCACCATTAATTCTTGGAAACTCCAAATTCTGAATCTTTTCAATATTATAGAGCATCAAGTTAGCTTTCCAATGGTTCATACGGTGAATCAATCAGAGCCCGGACGAAGGAGTTATGGTCGAAATAGCTAAAACTGCCCCGTGTGCCTTTTGATGCTGGAGCGGGCTCCGTGGGCCGCGGCCCCTTCTGGACGGGCCGCATCACAAAGCTGTTTTTCTGGGCGTTTTTGGCCGTGGGCCGCGGCACACTCAGCCTGTGCCGCGGCGCACAGTACAGATTTTTGTATTTCTGCGTTTGTTGTGAAGAAGATCCTCATTTCTTCACTTTCCTCCTTCCTCGCTCACCTTGGGCGATTTTGGGCGATTTTTGGGTGTTTTAACATCATCAAAACTCAGATAATTTAATCTTCTTCCAGTTGTGGTGTGGATTAACAACATGTTTGTGGATTCTTCATCCTAATCCAAGGTAATTTCTTCAACCCTAGATTTGATTTTAAGTTGGAGGTTGATGTTCTAGATGATATAATCATGATTTGTGATGGATATACGTATGATTATGAGTTTTTATGAGTTTTCATCGGATTGTTGGAAGTTTTTCTCAAGAATACTTTGAAGGTTGACTTGGAATTGGGATTTTCGATTAAATGTTATCGTAAGCTCGATCTGAGTATTCCTATTGGATTATCGATTGTATTGAAGGTGTTTTGTTGGATTGAGTCATTTGATTAAAGTTGGTTTTCGATAAAATTGGGTTTGGTTGTTTAGGATGGGAGATTGTTTTCAAGGTGTTTGTCGAAATGCCTCAATGGGTTTGGGATTTATTGTATCGACCTGTTGAATTGGTTGTGATCATGCTTGGTTCGTGTATTAAACGAATTGTTGGTATTTGTGTTGTTCAAAGTTGTTCAAGAGGCCGACAATTTCATTAAGGACGTTGTTCGTGGAAGGACTTTCTCGCCGTCGGTTTGAGGCAAGTTTTATACTTGTACTAGTCAATCAAATTAGTGTCATCATATATGTGTATTAATATGTTGTATCATTCCGAGACTTAGTCTCTCCATGAGTTCATTGATATTAATGGGTCATTCGATACGATCCTCTTCGGCAATTATTCCAAACATTATTATTGTTCATTAATGGCCGGTTCAAGGAATCGGGATACTCGTTGCTAATGTTATTGTCGATAGCCGGTTCGCGGTATCGATGTATCGAATATTTTTGCGATATTGATGTCGGCCTAAGACGTCGTTGTAATCATCGTTATCAAGGTTGGTGTTTTATCATTGATGTTGTATTGGCCGATTGAAGGCATTGGCGTATTCATCTCTCTTCTTCGTTGTCAGTAACCGATTAAAGGTGCCGAGACATCCTTCGTGTCATTGTTTTCGATTGGCCATTCTAAGGCAATCGAGGTATTCAATTATTCATCGTATCATTATTGTCGATTGGCTGTTCTAAGGCAATCGAGGTATTCAATTATTCATTTTATCATTGTTGTCGATTGGCAGTTCTAAGACAATCAAGGTATTCAATCATTCATCGTATCATTGTTATCGATTGGCCGTTCTAAGGCAACCGAGGTATTCAATCATTCATCATATCATTGTTATCGATTGGCCGTTCCAAGTCAGTCGAAGTATTCAATCACTCATCGCATCATTGTTATCGGTTGGCCATTCTAAGGCAATCAAGGTATTGAATTGGGACCTCCGAAGACAGTGCCCATCCGTGACTCATTGTTGTCGTGTTAGCCGACTCAAGGCAGTACACTGTCATTCTCGTGAATTCGGTAATCTTGGGATCGTTGCCGTTTGTTATCAGTTGCGTTTTGGAGGCTAGTCTCGGCTAGTGATCGATGGGTAAGTGATAAGTGTCAGTTTTGTACACTTATCCATGGTTTGTATCGATAAAATTCATCCATAATTGAGCTAATCTACTCGTTTTTTGCTTTTAATTAATTAGTTTTAATAATTTTATTTTTATCGGATGATGATCGGATTAAATAACTGATTTACTCAAGAAATAACATGTTTATTAAATATTCTCTTTGTTGAATTTTGATATATTCATGTTGTAGGGCTTTCCGATACGAATTCGGAAGTCTTTCCAGATTCAAAATCAGAGTTATATATCAAAAGTTATCATCCGAAGAAGATTTGGGGGCAAAAACGCAAAGTCTGAGAAATTCTGGGCTGAAAACGTAACTATCAAAGCATCCAGTGAGCAAATTTACGAACCCAAGTTACGTCCGTAACTACAGAAGGTTACGGCCGTAACTACAGAAGGTTACGGCCGTAAGTCACCCTAGTTACGGCCGTAACTCTTGAATGTTACGGCCGTAACTCTTGACAGATTGTTATGATTTGTCTAATTTTTTATACTTTTTGTGTATTATTGAGGGGATGGCTGGCATTGATCCGATCTAATATAATAATGCTGGAGTTTTGGAGCTATTAGATGACTTTAGGTGTATAAATAGACCCCTTAGATCCTTCATCATTCATCATTCATCTTATAATTTTCCATTTTTTGTAAACTTTTCTTTTTGTGTGAAGAACACACTTGTGTTCTTGAGTGATATTTATACGTGTGGTATAGCATATGTTGTTTAGAGAGTTTATTGCTTCTATCTCCTTTATCTACTAAGGGAGTTAGGATCAATTCTTTCTCTTGATTCAACTAATAATGACCACCAAAGCTTGTAATATGTATAATAAACCCTTCATGGGCTAAGTAACCTTTAGTTGGGATTATAAACAAGGTTAGTCATGTTATTTATGTTTGTATAAAAGATCTATTGTGAATTACTTATTATTATGTGTGATTTTCATTGTTTTAACAATCTTTATTTATTTTGCCAATAAATGACGATATTTATGGTCTTCATATGTTTCGAAAGAAAATATGTTTGATTAGATCAAATGAGCTTCACTCTAAGTTGTTCTAGGGGATAGAAATATACATCTAGACCTTAGATGATTCTTTGAGTTATTTTCATAAATCCTAATGCTATGTATTGAAGCCAATCAATATAGAAATATAGTGGATTGATTCAATATGTAAGGGGCATTTTATAGTTCGAAAGAGAAACCGTCTTTTTAAGGAAAATCGAATCTACACAAAATAATAAGTAAATTCATCTTATGATCTCCTATACGTCTTTTATAACTAATGACGAACTAAGTTTGTAATCCCAACTATTTCATTTTATCGTTAATTAATCTATTATTATTGAATGATTTCCTTAAAATATTAGAACTATTATTGCATTTAATTTGCAACAATTAAACCAAACTCTTTAAATTGTGTGTTTCACTCATCTTAGTATCTATAAAAATAGACTAATAGTGTATAATTCAAATTATAACCAAACTTCCTTGTGGGATCGATAAACCGGACTCAAAAAGTACACTTTACTACTTGATACGATATCGTGCACTTGCGATAGCTACACTAACAACGTGTCAAGTTTTTAGCGCCGTTGCCGGGGAATTATAAGTTATATTTGAAATCTTACATTGTAAACTATTTTTATAGGTACAACTTTCTCGACATTGTAACTTAGTACTCAATTGTGTTTGTCCGGCCAAGTGGCGGATAACGGTACTCCGTGACTATTAAAGTCGGATTTTTCAGTTTCCCACAACAACTGATATTTGTAAATATTTCCTCCATTTATTTTCATTTTTATTTTTTTTATAATGGAAGAAACATTGTATAAAATTGAAAAAAGATTTCCCTTTCTAGGCAAAAATGCAATTTTAAAAATTTACAAGGCAAGGCTTGAAAGGATGAGGTTGCTTATGAATAAAAGTATACCTTTTGACATAAGATTCATTATTGAATCCAAAGTAAGAATAGAGGGTGATTTACAGAAACACCGACTAGATTTTTACCAGGGCTTGGAAAAAGTTCATATGCGAAGAAACGACGAGCAAAGATGATAGCCGTTTGTTATAAATGTGCTATATGGAACTGTAATTTAAAATGTCGATCTTTAGGAATTCCATCTACAAACAGAGAAGATAAAATTCAGTTCATTAAGGATGGTCTGAATAAGGAGAATTTAGATGATATCGAAATTTCTCTTGACACGCATCCTAGTGGACTCGTACATTACGGAATTCGATGTTTGTGGAATAAATTCAAACCAGAATATGAACAACGTCTTGGGAATCTGACGTTAAAAGACCCTGTTTGCCAATTTGTAAGAAAATTGGATGGGAAGCTTCTCCCCGACTCATAGAAGGCGTTTAGGCCGTTTCTGAACGTAAAATCAGAGGAAGATGTGAGCCACAATCACAACTACTGTACATACGCGTAAGTATCTTTTATTTTTGTCGTGTGGTGAGATTTTCTGAATAAAAAAATGTGATACGCGATAAATGCTTTCATTATTCTATTGAGTAGTTGAATGTTAGGCGTATTTTTATACGCTTATTTATCATTATTTTGTAGTATTATGGAGTGTGAAATCATCTAAATGAGCTTTTAATGCCTTAATTTTGTATGATTGACAGGAAATTGAAGTCCGGAAGCTTAAACGAGGCAAAGCGGTAGCAGCAAAAGCGACTATGAGCCGCGGCACAAGGAAGGCGAGCGGCAAAGGAAGACACCGGCGAAGGGCGAGTAAGGCAGATCTGTGCGCGGCACAACCCATGTGAGCCGCGGCACACTTAGCGGGTTTAGTAAATGCTGCGGATTTTGGGCGTTTGACGATTTTCAACCAACTAATACGGACGCGATTTATGGAAGTGCTGAGCTATAAATAGGGCTTAAGACCCTAATTTAATTATCTTGGAACCTTGGAATCGGAAATCATTGAAGCTAAACCTAGGAGAGCTTAAGCTTGGAGACAGAGAAGAGGAGGAAGCGAGAGGAATTCAAGGCGAAGGCGGGAGGCAAGAACGGAGGAATCCGAGCTTCATCTGCGTTTGAATTTTATGCTTTCGTTTATTTCTTCTGTATTTTCAGTTTTTAGTATGTCAGGCTAAAGCCCTAATCTAGGGTTTTGATGAAACCTTTATTTTGATGAATTGATTAAGATTATCCAATTTATTACCTTTTTATTGAGTTTTCCCAATTATGTTTAATGCTTGCAATTATCTGGCCAATAGTTGTATTGATTTAATCATTCACTTCGAATCGGGAGAGGAGATTTGGTGAGGAATTATTGGTGAGGACCGTTTTATTCTGTGAGATAGGAATATACTCATAGGAACTACGTGGCCTTTAGGAGATTTCATGCTTTTTGCCTAGCGACGAGTTAATTCACCTAGGGATAGAGTGCGTTATTCGCCGTTAGATAAATCTATTGACCTCGGGAGAGGCGGTAGAATATATTAGCAATCTCCGCCTTCAATAAATTGGGAAAATTATTTATTACGGATAATCAAGATTAAATTCGGATAAATTAAGGTGGATTCAGAACTCTAGACTTAGTTATCATTTGATTCCTTTTATTCAAGCTATCGCTTTCTGTTTAGTCTTTTATTCATTCTTGTAGTTATTAATCCAAAAACCCAACTTCGATTGTTCAAATAAAATTGGAATACGAAAACGTCGGTAGTTAGAGACTCAATCCTCGTGGGAACGATACTCTACTTATCACTTTATTACTTGTAAACGATGACGTGCACTTGCGTGTAGGAAATATCGCAACAAGTTTTTGGCGCCGTTGTCGGGATTGAAATTTTTCTAATATCGACTTAAGTATTTCCAGTCTTAATTTGAGCGTTTTATTTTTATTTTTGTGTATTTAATTTTTTTATTTTATTCGTTTTCCTTTCGGGACCTTTCGTGTAGTGCATGAGAAGGCTCGGTGAAGGCTTACTACCTTTGGACACCGAGCTCGGCGCACGCTAAGAAGGAATAAAAAGGAGAAAAGAGAGGCTGCAGACGCAGTCAACATGGCGAGAATATTGAAATCAAGGAGGAGACAACCAAGTGCGGCAAGCTCAACGGAACTCGCTCTTCGAGATTATGCCATGCCGCAAGTCAACGCAAATTTTCGGGAATTCGGCGTCCCACCATCCAAGCTAATAACTTTGAGATCAAGCCCGCCATTATTCGGATGGTGCAGCGAGCCCATTACGTGGACTACCGAAGGGCGATCCGAATGCCCACATTGCTTCTTTCCTTGAGATATGCGACACTTTCAAAACTAATGGTGTCACCGACGATGCCATCCGATTGAGGCTTTTCCCTTTTTCTTTGAGGATAAAGCAAAATTCAGTTGAATTCCTTACCTTGGGTCGATTACAACTTGGGAGAGGTTAGTGCAAGCCTTCCTTGCAAAATTTTTCCCACCCGGCTAAGGCAGCGCGGTTAAGAAACGAGATAACCACTTTTGCCCGATGATATGGAATCGCTCCACGAGGCGTGGGAGCGATATAAAGAATTGCTTCAAGATGCCCTCATCACGGCATTCTGATTGGCTTGTTGCATACATTTTATGGTGGTTTGAGTGCTTCTACACGCACTTTAGTGGATGCGACCTCGGAGGAACATTCATGGGAAAATCTATGGCCGAGGCTCACGTGCTTTTGGAAGATATGGCTGGCAAACGCTTACCAATGGCGTGAAAGATTGACACCGAAGAGGGTAATGGAAGTTTCGAGCAATGATCCGATTTCCACCTTGTCGGCTCAAGTCGCCGCTTTGACACACAGACTCGAGAACTTTTCGCACGCACCAGCCCCGTTACCATTGAGACATGTAATTGGTGTAACGGATCACACCCAGTGCGGAGTGTCAATTTGGAAATCCGTTCGAGCAAAATCGGATGGAGCGAGGCTCAATTCGTAGGAAATGGGAATCGACCGAATAACCGTACTCAATACTTATAATTCGGGGTGGCGCAATCATCCCAACTTTTCATGGAGAAAGCGGACAGAACACACCAGCCCCCTTTCGCGGAATCAACGGCGGCCCCCTTCCGCTCCCAAAGTGTCTCTCGAGGAAGCGCTTGCAAAATTGGCGGCAAATACGAGTCAATTTATTACTCGGACGGAAGATACACTACAAAATCATTACTGCTTCCATTCGAATTTGGAGGTTCAGTGGGCCAAATCGCTAATGTGTTGGCCTCGTCGGAGGAGCATTGCAGTACCACAGAGACAAATCCTCGAGAGAGTCTAAATGCAATTAGCTTGAGAATCGGGAGAGATGTGCTAGATCAGCCCGAGCTGGGTAAAGAGAAGAAGGTGATTGAGGAAGAGATGGAATTAAATCTAGAGGAGTCGAAGGAAGTTCAATAGGACAACTCAAAGACATGTGTTCCCCGTTCCGTTTCCGCAGAGACTACGGCAAAGGAGGCGGACAAACAATTTTCTAAGTTCCTTGAGGTGTTCAAAAAGCTTCACATAAATATTCCGTTCACGACGCATTGGAGCAGATGCCGAGTTATGTCAAATTCATGAAAGAGATATTATCGAAGAAGAGAAAGCTTGAGGAGTTTGAAACGGTTGCCTTGACAGAGGAGTGCGGTGCAATTCTTCAAAAGAAGCTCCCACCTAAATTGAAAGATCCGGGAAGCTTTAACATACCGTGCACCATGGGGAATCTTTCGTTTGATAAGGCACTATGCGATCTTGGTGCAAGTATCAACCTCATGCCTCTATCGATTTTTCAAAAGTGAATATTGGGAAGCTAAGCCAACCACGATCTCATTACAATTGGCGGACGATCGATAAAGTATCCGAGGGGAGTGATCGAGGATGTATTAGTTAAGGTTGACAAGTTCATCTTTCCAGCCGACTTCATCGTACTAGACATGGAAGAAGATGACAATATTCCGATCATCTTGGGACGACCATTTCTAGCGACGGGCCGAACCCTTATAGACGTGGAAAAGGGAGAGCTAACTCTGAGGGTCCAAGACGAGGAAGTTACTTTTCAAGTATTCAAATCGTTCCCATGTCCGGGAAGTGCTGATAAAGGATCACAAAGTGAGGGTGTGGATGTTTGTGAAAGAGGAAAGCATCGAAAAAATCGTCGTTGGGAAAATTCAGATTTTGTGTTAAATGGCCCAAGTTTGAAGAAGAATGTAGAACTAGTGGCGTTTCTCGACCATGAAGAAAAATCTGCTGCAGTTGTGAGTTCGCTTGTGAAGGAGGAGAGTGAGCCGAAAGCCAAGAGAAAAATTAGTCATGGAGAAACCGGGTGTTTCGGGAAGTTTCTCAAGTCAAAACCTTTTCGAAAACTACATTTGATGACTGAACCGAAAGTCGAACGGCTGATGACCAATGGACATAATTTAAACCAAAATACAAACGGTTCGATGAACGGGGCGGAAGCCAAATGGAGTTTGCGAAAAGCGAACTAACGTTGTTCAATAGGTCCGGCTGAAGACTATAAACTTAGCGCTTCTCGGGAGGCAACCCGAGTATTAGTTGTAGATTCTTTGTTGTTTGCTTGCATTTTTAGAGTCTCTTTTTGTCTTCTTTCCTCTTGGATGCATCCTTTCCTCTCATTTTAATGAATTCGTGTAAAATTTACGTGCGGGAATCGGCAAAAGGGGATAAATTCAATAATGGGCAGCGGCACGTCCAGTGAGCCGCGGCACACACGGTGAGAAAAATGGCCGATCAAAGCGTACCTGTGCGCGGCATGATCTTGCGAGCCGCGGCACACCAGTCGTGAGCCGCGGCACCAAACCGAACCGCGGCACACTAAATGGTCAAGAAACGCCTGTGGCGCACATGCTTTGTGCGCGGCATATTAAATCGAGCGCGGCACACTATAACACGAGCGCGGCATACGAAATCTGAGCCGCGGCACCGGCGGCATATCAAAGCGTCCAAATCCGATGTACTTTGGGCGCGGCTCACTTTTATTGTGCCGCGGCACCGTCGCAAAATAAGAGCGACGAGTCAAGCTCTTTCAGTCGATCGGCCTGCATAGTATACTTCTTCCCTTCATTCCTTCCTTCCTGCACACGATGAGGTTAGTCGGGTCCATTCTATCAGTCTCCTTTTCAAATTCTCCAGGTAATTTTTGATTTCTAAATCATAGGTGATTATTGATGTGAAAAGATTTGGAGTTTTATATTGCTAGTTGTTCTTCATTGTTGTTTCTGAAATGGAGTTCGAATATGGGGAATTTGTTATTGTGGTGGAATTGATGTTTATGAACGAATTGTTGATGATGGTTTTTTGTAATTCAGGGCTATAATCTATGTTATTATTTTTGGGATTTGGAATTAACCATCAAAATTTTTGTTCTTCATTTTAACTTGTGCACACAAGGTGTTTGATAAATTGCAGCAATGGAAAATTGATCATTCAGCCACACCACCCTCCTCACCGGACGATCTGGCACCAGCTCTGAGCGGTGGAGGAGTACTTGACCTTTTACTTTTCTTGCATTTCATTTTTGTCCATTGAGGTCAATGTACGTCCTAAGTTTGGGGGATTTACATTGATCTACATTCATTGTTGTACTCTATTTTCTTGCAGTACATTATATTTTGTTGCACTTTTCTTTCTTTGCGAAAATTTTTTTAATAGCCTTGCTTGCCGTAGTTTTTCTTTATTCGTGAATTTTCGTGCTTCTATTATGTGTGATCTTGATGTTACGACCTTTGTCTTTCTCTCTGAAGAAGCGGGCGAGTTTTAGTCGAGTTGTAGTCGATTATTTCGCTCGCTTAGTATTCAATTAGGTCCAAAATTTTTCGTGATTGTAGAGGACTTGGCGGATAAGAGACGATACATACTTGTTTTTAAATCCCCATCAATACGTTTGGCTACATTTTCCGGATAGTGAGTCGTCTTGTTTCTTTAGTCGTGTTGGCACTTAAATTGAGTTTAGAGTCGGGCGGTTTTCCCTAAAAGTCGAGATAATGTGTTCTATGAAGGGAAGTCTAGTAACAGGGGTATTCGCGTGACCGTTGTTTACTCTCGCGTAAAGCAGCGACTGATTAGACTATTGATTTAGATATTTCACACGTGCCAATGATAGGGAGCCTAATGGCAAGGGCATTCGCGTGACCATTGTTTACTCTCGCGTCAAGCGGCAACCTTGATTCGGACATGCGGAAATTGTGTATTCGAGTTGTTTCTCCATTGTAGACGGAACTTAGTAACTAGAAGCATCCATGTGCCCCATGAGTGTCTTTTACGTCAAACGGTTTCCTAATACATGAGAATGGAAGTTCCACCTAGGATTATCCCGATGAAACATCCGAGATCCTAACCTAGTGGTCAACTCGAATCGAATTCTTGAGCATATTTATATAAGGGGACACCGTCCGAGGTTTAGTTGTTAGGAGACTCGTGAAAAATTGTGCCTTTAGGCGTGGAGCAGGACGAACTAACTTGTCTATTTTAGCCTTTCATATTGACGGTCGATTCGACTCATGTTTTGTTAATCTTTGGTGAGTTTTCTTCATGAACAAATGATTAGGTGAACTTGATCACTTTGCGGTGTCACTATTACGAGTGCGGCTCGCTTTTATGACACTCGTATTATTTAGAGAGAATGGCGGGATAGTATTGATTAGGTTGAACACTATGAGTTGCACGATGATTCACGACATTCTTTTATTGACTTTAATTCTTTTTGCTTGAGGACAAGCAAAGGCTTAAGTTGGGGGTATTTGTTAGGCGTATTTTTATACGCTTATTTATCATTATTTTGTAGTATTTTGGAGTGTGAAATCATCTAAATGAGCTTTTAATGCCTTAATTTTGTATGATTGACAGAAATTGAAGTCGGAAGCTTAAACGAGGCAAAAGCGGTAACGGCAAAAGCTGGACTATGAGCCGCGGCACAAGGAAGGCGAGCCGCGGCAAAGGAAGACACCGGCCGAAGGGCGAGTAAGTGTACTGCGTGCGCGGCACAACCCATGTGAGCCGCGGCACGAGAAGGATTTAATTACGCCCGTGTATTGATTTTGGCGATGTGCGCGGCACGAGTTGATGAGCCGCGGCACACTTAGCGGGTTTGGTACGTCTGCGCGGATTTTGGGCGTTTGAGCCGATTTTCAACCAACTAATACGGACGCGATTTATGGAAGTGCTGAGCTATAAATAGGGCTTAAGACCCTAATTTAATTATCTTGGAACCTTGGAATCGGAAATCATTGAAGCTAAACCTAGGAGAGCTTAAGCTTGGAGACAGAGAAGAGGAGGAAGCGAGAGGAATTCAAGGGCGAGAAGGCGGGAGGCGAAGAACGGAGGAATCGAGCTTCATCTGCGTTGAATTTTATGCTTTCGTTTATTTCTTACGTATTTTCGGTTTTTAGTATGTCGTGCTAAAGCCCAAATCTAGGGTTTTTATGAAACCTGTATATTGACGAATTGATTAAGATTATCAAATTTAATACCATATTATTGAGTTTTCCCAATTATGTTTAATGCTTGCAATTATCTGGCCAATAGTTGTCTATATTTAATCATACACTTGAATCGGAGAGGAGATTTGGTGAGGAACTATTGGTGAGGACCGTTTTATTCTGTGAGATAGGAATATACTCATAGGAACTACGTGGCCTTTAGGAGATTTCATGCTTTTTGCCTAGCGACGAGTTAATTCACCTAGGGATAGAGTGCGTTAGTCGCCGTTAGATAAATCTATTGACCTCGGGAGAGGCGGTAGAATATATTAGCAATCTCCGCCTTCAATAAATTGGGAAAATTATTTATTACAGATAATCAAGATTAAATTCGGATAAATTAAGGTGGATTCAGAACTCTAGACTTATTTATCATTTGATTCCTTTTATTCAAGCTATCGCTTTCTGTTTAGTCTTTTATTCATTCTTGTAGTTATTAATCCAAAAACCCAACTTCGATTGTTCAAATAAAATTGGAATACGAAAACGTCGGTAGTTAGAGACTCAATCCTCGTGGGAACGATACTCTACTTATCACTTTATTACTTGTAAACGATGACGTGCACTTGCGTGTAGGAAATATCGCAACATTGAAGCACAATCAACGCAATCACAAACTTGTTAAACAATTTTTACCTTCTTTTTCTTCTATAATTAAACTTTGTGCTTGTTTCTTTCATTCATCCCTCAAACTTGCACTTTTCTCTGTTTCTCTCTAAATAATTTCTTTTCAAAAATGGAGTCATCATCTTCAACAAAAAAAATTAGCACAGTCTGCATTTTTGGTGGAGCTAGTTATGTAAAAGAGGCATGCTTTACTGAAGCAGCCCACAACTTGGGTCGTACCTTAGGAGAAAAATGCATTCATGTAGTTTACGGAGGAGGAAGTCTAGGATTAATGGGATGAGTCACATACGCCTATATGGAAGGAGTAAGAGTGTTGGGAATAATCCCAAAACCTCTGCAGTGAAAGTAAAATCAAGGTCAACTATTGGAGATGAGTTTAGATCTGTAAATATGCAAGATCGCATAACTCACATGATAAATAATTACGCGCCTTTATCACCCTTCCCGGTGGTTTTGGCACCCTTGAGGAACTTTTTCATGTGGTTACTAGAGCCCAGCTAAATGTTCATCAAAAACCAATAGGTGTGCTTAATGTCAATGGTTTCTTTGATGGTTTACTGTCTTTCATCGACAACTCTGCTGAAAAGGGTTTTATTTTCGAGTGTGCTAAACGAATCAGAGTCATTGCAACAACACCAGAAGAACTAATCAAAAAACTCAATGAATTTGTTCCTCAACCAGATCCAGCTCTAGCTAAAATTGTCTGGATGGAATATTTTACTGTGAGAACGAAAAGTGGATTCATTCTTCTCCCTTTGATAACCCATGTCGGACCTCTTGTATTTTTACTTTCTGTCGTGTTTTTACTTTCTGTCGTGTGTAATAATCGTGCTAAATGGTGGCAGCTTAAGGAGTTTCTTCTCAATCTCTTGACGCGCATCTATTCGCGATTTATGTATTGTTATTTTATTGCTGTAATTTTTATTGTGTGTTTTTTATAAAAGCATTGATGGCAGCGTAAGGCGACTCTTCGGACTTTCTTGATGCGCATCTTAAAAATTGTGTTATACTTACGAGTATATTTTATTTTCTTTTATTGTGTGCCTCGTATATTTATTCTCTTACAGATTCTAAAAGGCGTTAGCTCAAACATCAACTTTCTTAACAGGGAGTATTCTGCTTTTCTGCATTGCTTTTTATTTTTTTTAAAAATTGAGGACAGTTTTATTTTCAAGTTTGGGGGTGGTTTGTTTTATTATTTTGGTGTGTTGTTATTTTGGTGTGTTTTGATTATTTTGGTTATTTACCTTAATTTATATATATATATATATATATATATAGTATTTTGATTTGTGAGATTTCTAGATCTGGCCATAACACCAATAAATTAGCTATATACAAGCTTCTAAAATCGTTTAAACTGGTAAAAAAATTTGTATATTCCAAAATTTTTTGAGTTTTAATCTCTCTTTCCAAGCCTTGTAGTTATCATATAAAATCGAGTCATTCGTTACCTTGAGAAAAGAAGAATCAATCAGTTGATGAAAAATAGAACTGAAATTTACTTAATTTGTGGAGTTTTTGATTTTTCATGCTTAAACTAAGAAATAATTTTCTGCAAAAAATCTATTCCCTAAAAAAAAGAGTCATTGGTGAAAAGAGCTACACGTTAGCAAATAACGGTATGAAAGCTATCACCTAAAAAATGACGAAAAGGAGAAGTGTTGAGCAGCAACAGCTGCCTAATTTTGGGGGTCTTAAATTTTGCGAAAAATAAAGGACTAACCATTGTTGGTGCGTAGCTGCCGTCTCAGAAAAATTGGTGAAAAGAGTTACACGTTAGCAAATAACGGTGTGAAAGATATCACCTTTTTTAAAAAAAAAGATAGAAATTGTGTTAGTGAAAAGAGCTACACGTTAGCAAATAACGGTGTGAGAGCTATCACTAAGGGATGTAGTTTATGAGCAGATTTGAATTAATTAGCGGCTGAATTTCAATATACTCAATTTCGTGAAAAATCACAATATTTGATGATGCCAATGAAATTCTTCTTCATATTGAGTCGAAAAATAAACGAGTGATCGAGAGCAACAATTAAAGGGAGTCGTGTGTATCACGAGTGGGAAAGAAATAATCAACATTTTGGGGGGAAACCTTACATTTTGGAATTACAATACTAAAACCGTGTTTTAACTTCAAAATCATTTGTAAATTTATTTTGAATCTTAATTCATTTATATCTACTGTATAAGCTAGTTGTTGTGTATTAATGGCATTTTGATCACCTTTTCTCTTTTTATATTTTAATTTATGTGTGTATTAATTTTATTATTTTTGTTTTATGTTTATTTTTATTTTGGAGCATGAATAAAAAAGTCTTGCTCGGGACTAGCAAGAATTCAAGTTTGGGGTGTGATAAGTGTCGGTTTGTACACTTATCCATGGTTTGTATCGATAAAATTCACCCATAATTGAGCTAGTCTACTCGTTTTTTGCTTTTAATTAATTAGTTTTAATAATTTTATTTTTATCGGATGATGATCGGATTAAATAACTGATTTACTCAAGAAATAACATGTTTATTAAATATTCTCTTTGTTGAATTTTGATATATTCATGTTGTAGGGCTTTCAAGACGAATTCGGCAGTCTTTCCGGAGTCAAAATCAGAGTTATATATCAAAAGTTATCATCCGAAGAGGATTTGGGGGCAAAAACGCACAGTCTGAGAAATTCTGGGCTGAAAACGTAACTATCAAAGCATCCAGTGAGCAAATTTACGAAACCAAGTTACGGCCGTAACTACGAAGGTTACGGCCGTAAGTCACCTAGTTACGGCCGTAACTCCTGAATGTTACGTAGTAACTCTTGACAATTGTTATGATTTGTCTAATTTTTATACTTTTTGTGTATTATTGAGGGGATGGCTGGCATTGATCCGATCTAATGTAATAATGCTGGAGTTTTGGAGCTATTAGATGACTTTAGGTGTATAAATAGACCCCTTAGATCCTTCATCATTCATCATTCATCTTATAATTTTCCATTTTTGTAAACTTTTCTTTTTGTGTGAAGAACACACTTGTGTTCTTGAGTGATATTGTAAGTGTGGTATAGCATATGTTGTTCGGAGAGTTTATTGCTTCTATCTCCTTTATCTACTAAGAGAGTTAGGATCAATTCTTTCTCTTGATTCAACTAATAATGACCACCAAAGCTTGTAATATGTATAATAAACCCTTCATGGGCTAAGTAACCTTTAGTTGGGATTATAAACAAGGTTAGTCATGTTATTTATGTTTGTATAAAAGATCTATTGTGAATTACTTATTATTATGTGTGATTTTCATTGTTTTAACAATCTTTATTTATTTGGCCAATAAATGACGATATTTATGGTCTTCATATGTTTCGAAAGAAAATATGTTTGATTAGATCAAATGAGCTTCACTCTAAGTTGTTCTAGGGGATAGAAATATACCTCTAGACCTTAGATGATTCTTTGAGTTATTTTTGTAATATCCGTATTTTTCTTTTCCTTGTATTTTCGTTTTTGGTGTATTTCTCGGTCGTAGTGACCCTCGTGTATCTTTTCAGCGTGTCCTTCCTGTCAAACTGTTGAACTGTATCCTCGTTGTTGTTGTGCGGAACCGCCGTTTCGGGGTTGCCATGGATCCATTGCGTGTTGTTGGTCCCCAAATATTGATTCCCACCGTTTTATTCTCTTTCCGGATCATTTTTATCATTTTGGGACCCAAAATGGGGTGTGGGCCGCGGCACAAGGTGCGTGCGCCGCGGCACACAAATTTCTCCAGATGTTGGTTGGACAATGCATGCGTGTGCCGCGGCACACCCATCCGTGCCGCGGCACGGTGCGAGCAGTGCGCGGCACACCTATCAGTGCCGCGGCACACTCGTGTGTCTTCGCGACCAAAACCCGATATGCCGTGTGCCGCGCGCACTGCAGTGTGCGGCACAATGCGAAAACACAGGCGTAGATTTTCGGCTGTGCCGCGGCACACTTTGGCTGTGCCGCACGGAGCGGCACACGGATGCGATTCGTCTTTATTAGGCGAAATCGGCCATATCCATACCCATTTTTCATCAGCTTCGCGAGAGAGATGGTATACAGGGGGAGAGTTCTTCATCAGGGGGTCGATTATCATCATTTCTCTTAGATAGTGAGGCGCGCGAAATCAATCTCACGCGCGTTCTACGGATCTTAGTACTCGAATCTTCCAAGGTAATGCTCTAAAACGCTATTTCTATTTATTTGTGGGTTTTGTGTTTTTTTTCCGATTCGTTCCGTTTTGTTGTTGGATTCATGATGTATACGATTGTTATTGTTAGTTTCGTTAGTTTTCCTTCTGATTCATGGATATTTTGTGTATTTTTTTGGAATGGAGAGGGTTTGGTTGTGGTCGCCCTCGTTGTTATTTTTGTATGAATATACATGAATCGTAGGCGGGTTTCGGTGTATTCCTTTTCCGTAATCGTCTAGAGTTGGTTGTGATTGTGTTGTTCGAATCGTTAGGTTCATCCGTCGGTTCCTCACGGTCGTGCTTGATTCTTCCGTTCCGTTCGCGTCACCGTCTATTAATCGAGGCAAGTATCCTTATGAACTTACAATCTTGGCATAGTAGTTTTGTATGAGAAATTGTGTGTGTGTGTATGCTCACTACGGGTTAGACTCGACGGGGTCTCGGTAGGGGTCCACGGAGGTGTGGATCGACGAGCTTTGCTTTCAACCACTACGGGTTAGATCCGACGGGGTCTCGGTAGGGGTCCACGGAGGTGTGGATCGACGGTTAATTGTGGTGCATTTTACAAATGTGATTTGATATTGGCATTTAGGAAATGAGTGCTTTGAACGGTTTTCTTTATTGCATGCATTACTATATGTGTAAGATGTAAGTTGTTCATCTGGTTACTTGTACTAGCATAATTGCTAACCCCTCTGGGGACCCGTTTGGGAAATTCGTTTTATGAATTTCAGTCGGGTTCATCGAGGCAATGGGCTGGACGATTACGGATGATGGCCGTGCGTGATGATTGTGCACGAGTGATGTTTTAGTGTCTTTTTGTGTCTTTTCGTCTTTTGTGGCTTTTGAACTAATGGTTGTACTCGAGTACTTAAGAGTTCTTGTCCGTCCGGGTTGTATTGTTGCCTATATGTTGGTGTTGATTGATGATGTTATGTTTGGCCGATGGCGGGTGGATTATTCATTTTGCGTCTTTATGACATGATTTTGGTTTGTCGTTTACGTGAGTCGATGAGTATGATCTTTGTTCGACTGGTGGGTCCCATATAGGGATTCACGGCGCTGTAATATACCTCGAATATCTTGAGGGTGTTACAGAAAATGGTATCAGAGCTCTAGGTTTATGGATACCTAGGCTTGTCGGTTTATTGGGTCTTGTGGTGTTTGTTCTGCACATCATCGTCACGCTGCCATGATTCCGGTACTACCAGTGTCCGTAAGTTTTCCTTCCTCTGTTTATTATTTCCTTGCATCGTACCTTTGATTCTCGACTTGAGATTGTTCTTCTCTCGTACTTACCCTCGTATGGCTTTTGCTACTTATTTAACTCCAGTATGGATGCTGGAAGAGGTCGTGGTCGCGGTCGTGGTCGTGGGCCGGCCGGGGCGTGGGGCGGCCGGTGGGCGGCCACGTCACGGTCTTGAGGCAGCGTCTGGCGGCCGTCATAGCCATGCTTCTTCTCGGAGCGTGCCGATCTTGGTATTGCGGCCGTAATGCAACAAATGGTGAACCAAATGGCGGCAATAGCTCGGGCGGTTGAACCGGATCGAGGCCCATGCTAATCGGGCGGAGCGGACCGTTAGCTCCAAGATGTCATCAAGATGCATCCTCCTCGGTTTCGGGAGCTTCGGACCCGATGGGGTGGGAAGGGTGGATTAATGAGATATCTAAGGTCTTCGTTGCCACTAAGCGTCCCGAGGAACGTAGAGTCCCTATTGCTCAATACTTTCTCACGGGGGCGCTACGGATTGATGGGAGGCCGTTGGGCCCAAAGACCATCTTTGCTTCGTGGTGAGTTTCGGGAGTTGATGGAGATCGAATATTGCCGTGGCCGGTCAGACGAGGCTCGGGTACATGCTTTTATGATGCTCAACCACGGGATATCCCGTAGCTCAATCTATTGCCTATTTTAATAAGGTGTTGGGTTATGTGAAGACCCAAGTTGTCGAGGAGAGTGACAAGATTTTCCATTTCTCCAGACGGATGAAGTTGCCGGTCGGGACTATATGTCGGGCTCGTATGCACTACATTGAAGGATTATCGAGTAGGGCCCTTGCTTATGATATGTCGGTGACGGCAAGTGAGGCGGCCGCGAGAGTAAAGCGAAGTCCGGCAGGAACTTTTCGGGCCACAAGAGTGGGGGTCGGAGAGATCCCAATCTGCTACCTTCCCGCCGGCGGTGGTCGGCTCGTTCATTTGGGGTCCTCGTGGAACTACCGGTGCTCCTTTTCGTGATGTGAAGTGTTTCAATTGTGGTCGTACGGGCCACATCGGTCGTACTTGTTTGAGCCCTTTCTTTGACGTGTAATCGGTGTGGCAGTAGGGCCACAAGTCACTTCTGTCTTTGAGAGGAGAAAATTCTTGGTGCCGGGCTTCCATTCCAGCGCCTAGGGAACCAAGTGTGAATCGAGATCGTTGCTCCTCGGTCTCGCCGAGTTCTAGTCGGGAGAGGTCGGGTCAGCCCTCTAAGGGGAGCTTCTAGTGTTGGCTCGCCCACCGCGAGTCTATGAGATGCGGAGAGCCGATGATCCAGGCTCACCGTAGCGGCAATTACCGTTTATATTCTTTCTCATCTGTCGGTGTGCTTTTCGATTCGGTGCTATGCATTCGTTTATATCTACGGATTGTGTGCGCCGTTTGAGTCTCGACCGTTTGACACCTTGTGAGCCCTTCATCGTTAAGCTTCCTAGCGGTGATAGGATCGTTGGTGATCGGGAGGTTCGAGGCTGCTACGTGCTTATTTGTGAGAGGACTTGGCCCTCTAATCTTATTGTTGTGAGTATCGAGGGTGAGGATTTGATCCTTGGTGATGGTAGCTCGAGCGGCATGGTGCGATCATGAACTACCGCACGAGTCATCACTATGTTAGCCGAGGCGGCAGAGCACTCTTTCGCGGGGCGAAAGAGGGAAGCAGAACTTCGTTATTAACGCCTTGAAGGCGATAAAACTCTGCGTAAGGGATGTACCGGTTATTGGTGCTATGCCTTGAAGGCGGGGATGGTGGAGTCGAGCTTTCGTCGATTCCGATCGTTAATGAATTTCTGATGTTTTCTGACGAGTTCTGGGATTGCCACCGGATCGTGAGGTCGAGTTCGCTATAGAGTTAGAGCCGGGTGCGGCTCTATTTGAAGGCACCTATCGCATGGCACCTTCGAGATGTCCGAGTTGAAGAAGCGATTGAGTGAGCTTCTTGAGTCGGGGTATGTTCGACCGAGTGCCTCGCCTTGGGGCGCACCGGTCTGTTTGTGCGGAAGAAGGATGGTTCACTACGTTTGTGTATCGACTATCGCGAACTAAACAAGGTGACCATCAAGAACAAGTATCCTTTGCCGAGAATTGATGACTTGTTCGATCGATTGCGAGGAGCTACGGTATTCTCGAAAATTGATTTGAAATCGGGTACTATCGGCTCGGGTGAGAGAGTCCGATGTGCCGAAGACGACTTTTCGGTCGAGATACGGACATTATGAGTTTGTAGTTATGCCTTTCGGGTTAACTAATGCGCGGCGGTGTTCATGCGATTGATGAACAAAGTTTTTATCGAGTATTTGGATAAGTGCGTCGTCGTCTTTATTGACGATATTCTTATTTATTCGAAGAATGAGGAAGAGCATGCCTATCATTTGCGGGTAGTATTAAACATTTTGAGGACCGAGCAACTCTATGCAAAATTCTCGAAATGTGAGTTAAATTTGAAGGAAGTGATATTTTTAGGTCACGTGATTTCAGTAGGGGGTTCGTGTGGATCCGCGAGAAGATTGAGGCCGTGTTGGATTGGGCACCGCCCAAGAATGTGAAGGAGCTCCGTAGTTTCTTGGGTTTAGTGGCTACTACCGTAGGTTCGTCGAGGTTTCTCGGCGGCTCGACCACTTACACAGTTGCTCCGAAATCCGAGAAGTTCGTGCGGAATGACGAGAGGCGATCGAGTTTTGAGGAGCTGAAGAAGCGTTTGACTTCAGCCCCAGTTTTGGCGTTGCCATGTGGCAACGAGGGTTTTGCCGTTTATAGCGATGCTTCGGGTCAGGGTCTCGGGTGCGTATTAATGCAGCACGGTAAGACCATTGCCTTTGCGTCGAGACAGTTGAGGCCGTATGAGCTTAACTACCCTACTCATGATTTGGAGTTAGCGGCAGTCGTTTTTGCGCTCAAGATTTGGCGTCATTATCTTTTCGGCTCTGCATGTCAGATTTTTACCGATCATAAAAGTCTAAAATACATATTTACTCAGCGGGAGTTGAATATGAGGCAGAGGAGGTGGTTGGAGTTGATTAAGGATTATGACCTCGAAATCCTTTATCATCCGGGCAAGGCGAACGTCGTGGCCGACGCCTTGAGCCGAAGCGATTGCCTGCGATCGCTTGAGATCCTTACGTCTCGGTCAGAGCTTGGAGATCTTTAATCGAGTTAGATGTTGAAGTTTTGTTGCACGGAGCCGTCGGGCAACTTCGTGCTTTAGAGGTTTCGTCGTCTTTGATCGATGAAATTAAGTCAAGCGATTAGAGGATCCGATGATTACTCAAATCCGAGAGAACGTTCTTAAAGGAAAGTCTCCTGGATTTGTGATTCACGAGGATGGTGTTTTGAGATTCGAGCCGGCTTTGTGTGCGAGCGACTCGAGTTGAGACACAATATATAACGGTAGGCCCAAGATACACATTACTCCGTTCATCATGTTACGAGTAATATGTAAAAGGACTTGAGAAGGAATTTGTTGTGTAAAGATATGAAGGATGAGGTCGCAAAGTTTGTAGAGAGATGTTTGACTTGTCGTGAGTCAAGATCGAGCATCGGCCGGTTGAGTTATTGCGATCACTTCCGTTCGGAATGGAAATGGGAAGATATATCGATGGATTTCGTTACGAGTTTGCCGAGATCGAGGTCGGGCATGAATATGGTATGGGTGATTGTTGATCGCGACCAAGTCGGCACATTTTACGGGCATCAAGGACACTTGGGGCCGGAGAAGTTAGCTCGTGTGTTTATTGCGCAAATCGTGAGACTTCACGGTACTCGAAGTCTATTGTTTCGGATCGTGACGGCCGTTTGTATCGCACTTGGCGGGCGGTGCATAAGGCGTTAGGTACCGGTTGCGTTTGAGCACCTCTTTTCATCCCAGACGGATGGACGGTCGGACGCACTATCCAGGCGTTCGAGGACTTGTTGCGTGCTGTGCTCTCGATTGGAGTAGTAGTGGGAGGAACATTTGCGTGATCGAATTCACGTATAACAATAGTTGGCACGCGTCGATTCGGATGGCACCGTATGAGGCACTTTATGGCGGCGATGTCGATCACCGATTTGTTGGAATGAGGCGTCCGATTTGGTCGGGACCGAGCCGGATGTCGTTTTAGAGACGAGGCGGAAGATAGAATTAATTCGGGAACGGATGTTGGCGCCCGAGTCGGCGAGTCGTATGCGACGTCCGTCGTCGACCTTTGGAATTCGAGGTGGGAGACCACGTTTTGCTAAAGGTGTCGCCGGCGAAGGGAATTTTCGTTTTGGGAAGAAAGGAAAGTTGAGTCCGAGATTTATCGGCCCCTTTGAGATCCTCGGCGAGTAGGTGGGTTGGCATACCGTTTGGCATTACCTCGGCCTTGAGTCATGTTCATAGCATTTTCATGTTTCCCGATTGAGGAAATATGTTCGGATCTAGTCACGTCATCGATTATGGCGAGATTGATATTCTTGAAGATATTACTTTTGAGGAGCGTCCTTTGAAGATTTTGGAGCATCGTGAGAAGCGATTGAGGCATAAGACCATACCTTTGGTCAAGGTGCGTGGTCGAGACACGGTGTCGAGGAAGCAACTTGGGAAACCGAGGATAGCATGCGTGCTAGGTACCGAGTTGTTTGTTTCTTAAGTTTCGGACGAAACTTATTTTTAGAGGGGTAGAATGTAATATCCGTATTTTTCTTTTCCTTGTATTTTCGTTTTGGTGTATTTCTCGGTCGTAGTGACCCTCGTGTATCTTTTCGGCGTGTCCTTCTGTCAAAGCTGTTGAACTGTATCCTCGTTGTTGTTGTGCGGAACCGCCGTTTAGGTTGCCATGGATCCATTGCGTGTTGTTGGTCCCAAATATTGATTCCCACCGTTTATTCTCTTTAGGATCATTTTTATCATTTTGGGACCCAAAATGGGGTGTGGGCCACGGCACAAGGTGCGTGCGCGCGGCACACAAATTTCTCCGGATGTTGGTTGGACAATGCATCTTGTGTGCCGCGGCACACCCATCGTGCCGCGGCACGGTGCGAGCAGTGCCGCGGCACACCTATCGGTGCCGCGGCACACTCGTGTGTCTTCGCGACCAAAACCCAGTATGCCGTGTGCGCGGCGCACACGTGCCTTGCGGCACAACGCGAAACAGGCGTAGATTTTCGGCTGTGCGCGGCACACTTTGGCGTACGCGGCACACGGAGCGGTCATGTGCGATTCGTCTTTATTAGGCGAAATCGGCCATTTCCATCCCCATTTTCATCTGCGTCGCGAGAGAGAGGGTATAGAGGGGAGAGTTCTTCATCCAGGGTCGATTTTCATCATTTCTCTTGATTGTGAAGCTCGGAAATCAATCTAACGCGTTCTACGGATCTTAGTACTCGAATCTTCCAAGGTAATGCTCTAAAACCTATTTCGATTAATTTGGGGTTTTGGGCTTTTCTTACGATTCATTACGTTTAGTTGGTGGATTCATGATGTATACGATTGATATTGTTAGTATCTTTAGTTTTCCTACGGATTCGTGGATATTTTGTGGATTTTTATGGAATCGAGAGGGTTTGGTTGTGGTCCGCCCTCGTTGTTATTTTTGTATGAATATACATGAATCGTAGGCGGGTTTCCGGGTGTATTCCTTTTCCGTAATCGTCTAGAGTTGGTTGTGATTGTGTTGTTCGAATCGTTAGGTTCATCCGTCGGTTCCTCACGGTCGTGCTTGATTCTTCCGTTCCGTTCGCGTCACCGTCTATTAATCGAGGCAAGTATCCTTATGAACTTACAATCTTGGCATAGTAGTTTTGTATGAGAAATTGTGTGTGTGTGTATGCTCACTATGGGTTAGACTCGACGGGGTCTCGGTAGGGGTCCACGGAGGTGTGGATCGACGAGCTTTGCTTTTAACCACTACGGGTTAGATCCGACGGGGTCTCGGTAGGGGTCCACGGAGGTGTGGATCGACGGTTAATTGTGGTGCATTTTACAAATGTGATTTGATATTGGCATTTCGGAAATGAGTGCTTTGAACGGTTTTCTTTATTGCATGCATTACTATATGTGTAAGATGTAAGTTGTTCATCTGGTTACTTGTACTAGCGTAATTGCTAACCCCTCTGGGGACCCGTTTGGGAAATTCGTTTTATGAATTTGAGTCGGGTTCATCGAGGCAATGGCGGCTGGACCAAGATACGGATGATGGCCGTGCATGATGATTGTGCACGAGTGATGTTTTAGTGTCTTTTTGTGTCTTTTCGTCTTTTGTGGCTTTTGAACTAATGGTTGTACTCGAGTACTTAAGAGTTCTTGTCCGTCCGGGTTGTATTGTTGCCTATATGTTGGTGTTGATTGATGATGTTATGTTTGGCCATTAAAGGGTGGATTATTGCTTTTGCGTCTTTATGACATGATTTTGGTTTGTCGTTTACGTGAGTCGATGAGTATGATGCTGTTCAGCCTGGTGGGTCCCATATAGGGATTCACGGCGCTGTAATATACCTCGAATATCTTGAGGGTGTTACAATTTTCATAAATCCTAATGCTATGTATTGAAGCCAATCAATATAGAAATATAGTGGATTGATTCAATATGTAAGGGGCGTTTTATAGTTCGAAAGAGAAACCGTCTTTTTAAGAAAAATCGAATCTACACAAAATAATAAGTAAATTCATCTTATGATCTCCTATACGTCTTTTATAACTAATGACGAACTAAGTTTGTAATCCCAACTATTTTATTTTATCGTTAGTCAATCTATTATTATTGAATTATTTCCTTAAAATATTAGAACTATTATTGCATTTAATTTGCAACAATTAAACCAAACTCTTTAAATTGTGTGTTTCACTCATCTTAGTATCTATAAAAATAGACTAATAGTGTATAATTCAAATTATAACCAAACTTCCTTGTGGGATCGATAAACCGGACTCAAAAAGTACACTTTACTACTTGATACGATATCGTGCACTTGCGATAGCTACACTAACAACGTGTCAAGTTTTTAGCGCCGTTGCCGGGGAATTATAAGTTATATTTGAAATCTTACATTGTAAACTATTTTTATAGGTACAACTTTCTCGACATTGTAACTTAGTACTCAATTGTGTTTGTCGGCCAAGTGGCGGATAACGGTACTCGTGACTATTAAAGTCGGATTTTTCAGTTTCCCACAACAATCGATATTTGTAAATATTTCCTCCATTTATTTTCATTTTTATTTTTTTTATAATGGAAGAAACATTGTATAAAATTGAAAAAAGATTTCCCTTTCTATGCAAAAATGCAATTTTAAAAATTTACAAGGCAAGGCTTGAAAGGATGAGGTTGCTTATGAATAAAAGTATACCTTTTGACATAAGATTCATTATTGAATCCAAAGTAAGAATAGAGGGTGAATTCACAGAAACACCGACTAGATTTTTACCAGGGCTTGGAAAAAGTTCATATGCGAAGAAAGCAGCGAGCAAAGATGATAGCCGTTTGTTATAAATGTGCTATATGGAACTGTAATTTAAAATGTCGATCTTTAGGAATTCCATCTACAAACAGAGAAGATAAAATTCAGTTCATTAAGGATGGTCTGAATAAGGAGAATTTAGATGATATCGAAATTTCTCTTGACACGCATCCTAGTGGACTCGTACATTACGGAATTCGATGTTTGTGGAATAAATTCAAACCAGAATATGAACAACGTCTTGGGAATCTGACGTTAAAAGACCCTGTTTGCCAATTTGTAAGAAAATTGGATGGGAAGCTTCTCCCCGACTCATAGAAGGCGTTTAGGCCGTTTCTGAACGTAAAATCAGAGGAAGATGTGAGCCACAATCACAACTACTGTACATACGCGTAAGTATCTTTTATTTTTGTCGTGTGGTGAGATTTTCTGAATAAAAAAATGTGATACGCGATAAATGCTTTCATTATTCTATTGAGTAGTTGAAGCACAATCAACGCAATCACAAACTTGTTAAACAATTTTTACCTTCTTTTTCTTCTATAAATAAACGTTGTGCTTGTTTCTTTCATTCATCCCTCAAACTTGCACTTTTCTCTGTTTCTCTCTAAATAATTTCTTTTCAAAAATGGAGTCATCATCTTCAACAAAAAAATTTAGCACAGTCTGCATTTTTGGTGGAGCTAGTTATGTAAAAGAGGCATGCTTTACTGAAGCAGCCCACAACTTGGGTCGTACCTTAGGAGAAAAATGCATTCATGTAGTTTACGGAGGAGGAAGTCTAGAATTAATGGGATGAGCTGCTGCTTCTGCCTATATGGAAGGAGTAAGAGTGTTGGGAATAATCCCAAAACCTCTGGCTGAAAGTAAAATCACTGGGTCAACTATTGGAGATGAGTTTAGATCTGTAAATATGCAAGATCGCATAACTCACATGATAAATAATTCTGGCGCCTTTATCACCCTTCCCGGTGGTTTTGGCACCCTTGAGGAACTTTTTCATGTGGTTACTAGAGCCCAGCTAAATGTTCATCAAAAACCAATAGGTGTGCTTAATATCAATGGTTTCTTTGATGGTTTACTGTCTTTCATCGACAACTCTGCTGAAAAGGGTTTTATTTCCGAGCGTGCTAAACGAATCAGAGTCATTGCAACAACACCAGAAGAACTAATCAAAAAACTCAATGAATTTGTTCCTCAACCAGATCCAGCTCTAGCTAAAATTGTCTGGATGGAATATTTTACTGTGAGAACGAAAAGTGGATTCATTCTTCTCCCTTTGATAACCCATGTCGGACCGCTTGTATTTTTACTTTCTGTCGTGTTTTTACTTTCTGTCGTGTGTAATAATCGTGCTAAATGGTGGCAGCTTAAGGAGTTTCTTCTCAATCTCTTGACGCGCATCTATTCGCGATTTATGTATTGTTATTTTATTGCTGTAATTTTTATTGTGTGTTTTTTATAAAAGCATTGATGGCAGCGTAAGGCGACTCTTCGGACTTTCTTGATGCGCATCTTAAAAATTGTGCTATACTTACGAGTATATTTTATTTTCTTTTATTGTGTGCCTCGTATATTTATTCTCTTACAGATTCTAAAAGGTGTTAGCTCAAACATCAACTTTCTTAACAGGGAGTATTCTGCTTTTCTGCATTGCTTTTTATTTTTTTTAAAAATTGAGGACAGTTTTATTTTCAAGTTTGGGGGTGGTTTGTTTTATTATTTTGGTGTGTTGTTATTTTGGTGTGTTTTGATTATTTTGGTTATTTACCTTAATTTATATATATATATATAGTATTTTGATTTGTGAGATTTCTAGATCTGGCCATAACACCAATAAATTAGCTATATACAAGCTTCTAAAATCGTTTAAACTGGTAAAAAAATTTGTATATTCCAAAATTTTTTGAGTTTTAATCTCTCTTTCCAAGCCTTGTAGTTATCATATAAAATCGAGTCATTCGTTACCTTGAGAAAAGAAGAATCAATCAGTTGATGAAAAATAGAACTGAAATTTACTTAATTTGTGGAGTTTTTGATTTTTCATGCTTAAACTAAGAAATAATTTTCTGCAAAAAATCTATTCCCTAAAAAAAAGAGTCATTGGTGAAAAGAGCTACACGTTAGCAATTAACGGTGTGAAAGCTATCACCTAAAAAATGACGAAAAGGAGAAGTGTTGAGCAGCAACAGCTGCCTAATTTTGGGGGTCTTAAATTTTGCGAAAAATAAAGGACTAACCATTGTTGGTGCGTAGCTGCCGTCTCAGAAAAATTGGTGAAAAGAGCTACACGTTAGCAAATAACGGTGTGAAAGCTATCACCTTTTTAAAAAAAAAAAAGATAGAAATTGTGTTAGTGAAAAGAGCTACACGTTAGCAAATAACGGTGTGAGAGCTATCACTAAGGGATGTAGTTTATGAGCAGATTTGAATTAATTAGCGGCTGAATTTCAATATACTCAATTTCGTGAAAAATCACAATATTTGATGATGCCAATGAAATTCTTCTTCATATTGAGTCGAAAAATAAACGAGTGATCGAGAGCAACCATTAAAGGGAGTCATGTGTATCACGAGTGGGAAAGAAATAATCAACATTTTGGGGGGAAACCTTACATTTTGGAATTACAATACTAAAACCGTGTTTTAACTTCAAAATCATTTGTAAATTTATTTTGAATCTTAATTCATTTATATCTACTGTATAAGCTAGTTGTTGTGTATTAATGGCATTTTGATCACCTTTTCTCTTTTTATATTTTAATTTATGTGTGTATTAATTTTATTATTTTTGTTTTATGTTTATTTTTATTTTTGGAGCATGAATAAAAAAAAGTCTTGCTCGGGACTAGCAAGAATTCAAGTTTGGGGGTGTGATAAGTGTCAGTTTTGTACACTTATCCATGGTTTGTATCGATAAAATTTACCCATAATTGAGCTAGTCTACTCGTTTTTTGCTTTTAATTAATTAGTTTTAATAATTTTATTTTTATCGGATGATGATCGGATTAAATAACTGATTTACTCAAGAAATAACATGTTTATTAAATATTCTCTTTGTTGAATTTTGATATATTCATGTTGTAGGGCTTTCCGAGACGAATTCGGCAGTCTTTCCGGATTCAAAATCAGAGTTATATATCAAAAGTTATCATCCGAAGAAGATTTGGGGGCAAAAACGCAAAGTCTGAGAAATTCTGGGCTGAAAACGTAACTATCAAAGCATCCAGTGAGCAAATTTACGAAGCCAAGTTACGGCCGTAACTACAGAAGGTTACGGCCGTAAGTCACCCTAGTTACGGCCGTAACTCCTGAATGTTACGGCCGTAACTCTTGACAGATTGTTATGATTTGTCTAATTTTTTATACTTTTTGTGTATTATTGAGGGGATGGCTGGCATTGATCCGATCTAATGTAATAATGCTGGAGTTTTAGAGCTATTAGATGACTTTAGGTGTATAAATAGACCCCTTAGATCCTTCATCATTCATCATTCATCTTATAATTTTCCATTTTTTGTAAACTTTTCTTTTTGTGTGAAGAACACACTTGTGTTCTTGAGTGATATTTGTAAGTGTGGTATAGCATATGTTGTTCAGAGAGTTTATTGCTTCTATCTCCTTTATCTACTAAGAGAGTTAGGATCAATTCTTTCTCTTGATTCAACTAATAATGACCACCAAAGCTTGTAATATGTATAATAAACCCTTCATGGGCTAAGTAACCTTTAGTTGGGATTATAAACAAGGTTAGTCATGTTATTTATGTTTGTATAAAAGATCTATTGTGAATTACTTATTATTATGTGTGATTTTCATTGTTTTAACAATCTTTATTTATTTGGCCAATAAATGACGATATTTATGGTCTTCATATGTTTCGAAAGAAAATATGTTTGATTAGATCAAATGAGCTTCACTCTAAGTTGTTCTAGGGGATAGAAATATACCTCTAGACCTTAGATGATTCTTTGAGTTATTTTCATAAATCCTAATGCTATGTATTGAAGCCAATCAATATAGAAATATAGTGGATTGTGTCAATATGTAAGGGGCGTTTTATAGTTCGAAAGAGAAACCGTCTTTTTAAGAAAAATCGAATCTACACAAAATAATAAGTAAATTCATCTTATGATCTCCTATACGTCTTTTATAACTAATGACGAACTAAGTTTGTAATCCCAACTATTTCATTTTATCGTTAGTCAATCTATTATTATTGAATTATTTCCTTAAAATATTAGAACTATTATTGCATTTAATTTGCAACAATTAAACCAAACTCTTTAAATTGTGTGTTTCACTCATCTTAGTATCTATAAAAATAGACTAATAGTGTATAATTCAAATTATAACCAAACTTCCTTGTGGGATCGATAAACCGGACTCAAAAAGTACACTTTACTACTTGATACGATATCGTGCACTTGCGATAGCTACACTAACAACGTGTCAAGTTTTTAGCGCCGTTGCCGGGGAATTATAAGTTATATTTGAAATCTTACATTGTAAACTATTTTTATAGGTACAACTTTCTCGACATTGTAACTTAGTACTCAATTGTGTTTGTCCGGCCAAGTGGCGGATAACGGTACTCCGTGACTATTAAAGTCGGATTTTTCAGTTTCCCACAACAACTGATATTTGTAAATATTTCCTCCATTTATTTTCATTTTTATTTTTTTTATAATGGAAGAAACATTGTATAAAATTGAAAAAAGATTTCCCTTTCTATGCAAAAATGCAATTTTAAAAATTTACAAGGCAAGGCTTGAAAGGATGAGGTTGCTTATGAATAAAAGTATACCTTTTGACATAAGATTCATTATTGAATCCAAAGTAAGAATAGAGGGTGAATTCACAGAAACACCGACTAGATTTTTACCAGGGCTTGGAAAAAGTTCATATGCGAAGAAACGACGAGCAAAGATGATAGCCGTTTGTTATAAATGTGCTATATGGAACTGTAATTTAAAATGTCGATCTTTAGGAATTCCATCTACAAACAGAGAAGATAAAATTCAGTTCATTAAGGATGGTCTGAATAAGGAGAATTTAGATGATATCGAAATTTCTCTTGACACGCATCCTAGTGGACTCGTACATTACGGAATTCGATGTTTGTGGAATAAATTCAAACCAGAATATGAACAACGTCTTGGGAATCTGACGTTAAAAGACCCTGTTTGCCAATTTGTAAGAAAATTGGATGGGAAGCTTCTCCCCGACTCATAGAAGGCGTTTAGGCCGTTTCTGAACGTAAAATCAGAGGAAGATGTGAGCCACAATCACAACTACTGTACATACGCGTAAGTATCTTTTATTTTTGTCGTGTGGTGAGATTTTCTGAATAAAAAAATGTGATACGCGATAAATGCTTTCATTATTCTATTGAGTAGTTGAAGCACAATCAACGCAATCACAAACTTGTTAAACAATTTTTACCTTCTTTTTCTTCTATAAATAAACGTTGTGCTTGTTTCTTTCATTCATCCCTCAAACTTGCACTTTTCTCTGTTTCTCTCTAAATAATTTCTTTTCAAAAATGGAGTCATCATCTTCAACAAAAAATTTAGCACACTGCATTTTTGGTGGAGCTAGTTATGTAAAAGAGGCATGCTTTATCAAGCGGCCCACAACTTGGGTCGTACCTTAGGAGAAAAATGCATTCATGTAGTTTACGGAGGAGGAAGTCTAGGATTAATGGGATGAGCTGCTGCTTCTGCCTATATGGAAGGAGTAAGAGTGTTGGGAATAATCCCAAAACCTCTGGCTGAAAGTAAAATCACCGGGTCAACTATTGGAGATGAGTTTAGATCTGTAAATATGCAAGATCGCATAACTCACATGATAAATAATTCTGGCGCCTTTATCACCCTTCCCGGTGGTTTTGGCACCCTTGAGGAACTTTTTCATGTGGTTACTAGAGCCCAGCTAAATGTTCATCAAAAACCAATAGGTGTGCTTAATGTCAATGGTTTCTTTGATGGTTTACTGTCTTTCATCGACAACTCTGCTGAAAAGGGTTTTATTTTCGAGCGTGCTAAACGAATCAGAGTCATTGCAACAACACCAGAAGAACTAATCAAAAAACTCAATGAATTTGTTCCTCAACCAGATCCAGCTCTAGCTAAAATTGTCTGGATGGAATATTTTACTGTGAGAACGAAAAGTGGATTCATTCTTCTCCCTTTGATAACCCATGTCGGACCACTTGTATTTTTACTTTCTGTCGTGTTTTTACTTTCTGTCGTGTGTAATAATCGTGCTAAATGGTGGCAGCTTAAGGAGTTTCTTCTCAATCTCTTGACGCGCATCTATTCGCGATTTATGTATTGTTATTTTATTGCTGTAATTTTTATTGTGTGTTTTTTATAAAAGCATTGATGGCAGCGTAAGGCGACTCTTCGGACTTTCTTGATGCGCATCTTAAAAATTGTGCTATACTTACGAGTATATTTTATTTTCTTTTATTGTGTGCCTCGTATATTTATTCTCTTACAGATTCTAAAAGGCGTTAGCTCAAACATCAACTTTCTTAACAGGGAGTATTCTGCTTTTCTGCATTGCTTTTTATTTTTTTAAAAACTGAGGACAGTTTTATTTTCAAGTTTGGGGGTGGTTTGTTTTATTATTTTGGTGTGTTGTTATTTTGGTGTGTTTTGATTATTTTGGTTATTTACCTTAATTTATATATATATATATATATAGTATTTTGATTTGTGAGATTTCTAGATCTGGCCATAACACCAATAAATTAGCTATATACAAGCTTCTAAAATCGTTTAAACTGGTAAAAAAATTTGTATATTCCAAAATTTTTTGAGTTTTAATCTCTCTTTCCAAGCCTTGTAGTTATCATATAAAATCGAGTCATTCGTTACCTTGAGAAAAGAAGAATCAATCAGTTGATGAAAAATAGAACTGAAATTTACTTAATTTGTGGAGTTTTTGATTTTTCATGCTTAAACTAAGAAATAATTTTCTGCAAAAAATCTATTCCCTAAAAAAAAGAGTCATTGGTGAAAAGAGCTACACGTTAGCAATTAACGGTGTGAAAGCTATCACCTAAAAAATGACGAAAAGGAGAAGTGTTGAGAAGCAACAGCTGCCTAATTTTGGGGGTCTTAAATTTTGCGAAAAATAAAGGACTAACCATTGTTGGTGCGTAGCTGCCGTCTCAGAAAAATTGGTGAAAAGAGCTACACGTTAGCAAATAACGGTGTGAAAGCTATCACCTTTTTAAAAAAAAAGATAGAAATTGTGTTAGTGAAAAGAGCTACACGTTAGCAAATAACGGTGTGAGAGCTATCACTAAGGGATGTAGTTTATGAGCAGATTTGAATTAATTAGCGGCTGAATTTCAATATACTCAATTTCGTGAAAAATCACAATATTTGATGATGCCAATGAAATTCTTCTTCATATTGAGTCGAAAAATAAACGAGTGATCGAGAGCAACCATTAAAGGGAGTCGTGTGTATCACGAGTGGGAAAGAAATAATCAACATTTTGGGGGGAAACCTTACATTTTGGAATTACAATACTAAAACCGTGTTTTAACTTCAAAATCATTTGTAAATTTATTTTGAATCTTAATTCATTTATATCTACTGTATAAGCTAGTTGTTGTGTATTAATGGCATTTTGATCACCTTTTCTCTTTTTATATTTTAATTTATGTGTGTATTAATTTTATTATTTTTGTTTTATGTTTATTTTTATTTTTGGAGCATGAATAAAAAAAAGTCTTGCTCGGGACTAGCAAGAATTCAAGTTTGGGGGTGTGATAAGTGTCAGTTTTGTACACTTATCCATGGTTTGTATTGATAAAATTCACCCATAATTGAGCTAGTCTACTCGTTTTTTGCTTTTAATTAATTAGTTTTAATAATTTTTTTTTATCGGATGATGATCGGATTAAATAACTGATTTACTCAAGAAATAACATGTTTATTAAATATTCTCTTTTTTGAATTTTGATATATTCATGTTGTAGGGCTTTCCGAGACGAATTCGGCAGTCTTTCCGGATTCAAAATCAGAGTTATATATCAAAAGTTATCATCCGAAGAGGATTTGGGGGCAAAAACGCAAAGTCTGAGAAATTCTGGGCTGAAAACGTAACTATCAAAGCATCCAGTGAGCAAATTTACGAAACCAAGTTACGGCCGTAACTACAGAAGGTTACGGCCGTAAGTCACCCTAGTTACGGCCGTAACTCCTGAATGTTACGGCCGTAACTCTTGACAGATTGTTATGATTTGTCTAATTTTTTATACTTTTTGTGTATTATTGAGGGGATGGCTGGCATTGATCCGATCTAATGTAATAATGCTGGAGTTTTAGAGCTATTAGATGACTTTAGGTGTATGAATAGACCCCTTAGATCCTTCATCATTCATCATTCATCTTATAATTTTCCATTTTTTGTAAACTTTTCTTTTTGTGTGAAGAACACACTTGTGTTCTTGAGTGATATTTGTAAGTGTGGTATAACATATGTTGTTCAGAGAGTTTATTGCTTCTATCTCCTTTATCTACTAAGAGAGTTAGGATCAATTCTTTCTCTTGATTCAACTAATAATGACCACCAAAGCTTGTAATATGTATAATAAACCCTTCATGGGCTAAGTAACCTTTAGTTGGGATTATAAACAAGGTTAGTCATGTTATTTATGTTTGTATAAAAGATCTATTGTGAATTACTTATTATTATGTGTGATTTTCATTGTTTTAACAATCTTTATTTATTTGGCCAATAAATGACGATATTTATGGTCTTCATATGTTTCGAAAGAAAATATGTTTGATTAGATCAAATGAGCTTCACTCTAAGTTGTTCTAGGGGATAGAAATATACCTCTAGACCTTAGATGATTCTTTGAGTTATTTTCATAAATCCTAATGCTATGTATTGAAGCCAATCAATATAGAAATATATTGGATTGATTCAATATGTAAGGGGCGTTTTATAGTTCGAAAGAGAAACCGCCTTTTTAATGAAAATCGAATATACACAACATAATAATAAATTCATCTTATGATCTCCTATACATCTTTTATAACTAATGACGAACTAAGTTTGTAATCCCAACTATTTCATTTTATCGTTAATCAATCTATTATTATTGCAATCTTTTTATTTCCTTAAAATATTAGAACTATTATTGCATTTACTTTGCAACAATTAAACCAAACTCTTTAAATTGTGTATTTCACTCATCTTAGTATCTATAAAAATAGACTAAT
Organism: Orobanche coerulescens; assembly: GCA_033398695.1. Lineage (NCBI taxonomy): Eukaryota > Viridiplantae > Streptophyta > Magnoliopsida > Lamiales > Orobanchaceae > Orobanche > Orobanche coerulescens. The sequence continues at coordinate 174,713,089 of CM065802.1, read as the reverse complement.
AGTGTATAATTCAAATTATAACCAAACTTCCTTGTGGGATCGATAAACCGGACTCAAAAAGTCCACTTTACTACTTGATACGATATCGTGCACTTGCGATAGCTACACTAACAACGTGTCAGTAAGTTTGGGGAGTTTGAAACCTTCGCGGTTGACTTCCCAACACCTACAGTTAGTAGGTCAACGGTCACTGGGTGATTTCATTATGGGTAAGTTTGGGGAGTTTGAAACGTTCGCGGTTGACTTTGCAACACCTACATCTCAGTAGGTCAATGGCCATTGGATGGTTTCATTGTGATACGGCTTCTTGCCATGGCTTCGGCCCTCATTGTGATACGGATTCGTGCCGTGGCTTCGGCCCTCATTGTGATATGGCTTCGTGCCGTGGCTTCGGCCCTCATTGTGATATGGCTTAGTGCCGTGGCTTTGGCCCTCATTAGTACAGCTTCGGGCTGTTTCTGTTTCAGGTGATTATGATATTTATAGCTTCGGTTGAGTGGTTTTCGGGCATTTGTGATGTCTTGTTAATATCATTGGAGCCTTCAGGCATTGTGATTTATATTTAATTCAGTCCTGGTGTGGTTCATGTTCGTGTAATTCATTGTGGTGCTTTATAAGTTATGATTCGCCGTTGGGCATTCATGTTCTAACCTATTGAGAATGTATTATTCATATGCTGTGGGCATAGTGTTTCACAAATGCTCGGTTCTTAACTTGGTTTGTGAGCATCTCGTATTATTATCATTTTACCGTTTCATTCTGCCTTTGGATGCATATCATGTTATACATGTATTTGATGTTCATTATCTGGATGACTGAACCGTGGGGGCGGAACATGTTTTCATGTTTTAGGTGCTTGCGAGGAGAGAGTTGATACATAGGGGCATGATGATGGCGATGAGGCATTCGAGCGATACTAGTCCGAGTTGTTCATGTTGGTCAGTCAGTTGGGGTGTACTCTAGTTTTATCATTTGATGTATTTTCATTTTTGGCCATGCAGGCCCATAATTGTCTTTAAAATTCCTTATCGGAATATTGTGTTAGTTATCATATTAAGGGCTGTGGTTGCCCTTGTTGGTTAATTTAATGTAATGTCGGTCGTGTTCGCCTGGTGGATCTCCTGGTGTGGGGTCCACGGTACTGTAATGAACCAATGGGATTTGGGGGTGTTACAGAAGATGGTATCAGAGACTTTGGGTTGTGAAATACCCTTATATGTGAGTTATGTGGCTCTACCGTCGCGGTAGTAGGGGGGCTGTCAGATTATGATAATCTGGATAGTCGAGTTTTGTGAGTCATTAAGTTAGTATGACTGCACGAGTCATTCATTCATCGAGTCGTCATCAGTGAAGACTAGTATCACAAGACCTCGAAGCTTCGTATGACCTGTGTAAGGACTTGATTCTCTTTATGTTCATGCATTCATCATGTCATTCATTATACATGCCTTGTTGAAACATATATGTGATATAAATGTTACGATTGATTCATGACTAATTGTTTTAGAAAATGTGTGATATGTGTAAATGATAAGAATCAACTCATTCATTAGTCAATAATCCTCAATCATCAATTTTGATCTTGTCAGTCATGTTAATTCATTAATCACTCAGTCAATCTCATTGCTCGGTTGTTGATCTTGTGGGTTGAATTATCAATCCTATTAACTTGTTCAAGATAATCATTTCAGGAATTTCATCAGATAATCATGTCACCTCACTTAATCTTTCATACAATCTTATCATATTCCGACGTAATGTCGACGATCATTTCATTTCATCATTACTGCATTCATTATGTTAGAGCGTGTATGCTCATTATTATCATTCTGTAACGTGATCATAATGCGATCTTCATGCGGGATTTGTAATCATCATGTGGCTTTCCTGCTTCAGTATGGATAGAGCTGTCAGAGGATGCAGGGGAAGAGGCCGCGGTGCGGGCCGAAACCCGGGATCTTGTGTGAATACCCATGCGGATGTAAGGGGTATCATTAGTTCATCAGATATCGGTGCTACTCATTTACCGTAAGATAATCAATAACTATCAGAGAGTCGTACCCAAGATGCAACCCAGCCGGAAAGTATTCGGGTGGACCCATTCATATGTATACAGGGCATGATGGCTCTGATGACTCAGATGACGCGGATAATGGAGACCCTATGTAATATCCGGAATTTCTTCTACTATTGTTTAATGTTATTTTATCCGAGTAATGTTGTACAGCGTGGAATCTGTACAGTATGGAAAATAATTAAAGGACTAAGACATCTGTATTGGTATAATTGTCGCATTTCGTCAACAATTGTATTTGAGAATATTGTTGGAAGATGTATATGTATTCAGTATGTCGTATGTTCGTATTCTACATGTCGAGGCATTGGACAAGAGTATCTGAAAATGGCTAAATATAGCCTTGTTAGCGCACGCTAATATACATGCCTAGCGCACGCTATCGTGCAGGTTTAGCGCACGCTAGTACAGACCAGATCAAAAGGAATCTATGTGTGGACCCAGTCACTTTCAGCGCATGTGCTTACGAGTCAACGGATTTTGTAATGTAGTACTAACGCATGCTAAAACCTAAGGACTAGCGCACGCTAATTGTAGATCGGACAAAAGGGAATCTTATCCTCGTCAGTGCTTTCGGCATGTGGGGACATGGGGTAGGTGCAAACTGTAGCAAGACAACTACGGTTAGCGCACGCTAAGGTCTAAGAAATTGCGTGCGCTAGACAGTGTAATTTACGTACATTATTGCATAGATATTACGTACGTAAGCTGATGTGCGAAGCAAAACAGTCGCCTCTGGACAACGATAGCGCACGCTACTAAGGAAAAGTAGCGCATGCTAATAACAGTCAGTATATATATGATTGCAGATGTGAATTATGTTCATTCGGCCATTCCTTCCTTTATTTCAAGAGAGAGAGAGTTTTTAGAGAGAAGTTTGAGGTTCCAAACACTGAGAAATGATGATCTTTAACAAGATTAAGCTGAGGAACATGGATTAAAGTCTTGTTCTTGAAGTTATTGATGATTCTTGGAATGAAGTTGATTGTTCTCCTTCATGGTTCGTCTATACAAGGTAATCACTATTCACCTTTGGATTTCATTTTGGAATGAAGATTGATGTTCTTGAGTTGATGATTATCATATAAACAAGTTGACAAGCATGATTATGAGATGGATTACCGGAGTATGATGATATTAATATGATTCGTGTGATTTGAATCGTGTAGTTTGTTTTCGTGAGATAAGTTGGTTAATCCTTCTCCTTTGCGGATGTTGATGTCATTGTTGATGATTAATCTCTGTAATTTTAGATTAGGGAAGTGTTGTTAAGGTTCTTGGTGTTCATGATGTTGATATTGAAGAAGATGATATATGGATATAGGACTTGGATTATAAGTTGAATGATTGTTTGTATGTTAAAGGATATCGGATTTCGTTGTTTTGATATCTTTGAACATAGTTCAGAATCACTTAGTGTTCTTGATAATCGCCATATGTTGATCCTTATCCAAAATACATGCAATTGCATGTCATTAGCGCACGCGAAGCCTACTCGCTAGCGCACGCTAACGGGAGCAACTTAGTGCACGCTACGTTAAGTAATTAACGTGCGCTAAGTTAATAGGCAGGGTAGAATATTCTGTTTCGATTATGAATTCGTGATCGTTTAAGTTGGTTTGAACAGACTTGTGTTTAACCGAGATATTGCTGAGCCGTTGGGTTTGTGAATTGGTTTTATCGATTGTTGATGTAATATCCGGTATTTTTCTTTCCCTTGTATTTTTCATTTTTGGTATATTTCTTGGTCATAGTGACCCTCGTGTATCTTTCAGTATGTCCTTCCTGTCAACTGTTGAACTGTATTCTCGTTATTGTTCATTGTTTCAACTTTCCTCATATGAGTTCGATTTTGTTAGATCACCATTAATTTTTGGTGACTCCAAAAATTCTAAATCTTTGCAATATTATAGAACATCGAGTTAGCTTTCCAATGGTTCAAACGGTGAGTCAATCGAAGTCCGGACGAGAGAGTTATGGTCGTTTCAGTTTTTGGCCGATCACTGCCGACCGGACCCGACCGTGTCGTCCGACACGGCCCGTGCCGTACTCGTCCGGAAATGCCAAAGTTTCTGCCGACCGAACTCGGCCGTGTCATCCGACACGGACCGTGCCGTACTCTTCCGGATAAGCGAGCGATCGCCAGACGCCCGACCGTGTCCCGTGACACGGCCGAGTCATGCCGGTCGCCGCTTGACGGGTCACTGTCGGGAGGCCCTCCGCGCCGCGACCGTGTCAAGCGAGGACACGGCCGAGTCCCCTCGGCCAGTGTGCGACACGACCGGGCCGATCGGCACGGCCGTGTCGGCGCAGATACCAACCCCTATAAAAGGCCCCGCAGACGCTTTTCTTGCCATTTTTCACCTTCTTCTTCTCCTCTTCCGCACTGGCGTGTTCTAAGCTTGAAGCCATGTTGTTTAACAACATATCCATGGAGTTCTTGAGGTTATATCATCAATAATCCGTCCGATATCATCCCTTGATCCAAATAATCGTGGTTAGATCTTTAGAACCCTACTTTTGGTAAAATTGGGGGTTTTCGTGTTTTTGTCCGATTCGTTCGCTTTGTTGATTAATTCATGATGAATATGATTAATCTTGTTGGTATTCTTAGTTTCCCTACGGATTCATGGTATATTTCGTGATTTTTACTAATCGAGAGGGTTTGGTTGTGGTCCGCCCTCGTTGTTGTTTATATACGAATATACATGAATCGTAGGCGGGTTTTCGAGTGTATTCCAATTCCGTATTCATTTAGAAATGGTTGTGATTGTATTCTTCGAATCGTTAGGTTCGGTTTCATTGGTTCCTAGCGTTCGTCGGTGACTTTCCTTTCCGTTCGTTGCGTCGTCAAATATTCAAGGCAAGTATTTTTGGGAACCTTTATGCTTAACGCGAAATAATAATGTATATTGTGTGTGATTGCTCACCTCGAGGGTCCGACGGGATCACGGAGGGAATCCAATGGTATAGCCCTGGATTCACGAGTTTGTTTCGCTAGCCACTCGGGAGGGTCCTTAGGGATCACGGAGCGGGATCAATGGTATAGCCACATTCGCAAGGCGATGCGTGTGCGTGATTTGTTTTATAATATGGCTCGGGAGGGTCCTTAGGGATCACGGAGCGGGATCAATGGTATAGCCCTGCTCCCACGGCAAATTGTTTGACTGCTTATTTCCTAAAAGACATGTCTTGTTTTGGTTTTCGAAATGATATTGGTGCATGTACTATGAAATGTGTAAGCGATTGGTTTGCCTTGATTACTTGTACTAGCGTAATTGCTAACTCCTCTGGGGACCCGCTTTGGGGAAATTCTTGTTATGGATTTCGTGTTATGATCATCCCGGACGAGCGAGCACCTTGGACAATGCGAGGATGTTGGCAGTCGTTGACATGTGCACTCGGGTTTACTTATTTCTTTTGTCCATTTCGATTTGGTTGTTTTCTATATTTATAAATCGATAGGCAGTACTCGCAGTACTTAGGCTTTTCAATTCAAACCTCGTGTTGTATCATTTTAAATTGCTACGTTGTCGATGGTTGCTCATTTTGTCGGTTGCTTCGGTGTATTTTTCACATGATGTATTATTTGATTGTGTATCCCGCTAACCGAGATGGTTAGTCGAGGGGTACCCGCTTGTTGTAGCCTCGGTGGGTCCCATGTAGGGGTCCACGGCGTAACATACTCCGAATATCTTGGGGTGTTACAGAAAATGGTATCACAACTCTAGGTTTATGGACACCTAGGCTTGTTGGTTATTTGGGTCTAGTCGTATTTGTTTTGCACATTGTCACACCGCCGCCAAGATCCCAAGATTTCCAATGCTCGTAAGTTTTCTCATTCGGCTCTTTTGTTTCTTGCATTGTATTTCCACTTTTGAATCGTAGTTGCTTTTCCTCCTTACTCATCATCGATATACTTCGTTATCTCTCAACTTCAAGATGGATGCCGAGGAAACCGTGGTCGTGGTCGTGGCCGTGGACGCGGCCGAGGACGTGGGGCAGCCGGTGGGGCAGCCACGTCGCACTCTTCAGAGCCGGCAGCACGGCGACCGTCACAATCATGCTTCTTCTCGTGAGCGCGCCGATCTTGGTATTGCGGCCGTTATGCAACAAATGGTTAACCAAATGGCGGCTATAGCTCAGCGGTCCGTAACCCCAACCAGCCCATGCTAATCGGGCGGAGCGGATCGGCTTCGTGGATGTCATCAAGATGCATCCTCCCGGCTGAGCTTCGGACCCCATCGGCCGGGAAGGGTGGATCAAGGAGATATCCAAAGTATTCACCGCGACCAACTGCCCCGAGGACCGTAAGGTCCCTATTGCTCAATACTTTCTCACGGGAGATGCTACAGATTGGTGGGAGGCCGTTGGTCCCAAAGATCATGTTGCTTCGTGGGCCGAGTTTCAGGAGTTGATGGAGACCGAGTATTGTCCATGGCCACAGACAGTGCTCGAGTGCATGCTTTCTTTGATGCTCAACCACGGGATATCCCCGTATCCCAAGCTATTTCCGATTTTAACAAGGAGTTGGGTTATGTGAAGACCCAAGTTGTCAAGAGAGCGACAAGATTTTCCATTTTTCCAGAGAATGAAACTGTCCATTCGGGACTATATGTCTGGGCTCGTCTGTACTACCTTGAAGGATTATCGAGTCGAGCTCTTGCTTATGATATGTCGGTGACCGCTAGCGATTTGGCTCGCGAGCAAGAAGCGAAGTCGGTCGGAAACTTTTCGGTCCCAAGAGTGGAGGCCAGCGAAATCTCAAGCCGCGAATATTTCTACGGGCGGTTCGGCTCGTTTCTCTGGGAGCTTTCGGGTGTCGCGAACCCCCACTCGTGAGCTCACATGCTTTAATCAAGGCTTTTCGGGTCATAAGAACCGGGATTGTCCTCGTCCACCTTTGACTTGTCATACTTGTGGTCACCGGGCCACAAGGCTTCTTTGTGATCGGCTCGATACGGCTTCGCGGTGCCGTTCTTCTCACCCAAAGACCTATGGAGCCGAGTGTGAACCGTGGCTCATTTGCTCCACCGCCTCCACCGAGTGCCGGCCGAGGTAGAGGTCGGGGTCAGCCCGCTAGGGGTGGAGCTTCCGATGTCGGCTCGCCTGCCGCGTATATACGAGATGAGGAGGGCCGATGACCCAAAGGCTCTGTGGCGGCGAGTGCACCGTTCATATCCATTCTCATTCCGGTGTGCTTTTTGATTCGGTGCTACGCATTCATTCATTTCTCTAGAGTGTGTACGCCGTTTGAGTCTCGACCGCTTGTCACCTTGCGAGCCTTTCATCGTTAAACTTCCTAGCGGTGATAGAATTGTCGGTGATCGGGAAGTCCGGACTGCTCGTGATTATTTGTGAGAGGGCTTGGCTCTCTAATCTTATTGTTGTGAGTATCGAGGGCGAGGATTTAATTCTCGGGAATGATTGGCTCGACGGCATGGTGCAATCATGAACTACCGCACGAGGATCATTACCATGTTAGCCGAGGACGGCATCAACACTCTTTCGCGGGCGAAAGAGAAACCAAGTTTGTTATTAACGCCTTGAAGGCGATGAAACTCTGCGAAAAGGGTGTCGGTTATTGGTGCTACGCCTTGAAGGCGGAGAATGGTGGAGTCGAGCTTTCATCGATTCCGGTCGTTAGTGAGTTTCGATGTATTTCTGACGAGTTGCCGGATTGCCACCGGATCGTGAGGTTGAGTTTGCTATAGAGTTAGAGCCGGGTGCGGCTCCGATTTCGAAGGCGCCGTATCGCATGGCACCTTCAGAGATGTCAGAGTTGAAGAAACAGTTGAGTGAACTTCTTGAGTCGGGGTATGTTCGACCGAGCGCCTCGCCTTGGGGCGCACCGGTCTTGTTTGTACGTAAGAAGGATGGTTCACTACGTTTGTGTATCGACTATCGTGAACTGAACAAGGTGACCATCAAGAACAGGTATCCTTTGCCGAGAATTGACGACTTGTTCGATCAGTTGCAGGGAGCGGCGGTATTCTCAAAGATTGATTTGAGATCGGGGTACTATCAGCTCCGGGTGAGGGAGTCCGACGTGCCGAAAATAGCTTTTCGGACGAGATACGGACATTATGAGTTTGTAGTTATGCCTTTTGGGTTAACTAACGCGCCGGCGGTGTTCATGCAGTTGATGAACAAAGTCTTTATCGAGTATTTGGATAAGTGTGTCGTCGTCTTCATTGATGATATTCTTATTTATTCGAGGAACGAGGAAGAGCATGCCCATCATTTGCGGGTAGTGTTGGACATTTTGAGGACCGAGCAACTCTATGCGAAGTTCTCGAAATGTGAGTTCTGGCTGAAGGAAGTGATGTTTTTGGGTCACGTGATTTCAGCCGAGGGAGTTCGAGTGGATCCGCAGAAAATTGAGGCAGTGTTGGATTGGGCATCGCCCACAAATGTGAAGGAGGTCCGTAGTTTCTTGGGTTTGGCTAGCTACTATCGTAGGTTCGTCGAGGGTTTCTCAAAACTAGCTCGACCACTTACACAGTTGCTCCAGAAATCCGAGAAGTTCGTCTGGACCGATGAGAGGCAGTCGAGTTTTGAGGAACCAAGAAGCGTTTGACTTCACTCTGGTTCGGCATTGCCATGTGGCAACGAGGATTCGCCGTGTATAGCGATGCTTGGTCGTGGTCTTGGGTGCGTATTGATGCAAGACGGCAAGACCATTGCCTATGCGCCGAGACGCTTGAGGCCGTATGAGCTTAACTACCCTACTCACGATTTGGAGTTAGCGGCGGTTGTCTTTGCACTCAAGATTTGGCGTCACTATCTTTTCGGCTCTACATGTCGATTTTTACCGATCATAAAAGTCGAAATACATATTTACTCGGCGGGAGTTGAATATGAGGCAGGAGGTGGTTAGAGTTGATTAAGGATTATGACCTCGAAATCCTTTATCATCCGGGTAAGGCGAATGTCGTGGCCGACGCCTTGAGTCGGAAACCGATTGCGTTGCGAACGCTTGAGGTCCTTACGCCTCAGTCTGAGCTTCGGCGGGCTTTGATCGGGTTAGATGTTGAGGTTTTGCTGCCTGGATCTGTCGGGCAATTTTGTGCCTTAGAAATTTCGTCGTCTTTGATCGATGAAATTAAGCTGAAGCAATTAGAGGATCCGATGATTACTCAAATCCAAGAGAACGTTCTTAAAGGAAAGTCTCCTGGGTTTGTGATTCACGAGGATGGTGTTTTGAGATGCCAGAGTCGACAGAAGTCATATGCCGATGTCCGTCGTCGACCTTTAGAATTCGAGGTGGGAGACCACGTTTTGCTGAAGGTGTCGCCAACGAGAGGAGTTTTCCGTTTCGGGAAGAAGGGGAAGTTGAGTCCGAGATTTATTGGACCCTTCGAGATTCTCGAGCGAGTCGGTGGGTTAGCATACCGTTTGGCGTTACCCCCGGCCTTGAGTCATGTTCATAGCGTTTTTCATGTTTCCCAGCTCAGGAAATATGTTCCGGATCCTAGTCATGTCATCGATTATGGCGAGATTGATGTTGCTGAAGATATTACTTTTGAGGAGCGTCCTTTGAAGATTTTGGAGCATCGTGAGAAACGACTGAGGCATAAGACCATCCCTTTGGTCAAAGTGCAGTGGTCGAGACACGGTGTCGAGGAGGCAACTTGGGAAACCGAGGATAGCATGCGTGCTAGGTACCCTGAGTTGTTTGTTTCTTAAGTTTCGGGACGAAACTTATTTTTAGAGGGGTAGAATGTAATATCCGGTATTTTTCTTTCCCTTGTATTTTTCATTTTTGGTATATTTCTCGGTCATAGTGACCCTCGTGTATCTTTCAGTATGTCCTTCCTGTCAACTTTTGAACTGTATTCTCGTTATTGTTCAATGTTTCAACTTTCCTCATATGAGTTCGATTTTGTTAGATCACCATTAATTTTTGGTGACTCCAAAAATTCTAAATCTTTGCAATATTATAGAACATCGAGTTAGCTTTCCAATGGTTCAAACGGTGAGTCAATCGGAGTCCGGACGAGAGAGTTATGGTCGTTTCATTTTTTGGCCAATCATCGCCGACCGGACCCGACCGTGTCGTCCGACACGGCCCGTGCCGCACTCGTCCGGAAATGCCAAAGTTTCGCCGACCGAACTCGGCCGTGTCATCCGACACGGCCGTGCTGTCTCTTCCGGATAAGCCGAGCGATCGCCAGACCGCGACCGTGTCCCGTGACACGGCCGAGTCATGCCGAAGTCATTTGCCGGACGGTCATGTTAGGAGGCCCTCCGCACGCGACCGTGTCAAGCAGACACGGCCGAGTCCCTGTCGGCCAGGCGACACGACCGGGCCGATCGGCACGGCCGTGTCCGGCAGACACCAACCCCTATAAAAGGCCCCTGAGACGCTTTTCTTGCCATTTTTCACCTTCTTCTTCTCCTCTTCCGCACTGGCGTGTTCTAAGCTTGAAGCCATGTTGTTTAACAACATATCCATGGAGTTCTTGAGGTTATATCATCAATAATCCGTCCGATATCATCCCTTGATCCAAATAATCAAGGTTAGATCTTTAGAACCCTACTTTTGGTAAAATTGGGGGTTTTCGTGTTTTTGTCCGATTCGTTCCGTTTTGTTGATTAATTCATGATGAATATGATTAATCTTGTTGGTATTCTTAGTTTCCCTACGGATTCATGGTATATTTCGTGATTTTTACGGAATCGAGAGGGTTTGGTTGTGGTCCGCCCTCGTTGTTGTTTATATACGAATATACATGAATCGTAGGCGGGTTTTCGAGTGTATTCCAATTCCGTATTCATTTAGAAATGGTTGTGATTGTATTCTTCGAATCATTAGGTTCGGTTTCATTGGTTCCTAGCGTTCGTCGGTGACTTTCCTTTCCGTTCGTTGCGTCGTCAAATATTCAAGGCAAGTATTTTTGGGAACCTTTATGCTTAACGCGAAATAGTAATGTATATTGTGTGTGATTGCTCACCTCAGGAGGGTCCGACGGGATCACGGACGGAATCCAATGGTATAGCCCTGGATTCACGAGTTTGTTTCGCTAGCCAGCTCGGGAGGGTCCTTAGGGATCACGGAGCGGGATCAATGGTATAGCCCTGTTCCCAAGGCGATGCGTGTGCGTGATTTGTTTTATAATATGGCCAGCTCGGGAGGGTCCTTAGGGATCACGGAGCGGGATCAATGGTATAGCCCTATTCCCACGGCAAATTGTTTGACTGTTTATTTCCGGAAAAGACATGTCTTGTTTTGGTTTTCGAAATGATATTGGTGCATGTACTATGAAATGTGTAAGCGATTGGTTTGCCTTGATTACTTGTATTAGCGTAATTGCTAACCCCTCTGGGGACCCGTTTTGGGGAAATTCTTGTTATGGATTTCAGGTTATGATCATCCGGACGAGCGAGCACTGGGACAGTACGAGGATGCTGGCCAGGGTCGTTGACATGTGCACTCGGGTTTACTTATTTCTTTTGTCCATTTCGATTTGGTTGTTTTCTATATTTATAAACTGATAGACTGTACTCGCGAGTACTTAGGCTTTTCAATTCAAACCCTGTGTTGTATCATTTTAAATTGCTACGTTGTCGATGGTTGCTCATTTTGTCGGTTGCTTCGGGTGTATTTTTCACATGATATATTATTTGATTGTGTATCCCCGCTAACTGAGATGGTTAGTCCAGGGGTACCCGCTTGTTGTAGCCTGGTGGGTCCCATGTAGCGGTCCACGGCGCTGTAACATACTCCGAATATCTTGGGGTGTTACAGTTGATTGTTGTCGAACTTGTTGTTTATCGATTATTGTAATAGGTTGAGAATATTGATTGGTGATTATAATCGTATGTTGCGGTCGAGTTCGAGGATGTTTGCGAATTGCATTAATCGGGACCGAGGAGCTTGTAGGCGACGGCAAGGAATTGGTAACGGCGTCATCGGTATCGAGGCAAGTTATTACTTTCTCAGTTTATAATATTTAATGAATGGTTTCAATTTCATTCGTTTATAATTCGTATAGCGATGTTTATAATCGTAATCACAGGGGATTTGGGATTATAGGTTGTATTCGAGTTTTGGGAATTAAATCATAAGGTATATGATTTACATTTATTTTGGTATACTTGGTATCGAGGATACATTGTGGTATAGACAAAGATGTGAATTATTTATCGTCTGTGGTATTTTGTACCGTCGAGTATTGAGGATAATTGTTCGTGATGGTTTGGACATCGATATTTGTCTCGAAGGACTCGGGAGAATTACTCTAATCATTTTTGTCATTTTGTGTCGATCATGTTGTGATACATTCGTGTATCGTTGTTGTCATGCATTTGTGCACGGTTGTTGTCGTGCATTGTTTACTGTTGTTTTGTGCAGTTGTGCATTGTTGTCATATGTCCACCATGCGTTGGCCCGACGGGATCAACATGGGATATCTATAGCTGTGTGTGCTGGATCGCTGGACAGGTAATGCCACCATGCGTTGGTCCGACGGGATCATCATGAGGATCTATAGTTGTGTGCACTGGATCGTTGGATTACCATATGTGATGTTGTTATTGTGCATATGTATATTATGGGTTTGCCATAAGTATACAGTGTTGTTATTGATGTGAGCATATTGACGTTGTCATATGAGTATGCATTTATAGGTCTTGTGTGAGGACCATGTCCGTATGTTGTGTTGATCTGATCTTGGATTAGACTGACGTGACTTCGTCATGGCATTTCATATCCTGAGGTATGTTCCGTACTTCTTTTGGTATTTGTCTTTGATGGACAGTCGATTATCGTGTTGAGATGCGATTGGGTTGGACAGAGTTAGTAGATTTCGTACAGTGAGTTATGATAATATTTTGAGAACCTTGGGTATTATTGAGATATAATACAGATATTTCAGTATGAGCGTATTGTGTTGTTGAAAGGATACGAGATGTGAACTTTGGTAAATATTATCATGAATTGGTAAAGTTATGGCGGTAAGATTACATTGGTCGTATTCTTACTTAGTATTTTCATTGATATGTAATTATTGACGAGATGTGATGGTTATCATTGTTGGATATTATGGCTGACCCCGTCGTGGGCTTTATTTTTAGGTTCTTGGATTATCAAGCTTGTAGCGGTCGTGGAGAGATGAGCTTCCCGGAGCATACTGGTTAGGATATGTATATATGTTTTGAGTTCCTGATCAGTTCTCGTATTCCGCTGCTAGAGTATTTTAATTGTTTGTCTTTTTACGCTGCGTGAGTATTTTAAATGGCCTTTTGGTATCTGATAACTTAGGTTACTTCGGAAATCGTTTTCTAAACAATTTTGTTGATACGTGTAAGCGATAGCTTAACGTATGTTTTTAAACTGTTGTGCTTTGGCATTTCGGGCCTTGTTTCAAATCAAATTTTACGATGGTTTTGTTAAACGGATTATATTAAGTCTTCGAATGTTTTTAAAGATAGTACCGTCATTCGCCTCTTTGGAGTTTGTAAATGTTTGCGAAAATTTCCTTCAGCCTTGTGGGTTCCATCTCGGGGCCCCACGGCGCTGTAATATTCCTGGATGGCTCTGGGGTTGTTACAGAATATGGTATCGGAACTTAGGTTGTGAAAACCTTGGCAGTCGGGTCGAGTTGGGTCGTGCTTTTGTCGTGTCATTCGAGTTGTCGGTTGACAAGTGTTTGAGCTCTGGGTTTTTGTTGTTCATTCGAGCTTGTGTGTTGTGTGATTTACCAGTGTGGTACTGGGGATGTTGTAAATTTTTTTCAAATGGTGTTAGCGTGTTTTTTTTTTTGGATAAAGCTGTGTTGTATTCTCGAGTTGAACTGAGTTTGCAAAACGTGTGTTTTGAAAATATCTGTGTCGAGTATTTTCTATAGTTGAGACATGTGCCAGTATCACGGGGAATCGTCGGCTTCACGATCTGTAAGTATTTGGATTCTTGAATTGTATTGAGATTTATTGCCGTTCTAAGTTGACATGCTTTGAGATTCAGCAGAATATTATGCGTTACAGTATAAGGTGACAGAGTTGAGATGATTGATGATCTTGAGAAGTTATGATTTAGGAAATCAATATGTCGGTTAGATTTCGGAACAGAGTTGTGCATTTGGGAGAAATGTTGTGGATGGTTGAGGAGAACATGTAGTCATGTTAATTCATTTTGAGATATATGAACTGTTTTTGAGCATTTGAAAATGATACTTTTCAAAGTGAATGTTTTGCGGATATTTTACGGAAAATGATTTTGGGCCGAGACCCAATAGATTTTTGAAATAGTCTTATAATTCAGGACTTGGGGTCCGAAAAAGGGTTTTCTACTTTTTAAACTTTGTGTAATGAGGAACGAAATACGGGCTGAGACCCTAATGTTTCAAAAGGCTTTTTCATGTTTTCTAAAACTCTCGAGAATTGTAAAACACTTTATCAATCGTTTATCTATTTCATTCCTGCCTTTTGGGGTTTTGGCTGTTCAAATGAAACTTCTCGGGAAGTCTTTCGCTGTGTTGATTTGTTTCAATGTTTTGTCATAGCATATTTGAGGTGATCCAGGATGGGTTAATGGTTAATGTTGCAAGTCATATGTGAAATAGGAGTTTTTGGTCGGGATTTATATACTGAGATTTTGGAACTCTATCGTGTGGTTTTCCGATGGAATATCAGTGAATATTGGTGACAAACCGAATTGGTATACGGGAGTAGGGATGTGGTCAATCATTTGCATAGTTTTCATTTTAAAAACTTCGAAATCGTGTGGATTCGAAGGAAACTGTTATCGAATATTTGGCACCAGCGAGCCGATTTAATTTTTTTTTGAAAATTGATTTTGTGCTCTTACGAAAATTTAGGTTTTGAGCTTTGAAATTTATGAAAGAACTTTCGAAAATTTGTCTTCTTGACAAGACTATGTGATTTCAAACTGGTTTTGAAAATGTGACTGATATACATACGCATTTAGTGTATATTGCATATCATGATGAAGTTATGAGTGTGACTCACAAACTGGATGAGACATCAGTATGGAGCGCTGAATAGAGATTCGAACTTCAGTATGGTAGTTTGGTTATCCGGGGATGATCGGTTGATTTATTGGATAAGAAGAATATGCTGCGTATCGTAGATTCGGGTACAGAATATGATTTTGGAACTTTAGATTTTCTGAAACCGGGACATATGTGCTATGCGATTCCATTGGTATGGTAGTAGTGCGATTTTACCATAGTGATTTTTGAATGATTTCTCTGTAAGTGTATATTTGGGGATGGTGACCCCATGCTGGTGGTTTTGGATATTGAGTGGTCGTTCCCACTCCATGTATGATTGGATATGTTCGTCGGTTTATGATTGGTTGTTCGTATGCCGAGGAGTATGTTCGACAGTCAGGTGTGTTTATTGAGATCCACTGTATGTGATTGGTGTGTTGTTTTGAGAATGTTATTCTTTCGTATATCTATTTCTGTGGTTTTGTGTTTACCATGTTGGAGCCTACCGTGTGAAGGTATTCTCGATTATCGTTGATCGTTCGTTGGTCATATTAGAGTTTATCATGATGATATTCTCGATTATGTTTTGACCTCTGGTTGCTCATATTGGAGTTTATCATGTTGATGATATTCTCGATGTTGTTTTGACCTTTGGATTGGTCGTATTAGAGTTTATCATGTCGATGATATTCTCAATTAATTTATTGGTTGATCATTGTTAATTATCGTATGAGCGTTCGAATTTTTTGTCAATTTTTCGAGATTTATGTCGTTGTTTATGGCAGTTGTTTCTCACTGTATCGTATATTATTGATTTTATCAGAATTGGGACTTAATTGTGCGATCAGGCAGACAGGTTTTGACACGGATAGATTATTTCATCTGAAGATGATATATTTTGTTGAGACTCATGGAATTGTGATTGTAAGCGCATTGAGGCTTTACAGTGAAGTCAGTTGCTAGTATCTCAGGAGATCTTCGACTTGGTGCATATGTAAGTATACTGTGTTGGTTATTCGTTAATAATGATGATTGATCATTGTCGTGATTGTTTCGGAATATTTTGGTTGAATGGTTTGTTGATTTTTCTATGACGAATTGCAAGTTTCGAGGACTAAACTTATTTTAAGTGGTGTAGTATGTAATATCTGGAATTTCTTCTACTATTGTTTAATATTATTTTATCCGAGTAATGTTGTACAGCGTGGAATCTGTACAATATGGAAAATAATTAAAGGACTAAGACATCTGTATTGGTATAATTATCGTATTTGGTCAACAATTGTATTTGAGAATATTGTTGGAAGATGTATATGAATTTAGTATGCCGTATGTTCGTATTCTGCATGTCGAGGCGTTGGACAAGAGTAGCTGAAAATGGCTAAATATAGCCTTGTTAGCGCACGCTAATATACATGCCTAGTGCACGCTATCGTGCAGGTTTAGCGCACACTAATGGTAATGGATAGCGAACGCTAGTACAGACCAGATCATAAGGAATCTATGTGTGGACCCGGTCACTTTCGGCGCATGTGCCGACGAGTCAAAAGATGTTGTAATGTTGTACTAATGCACGCTAAAACCTAAGGACTAGCGCACGCTAATTGCAGATCGGACAAAAGGGAATCTTATTCTTGTTAGTGCTTTCGGCATGTGGGGACACGAGGGTAGGTGCAGACTGTAGCAAGTCAACTACGATTAGCGCACGCTAAGGTCTAAGAAATTGCGTACGTTAGACATTGTAATTTACGTACGTTATTGCATGGGCATTACGTACGTAAGCTGATGTGCGAAGTAAAACAGTCGCCTCTGGACAACGATAGCGCACACTACTAAGCAAAAGTATCGCACGCTAATAACAGTCAGTATATATATGATTGCAGATGTGAATTACGTTCATTCGGCCATTCCTTCCTTTATTTCGAGAGAGAGAGAGTTTTTAGATAGAAGTTTGAGGTTCCAAACACTGAAAGATGATGATCTTTAACAAGATTAAGCTAAGGAACATAGATTAAAGTATTGTTCTTGAAGTTATTGATGATTCTTGGAATGAAGTTGATTGTTCTCCTTCATGGTTCGTCTATACAAGGTAATCACTCTTCACCTTTGGATTTCATTTTGGAATGAAGATTGATGTCCTTGAGTTGATGATTATCATATAAACAAGTTGACAAGCATGATTATGAGATGGATTACCGAAGTATGATGATATTAATATGATTCGTGTGATTTGAATCGTGTAGTTCGTTTTTGTGAGATAAGTTGGTTAATCCTTCTTATCCTTTGCGGATGTTGATGTCATTGTTGATGATTAATCTCTGTAATGTTAAATTAGGGAAGTGTTGTTAAGGTTCTTGGTGTTCATGATGTTGATATTGAGGAAGATGATATATAGATATATGACTTGGATTATAAGTTGAATGATTGTTTGTATGTTAAAGGATATCGGATTTTGTTGTTTTGATAGCTTTGAACATGGTTCAGAATCACTTAGTGTTCTTGATAATCGCCATATGTTGATCGGTATCCGAAATACATGCAACTGCATGTCATTAGTGCACGCTAAGCCTACTGGCTAGCGCACGCTAACGGGAGCAACTTAGCGCATGCTACATTAAGTAATCAACGTGCGCTAAGTCAACAAGCAGGGTACTATATTCTGTTTCGGTTATGAATTCGTGATTGTTTAAGTTGGTTTGATCAGACTTGTGGTTAACCAAGATATTGCTGAGCCGTTGGGTCTGTGAATTAGTTTTATCGATTGTTCATTGTTGTCGAACTAGTTGTTTATTGATTATTATAATAGGTTGACAATATTGATTGGTGATTATAACCGTATGCTGCGGTCGAGTTCGAGGATGTTTGTGAATTGCATTGATCGGGACCGAGGAGCTTGTAGGCGTCGCAAGGAATTGGTAACGGCGTCATCGGTATCGAGGCAAGTTATTACTTGCTCAGTTTATAATATTTAATGAATGGTTTCAGTTTAATTTGTTTATAATTCGTATAGCAATGTTTATAATCGTAATCACAGGGGATTTGGGATTATAGGTTGTATTCGAGTTTTGGGAATTAAATCATAAGGTATATGATTTACATTTATTGTTGGTATACTTGGTATCGAGGATACATTGTGGTATAGACGAAGACGTGAATTATTTATCGTCCGTGGTATTTTGTACCGTCGAGTATTGAGGATAATTGTTCGTGATCGTTTGGACATCGAGATTTCTCTCGATGGACTCGGGACAAGTACTCTAATCATTTTTGTCATTTTGTGTCGATCATGTTGTGATATATTCGTGTATCGTTGTTTTCATACATTTGTGCACGGTTGTTGTCATGCATTGTGTACTGTTGTTTTGTTCAGTTGTGCATTGTTGTCATATGTCCACCATGCGTTGTCCCGACGGGATAAACATGGGATATCTATAGCTGTTTGCGTGGATCGCTGGACAGGTAATGCCACCATGCATTGGTCCGACGGGATCATCATGGGGATCTATAGCTGTGTGCGCTGGATCATTAGATTACCATATATGATGTTGTTATTGTGCATATGTATATTATGGGTTTGCCATAAGTATACAGTGTTGTTATTGATGTGAGCATATTGACGTTGTCATATGAGTATGCATTTATAGGTCTTGTGTTAGGACCATGTCCGTATGTTGTGTTGATCTGATCTTGGATTATACTGACGTGATTTCGTCATGGCATTTCATATCCTGAGGTATGTTCCGTATTTCTTTTGGTATTTGTCTTTGATGGATAGTCGATTATCGTGTTGAGATGCGATTGGGTTGGACAGAGTTAGTAGATTTCGTACAGTGAGTTATGATAATTTTTTGAACCTTGGGTATTGTTGAGATACAATACAGATATTTCGGTATGAGTATATTGTATTGTTGAAAGGATACGAGATGTGAACTTTGGTAAATATTATCATGAATTGGTAAAGTTATGGCGGTAAGATTACATTGGTCGTATTCTTACTTAGTATTTTCATTGATATGTAATTATTGACGAGATGTGATGGTTATCATTGTTGGATATTATGGCTGACCCCGTCGTGGGCTTTCTTTTTAGGTTCTTGGATTATGAAGCTTGTAGCGGTCGTGGAGAGATGAGCTTCCCGGAGGATACTGTCTAGGACATGTATTTATGTTTTGAGTTCCTGATCAGTTCTTGTATTCCGCTGCTAGAGTATTTTAATTATTTGTCTTTCTCCACTACGTGAGTATTTTAAATGGCCTTTTGGTATCTGGTAACTTAAGTTACTTTGGAAATCGTTTTCAAAACTATTTTTTTGATACGTCTAAGCGATAGCTTAACGTATGTTTTTAAACTGTTGTGCTTTGGCATTTCGGGCCTTGTGATTTCAAATGAAATTTTATGATGGTTTTGTTAAACAGATTATATTAAGTCTTCGAATGTTTTTAAAGATAGTACCGTCATTCGCCTCTTAGGCGTTTGTAAATGTTTGCGATAATTTCCTTCAGCCTTGTTGGTTCCATCTCAGGGCCCACAGCGCTGTAATATTCCTGGATGGCTCTGGGGGTGTTACACCCTACAGACCTCGATGGTTTGTGGTCCACCGTAACAGGAATCCTAGATGTTGTTTCATGGTCAGACTGGAGGAGTGAGTCATATTGTTGGCGATATCTCTCGTCAGAGGCCGCCTACTTTTGAGGGTTCATTGGAACCAGCTGATATTGTTCATTGGCTTGAGCATTTTGATAAACTCTTCGACATGGTTCAGTTTCCGGAAGAGAGTAAGGTGTCAGTAGGGGCTTACTACTTGAGTAAGGGTGCGTATTCTTGGTGGCTTTTCGTGAAACCCACCGATCGTGATTGTGTTTGGAATGAGTTCAAGACTCTCATGTTAGAGAGGTATTATCCGGCTCCATTTTGCAAAGTCAAGTTATCAGAGGTTTTGAACCCCGAATCTATCGAGGACGAGGGTGTTATTGTCATTGCTGAGAAGTTTCAGGGACTTCTTTAGTTTGCTTCATCTGTTATCCGTACTGAAGCGGATAAGATCAAGTATTTTAGCAAGAGGCTAAATCCACAGTTGAGGATGCAGTTATTCAATCACAATTGTAATTCATTTAGTGAGTTCATCGAGAAGGATCTTGGAGCAGAGCTTTTGATCAAGGAGCTTACTCAGAAGCACCCTTCAGTTTCTTCTGGTGAGAGAACTAGGATGTCGGTTCGTTCAGAGGGACATAGGGCTCCGACATCTAAGAGGTCGTTTTCTAGTTGTCTTCTTGCTGGGAAAGCTTCTTCTTCTCTGACGAAGAGATCGACTGTTGTTTGCTTTAATTGTGATTCAGCAGGAAACGTTAGTACTCGGTGTACAGTGCCAGCTATTGTTTGTTTTCTGTGTGGGAGGCCGGGATACCTACGAAAATACGGCAGAAATTCTAGTGCCGACAAATCTCGAGAGGGCTCACAAGCCTCGAGGGATTTTGTTACTATAGCCTGTGCATCATCCAAGAGGTCCTATCAGGCTTCGAGAGCCAGAGGTAAGGACATTCATCACCGGTTTTGAACAAGTTAATTCTTGCTCGGTAATACGAGAATCATTCATTTCATTGTCGTTCATTCATTCATATATATTTCATTCATCATATATTAATCATGTTGAGACTTATAATTATCAAACTAATCATTCATTTCATGGGGAACAACGGTTCCAATTGCTTCATTGAGCTATCACTCATATTAATTCACATCGGTGAGTTATTCTTAATCCTTGTCGGATTTATAGTCATTTATCATTCCTCGTTCATTTTGGTCACTTTCATTCTCATGACCTTCCGAAATCACCTTTAGCATTGATTTCAGATTTGGGTATTCCTTGAATCGATGAGATCGGGGGGATCGACGATCAGGAGGATAACGATGTTGGGCATATTTGAGATGTAGCCTTGGTTAGTATTTTTTCTTTTTGTGTTGTACCCGAGATTTGGTGATTATCTGGGAAATTGTTCATTGAGATTCGAGACGTCTAGCCATGGGGACTTGGGCGTACGATTGATAATTGTGCAGTGCTGTTTTCAGATCATGATGGGCGGTTCATATCCCGAGATGTTTACCCTTAGTTTCAAGGATGAAACTCTTTTAGGGGGGGAGTATGTAATACCCGGCCTTGGAGTCACTGTTATCATTCAGTAATTGTCACTCAGAAATTTTTTCACTCAGTAATAATCATTCATCATTCATGTTCATTCATTCGTGTTCACCTTTCGGACTAATGTTGAGTCGTGTATCGATATCGTTCATTGTTTCAACCTTGCTTGAGAATCGAGACAAGAATATTATCTTGATCGTTATAATTACTACATTAATCGATGTTGATATTAGAGTCCATATTAGCGACTCTATTGTGACTGTTTCGTCATTTTGAGAATGATTAATTCTACACTTTTTGTCATCCGAGTTCGTCTCGGTGTCGTTCTGTTGAGTTCTGTGTTCTTAAGCGACTTTTCCACGTATGAGTTCAACTTTGTAAAATCACCATTCATTATTTGAAACTCCAAATTCTGAATCTTTTCAATATTATAGAGCATCAAGTTAGCTTTACAATGGTTCAAACGGTGAATCAGTCGGAGTCCGGATGAAGGAGTTATGGTCGAAATAGCTAAAACTACACCATGTGCCTTTTGATGCTGGAGCGGGCTGTACTGCGGGCCGCGGCCCCTTCTGAACGGGCCGCGTCACAAAGCTGCTTTGCTGGCCGTTTTTGGCCATGGGCCGTGGCATACAGTACAGATTTTTGTATTTCTGCATTTGTTGTGAAGAACATCCTCATTTCTTCATTTTCCTTCTTCCTCTCTCAACTTGGGCGATTTTGGGCGATTTTTGGTGTTTTAACATCATCAAAACTCAGATAATTTCATCTTCTTCAAGTTGTGGTTTGGATTAACAACATGTTTTTGGATTCTTCATCCTAATCCAAGGTAATTTCTTCAACCCTAGATTTGATTTTGAGTTGGAGCTTGATGTTCTGGATGATATAATCATGATTTGTGATGGATATACGTATGATTACGAGTTTTTATGAGTTTTCATCGGATTGTTGGAAGTTTTTCTCAAGAATACTTTGAAGGTTGACTTGGAATTGCGATTTTCGATTAAATGTTATCGTAAGCTCGATCTGAGTATTCCTATTGGATTATCGATAGTATTGAAGGTGTTTTGTTGGATTGAATTATTTGTTTGAAGTTGGTTTTCGATACAATTGGGTTTGGTTGCTTAGGATGGGAGATTTTTTTCAAGGTGTTTGTCGAAATACCTCAATGAGTTTGGGATTTATTATATCGACCTCTTGAATTGGTTGTGATCATGCTTGATTTGTGTATTAAACGAATTGTTGGTATTGTGTTGTTCAAGGTTGTTCAAGCGGCTGACAATTTCATTAAGGACCTTGTTCGTGGAAGGACTTTCTCGCCGTCGGTTTGAGGCAAGTTTTATACTTGTACTAGTCAATGAGATTAATGTCATCATATATGTGTATTAATATGTTGTATCATTCCGAGACTTAGTCTCTCCATGAGTTCATTGATATTAAGGGATCGTTCGATACGATCCTCTTCGGCAATTATGCCAAATGTTATTATTATTCATCGGAATACTCGTTGCTAATGTTATTGTCGATAACCAGTTCGCGGTATCGATGTATCGATTATTTTTGTGATATTGATGTCGACCTAAGATGTCGTTGTAATCAACGTTATCAAGGTTGGTGTTTTATCATTGATGTTGTATTGGCTGATTTAAGGCATTGGTGTATTCATTTTTTGTTCTTCGTTGTTAGTAACCGATTAAAGGTGACGAGACATCCTTCGTGTCATTGTTATCGATTGGCCGTTCTAAGGCAATCGAGGTATTCAATCATTCATCGTATCATTGTTTTCGATTGTCCGTTCTAAGGCACTCGATGTATTCAATCATTCATT